>JAMRXY010000001.1:0-1200000 GCA_024447195.1 Panagrolaimus sp. LJ2414 | reverse complement strand
AAAAATACAGATACTTTTTAATCATATTTTTCTTTTAAAAATCTTTTACCAGTCGATCACCACTTTAAAGTTCAACATTTATGCGCCTTTGAAATGAAAGAGAAACGATTCCCCTCTGATAATTTTTTGTTTTCTTTCAGAAACGAAAAAACAAAAAAAAGAGTGTTTTTTCTTTGTTTCTCTGTTCGATTTTGTTCTCTTTCTGTACCGCACCTTTAGCGTTGAAATGGTTTTCAATAAAAAACGTAAAAATCAAAACAAAATTTGAACTGTAATTAGCCCCGGCTAATAATGAAATTTGACGACCTCCTACCGAAGGAGGTCGTCAAATCTTCAAATTTTGTTTGCTGTGTGTGTGAGTGTGTGATCACACAGCATATATATATTTTTTTTGATATTCCAATATTTCTTGTTTGGTTTATGCAGAAAATTTTTCAATGAAGGAATCTTTGATGATATTGCACAACACACGCTTTTTTTACAGTCCATAACTGTTCCAGGTGCACGAACCCGTGGGGTAGTCCCATGCGCTGGCTCTTAGCCGATGTACTATGCAGTACTTGTCATTGTTTGTTCCGGGTTTGAACTTGTATTTCGTTTTGTTGTTTTAAAAAAGGTGCAATTGCACCTTTTTTAAAACAAAAACTTGCGCAAGTGTTAAAATTTCTAAATAACATTTTTTTATATAATATTTTTAGTTCCGTAAAATCCCGGTTTAATTATAGATTTAAAACCTAAAAGTATTAATCAATGAGGGATTTCTTTTTTAATATAAAACTATATATTAAAAGAGAGTAAAGTTATTTTTTATATTTTAAGATACCCGATTTCGGTACAAATTACTGAGGCAATTGCTAAAGAAAATAAAAACTAAAAAATACTTCTCTTCAATGACAAAAGCATAAGTGAAATATGATAATTAAAGGTTTTTTTAGTTAAATATCACTTTAATTACAATGGTGATAGAGGAGACAAGCCTTTTCAAATTCACATAAGTTTTTTTAACTCTAATTTGGTGGACTTATTTTACAAACTATTGTTTTACAAAATTTTATTTTTTAAAAATAAAGAAAATGTTTTTTGTCTTAAACTAACTCTGCTTTAATTTTTCCATTAAAAATTTAACTATTTTAGTGAGCAAATAAAATCCGTCAAAATAATTTTAAAAAATCAAAAAGTACTGCATAGAAACACACTCTTTTTCCCAATTTTGACAGTTTTTGAGGCGCCATGAACTGTTCTGGGTTCGCTCCTTGCGCTGGCTTTTCGCCACTGTACTATGCAGTACTTGTAGATGCGTGTTCCGGGTTTGAACTTGCCTTTCGTTTTTTTTTGTTTTAAAAATGAGTGCGTGTTAAAATTTGTAAATATTTTTAATATGACATTTTTAATTCCGTACAATCTCTCTCAAATCGGAGATTAAAAACCTAAATATAAGAATCAATGACGGTTTTTTTAAGTATGAAAATATCTATTAAAATGGATTAAAGCAAATCTTTGTATTTTTAGGTATCAAACGTAGGAAAAAATATTTGGCGCGATCTTTAAAGCAAAAGAAAACTAAAAAAATACTTCTTTTTATTAAGATATAAAATAATAGATAAAACAATTAAAGATTTTTTAGTAAAACAGACACGGCTTTAATGGCTATCTATGGTAATAAAGAGACTATCCTTTTCAAGTACACATAACATTTTTAATCACAAAAATAATCACGTCTTTTCCAAAAACTTACTTCCTTAAAAAATCATTGAAAAAAAATGAATTATTACTCATATGATTTTTGTCGCTGTTTTTGTGGAAAACAAATATATCGGAAACGAAAAACTATTGCATGTTTCAATGTGTTTTTCCCCAACCATCGCCGCCGCCATTTCTTTTTCTTTTGACCGTTATTTTTATTATTTTTTGCGGCAAAGAAAGAAAGAAAAGGAAAAGAGAAACTTTGTTCTTTTTTATTTTTGTTTGTTTGTTTCAAAAACCTCAACATAAAAATCTGAAAAGGGGAAACATGTTTTCTTTTTTTCTTTTCTACGTGACAATAAAAAGGCAATAATTCATTGTTGGAAGAAAGGACAAGAAAAAAGTATAGAAGAATTTTTTTTAATGATATTTTGGTGGCATTTGTGAAAGATGGGTGTGACTCTTTATTAACATTTTATTTTTAGTATCTTTTAAAAATATGTTTTGTTTCAAAAATAAGTGATTACAGTAGACCATATTGACTATAAAGAACAAAAACCCTGATTAAAAAAAATCAGCGATATCAAATTTATCCAAAGAACCTGATTAATTTTCATCAAATTGAACCCTTTAATGATTTGGTAATAGAACTATCGTAACTTTTTTGGCTTTAAAAAAAATTGAATAGTTTCAAAACGTCTAATCCTTTGATTTTACAAAATGGTCGTGTAGAACAGTTTTTTTTAAAATTTCTCTATTTATACATAAACATTTTTTTCCATGAAATAAATTACATTATAATAAAAAAAATAATAACAAAATTAATTAATTAACAAATCCAACGTGGAATTACTGTTTTTTGTTTTTTTGTGCGTCGGCGGCAAAAAAATTTATAAACACAAAATTTAACAAAATTAATTTTTTGCATGTTTTTATACCAAACATTTTTTTTGTTAAATTTTGTGCGAAATTTTATAAAAAATAAAGGGAGAGTTAAGCATCAAGTAATGCAGAATGAAGATTTCCAGATCCGCCACTTCCACCTCCACTTCCAACACTAATTTGAACCCGACAACAGATGAAACCATTGTCAGTTCCAGTATAAAGACAGGCGGAATTATCAGGGCATGATTGAGGGGTTCCTGAACGGGCATACGGGTTACAGGTTCGATAATTTCCGGCTAATTCAACTGGAACCAAATTGGCAGGTTGTGGGGGGCAGACATCTGAAATCATAAGGATTAAGGGGATATTCTAATTTTTTAAGGGATAATTACTTGGTAATCGAACATCAGATTCAAGGCCGCAACAGATATATCTTTCAAGATTTGTTGAATATTGGCAATGCCGATTTGCACCACATCCTTGAATGGCATCATTGATTGGGGCAGAGGGGCTACAGTAACGGTATTGTGCACCACCATCACCAGGAACTGGGACAAGTTGAGGGGGGCAATCTAAAAAATAAATTTGCATATCTCAGATTCAAAGTTTACAATATAAACTTACAGCCAGTATCAACGGAATCAGGAGAGCGACAACAATAGAATGCATTAACTGCAGTTGTGGTGGTTGAGAACCAACAGAAGAAATTTCCGGGGCATGCTCCATCAACATTGGGTGTGCACTGCATGGGTTGAAGGGAAAGGGCTGAGATGAAGGGAGTGGAAGTTGCAGGGCAAAGGGCTTGCAATTCTGTGGATGCCCCACAACAAACATTTTGATCCAACAATGGACTGGAATAACATGTATATCCATCGGGACAGCCGCCCGAAACTCGTCCAGCTCCACCAGGATTTGAGCATTGCACCAATCGGGTGGTATCTGATTCTTTTGCAACAACAGTTCCAGGTGGACAGGCTTCAGAAAGACAATAATTTTGACAAGCTTTTTGTGTTGCAAAATTATTTCGATTTCCTTCACAACCATTGTATTCAAAGGTTTGACAGGTTTTTGTATCAGCATTAAAGTAATATCGGGTAATTCGGGTACTGCTGCACCGAACTCCAACATCTCGGGGTTGAGAGCAAACATAATTCTTTGATGGACAACAGAGGGATTTGGTTTGGTATACGGTACCAGTCCAGGTTGTGACAGGAGTACAGTAATGGGTGGATGGACATTGTCGATTGCTGGTGCAGGCTCGGGCTGCTCCATTTGGTTCCTTCCAAACTTCACCACCATCTGGGCAACTTTCAACACGACAATAATCTTTGCAATCTTGTTGAGTGGCGAAATTGTTGGAATTTCCGTCACAACCATTGAAGGAATAAGTTTGACAGGTTCGAGTTGTACTATCGTAATACCATCGAGTAACAGCTGGACCACAGATTGCTCCAGGCTTTGCTGAGAGGGAACAGGTGTAAGCTTGTGTGGGACAACAACCATATGTGGTGCCATCATAGTAGCAATAATAATTTGCTGGACATGTGGTTGTGACAGAAGTAGCACCACCACAGATAATAAAGTTTCCATTTGAATCTGTTAAAGCAGTGCCTTGAATACATTGTGGTTCAGAACGAGCATCCCGACAATAATTCTGGCATGAACCATATGAATCAAAGTTATTGGCATTTCCTTGACATCCAGAATAAATGAATTCTTCACAGTTTCCAGTTTTGGCATTGAACCACCATCGATTTGAATAGGTTCCACAATTACCTTGTTCCCTTGGCAATTTACAAACATATTGGGGTCGAGGACAACAAACCCCACCGAAGGTTGTTGAACCAGATGTTGATTCACAGGAATGGGTAGAGGGACAGGAATTGGCGCCATTACCAGTTGGAGAACATTCCATATTTCTTTCACCACTTGAATCTTTAAGTGGTTCACCAGCCGAACAAAGAACTGAAATATGAGATTGTATTCTAAGATAAATTTGCATATGGAACTTACTTCTGGAACAGAATTTCTCGCAATGATCTTGCGATAAGAAGTTATTGAAGTTACCACCTTGTCCGAGATAACTGAATTGAATGCATCGACCTTCTCGAGAATCGTAATAGAATCTGGGATAAGTGTTTCCAGAGCCATCTGGGATTCCAACATCAAAGTATTCAGATGGAAGACCGCCAGCAGTATTGTAAACTTCAGTTGGGATTGCACCATTTCGGGAACAAATGTGCACTTAAAATATGCTATGCAAATTTTTTAAAAATTGATTTTAATTCTTACAATAAGTAGGGCAGCATTGTTGAAGGGTTCCCATTGTTGTACAGACGTAATTTGGATTATTACAACCATTATCATTTCCTTGACAATAGACGGGTTCTTGCTTAACTCCAGTTGTTCGGTCACGGTAAAGTGGTAATCCACGATTACATGCTAAAAAATGTAGGTGTGATTACTGTATTGTAATAATTAGTTGAATTTAAGGCTATTACGATATTAGTGATAATTACAAATTTAGGTTGATTTTAAAGTATCAATATCGTATTTTAATTTTTAACGTTCTTGACTAAGTTTTAGCTACAATATCCTCTTTTGCTAATTATGAAATCATTTTGCTCATCAATCCACTTAAAAAAAGAAGCTTGTTGATGATGATCCGATAGTTTAGGATGGATGGATTGCAATAATCAGGTTTAAACTTTTCCCCTTTTTGCAATCATTAGAAAATAAAATAAGCAAGCATTTAACGTTTGACTGCGTCAAGTGCTAGTTCGTGCTCGTGTGCTAATCGACGATTTTTACTTTATTTAAACAAAACAAAAAAGTGAAATCAGCAATGCTTTTGCATTTTTCAATTTTTAACCCTTTAACAAAAAAGAATTTTTTTTGACCACAACAGAATAAAAATAGTGCGCAATCTCCTTCCCTCCCTTCATCATCATCATCATCATCCATCCCTAAAGGCGCTTTTAAATAAAGCAAGCACTTTTATTTGTTTTTGGAAAAAGAAAAAAATTATCCTTTCTTTTTTTGAAAAAAAAATAAAACTATAGATTTTTAACTTTTTAACGGACATCAAAGACAAAAAAGAGTTTCTTGATATCAAAAAACAATGAAAATTAGACTTACTTTGTTTACAATAAGATTCACAATGATCCTTGGTTTGGAAATTATTTGCATTTCCACCGTATCCTTGATATTTAAGTTCTCGGCATTCTCCAGTGATTGGGTCATGATACCTAAAATAATATACAGTATTATTTTACATCAACACTTGTCATAAAGCTACAGTACCAATGATTAAGGGTTGTTCCACCGCCTGGGGGAGTGTAACCTTCATTGGGAGGTTGAATGCATGCAAATGCCCGGGAGGGACAACAAAAACTAATTGGATTATTGACTGTACAATCGTCACTATCACAAATACAATCGTATGCAAGGGCACCAATTGCTTCACAGGTGGCATCAGCCCCACCGTAACATTGTTGAACTTGATTTTCAATACGGAATTTTGGATTATTTCCATTCAATGGACAGAAGCCATAATTCAAACAAACAAGGCCATCCCGGGTTCGGAAGGGTGGTTGATTATTTGCACATCGGCATTCCCCTGATCGACAATAGGCTCCTGGCCAGACAGCTTCACATTGACGATTTTGGGTACAACCAGATTCACCAGGATTAATCTCTATAAATTACAAAAAATTTGTATATTTTTTCAAAACTACCGTAACCCTCTTACTTCTCCAACAATATGAATCAATTTCAACATAGGTTGTGAGACAGGCACATCGCTTATTTCCAGCACAATAATTACCAGATCCACAATCAGTTGAAACTTCACACGGTCTTCCTACAGTACCATGTTGGGCTTGAACATATACATTTGGTTGAGAGATGGCAAGAAAGATCAAAGCAATACATCGATACCATTTCGACGACGAAAACGTCGACATGGTTGTCGATTATTCAAATTTTAAATATAATAATACAAAAAAATACAAAAACAGTAATAGCCTGTTCAAAAAAAAGTGACCCCCTTCTTCTTTTTTTTAAAGTTCGATGACTTCGTCAAAGTAAAAGTCAAAGCTAAAGAGTCCCGATCAAAAAAATGGATTGAATCGGGAGGAACACGATGAAGGGGGGAGAATGGATGATAGAATGGATGGATGGACTCTCTCTCTTAAACACAGCCTCAAGGAGGGTTAGTTAGAAAAAATTCTGAAAGCGCGAAGAAGCACGCGTTTCTTTCTTTAAACGTTGTCCCCCCTTTCACTTTCTTTCACTTATTTCTTCTTCTTCGTCAACGATCACCTTCTCTCCATCATCCCCATCATCATCATCTTTTTGGTCAATATTAGGCGGAGATTTTACAAAAAAATTTGTTGCGTCCTTTTTTCTCATCGACGACGAGACAAATTTTTGAAAAAGTGACCTGAGCTTACTTTACATTTACATTATACTTACTTACACTTTTTACCCCCTTTTGTCTTGCCTTGCTTTGACTTTGATTCGACCGACTCTTTGAGGAGACTTTTTGTTCGTCTTCACTTTTTTTCTTTTGCGCAACAACCAAAAAAACTATTTTTAAGTGAAAGAAGTTTAAGGGAAAAAAACTACAAGGAAGTTGAATTCATTTCTTCAAAAATTTGTGTTGTCTCAATTATTATATTGATGAGATTGAATTGACCGGCTCTAACCGACACTTAAAAAAAATTTAAAATCCTTTATTTTCTTGCGTAATCGGTTTTTGTCAAAAAGAAGAAAGCTTTAAAGTTTAAACATTTGTTTATTATATCGCATATTTCCGGCTTCATTTCTTTTTTCCTTTCTAATTTTTTCTCGGATTTGAAAAATAATCAGTATATTTTTTATAGTCACAAAAAAAATCAGGAAAGAAAAAAGAAAAAATTTTAACATTCATTTTACAATACTTTTTTTCTGTTTTGTTTCAAACTTAAAAATACACACAAAATTTAAAAAAAATAAAAAAAACACGAAAGCTCAAGTAAAAAAAAGAATAATATTCAAATTAAATAATAAATTTGACCCATTTTTGATAATCATAAAAAAACATATGAAAAAAGAAAGATGAAAGCGTATTTTTTGAAGAAGAAGGATTAATAAAATTAATTTACATATACATAGCCGTTTTTTTGTTTAAATAATATAGAAAGCATTCATCAAAGAATTTGGATATTAATAATCCCTACAAAAAGAGAGATACACGAAAAAAAAATATGAAGAAGAAGATAGAGCAAAAATAAAAGGATGGAGTTTGAAAGATTTTTGGGTTTCATTTTACTATTGTTGTTGATGTTGACGGTACTGTAATTGGTAAAATTGTTGATTGTTGACAAGGTGGACACACTTCTTGTTGCAGATGATGGCAAAACTTAATGCCTTGGGGCAACCATTGATGGTGGGGGACTTGTTTCATCTAAATCTTCAGGGGTTGCTTTTGGGGCTTGTGGAGATTGAATTCCTGGAACCATTGTTTCCGTGGAAGTTGTATTTGAATTTGATGATGTTGAAATCGTTTCAGGTCTACTGTTATTTACCAAAGCTGCTGCTTCATCTTTCTGTTGTGCCATGGGCGGTGGGGCAGTTGTTTTTGCCAAATCAATCTCTTGTTCAACTGTTTTTCCGGATCCCCGTGAAATTTCATCCCGATAATCTTCCAAAACTTTTGTTAACAGCAGACAAACTTTATCAGAATCTTCCTAAAAATAGATAAAAATTGTTATTTAGGACAAAATTTGAATGATTTTTGTTTTTGTTGATTTTTTGCAACAAATAAATTATGCAAATTCAGTCTATTTTTAAACACAGAAAAATCCCTTGCTCAAAAATACATTTTTGCTTTGTTTAAAAAATTTTCTATTTTTGAATCGAATTTTTTGATATTAAAAAGAGCAAAAATGGTTTTGTTTGAACTATAAAAAAGAATGAAAAAAAGGGTTATTCACTCCTCGAAATCCCTTGTGTATTGATCGATGATACGATTGGTTTTATGCAAACAAAATAATAAAAAAAGGGATTCAAAGTCTTTGATTTTGTCCAAAAACACAGATTTGCAAAAATTGAATCCTTTTAAGTCTGAGTTGCAAAAATATGCAAATTTTAGCCTTTGATCGACCTAAGTTTAAGCCCAATGGCAATATTTAATAATTAAAAAGTTTAGTTTTTTTTACTAAACTTTTGAAGTGTCTCAAAAAACAAAGATTTGGCATACCTGACAAATAAATCCATGATTAATTAATTCAATGACAAGTTCATCGGCATGATCATTTTCATTGACTTCAGTTGTCAGTTGCCGATTCATGTAATCATCAAGTTGTAAAAGCATATTCAAAATTTGATCTTTTATTGCAGCTCTCATATGCCGGATTAGTCGAGTTTCACCTTGGGGTTTATCTCCGCCATTTGATGAAGTTGCACCTTGACTGGATACGGTAGACGAGGGTTCCAAAGCGGTCGGGGAACCAAGTGACCCGGTCATTGATGTAATTGTTGATGTTGCGGATGATGTATCAATATATGGGGGTAAATTATTTGGGGATATCGTTGAATTTGGAAGGTTTAATTGTTGCTGCTGGGGATGGGCATCCGAAGAACTTGAAGGTTTACTCGAATTTGAAATTGCTTCATTCTCTGATTTATAATGAATCCCATTCATTTCATGGGAATCTGAAGACCCAGGATTCAGAATATCATCGGCACTATTCTTTCGAACTTGATTATTCAATGAATTTGAATTTGTTGAAGAATTTGCATTATTTTGTTGAATCATTGGATTGCCGATATTATGCGGAGCAGAAGATGAAGTTTGAATGGAAGAATCTTCTGCCATTTTTGGGGTTAACGTTGATGGCAAAATTATCGCGGATGGAGATTGACTTAAAAGTTTCAGGGGTCGATGGGCTAATGGCCCAAATGCTATCAATGGGTATATGCCATTTTTAACATCTTCAAGAAATTTGTCGAGATCCATCTAAAATAGAATAGTTAGTGTTGTTAAAAGTACGGTAGATTTTTATGGTCTAATAAGATTTTGTAAAATTGAAATTAATAAAATACTGTAGTCTTTATTTTTTTTATCAAAAAAAGATGGGTAATCTATCACATAAAAGTTTTGACAAGATTTTCTTTAACTATTATGCAAATTTTGAGTTCTCAAAACCGAAATTTCAAAGAATATCAAATTGGAAGCAATCGAAATTTGTATTGAACTTTTCCCAAATTGTTATGCAAATTTTAACCACCTAAAGCAAACTAAAGATAAAGGTACATACTTTACAAGAATGAAATGCTTCCATATCTGCATAAGTGTAAATATGTCCACGAAATTCAAAAGCCGCATGAGAAGGATCTCGAATTCGAAGATCATCTTCACTTAAATGATCAATCATTTTTGAATTTACAATTACATGTGCGGCTAAAAGCTTCAGAGAATGAACTTCAAATAAAACAGGATGAAATAAGAGTTCTTTTGCAGTTGGTCGTTTCTTCGGATCTGGATCGATACATTTAAGGATAAAATCTCGTTGTAAAGGATTTTCCAAGGATTCAATAGCTTTCATCAGGATATCTTGGGTCATATGACTTGATGAGGATGATGCTGAAGGGCATTCAGATGTGCCATTTGCTACTGCTGATGCCGCTGATGAAGATGAAGGAATATTTCCTCGGGTTGCCATTTCCAAGGCACATATCCCAAATGAATATATATCCGCCTGAGGGGTCACTTCATTCAAATACTCGTATTCTGGAGCAATATAATGCAAATTTCGAATATTCTCTCGAAATGTTTTTACATGATGATGAATGGCATTTGGGGCGACTAAAATAAATACTTAGAATTACTGTAATCGATTACTGTAGACACTTGCCGCAACCAATTTTAATGAGACCGTTCTGCTGAATGAATATAGTATTACAAGATAAATTTGCATGTGCTATCGGAGGATCACATGAATGTAAATAATTTAATGCTGATAATATTTGTATTGTCCATTTTTTCCACATCTTAAAGTTTTTAACATATTACTGTAATGGGTACTGTAGTGTAATTTAACAAACCCTAATATTCGATAAAGTTTCTGAAGTTTTTGCCCGTTGTAAAAATTTTGACATTGACCCGGAGGACATGTATTCCGTAACGAAAATAATCTAAAATTTGTATAAGATAAAATATGCATAATGCACTTGATAACCTACCCTTGGCTTTTCAGGTTTTGTATCAGCCCACCAATCATGAAATTTAACCAAATTTACATGATCCAGTTGCATTAAATTATCAAAAACTGTTCGAATCTTTTCTTCTTGATTTCGAAAATTCTTTCTCTCTGAGAATTGTACTTCATTCCATACAACTTCATTACCGGTTTCATTGTCCATTGCCAGGAAGGACCCATCAATACCTGGCACATCCCGTTGCTTAACTCTATCTTTTCGTTTTGACCAACGACCATCTCGACCTTCTTCAACAATTTCCTAAATATGCAAATTTGATTATCTCTGATAAAAAGAAGATAAAAAAATTACATCATCTTGTTCATTATCCGATTCACTTTTATCGCCATTTCTTTCATCTGCAGCAATGGCTTGTAAAACAGCTTCCGCTTCTGCAGCCGTTTCAGCTGGTAAAGCAACTCCAGAATCCGTTTCTGGTTTCGAAAAGAATACTGTCTTTTTTCCAGATGGTGAATTTTGTGAAGATATTGAACCCCGGGCTGAATCTGTTGTGGTTGTTGCTGTTAAAGTTGTTGAATGTGATTGTGTATTATTTGTTGTTGTTGAAGCTGAAGATTGATGTGTTTGTGGTTGTTGTTGTTGTGAATGTTGCTGAGGGAATCCATTCATATTAATATTACTATTATTACCCGTTGTTGGTGGTTTATCATCGGCAGCTGTGCCACTGTCGTCGCCCGTCATCTGGAAGGAGTATACCAAATTTGAATAACTAATAAATACATTCAATAATCAAATATACAAATATGGAAGGGGGGACAGAGACGGCAACAGTAAAAATCTATGATGTTCCTGTTGATGATATTGAAGAGGACAGGAGGGGGTTTATCTAAAAATAAAAAAATCCATAGTCAGGCGTCAAAAATATTTTTTAAAACCACAAAAAAATTTTCAAGCGACAAAAATAAACTCTATTTTTTCTTTACAGATAGAATAGAACGGAAAATGATGTTGGAGGAAGAAGGGGAGGAAGAAATACACGCGCGCAAAAACTTAAGTCCCCTTTCCATTTTCTATATATTTATTTCCCATGATGCTCCTCACACTTCTTCTTTTTTTTATTTTCATTTCGATTCAAACCCAATCGTTTTTTTAATAGTTGTGATGATCAAAGAGCAATTACACGTGACCCTCCTTTCCCATCCTTCCTGTCTTTCTGATGATGTATGATTCAAAAATTTAAAAAAGCAGAAGCAGCAAAAACAGAAGATTGTAAAAATTGCCCCAAGTTTTTTTCCGGAAAAAAATCAAAAAGATAATATTTTTTGTTGAATCAACAAAAGGGAAAAAAACTACGGCAAAAAACCAAGTCATTGCAAAAAATATTTGAACAAAAAATATTGAATGACCAAACTACACTTAATTTTTTTTTCAATTTAATTAAAATTCGGCATCTTTGAAAATTTTTACTTAAAAATAAATATATATATTGGGGTTTTAAACAGCCCCAGCGCAAGACAGACAATACACATCTGTGGAAAAAAATGTCACAATCGATCAACAAAGGAAAGAAAGAAGAAAAAAATACATATATATTTTTTGAGGGGCTTAAAGGCAGACACTAGTTTTTTGCTGCTGCTATTTTTGTTGCTGCTGCCTGCAAATAATAAAATACTGGAAGCAGCAAAATGCATTAATGGGAAGGAAAGAATTACTAACACCACAAAATGGTTTTAAGCATCTAATTAGAATATAGCTTATCGTATACTACGACAAAATTACAAATTTACCAAAGTATTTACAAATAAAATTTTAAAATTTCAGGATGCGATTAAAAAAACGATGAAAAAAAGTTTCTAAAATCGCAACAAATTTTTTAAAGAAGAATAAAAAATTCCATTCAAGACCAAATTCGAACGTTTTATTCAAATAAATTTTTATTAGACTTTTAAAAAAAATTACATCAGTTTTAAATTAAAAAATTCTAACGAAAACTACACCTCATTTTTCTAATCTAAACATATTTAAACTATAATCTTATTATCACCATCATCAGCAATTGAAGTAGTTGTTGTTGCTTTTGTTGTTGAAGCATTGAATTCTTTAATTGCAATTCTTTGAAGCAATGAATTTTTGACAACTTCTGTGAGGCTGTGAATCAGCGCTTTATCATTGACTTCTGGAGACAACAAATCCACATCTTTTTGCGTTGAAATTAATGCAGGTAAAATTGTTTCAGTATCAAAATTTTGGAAAAATTCTGTGAATGGAATTACCAAAGTTTTATTTCGTCCATTTTTTCGAAGATTTTTAACTTGATTTTGGATTGTTGTTTGAGTTAAAGGTGGCCAAAATTGATCCCATGTTGAATGATAAGATATTCTCCAAGGTACTGCTTTTGGATATGAATCATACAAAACATACATGACACGTTTCGCAGTTTCAGCAAAACTTTGAGTAAATTTTCGACGATTTGATAACTAAAAATTTACACAAAAATGTAAAATTGTCTAAATAGAAGATAAACAAACTGGAAGAGATGACGTAAAAATTACAGAATCATATCCATCAAGATTTGAACGAATTCTTTCTGCCCAATACTAAAAAATATAATTAAATAAAAAATGCACAAATTAATAAAACCAAATATACCTGAATAATGCTTTCATTTGTTGCAATATTTGATAAAGTTGTATGATGAAAAGAGACATGAGAATTTTGCACAACTCGAAGTACAGTATCTTTATCACTTGAAAATGGTTTTGTTCGTTTTTGTAAAACTTTTTCAACTGAAGATAGCATAGGCTTTGTTAAATGATTCATTTCAAATGGATATAAAGATAGAATAATTAAATTATCAGTTCCTTCTCTAAAAATATTAAATATATTAAATATATTTATTTAAAGATAAAATCTTACTGAATAATATTTTCAACTGATTCTTCAATAGATGGTGTATCAAAGAGAAAGGCAGATTGGCATCGAACTGGTCGAAATTCTGGAGTTATAGTTGCTAAGGATCGTTGAATTGAAGATGCAAATCCATCAATTACTTCATTTAAAATTGGATACGTTTCGCAATCACTTACACATTTTCTTAGCAGCTTTGAACTATTCCAATATGCATCAGTTACGGATCTATAAATATATTTTATAGATAAATAAATATGTAAATATAAAAAAACTTACTGCCGAAAAGGTTTTGGTATTTTATAATTTCCCCAAAGCTTTGTTAAATATTCACGAGTATAAAAAGGTGTTCGAGGTTGTCCAGCATGGATTAACAAAATAGATGTACCAGATTTTGATGGCAATTTTGTAGTTTTTGTTGTTGTAGAATTTGTTGAAGCAACATTGGAAGCAAAAGTCGCTCTTGAAATTGAAGTTGAAACTTTTGTTGAAATCATTCAAAGTTTGTAATATTTGAGGTATCTGAAGGTCATCAAAATGAAAAGGAAATAGAAGCTCTATAATAAATCGTTTTTTAGAAATAACAAAGAAAATTAAAAAATCTGTGCAAAAAAACCCGCGAAAAAACAGTGTAAAAGAAAAGCGAAACAGGAAAAAAGTTTGAGATGAAAGAAAAAAGGATCCCTTTTTTAAAAAAATTTTTTCATTGTTACAAAATTTTTATATAAAAAAAAACTTTGCAAAGTTCCTTTTTTTGCTGAATCTGTGTATTTTTTGACGAATTTTTTTAGAATGTTGAATTTTTTTGTTGTGTGTTCTCTAAAAAAAAATGTGCATCGTTTAACGTTTTCGATCAGTCCAAGTCGACAGTGAGATGAGATGATTTTCTCGGCGAGAATAATAAAAAATAAAATATAACGGTGATTTTTAATTTAAAACTTTTTTTTAAAAACCTATGTTTTAAATCTGTGGAACGAATGTGTTTGTTTTTTTCTTTTTTTCACACTGCAGCAAAGTCATCATCATGTTTCAAGCTTTCCTTGCTTTTGCCTTATGTTTGCTGCTATCACACATATTTTTTTGATTGTTTTTGATGTTGTTGTTGGGTGATGGTGGTGTCCGTGATCTTGCGAGCGATAATGTTCTTTGCTTTTGGATGGCGATGACTCAACCAAGCCAATTCAAAACTCTTTCACTTTTTTCTTTCCTTTTTTTCCATTCATTCTACCACCACCAAATATACGAGTGTCAACAAAAGCCAAACCTCCCACAATGCATCATCAATACTCGGGCATTGATTTGGAAGTTCCAATTCATCCTTTTTTTTGCTTTTCAAACAAGAATTTTTATTTCACCATATTAGGTTTCTGTGTTCCATAAAAATTTTCAAAAAAACGTAAATGATTTCTTTCAAAAATCTTTTAAAAAAAGTGATACTGTAACAAGCTTTTTCAAGCGTTGATTTTTTGAATTTTTCTTTTGCAAAAAATCATTTCAGTACATTTTTTTGATGAATAATTTTTCCGTTATAAAAAAATTATGATGATAGATTCCTTTCGGCGATCGATCATCGCCGAACGACCATTAAAAATGACTGTTGTCTTGTCATGTTCTGTTCAACCATCATCATCAGCACCATCCACGACCATCATCTATCTATCCATTGAACGATCTATCTCTCTATAACAAATAATAATTGTAAAAAAACAGTTCAAGTTTTTATATGTTTTTTTGCATTCATGGTGGCGTCAATTGTGTGTTCCCCACTACTTCGATTTAGTCCTCCTCAATTTTTTCTTCTCATTGATTTCATTTTCTCTAACTTTTTACATGAACATAAACATGAATGTATTATTTTTTCCTTGCGTGATAATCTTGATTCTTTTTTTTGCGTTACACTTTTTTCTTATGATTTTTTTCTGTTAATATTTTTATTAAACATTTTAAAATTATGCTTAAATGAGGTTTCAAGAGAGTAAAAAAGATTAACTTTTTTAGAGGGCGAGAAAAAAAACCACGTCAAAAATCTGTCGAATTTCTCTTTTGTTTTGAGTGGGAAATCAATTTTGAAAATACTAAAAATAATAATAATAGAGGGTGAGAGAAGCAGCTTTTTAAAAGTCGAGAGAAAATACACATAAAAATATTATAATTGCGAAAAAAAATCAAAGAAATAGGATGTGTGAGTGTCGGAGACAGCAGCAACAGATTTTCGCACGCTGACACTGTTGCTGTGGCTTTCGGACGGGACATAAACGGTATTTATTATTATTATTACTGTCAAAAATCATCGCCAAATAACCAAAAGAAGCAATGCTTTTTGTTTTTCGTTATTTTTCTTTTTTACAAAATTTTTTCGAGTAGTTTATGCAAAACCATCAAAGAAGAAAATGGTCATTTTTTCGGCAATTAACAACAATAATTTTGAAATTGCTGCTGTTGCCTTCAAACAGGACATTACTACTTTCTTTGGTCATTTTTTTGAAATGATTGAAGAAGGAAAGTAAGCAAAAAGAGAAAAACAGTGCCGCAAGCGCTCAAAAACAAAAGCCTCCGTTTCTTTTTTTCCCCCTTGCTTATTGCTGCTGCTGTTGTTGCCCCTCTTACGATTCATTTTGGTCAAAAAATACAACACAACAACAAACGGTGGTTTTTTTTTGTGGAGGAAAGAGAAACATCGAATGACACAGAGTTTTTCCTCCTTTTTTCTTTTCCATCGGTTTTTGTTGTTTTTGAAAAAGAAGGAAAAAAGGACACGACGAAATTGATTAGAAAGGGAAGAGGGGGGAAGGCCCCCCTTTCTGACGAATAATAACGATGACTGCTCTTGGGCATCATCAAAAAAGAAAGGAAAAGAATTTTTTGCGCATGTAAAAATCCTCCAAGAAAGCCGAAATTGGGCCCCCTTCTACTTTTTTTATAAATTGCCATTGCGCGAAAAATTGCCAATTTTTTCCCCTAAAAACAACAACCCTCCATTTTCATTGCTTTTTTCTCACTATTCTTTTCCTTTTTTGGGGATGGTAGATATGCCTTTTCATTACTCATTTTTCTTTTTACTTTCAAAATACCCAAAAACGAAAGAGAGAGAGGGTCTTCATTCATTTTCTGAAGCTCAAAAAAAAGAAACATGACAAAAGCTTAATACCCGTGGTTCTTGTTCGAAAAATGAAATATAGCGTGTTGCACATTTTTAACCTCATAAAATATATATTTTTTACTTTTTTTTCAGAAGTTATTACAACTTTCCCAAAACTTAAAGAAATGTAAATATTCTTCTTTTTTTATTATTAACACAACAATTACCGTAATATCAACAACAACAATATGTCACTTACCCGCGATACCGCCGAAGAAATTCGTCAATACATTCGAGGTTGGTTTTTTATTTTGGTAAATTTATTACAGTATTTTTTACATTTGTTTAATTATTAAATACTGTATTTATATTTACCTACCTAGTAATATTTTAGTATCGAATGTCATTTTTCAGAAAATTGTGCAACACTTTTTGGCAAAAAATTTTGGGAATGTCGAATAATTTCTTTAATTCAGTTTTCAACAAAATCAGATAAATATGAACAAAAATTTTTTGTGATATCAAAATTTCGGGTTTTTATTTTACATGGAAAAACTCCAATGCATTTAAAAATTGATAAAAAGTTTAATCTTTTATCACTTCGAGCCATTCAAGTTATCACTGCTTCAAAGGAGGTAATTGTTTTTAACATTTTATATTATTTGATAACATTTGATTTTCTTTATAGTTAAATTTATCATGGGAAGATCGATCTGGTAGAAGTATTGTCAAAGCTTCAATAAAATGTACAGAAATGGAACCAATTGAACTTGCAAAATCTCTTCTTTCTGGTAAGTCTTTTTGTTTATTAGATTACTGTAATTTTGAATAATTATTCAAATTTTAGCATTGAAACATTATTTCCCAGATATTGGACCATCACTTTCAAATTTTATTACAATTGTTCCATCCCAGCTTTTATCTGATTTTCATTCCTTTCCAATCAGTACTCCAAAACTATTATGCAATAATTTTCGACGATCCTATGTTGCAATTTGTGATTACTTTGATCAAAGATATAAGGATGAAGTTGTATGGGATATTGAGCATATCTATTTTACTCATGATCTTCATGAAATCCGCTTGGAAGATTTTTCACATTTACCTGTCAAGTATGTTTTTTTTATCATTTTCACAGTAATATTTTATTTTTTGTTTCAGAGATCAAATAACAATTTTGGCATGTGCACAATTTTCTGAATATTTCACTGGAATTATTATTGAAGGAACAAAACTTGTATCAGAGCATATCGAAATTTTATTTAATATTATTCGACGGTCACATTCTTTAAAATCTTTACGGTTAATTAATTGTTCATTACCAAAGTAAGTTTTTTCTTCTTGTTTAATTAGATTACTGTAGCAACAGATTACTGTATGCTTCTGAGGGATACTTTTATTTCGTTTTTTATTCACAATAATATTTATACGGTTTTGGTATACTGTAATATTAATTCCTATGAAGTTCTAGAATAGTAACTACAGTATGCTTCGTATGTATGCTTTAAACATTAATTTAATGCTACCAATTTTTCAGAGATTTTATTACTCACATATCTGCTGCAATATCTGCAAATATTCATATCCCTTTGGAATTTCTTGATTTTTCTGGTAATAATTTGGATGATCGAAAAGGCTTCCAACAACTCGCAACTGTTTTACCAAAACTTACACATTTAAAATCAATATATTTTACAAATTGTGGACTCTCTGAAAAATGTGTTACCGCAATTTCCTCTGGTTTAATCAGTGGATTTACAATGGAAAATTCTGGGAAGAAATTGGAATTAAAAGTGCTTGGATTTGCTGGAAATTGTTTGAAGGATGACGTCAGTGAATTGGTCAATTTTATTTCACTTTGCACAAGCTTAAGAGTTTTGGATCTTTCGGGCACAAGCATTCTTATTGATCGACTATGGAATAATTTGAAGCTTGGTGGTTTACAACTTGAGTAAATATCGTTTATAAGTTTGGATTACGGTTTAATTTTGTACTTTTTAGAGTTCTAAAATTAAGTGGATGTTCAACGGGTAAAAAGAGTAAAGAGCATGCAACAGTTGTAAAAGAACTTTTTGGATCAATGGTAAATTTGAAGGAAGTGGATTTTTCAAACACTCAAATTGGTCCAGATTTATTACAAGGATTTTTATCAGGTATGTTTTTGATAATTATTTTTTTCAATTTTGTATAAAGATTACCGTCGCTTATTCCAGTGATCTATAACAGCATTTTTAAATTAAAATGTTGTATTTGACTCATGTTACGGTAGGATTATCATACTCTATATTTACATATTGTATGAAGGTTACTGTAGTCTTTTATATTAGGTGTTCCATAAGTTTTTTCCGTTTTTCTCCTTTTTTTTTCTTCTTTTCTACACGGTATAAAACAGAAAAAACTTATGGAACGACCTGATAGTATAAGCATACCGTTTATTTACGCTGTTAATCAAAATTGCGGTAACTTATAAAAGCATGCACATTTTTGCTAAATTTACCAAGCATACAGTAATTTTATTTAAATAATCCCATCTTTCTTTTAAGGACTTGCAAATAATAATCAAATCAAAGACGTGATTGTCAATTTGAATGGAGTTTGTGATAAAACATGTGCTCCGATACTTGAAAAATTTCTTGGTGATTGTCCAATTGGAACTTTATTTCTTCGAGATTCTTCTCTTGAAAATGAACTTTTACCTGTGCTAACTGCTTTAAGAAAAATGAAATCTTTAACAATGCTGGATTTGGGTGGCAGCAATTTTTATACTCTAAAATCAAATAAAAAATATTCTTCAATTTATTTGCAAATTCTTGATGAACTTGTTAAGCTGATGAATGAAAGTGTAAGGATTCTTTCTCAAAAGTGGCATCTAAATACAGTAATTTTTAGAATCTACAAGAATTGAATCTTAGTGATGCTAGAATTGGTGAAACAATGCATATAATTTTGAATGCCCTGGGGGTGTCAAAACTTTCTTTGCTTGATATTTCAAACAATGAAATGGGAAATACCGGTGCTCGACTTCTTTCAAAAGCTTTACAATTGAATCATTGCCTTCAAAAGTTAAATATTGATCGGAATCAAATAACTGCCGAAGGCTTCGCTGAACTTTCAAATGCTTTAAAATTGAACCGAACCCTTCAAGCAATGCCAACTCCGATGATTGATGTCGCAGAAGCTTTTGGAAAACCTGATCGTTCAAAAGTTTTAACAGCCATTTCTGAAATTGAAAGATTCCTCGAACGAAATCGTTCTGAAAAATGCCGAAATGAAGAACTTCGACAAAAAGTTATTCATCAACTGAATAATCGATCTGAAAAATATGAAATTAATTCATCTGATTACAAGAGAATTATCTTTTTTGAAGTGATTAAAGTTATCTCTGATTTTGGTGCAGAATCTGCAATCCGTGTTCCAATTGACGATATTGTGGATACTGTAGTGGCAAAGTTACATCAAATCTCAAAAATTAATGATGATAAAACTTTGGCAAAGTTAAAAGAAACCTTGGCTGAGCATGGCGTAGAAATTTGTGAACAAATTGATGCAAAAAATCCTGGACAAGAAGATTATCTCAAAAAATCTATTAAACAACTTGTTGAAAATCATTTAACTGAAATGTCCTGGGCTACCGTATTCATGAAAGCTGATCGACTTTTAACTTCAAATAATGCTTTAAAATTGAGAGGGTCATTCTCAAATGGTGCAATTGATAATTCTGTGCATATTGGATATTCAAAATTGAATCATCGCCCAGCTTCTATGGTTCATCATGATTCATCAGATGCTCCATCTCGGGCAACCTCAATTGATGAATTGAATAATGGAAGTTCAACACCACTTGTACATTTGGCAAAATCACGACCAAGACCTGCACATCGGCTTAGAAATATTAAGGTAAATTACTGTAACCTAGTGGTTTGGGGATATGCAAATTATGAAAACTTTTGGAGACCTAAAAGTTCCAAATTTTTTTAAAATTTGTATATACCACTTACTTTTATTGAAATCATGTGTAAAAAACTATAATTTTTATAGGATGAAAATGGAAATACTTCATCTGGAATTGATTCAACTCCACCATTATCACATATCACAACAACAACTTCCACATCAATGATGAATAATTCAACGACAAGTCATATGAGTCAATCATCATCAAGTGGAGATTCAAATGGTTCACCAATGAATCGTCGGGCTGCATTGCTTCCACCTCCAGCCTCGCCACAATTATATGCCAGTGTTCCAGATGAATCAACTTCAACAACTCCACCTCCACTTCCTCGACGAACTCCAAATATGCCGCCTAAACTTCCACCAAAACCAGAATCCCCTGCAAAATCTCCAATTCATAAACATAATTCTTCTCTTACTTCTGCAACTTCTTCTGAATTAATTGATCGTTTTTAAAAAGTTTTTTTGTATCTTTTAATTTTTGCATTTTGTAAATTTTTTTATTGTTATCAAAAAAGAATAACCCCCTTTAACGGGTTTTTATATGTGTTTTTTATCCCACCTATACATAAATACTTATAAATTCATCTTCCATACTTTCTTTGTTGTTGTTTTTATTACCCATCATCCATTCTTTGTTACGATAGATATCCAAATGGAGCAAAAAAGTTTATACGTACATTGAAACTTCTTTTACTGTAATCTAATAAAAATATTGAAGTAATTACGGTAGCATGTTGTATGTTACATGGAGATTTCTTAAGAAATTAATGTTACAGCTGCAGTGTTTTCCCGCTTCTTTTCGTTGTGAGACTAAAACACGAATTCTGAAGTCAGCTTTGATAAATTACATGAACTTTTTTGTCGAATCAGTTGAGAAAATACATATATGAAGACATGTAAAAAGTTTCATCAATTTTCGATAACTGAGCGCGGAGAAAATGCAAAAAAATCGAAAACGGAAGCGATTCCAAAAAAAGTTGGAATCGGTAAGCCTTTTTCATCTGGCATTTTAAATTGACGAATCCAAATCTTTCATAACTTTAAATAAAGTTAGCTCAGATATGGTAACATGCATTAGAATAAAAAGTTCACAAAAAAAAGCAAATTCAAAAAAGTTTTTATTGTTGGAATCGGAAAAGAATCGGTTTGGAATCGGGAAAACACTGTAACAGCTGGACATTCTTCTAATTATTTTAAGTCCAATTTTTAACTTCTATCGTTGTTGCACATTATTAATGAACTGATTTAATTTTTAAAGAAACTAAAGCATTATTGAAGGGCATATATCTACTACAGTAAAGGTGCCAGTTTTTATGGACGTCAATACTCCAATAGTCCTATGAAAGATTGTTTAAGTATATCCGCGTCCATATATAAATTGATAGGATATTACATTTTTAAAAAATCTCTTTTTATGAACGTCAATAATGTATTTATTGCTTGAATAAATAAAGAAACATTGTGGAACCAATATGAAATTTTAAGTTATGTACATAAGTTGAAACGTTTTCATATAACTCTTTAATATTCTAACGGTTTAGTATGCCATTGCGTAATCCATTTTATTATTTTTAAAATTCGCCGCTTTATACGTTTTAGGACACCCATTTAACCGTTTTTGACGGTACCTGAAGATGACCCTTTTAATGTCTAAATTTATATAAAATATTCAAAAAACCTTCCAACAAAATTAAATTGATTGAAATAAAAATTTTCTTTTCGCCAAAACTATCAAACTACAATACATTTATGTAGTTTAACTTTTACGAAGGATTCATTTTAAAAATGCTTTTCTTAAAAATTTAGCAATTCATTGTTGCCATTAATCAAAAAAATACAGGGAAGTAAAAAGGAAGTAGGAATTTTCTTCAGAAATTTTAGCCTATGATTAAAGTAAAATCATCGAATATTACAGTAAAGTTTTTACAGAAATGAGTATGGCGAAACTAACCAAAAATTCAAACTTAACAGGTAAAAATTGATGAAAACTTTTCTCAAAACTAAATATGTTCTTTACTTAAACCAGCAATATTTTTCATCCATTTTTATTCTCTTCCAATAAATAAAACAACAAAAATTGAAAAACAGTATTTCAAATTTAAAAAACACTTGAGACCACATACAAAACAGTAAAAACGCACAAGAGAAAAAGAAATTTATTAGGCTTCAGTATCTTCTGCAGCTCCAACATATAAAACATTGTTGCACCTAAAAAACGTTGAATTAAATTATCAAAATTAACAAATGTATAAACATACCGAATTAGAACTTCACCGAGACAGCCTTGATTTGTTCCTTCAATAAATTCTTCAGTATTTGCAAGTTGAAGATTCATATATCCATCAACAGCCAACAAGATTCCTTAAAAAGTGCTATTTAATTTAAATATTTAATTTTTAAAGAAAAGCATACCTCGATATTCCATTCCCCATTTGAGTTTACAGACAACCGGTTTACCAGTAAGTGAATTGAGGAAAGGTTTAGGATTGACTGGTTGAATTGATGACATGATTTATAGTAAAATCAAAAAGATTTTCAATACCAAAAATAATAATATTTAATTAAAATTAAAGTTGGAAATACAACTTTGAAAAAAGTGATTTCAAAAAACTCGAAAAAAATGCGCGACTCTGATATTTTGGCAAAATGTGTCTCAACTTCTTCGTTCCAATTTTTATTTTAAAAATTGCAACGAAAAATGACTTTTTTTTTATTGCGGTTGCTGCGTCAATGAAAAAACTATGGTTGGTTCCGTTCCATTTTCCCATTCAATTTTCATTTCTAGTGGACAATGGTTGCTGCTTCTACTGCTTTCTGTTGTGCATTTTTAAAGCTGAAAATGTGTTGTTTCTTTTCCTTTTTATTTAATTAAAACTACTCTGTCCATTTTAATCGTGCTTTTAAACTCCGCGGTTTCTTTCAAATTTTATTGCTGTTCACTTTTTTAAAAATTAATATAAACTTTTCAGCTTACTACTACAACCAACAATCAATTTTATCAAGCATGTCATCAATTAAAAAAGAAACCTTTGATGACATTGGAAGTATGCCAAGCGATCATTACACTGAACTTCTCTCTCAAGGTATTGAAACTTTTATATTTAATTAACTAAATTTATTATGGCAATTTTAGTTGATTCAACACTAAAAGCAACTCAAGAACGATTCGCTCAAATGCAAGACAAAATTCTTCGTCGTCTCGATGATATGTCTGAACAGCTAAAAGATTTGGAGAAGAGAGTTGATTCCGTCATTGAAGATATTGGAAAAACCAAATTTGATGAATTTAGTTCTTAATCCTTGTAATACCGTTTTTGGTGCTTGCTTTGTAATATTTGTACTTATGCATTCTTCTGTTTTTTTACAACATCAATTTTATTGTACACTTTTGAAACAAATTTTTCTTTTCTGATTACTAATAAAAAAATATAATATTACATTTTACCTATCAATGAAATGAAACTATTGTTTAGGTTGTTCTTTTGGAGGTTCGGCTGGAGTCAATTCAACTTTTGTATATCCAGAAACCATGTTTGCATCCCTAAATGCTGGAAAATTTTCCCTGAAAAAATATTGTAACTTTGATTAATAGTAAAACGTTTTTGTAATTTTACCATGGCATGTCGAGATCTGAAAAAAAAACTTTCGATTAGTTACAAGTATAACATTTTTGTAATCTTACCAAATTTACGGAATTCTTGTGCAAGTTCAGTTGGTTCATAAACGACACGCTTTAATTCAGGATCATAACGGACCTAAAAAATAAAACCTTATTTTAATCAGAAACAATGGATACCGTACTTCATTATATCCGGTGAGAGGAAAATCTTTGCGAAAAGGGTGTCCTTCAAAGCCATAATCAGTAAGAATACGACGAAGATCAGGATGATTATTAAACCATACTCCATACATATCATAAATTTCACGTTCATACCATTCAGCGCCTTCAAAAATTTTTGTAATTGATTCAATTGGAGCAATTTCTAAAAAAGTATTATTTAATAAAACTTCAAAGCATATAATAGTTTACCATCAGTATACGTTCGAACCCGAATTCGAGCATTGAACCGTGTTGATAATAAAGCATAAACAACTTCAAAACGATTTTGTCTGGTTGGAACATCAACTCCACAAGCAAAGATAAAATTTGTAAATTGAGCAGAATGATTTCCTTTCAAGAATGACATAACTGGAATAACGCCAGATGGATGAATAAGAAGTTCAAGCTCATCACCAGAAGCAAATTGAACTTGTTGAACGAATTTTGGTAAACATTCAGCAGCATATCTTCCAAAATTTGCAAGTCGTTCAACTTTTGCTTCATCAATCTGCCAAATTGTTGGCTTTTTTGGTTTCTTTTCAGCTTCACCTGCAGCACCAGCAGTTGTTTGGGTAGTTGTTTGAAGTCGAATTGAAGTAAGCGGAGCCGAAGCTTTACAAATTTGTTTTGCAGTATTTCGCCCAATAACAAGTGAACGAAGCATGACTAAAACATAAAATTATAACATGTACAGTAATAGAAAAACAAGAATTAAACGGATATAAATTATAACCGATAACATAAAACTGTAATCACCAAAAAAGTAGAGTCAATTTATTGATGACTGTAAAAAACAAGAAAAAGTTAATAATATCAGAAAAAAACATTGTGATAAACAGTAATGAGAGATCTCATATATGGCAACAATATTAAAAAAAGGAACCACATAATGAATGAATTTTTGGCAGGAGCTAATTATGCAGTTGAACTATCCAACCATTGATTTAATCGTTGTTCAGCTTCACTAATCTCAAATTTAATCAAATCAACCCTATTGGGAATATCTGTTGCAAAATGTCGTGGAATTCCTTCAATCTTGCTTTCGAGTTGCTTCAACAATTCATATTCATTCACTTGAGTCTTCAATGCTTCAAGGACTTGTTGCTTGGCAGTTTTGGCAGCAGCTTCATTAAATTTATAAAGAGCATGAACTTGAACCAAGATACAAACAGATGAATAAAACATATAAGCGAGATCAAGATTCGGAAAAGACATGGTTGAAATTTGTGCATAGAAACAACCAATTTCATCTCGAAATACTTTGTACTCATCAATTCCATGTCTGAGAGAATTACGGTAGAAATCAATTAAAGATGCAATTGTATGTGGAACAAATGAAATTGAAAGTTCTTCAGAATAAATTAAATTGCATAATTCTCGAATTAACAAATATTGAGCAACAGGTTCCATATTTTCTAGAAGAAGAGTAAAAACTTCCAAAGTTGTAAAATTTTCTTCCAAATGCCGAAATGTTCCATTCGTTTTTAACAATGAAGTAAAAAGGCACTAAAATTAAAGTGAGATAAATTAAGGTTACTGTAATAAAAAAGGGCCATTTTTGAGTGCAAAAAATACAAATATTCGAATTTGAATTTTCGGTAAAACGTAGACATTGCTTTCTCAATAACACGAAAGCAATGTTTACGTCTATCACTTCCCAAAAACGATCATACCCTATTAATGTGCTATAAAAACAAACCTTATAATCAGGTAAAAGTTGTCTTGAAATTGATAGAGGATCGATCATTCTTGCAACATATGAAATCGCCATAAAAATATTCTTCAAATAAATTGGATCATCCCAATTCACTTCAATATAATTCGCAGAAGATTGAGCAATAATTTTGAGCAAATAACTTGGATGATATACTTTTGGAAGTAAACCCGTTCGATGATCATCTGCACATTCATTTAAAATAAAAAATGGTAATTCATGCACAGTTGCAGGGAGCCAAAGGCCTTCATGACATGATGGTTGATATGTAATTTCTTTTAAAATTTTATTCAGTTGTATTCTAATTACTTTCTTCTTGAATGGCCTTTTCATTAAAACTTGTGACAAGAATCCAATTCTAATTTCTTCATCATCACATTCACTTCTAACATAGAGTTTCAGAATTGCACGAAGGAATATTGTTAGCACTGTGCAATCAGGATTAAATTCTCCGCCACTTTCATTTGCAAATTGTACTAAATTTTTGAATAACTTTGGTAGCAGCTGAGTTCGAACATCATTCAAGCACCTAAAAATGCTTTTACAGTAAACTATAATAAACCATCAAATAAAACATACTTTTCCGGAAGATCTGGGATATCTTTGTATGTATTTCTTGCAAAATGTATGCATAGCGTTAAACTATTGATATTGTCGATGGTTGTAAGGTATGTCAATAGCCTCTCTTTAGGAGACACAAAAACATTCAGAATTTTCATGCATCTTATTAGCAACTTATCCTTGTTTTCCATGAATGCATAGATTAATGTTTCCAATAAATCAAAGCTATGAATTTTAAGAAATTCTGATGATTTTTCTGTTTGACATAAGCTTACTAGAGAACCATAATCTTGTTTCTCTATTAGATTCACTATTGCAGAATACATTTCAGTCTCCATTTTTGGCTGCAAATCAATAATTGAAAATGAAGGATGAGAGTAAAAAAATGTTAACCCAGTATAAAAACGGAAAAGCTACCGTACAGAAAATAAAAAAGATAAATGCAATAACATATAATTTATCAGAACATAAAATATGGTAAATCAAAGATGAAAATCAGATTTACAAAGAAACAACAAAGAAAAAAGAATCAATTGTTTATTTGCCAGCTGTAGCTTCAGCGGCCCGACGAGCAGCAGCACGTTTTCCAACCATGGCAGTGAAACCAGTCTTGATAGCAGTTACGGAGCAACGAGAACCACATGTTTTACATTGAAGGAAATAAAGACGTGTATCTTTTATGAGGTCAGTATCAGAGGATTTGCATGTATGACAGGTAACATATTCTTCTAAAAACATATAACTCAATTAGTAATAAGATATAAATTAAAGATATAAAACATACTAATATATTTACGAAGCACACTTTCAAAATGTTTTTGTTGAAAACGACCTTTAACAATTAAACATTGATTACCATCAATAGATCCCCTACAAAAAGTTATTACTAATACTGTAATATAAAAATATCAAACATACGTTGTTCCCAATTCAGCTAACAAAAATTGTAATACATGCTTTGGTTGACGCTTAAGAAGTTTACAAATTTCGGCATAATTTGTGAAGGCAGTCTTTTTACTGCCAGCTCGAGCAACTTGTGGTGGCTTCATAACAAATTTCTTTTTATCTCCACCAAGATCAGGATTCTTTTCACGCATAATACCAAAAACAAGTCCCAACAATTCTTCATAAGTATAATCGGGCCAGTCTTTCTTTGCATCAATTAAATTCATGCGACCAAGTTCAAATGCGGCAGCTTCAGCAGCAGCAAGCGGATCATCCGGAATTTCTTCTTTTGCAACTTCAACATCATCCACAACTTTCGGCTTTTTAACTTTCTTTTTCTTTTTAGTCAAATCAAGTTCCTGCAAAAATATTAATAAGATTCCAAATGCAAATGTGTGTCACAAACTAAAAATTTGTGTTTCAAACTTACAGGAACTTCGTCAGCCATTTTGTTATAAATTTAACTTTGATAAGGATTTGTATATAGCCTAAAATGTCCGAATTACACTTTTGTATGTAGAAATTAATTTAATGAAATCATAAACGATAAAAAATAAATTGTTCAAACATCACGAAACAGTTGCATCAGTAAAAAAAAATAAAATTCAACAATTGTCTTCTTCTTCTTCAACATTAGTTTCGCGTCAAGAAAATCATGCTTCAATTGTGTCAAATTTTAAAATGAAACTTGATTAAAGAAGTGTTTTAAAAAATAATTTATTTAATTCATTAATAAAAACAAATACAATAAAATTGACAATTAAATTTTATCACAAGCATGAAGGATGCAGACAATCATCGCTGAAAATAATAAATATTTTATAGGGTTGAAAATACAGAGTTTCCATAATACAGATCTTTATTTTTAATAGTAGCCAAAAAAACATTTTCTGCTCTATTTTATTTAAAATGAAAATGGTCCAGTTGAATTCAGGATCGAATAAATCTACTTAAAAACAAGACTGAAAATTATGCAAATTTTGCTTGATTTAAAAAAACAAATCTGTATCTGGAAGCATACTGTAGTATTCTTAAAAACAAACCGGCGATCACAAGTAAAGATGAAACAAGGATCAAAAGAATTGCAGCAATTGGATTTCCAGTATCCAATTGATCTTCAAATCCTTCTTTTTCGGATGTTTCATTCAATTTTTGTTGGGGTGAAATAGGATGATAAATTTCATCTGGAAAATCCATTGTTGAATTGCATGTAAAAAAGCATGGTTGTCGTAATGGATGTTCACCACCCTTAAATATTTAGTTATTTAATAATATAAATGCTAAAAATATCTACCTTAATATAACACCATGGCCCAGCAATCCAAAAATCAGGATTTCGGCAAAAATTTTCATGTGAATGAATTCCATATGTTTGACTTCCGGCAGTTGAAGGACCAAAATCAAAAAATCTTGAAAATTTGTTTCCAATAAAATCAATTTCATCCCATCGAAGGCATTTTCTTCCATTAAAAGTTGTTGATTTTATTCCTCGATACCATTGATATAAATCTTCTGCAGCTGGGATACAGTAAGAATCATCAATTGAAGAACTTTCAACACAAGATGCAAGCATTTTTGTTCCATTTATAATTTTTGGACAAACAAGAATTTCAGATTCTTTATTCAATAAAATACATTCTTTTCCAAAAACTGTAAAATTTTTAGGTTTTAAAATATTGGGCCATTCTTCCCTATAATAGAATGTTTACTGTATTTTGGACTTATATAAAGATTTCAAGAACAAACCATGACAAACAATTTTCATCATTGATTGCAATATTTAAATTTCCATCCAAGCATGTTGAATTACATTTATTTGAAGAATCATTGAATTCTAAAAATGTTGAAACACCAGCAATAAAAATCAACGATAGTAAAATATAACACAATTTAGAAAACATTTTTAATGTGAAACATTGAAAAATTTGTTGTATCAAATTTTATACGAATATGAAAAATTTGCATAATATTTGTTTTTATTTTTGATTGATCCTAACAAAGTTTTACCAATGAAAAAATTATGTTACTAATGCATTAACCATTATCAGTAGAAGCAGAAACTCAATCAAAACACTTTTTCATAAAAGATGCGAAAATGATAAATAAAATTACTTTATCTACAGTATCCAGGTCTCTTCAACATTAAAATGTCATGTTAGATATTTTACTGTTAAATTTATGAGAAAATCCAGAGCATTTTTTCTTGTTTTCATAAAATTCTAACGATGTTTACACTCTTTTTTGAACTACTAATAAGCTTTTCAATGTAACACACTTTTTTCTATTGCAACCTTCCACGTGTCATACCAACAACAACTGGGTCACTAAGATCACAAATAAAAAAATATAATAAATGCAAATTTTACAAACATGTAAATACAATTTTACACAAATAAAAAAGATTTACAAATTTTTTGTTTTTCTTCAAAGTTATCTGGGATCAATTCATCTTCTCCATCTCGAATCTTTGCCGCAATTGATTGACCTTTAAAAGATAATACAGAACTAATTTCAACATTCACTTTAAAGGTGTCCGGAGAAGTTTCACCATTTGTAAGATTACTGTAGCAGATATCGATTTCACAAAAATTGTGTTCGCGAACTTTAAAAGCGCAAAATCGACTTTGTCCTTTTGAAGTAAAGGTCAGGTATTGTCGTTCTAATCTCGTTGAATGCGTAACACAAATCTCTGTTGAATTTTCTTCCAAAGAAGTAATCTTAATTTTGCATAAATTAAAAAGTGAAATAAAAAAGAAACGATTTGGAATTCTTGATTTTAGAAGAATTTCTTTTTGAATCTTAAATTTGTTTTGTGGTGAAATCTCTTCGGGACAAGTTACAGTAATCGGAAAGGAAAATAATGGTTTGATTGAAGAAGAAGAAGGATTGCAAGAATCAAAACCATGAATTTCAGCATAATTCATACTTCCATTTTTTAAAGGTTTTGTGTCGATTTTAAAATTGAATGAATTATTTGTGGTTGTTTTTGGAATCTGAATCCATGTTTCTGCATCACCATCGGCTTCAAGCTTTAATTCAATGGGATTATCTCGTGGAATTTTGATTTTTGCCAAATATTCTTTCACACTTCCCCAACCTTCTTTTATCAAATAAATGCCAGATTTGCTTTCAAAATTGATTAATAATTGAATCTTTGATAAATGTTTATTATTGTTTGTAACATCTTTAAAATATTCAAATGCAGAATTAATTTGAATTAAGCCATATCCAAATCCAATTTTATCAACATTTTTAGGTAAAACTGCGGTATCTGCGAATGCCATTCTAATTTCTGCTGATGAATATTTTATTGAATTTGCTTTTAATCCCGAAATTAAACATGCAATTGAACCCGCAACAAATGGACCCGAAAAACTTGTTCCAGAAGCCCGTCGATTTTTTCTTAATCGCCATTTTGGTAAAAAAGCCATAACAACACCTGGGGCAATAAATGTAATTCCCCTGCTCCCATTATTCATAGGTCCCCGGGATGAAAATAAACTAAGGGTTGGAGTTTCATCTTCTTCTTCGATGGTCTGTTTGACATTATAAAATTCACGCTTCATTTCAGACGTTAATGCAGCACCAATAACGAACATTTTTTCATCGTAATATTGTTTGCAATTTTGTAAAGATGCATAACTTGGTCCATAATTTCCTGCACTGATCACAAAAATTATTCCATGTTTTTCAATCATTTCATTTATTAAACTTTCAAATTTTCCATCAAATTCATGTCCAATAGAAAAAGATATAATATTAACCTTCATTTCAATACATTTTAAAAACTAAAAAAATTATTATTATTACGAATATTGAGGGTTTTCTCTGCAAAAATTTTCAATGTTCATGCAAAATTTAATTATAATTTATTTTGTTTTATGCAAATTTTAAGATACACCGTTTATCCTAAGGTTTTAGTTTAAATCCTGGGTCCCATTAAACGCTGGGTCGATCCACTAATTGCTCGGGTGTTTGGGAAACGGTGCAGAATTTTAGATAAAATATTCGACAGAATCCTTGCTAACCATTTTCCAGAATCCTACGATTCCGAATCTAAATCTTGGTAAATAGATTAAGATTGTGAATAATACTCAATCAAAAATCAGACAAACTTGCTGATTTTGCTTTCTATAAAATATTAAAAGCTTACAGCTTTTTCCAACCAAATTTCAAAATATGCTGAATTCATAACATTCATGGATACAATTTGAGCCCCCGGGGCAACACCATTTTTTTCAGGTTCATCAGGGAAGTATGCGGCAGCAGCATGTGCAACAGCCACTGCATGGTCATGACTACAAATATTAACTTCTAATAGATTTCCATTTTCATGAATTGTTACACAAAATGCAACATCCTCCAAAAGAAAATCAAATTGTTGATTTTCACGAAAGCTTGTTAAAATTTTTGAACTTTCAAGATTATCTCTTCCAAGAGAAATGCTACAGTAAGCTTGCCACCTTTCACCATCAAACCAAACAATGCATTCTAATACCGTATTTTTGGTACACGATTCATTTTTGAACATTTCCAATTTTATCTTTTTATTTTCTTCCTAAATATTTTGTTACTGTAATGCATCGTTTTTGACTTTTTTAATATTCAAAGTTTTAGAAAAGATGTATTTAAAAAATACTGTAAAAATTAAAAACAAACATTTTCTTCAAATTTTCCAAAGCATATTTCAAACAAATTTTTGCAACCCAAATGCCATTGACCCGATGGATTTTTCCATTTTTCTGGAATCTAAAATTGCATTCTTCTTAATCTTTTATCTCTTAAGAATTTTTTTAAACATACTTTTAACTTTTGACCATTTAATCCTATTAAAGTCCTATCGCCCCCTTCAAATTCTTTAATAATTGAAGTATCAACATTTCCGTTCCCAGTAAAATCAAAGCAATCAATAATTTTTGGTTGACCTGTGGTTGTTCGTTGCATTCCAGGCAAAGAAACATCTAATCCATTATCAATTATTGCAATTACAACCCCTCTTCCATCATATTCTGGATACTTTAGTAAAAATTCTTCCTATAAATTGTAATATTAAAATTTAATAAGAAAATATTTTAAATGTTTTACTAGTTGGGTATCCTTTTTTGGAACGTAATTTTTCATTCTTAAAAATCAGTTTAATAAATTATTTATTATATAAATAAATAGAATTTAATAAAAAATATTTTCAGATTTTTCACAGAAACCACAACTGTGTTTTTTTCTAAGCTAATTCAAACTTCTTTCTTCAAATTTATTTAAATAAAAATTTGGTTTTAATTTTGCAAGATATTTTTGTTTTTCTTCAATCTTACATTTTTGGGGTCAAGTATATAAATTGGCATTTTCTCAAATGAAAATACGGGCAAGGCAAAAAAATCCACCAATTAATTTCTTTTACTATAAAAAAATTAATTGGTGGATCTAATTTTGTTAACTCCATTATTTGCAAAGGCCTTAAAATTTATTTATTTTTTTTGTATTAAAATCAGTTAAAAATAATTTTGTAAACATATTTTGTGGAAAATTAGATACAGTAATCTTCCATCCTTTTTTCTTGTTTACATGTTTGAAACTATGGATGCATTATCCGAAATATCACTTTTTCTTGGTTTTATTGAATTAAAGTATTCCTCCCCTCTGTTTTTCAACTGAAAAGGTATGTATGTCCGAAGTGACCTTTTTCCACACTAATCCATTTTTGTGGATGTTTAAAATGTGTGCGCGCCAAAATTTGATTTGAGCCATGAGTGCAAAAATTGGTTACCTTTATTATTGATGGCATTTTATATATTTTTACCATATTTATCGCTGAATAATTGTCGTTGCTATAATGATAAAATCAATAAATACGAAAGTTGATACAGTATTTTGTGATAAAGAAGAACAAAAATTAAGAGAGAATTACTTGGATTCAATTACTGATATTGTAAAATGGTATGGAATAATTCTTGTAGTTCATCTGATGAATAAATTTTTTTTAAAAATATTCAGTTCTGTAAATGGTAATTTTTATATTGATGTTTTTTCATGGCTTTTTACATGTTTTTTATTGATTAATTTTTTGTATCAAATTTGTCTCATTTTTAAAGTTAAAAAAGGTAAAACTGTAAAAATAGGATTTGGAATTATTTATATTCCTTGGTTAATGGTATGTTTTCTTTTGTTAACATACATAAATAATGATAAATAAATTTAGGTTTTTGAATTAATACTGCAATTTATTGAACTTAAGGTCTACTTTGATCTCCATCCAGATAATAAGAAGAAAGAAATTGTTTTCCTTGCTCACCCACTTGGGGCTTTCTATTTTATTGGGTGTTTTTGTTTTAACAATGGCATCGAAACAACTTTAAAATATTATCATCAACTTAAAGATTACCAAAATCAATTAATGCCTATATTTTCAATTAAAATTGAAAAATAAAATGTTTATACATTTAATTGTATTTAATTGGATTATTTGTAAAAGTTTTAAATTTTGTTTGTATAAGTGTCAGTTAGAAAATGATTAATTAAAAAAAATACCACAATACTCTATCTTTTTTCAAATATTTTTATGTCATGTTCTTTTGTCTGCTGCCACGTTTAAAACTATGGATGCAATGACTAAATAAATTAATAAAACGGAGATGAATGCATTTATGGACGTATTCCCAAAAAATGGACTGTACAAATTTAGTCTGTCCTAGTGACTTTAATGAGTCAATAACAACCTCGTAGAGAATACTTTTGATTCTCTAAATCAAGAAATGATTAATCTATTTTTTTGGCACATACAAAATATTTATTTTTAATTAATATCTTTCTATTTCATCCAAAAAATGTCTTGCTTTTTGTGTCATTCAGCTTTTCATTTACCAGAATACTGTAATATTTATGTTTGTGATGAATCTCGTCAAAAATTCATTCAATCTAAAAATTATTGTTTGACTCATTTTAATGAAGAAAAATGTCTGGAATGTAATAAATTTCAAAAATGTTATATCTGTTATACCACTGAACATCACACAATTTATTGTCCTCTTCGATTTACAGGTAAATACATTTATGCAAATTTATTGTTTTAACACCACGTTTTATAGTCCCAAATCTCGTTGTCCCAAATATTGACACGCTTCTAATTCCACGTTATCTTCAAACTTTAAATCCATGTGAATCTCTTTCATTATCTTTTATATCGCCTGAAGCTTCAAAAATGCATTTAAAAAAACCAATTATTGTCGAAAAAACATTAGAAATTAAGCCATCAAAATTTGAAACGTTAAAAAAATTCCTTTCATTTAATCGTATTACTACTGTAATACGGGATAATCTAATGATTGATGATTTGACTGAAAATAATGATAAAGATTTTGTGTTTAATGCAATCATTACCAACAAGCTTATAGTTAAAGCCCGATCGATTTATATTACAAATTCAACACTTTCATCCAAAGAATTTTTGATGCTTCTTTCAAAAAATACAAGATCCTTAATATGTAAAAGATTACAGTTATCTTCTGAAACAAATTTCTCCCAAATTATTCAAAATATTCCAAATTTTGAATGTTTCGATTTTTATGAATCACCGAATATTGTTTTTGAAAATTCTTGGCCTAATGATTTATTAAAATACACTTTTGGGGGAAAAGCCTTACATTTTATTATAAGAATCTCAGATATGAATTTTGATGTAAAAAATTTAAATGAATTTTTAAAGGTTTGTTTTGTTAAAACCTTGACTAATATTATTTGCATTGTTTATAATATTTATAAATGCCATTTAGATTAAATGCGGAAAATATAGCAAAATTATTCTGAGTATTGACACAACTTTCTATGATTATGTAATTACCCGAAAATTATTTATTAAAAAATTATTAAAATATTTTAAATTTACAAAATCTTTTTTTGAAGGCAGTTTACTCATTTATTTTTACGAAAAAACATTTAATCGGTTCAAAAGTAAATACAAATTTATTTTGAAACCATAGATGTTACTGTACATTTCTTGTTCTGCAAAATTAACTCTTGTTTTTTTTTGAAAAAATGTTTATTATTTATCAGTGTTTAAATATTTAAAAAAAGGACAAATTATACAACAAAAATTTAAAATGAAAGAAAAAAAACTATAAAAATTTAAAAAATTGAGATTTTTGATATTTTTGAAGTTGCAAAACAGAATTCCAGCAACTACAGTATATTTTTTCAATAAATAAGATTTCTTTCACAATAAGCTTCATCAGAAGAGTCATCACATTCCATATTTCCATTACAAATTTTGGATGAATCCAAACATTTTTTATTGTCATGACATTGAAATTGTCCAGGAAGGCAAATTCTTGGAGCTAAAATTAGTGTTTTAACGGTTTATGTTTTACGCAAATTTGAGATTTTAAGGATATATAAATGTTTGACACAATAAATCATCCTCATGAAAGTAATCAATCTTATTATGCAAATTTCTAAACAAAAACTTACGGCAATTTTTTTCATCCTGTTGATCAGCACAATGACTAATTCCATCACAAAGATATTTCTTTGAAATACCTATAATTTTACCAACTTAAAATGGCACATATTAAATTTGTTACTTACATTTTGGATCAGATCCTCCACAAAAGATTTCATTTTTGCTGCAATTACTTTTGCAACTTTTTCCATCAGATCCAAGTTCAAAGCCTTCCCCGCAAGTACAGTATCCAACTTTTGTGTCATTTGTTAAAAGACAAAGCTGTGAACATTCCATCGATGAACATGGATTTGCAGAATCTGGTTGAACACTTGGATGAAAAGCTTTAATCCCGTAGGGCAACAAAGCCGTCTGAGCTAATACTGTAATATTTTTGCCAGTAATTTTATTTGCCCGAAGAATACCCCGATAAGTCCAATCTGTCCAGTAAAGGAAGTTATCAGCAATCGTCTAAAACATATTTAAACTAATATTACTAATGTACAAAACTACAGTAATCTAACCATTCCAAAAACATGTGGAACTGCATCTGGATCAGAGATAATTGTTCGACGATTTTTTCCATCCAAATCACATGACTCAATTTTATCCAAGAATGCATCGGCCCAATAAATTCGATTTGCATATTGATCCACAACAAGCGTATTCGGCCAAACGATATTTTCAGTAACAATCTTTTCAAAGGATGAACCATCCATTGCTGCTTTAAAGATAAAAGCATTTGAACTCCAATCTGTACCGTACATCATTCTATAATTGTCATTTATTAATCGATGATAACAGTCAAATGGAACAATAGATTAAAGTACTCAAATTTTGGATGTCCATAAAAATGCACTGGCATGCCATGGCATCAAATTTATAAGTTTAAAACTTGGATGAAAAAAAGTAAATCCGAATATGCAAATTTTTAATTTCGAAAGATACTGTCCTTAATTTTTCGAAACTTGATAAATTTTTTTCTTAGTTTTTCAAAATCAAAATTTTTATTTTTATCTTTTTAATAAAATCGTAAAAAACCAACCCTTCAGCAGGATTAACAACAAGCGCCCGAGGCATTGCCAACTTATTCTTGTACAAAGTTTTACGGTATTTTCCTTCCAAAGTTTGAACAAAAATGTTATGCTTTCTTGCAGAATATAAATTTCTAAAATTTGCATACTTCATTAAATACATATTACGGTAATCTCTGTCTCTCTACCTTCCAATCCAATCAACTGCAATTCCTTCAACGCCATCAACTTCATAAGTTTGTAAAGGTTGTGGAAAAGCTCCATCAATGCTTTTTCGTTCAATTACATTTGTTCCAATATCAGCATAATAAAGTTTTTGTTCCTAAAATTATAAATCAGTCTTTGATGATTGTTTAATATGCAAATATATTATTACTTTAACATCAACATCAATCATTGCAGTTTTTTGAAGGCCCATTCGAACTAATTGAAAATCTCGACCTGTTTCACTCAAATTCCAAATCGATTGTCCATGAGCAAAGTAAAGCCAAACTGGGGCTAAAAAATTTGCATAATCAGGGTTACGGTTAGGTATTACTGTATCCGTGATAATAATATCATAATTCCAGTATTCGAGAAATAATTGGTTTTTTAAATACAGGGATATTGTACACATATTACGGTATTAACAGGTTGTTTAAAAGATGTTAATTTTACGGATACTGTAGATTATGGTAATTACCAAAAAATTTGCTTACTATGATCAATTCTGTCACAAGTTTTATTATCGGCCCCAAGTTTGTAATATCTTTCATCACATTTGCAAAAGTAACTTCCTTCTGTATTTTCACATTTTTGTGAACAAAGTGCTGTTCCATCTTCACATTCATTTAAATCTGCAAAATTATTTTTCAAATTTAAAGATTTTGTTTTTGGTGTCGTCAAGAAAAAAAAGTGGTAATTTGAATCGGAAAAAGAAAAACATAAATCTGTTTTTAATTGCGCAATTTTTTTTCAAAAAAATAAGGAATTTTTAAGGACAAAAAAGAGAAAAAGTATCAGAAAAAAAGTAGGTAATCTTTAAAACACTTTTTTTCTTTATTTAAAAAGTTTAAAACTATTTTTTCATTGACCTTATTTTTTTTAAAAAGCCGTGAAAAAAGCTTAATTACACTTTTTTCTAAAATAGCGAAAGTTGAAGAAAAACTAACCAATGCATTTTCGAGTAGCATTATCAAATTTGAAGCCGGGAACACACGTGCATTCACCCTTTGAATTACAGCCTCCTCGAGTAAGTTCTAAAAAATCTCATTTTTAACCCCCTTCAAAAAAACTTTCATCGAAAAACCTCTTTCAACAGTTTTATATTTTTCAATGATCGAAGAAAATGTTGGAATTTCACAAGCGGAAAGATCTGAGACATTATTGACGATAAAAGATAAAAGTTTATGCTGAAGTTCAACAGCAGATTGGCATTTTTTAAGGAATTGAAAATCTGTGAAACAATTAAGTTGCTTTTTTGCAAGAATGCAACGATGTTCACGTCGTTGGGCAATTGATACGGTAGTATTTCCAACATCTCCATCAAAATCTTCCATTGCATCAATCAAGCATCGTTGAATATTGATATCATTTTCAGCCGTTTCAAAGCAATGCAAATTTTCATTAACAGATTTTGTGAAATCTGCAGCACAAACAAAATTCCAAAGTGACATTAAATTTGTTAACATTGATGTTCTAAAGTTTGTTATACAGTAAATAAATTACGGTAAGCAAATATGATTACCTGCATTCATCATCAACAAAATTTGTGCATTGTAAAAATGAATCATATTTATTACACATTAAAGAAATTTGTCGAAGCGGAACAGCAATAAATGGTTGATCAGAGAATTTTGCGTCTTCTTTAATTCCACCAAATTGATGCAGCACAAGATCTGCCGCACATCGAACAACCGCCGCTTCACCACTAATATCACATGGTGATGAAGATACTGTAATTATAGTAATGATTATTATTATTATTGTTAAAGGGATACTGTGTCACAGAGTTTAAGAAATTCTGGAGGATGAACAAACATTATTCTGTCTCCATGTTAATTGAACAACCTCATCGTGCTTATACATAATTTTCTTTTATCATTAATTAAAACATACCAAATGAGATCAAAGTAAAAAGAAGACTCAAAAATATAAATATTAGAGTCTTCATAATTCAAGACCACAAATATTCTGGCTTTTTAATCCCAAGACAAGAGTAATATTTAAATGTCTCAATTTAAAACACCCTTCTCGTTCTTCTTTTTTCTGCCAAACTTAGAAGAAAAAAATTTAATACAAAAAAGTCAACGTTTTTTCGGGTAAAAAAACTCAAACAACAAAAATGGAAAGAAAGATTCAGGCGTCAAAAAGGAGAATAATATAGAAAAAAAACTCCGCCCTTTTTCTTTGAGATTAAAAAACGGGAAGCAAGCAGAAGGAAGAAGAAGGAGGGAGGAAAAGGGAAGGAAAGTAGCGATCGCAAAAATTTTGTGTCAACATTACGATCATCAACATCATTCGATTCTATTTGATTCACTTATTGAATGCCAAACCAACATATTCGATAGAATATACTCGACTAAAAAGAACGGCATCGGAAATGAAGAAGAACGAGATCAACTTGACCCGATCGAAAAAAATTGAGTACTTTGAAGCTCTTCTCCAACAAAGAGATAAAAAGCTAAGGTTTCAGTGTGTCTCAAGTACTCAATAAAAAAAACAGTAAGGTCAAATAAAATAAAAGTTGAAAAAAGAAGAAGCTACTTGGAATTTATTTTTATGCAAATGTTGAAATACAAAATGTGCCAAAATTAAATTGTAGTAGAAATAAATTTTCATTGTGAAATATCAAGAATCTACGAATGGAACTGCTTTTCTTGCTCAAAATTGTGAAATTGACTTCTGAAGTGTCCTTCAAACACTTACCGTAGTTTCTTCAATCACCATGTGATATCAGCGGGGAAGCGGCGGTTGTTCGATGCGATTTATTCCTCCGATTATTTTTTTACTCCCCAAAAATTCATTTTTATTTTTACTTTTACTTTTTTTTACTTTAAATCATTTGAATTTAGAAAATTATATTTTGGTAAGCTTACTGTATCTCCCTCTAAAAGGCATTTTTGGAAACATTCTTCACCAATTTTACAATATATTCACACTTTTTTGTATTACCATGTTTGCTTCTGTTATGTTCATTCTTTTATAAACATAAACACATTTAAAAAATCTGAACGTTTTTTTCCAAGTTTATGGTTTTCATATTGAAACTGTTTTTACCTTTTTCTTCATCAAATTCGATCGAATGTGTTTGTATAAAATATTTTTTTCTTTACACATTTTTTTGTTTGTTTTTCGATCGGTTTTTTTTTGATTTTGTGACAAAGCGATTACAATTATTATTGTTATTATTCAATTTTTTGATTCAGAAGAAAAAAAAGTTTATTAAAAACGCTTCCAAAAAGAAAAAGTATCGCAACAATGTTCACGGAAGATTAATCGAAGAAAAATTATTTTTGTTTGGATTTCCTTCTTCTTTCTTTGCTGCTTTTGTCTTCTTGTTTTGGTTGCTTGAATGACCACTCTTTTGTTGATGGTCTTTGATGAACATTGTTGTTAGAATTGAGGTTTTGTTGGCGGGAGGAGGGATGCAAATTCCAAAACACAAACTTCCTTCTTTACGCCTTTTTTTTGTCTGCGAGAAAGACTTGGAGATTTGAAACATTTCTATTAATTCCAATATACAGTTTTGATATTTTAAATAAATAAAAAAGAAAGTTGTGTTTTATTCTGTTTTATTGTTTTTCAGACAAAATCAAAAAAAATTTAATGTACAAAAATGTATCAAAAAGTGTATGTACAAAAAGAACAGTAAAAAAAAGTGTTATTCTTCAAACGTGCAAATACTGTATCGTTGAGTCCAAAGTTTTGCATTCTTTTCAAATTCTTTTGGATTATCTTTATAAATTTTTGCGATTGACTGAACCAAAGGTTCCTCGAGATCATAAATATACAGTAGGGACATCAATGCTTCAAAAACATTAAATAAGGTCATGTCAGGTCTCCATTCTTTTGAAATGGTCGATAAACACACGGCTCCATGAGAATTTATATTTGGATGATATATTTGAGTTCGAAATTTTAACTATAAAATATTTTAGCGTAAACGAAGGGAAGATATTTATTTATCATATCAAACACAGTAATCTTAATTCGAAAAATCTCAGCGCAGTATCAACAGTTTTCGAAAAATGGATTTTACAGTAATTAAAGTCGGAAAGCAAGCAAATCGTTAACAGCTACCGTATCAGAAAAATGTCACTACAGTAACCTCACTTTGAATTTCGAAATTTCCCATTACCGTATACCAAAAATGTTAATTGCGACAATTTTTCTCGAATGAAGAAAAAATATTACTGTGGAATACATAATAGCAACAAAAATTAAATTAGCATACCTCAGGAGGTTCAAATGGATACTTCTGTGGAATAGTAACATCAACAAAGAATGTTCCACCTTCATATACAGTATCCACAGGGCCTTCAATGACAGCCATCAAGCTTAGGATATGATCATTCGCAGGTCCAACATAAACTCCAACTAAGGGTTTCTCTTCCAATTCAGCGAGATCAGTCATTATCCTTTTTGCAGAGAAAACTATAATTAAATATCAATTTTAATCATCTATCGATATAAAAAATAGATAAAAAACAAACATGGATTTGTGACTCCATTCTTTTCAACGTATTCTTTAATTCCACCGGATAAAATTGTTTTAATATTTGGTCGAGGGATTGAAGGCTGCTGAATTGGAGGTAATGGAGCAGATTGATGATGCCGAAAAAGATGGGTAGTATGTAATTGTGGAGGTGGAAGTAGTTGTTGTGACAATGAATGTTGTGGTGGTTGATGTGACTGATGTGGTTGGGATGATGAATGTTGTGGCTGTGATTGTGAATGTTGTAAATGATGCTGGTGTGAATGTGATTGATGTGGTTGTGATTGTGAATTTTGTGGTGGTTGATGTGGTTGTGGTAAATGTTGTGATTGTTGTTGTTGTTGCTGCTGTTGTTGTAAATGTTCACTGCTGCTACCAAATAATATATCTTGTGTAGATCGAATCCTAGGATACTGTAACATATCCGGAGAAACAAATAACGAAACATTATAAAATGGAGAGGTTGTATAATTTGGTGGCCTTGTTCGATCTTGTCTATCCATGATTTTTTGATCCTTAAATTTAAAAATAAAATTGTTGTTCTTTTTTATTATTTTAAATTAATATATTTTTAATGGATAAACAACCATTTCTACCGTATACCATTTTTGTTTTTTTATTAATAAAAACAAGTCATTTATAATAACACATGGATATATAAATATAGCTAACAAAAATATAATAATCATAAATTATTAGATATATTGTAAGCTATAATAATAAAATAATAAGAGGGAAGCTTTACATAAAAAAAGGAATTTTAACCAAAATTTAGGTAAATTTTAATCTTTAAAAAAATACCAAAAAACAGAAGGATATTCGCAAAAATTGAAGAAGACGGATGATCGAAAAAAAGCAATGCTTACAAATATCATTGGGCGGCAATTGCAAAAAAGAGCTTTTAAAAATATAAAAAAGTGAAACAAAACCGAGACAAAATAAATGAGATTGTGAAATTTACAAGAAAAAAATTACTACGATTTATCACATTTTCAAAACACAAAAGAACGAAGATTAATGAAATCCAAAAAGAGAGAGAGAGAGATAAACAAAACCAACCCCCAATGTGGATGTTCAGACAGAGATTAGCATTTTTATTTATTGTTAAAATATATTTATCATAATTTAAGAAACTTTTACAATTACACAAAGACGAGAGCAACAGAGTAAGACCGACCATAGTTGAAAAAAATAAAATATATAAATTAACTGCAGCAAGATTTTCGAGCAGCTTGGGGATTCTCTTCTGTAACACTTATACCACCATGTCCCCGACCAGCAGGTCCACCACCAGCTTCATTTCGAGGTAATTTTTTAGCTAAACAAAAAATATACCTTAATCCAAAAGCATTTAAAAAAAGCTTACCAATAGCAAGGAAAATATCATTAACGTTCATTGAAGACTTTGCAGACGTTTCCATAAACAATAAACCATTATCTTCGGCATATGCCTGAGCTTCCTCATATTCAACAACACGCTTTGATGCAAGATCAGCTTTATTCCCGGCTAATGCAATAACAATATTTGGACTTGCTTGTCTTTGAAGTTCTTTTACCCAGTTTTTAGCTTTTGCAAATGATTCCTAAAAAGAGAAAATTAAATAAATAAAAAAAGTCAACTTAAAAAAGCTCAAATTACACTTTTAAAAAAATTAAACACAAACCTGATTTGTAATATCATAAACAACAATAGCAGCTTGTGCACCACGATAATACATAGGTGCCAAAGAATGATACCTAAAAGAACAGAAATGTTAAATAGAGACAATATTTTTAAACGTTTATTTACCGCTCTTGACCAGCAGTATCCCAAATTTCAAATTTTACAGTTGTATCGTCGAGGCAAATAGTTTGAGTAAGAAAAGCAGCTCCAATCGTAGATTCTTGATATTCATGAAATTGACCTTTAACAAATCGAAGAACTAATGAAGATTTTCCTTAAAAATAAAAGTATGATATTACAAGTTTAAAAATCACGAGGAGATAAAAAGCTTACCAACAGCACTTTCACCAAGAAGTACCAGCTTGAATTGACATGTTTTACTTGGACCTCCGCCATTTCCAGCTCTTGGAGTCGGTCGATTGGCCATATTGTTATGACTGAAAAAAGAAAAGTATTAATAACAATAAAAATCAATTTCAATGACAATCAAATAAATAAAAAGCAATCTCGATTATAAACTTTAACGATATATAAACGAAACGATAAATATATGTCTATGATTCAATGATTCATCCACCACACTACTGAACATGAATGAAATTGAATATAAACGAAACATCAGAGCTCCGCGCTGCTGTTCTTCTTTTTTCTCTCTCTCTTTTTCTCTTGCAAAAAAGTTGAATTCAATCAATTATATTTGAAAAAAAAATTATAATCAAATATTATGATGACGAAATTCGAAGGGAATTATGATGATAAATATCATGCTTTTGTACAATAGGAAAAAGTGAGTAAAGAAAGAGAAGAAAAATAGTGTTTTTTTAGAGGAGGTTCAATAAAGCATATATGAAAACACGTAATCTAAAAATGTTGTATACCAAATAACACAAACAGCATTGAATTTGAAGAGAAAGAAAAAAAGGAAGGTCTCTTTGGCGAAAGTAAAGAACATTGCTGCGCGCGTCCGTCATCAAAAAAAAAAATAGAAAGAAACACGGGGTATATTTTTCCGTTCGAGAATTTTTTTTGCTGTTGGAAAAAAGTTAAAAAACCAAATTCAAAGCTTCTAAAAATTTTTAAATCAAATAAAATTTTAGACAACTTTCAGAAGTAAGTTAATTTTATTATTAAATTCAATATTTTTTCACAAATACCTTTTCAATTCAGAAATAGAGATCAACCTTCAAAGAAAGCAAGCAAAATCGAAGAATCAAAATCTCTTCAAAAAGTATTATCAAAGAATCAAATTTTCAACTCAAAAATCAAATTTTTCTCAAAGATTATAGAAGACCAAGAAGAAATTTATCAATCAAAATGTTAAAAGAATCTCTCAAAGGTGTTCGGGTTGCTTTGCTAGGTTGTGGAAGCTTCAATCCTCCAACTAATTCTCATTTAAGGTAAGGTTTCATCTTTTTATATTTTCATGACGTAGCAGTTCTAAATTAATAATTGTGTATAAATGGGATTTAATCAACTTTATTAAATTTGATTATGATTTTCTAAACTGGAATAAGATTTACTTGATTGGGATTTTTTGAGCTTGTAGATTTTTAAAAGATATTTATTAATTTTTACTCACAATTAATAATTGGTTAGGTAATTACCGTATAACGATTTAAGTAGTTTGTAAATATGAATTTATTCACATAAATCTCAATCTAATCCCAAAATCTCAATGTTAAGTTCAAAAGTTGGTCAATCTCTTTTTTTCTCTCCTCTTTAATTATTATCCCTTGTCGTTTTGTAGGATGATGGAAATTGCAAAAGATTATCTTGAACATGAATGCGGGTGTAAAGTTACGGAAGGAATTTTGAGTCCAGTTGCAGATAATTTTGCAAAGAAAGATTTATTAACGGCAATTCACAGATTCAAAATGTTAGAAATGGCAACAAAATATTCAACTTGGATGAAAGCCGATGATTGGGAATGCACTCAAAAACAATGGACTCGAACTTTACAAGTTTTAAAACATTTCAAAGAAGTTCTTGGAAAGAAATATTCAGATGCCGAATTTCGAATTATCTTGGTCTGTGGTGGAGATGTTGTTGATTCATTTCGTCGAATTTTACCTGATGGTATGTTTTTATACCTAATTTAATTACATATAAATTTGCATAATTTTAGGTAGCAATTTGTGGGATCCAAAAGATGTTGAAGCTATAATAAGAGATTTTGGAATAATAATTTTGGAGAGAACAAGTGCAACCCCAAATGAAACATTAGCTCAAATTCCTGGGGTTTTAAAATATGCTGGAAATATTGCTACCGTCATTGATGAAACATTCCCGAATGATGTTAGCAGTACAAAGCTAAGGTCGGCTCTCAAACGTGGGTATTCAATTCGGTATTGCACTCCTGATCCGGTTGTTGATTATATATTAGAAAATAAATTATATCTTTAAAAGTTTTTGTAGTTTTTATATTTGAATTAAAAGTGCCACAAATTTCGTCTTTTTTAAACAGTCACTGCTCGAGCTTAAAATTGCCATAAATTTTGTATTTATTTATTTAAATAAATTATTGTTTTTTAATTTTGTTTTCGCATTACAGTATTCTAAGGCGATTGACATGTTTAATTTTCGTAGTTTTGGATACTGTAATCAGGCTATTACCGTACTCCTAGTATATGCATTTGCATACTGTATCACCAAGGATAAGATTAAATTCAAAATAAATTTTGCTATTGTTGTATATTTTGAATTTAATAATAAACAATAAAAATTTACATAAAGCAGTTTATGTTTCAAACAATATTTCTGTTGTTTTTGATTTTACATAAATTTGAGAATTTTTTGGTTGGTTACAGTTCATTAGTCTTGCAAAGTTTCCCAGAGACGAGAAATTCTGAGGGGTCTTTTGTTATTCATAGGCAAAAGATGAGAAGATAGTTTCCGTTCACATTTCTTTTTCCAAGTTTCATTCTCTTTTTTTCTCTCTCAAGAGAGTCATTCATTTTTTGCTTTTCTTTCTTTCATTTTGTAAAGCGTCTATTGAAAGTTAAACAGATTATTTTTTTGAAAAATCTCACAAGAATTTTTGATTTAAAGCCAAGCTCAAAAAATATAAATAAAAAGTTAACGATTTCTTTTATTTTTCTTCCGCCTTTATTTTTTTTTCAACTTTGCCCTCAGCTTTTTTTCAAAGAATGAAAAAATTACCGTATTTTTAAATTGAATTTATTAAAAAAATTTGTTCGTTTTTTTCTGTTTTTTTAGTTAAGCTTATTTTCTTCCCACTTTTTCTTCTTGCCTTTCTTCTAATGGCACAAAACCGCCGCCTACAAATTTTTCTTGTTAAAAAAAGATACTTTTTAGTCGTTTTAAAGTTTTAAAACTATATTTACAGTAATCCTTCCAACATGGAATATGCCATATTTTTTAAAACTAATACTTTTTCTCCGATTTTTTCTTTTCCCAAAAAACCAAAAAAATTGGAAAACATTTCTTTTTTTGCTTTTTTCGTTTAAAAATTTTCTTTTGCTTAATTATTTTTTTGTTTCTTTTTTTTTAAAGAGCGATGTTTAACCAAAAAAAGTTGTTGTTTATGCCACACATGGAAGAGGGAGGCAGAAAAAAAGACTAAAAAAGAGGGTTAGTCAGAAAAATTATTTCTTCCATCGTTCGTTTTTCCCTCCTTTTTTGAAGTTTTTTTATATTCATTTTTCCCATCTTAGTATATAAATACATAAAAAAATAGCAGGAAAGGAAAGAAACGTTTTTGTTTTAAGAAAGAAAAAAGTACTGGGGACTGCTGACTGACTAAAAGAAGAAGAAAGGCAGGAAGGAAGAGGTGGTGTTTTTTGAAGCGGAAATGTAATAAACGATGCATTTAATGTACTTTTTTTAATATTATGGAATTTTAGCTTTGCTTTTTTTGCAAAAAAAGCTTCTGTAAAAGCATGTGCTTGACTTTTGATTTGATCAGATTGTTATAATTCCAATTTCAAAGTTTAATTAAGTGATCAAAAGATCAAAGAAAAATATACCGCCTTTTGTAGGACTCGATTTTATCATCGCTCAATAACGTAGTTATATGCAAATTTTCAAATCCTCCATGAAATAAATAAATTTTTTGCTAAAATTTACAGCCTAAAGTTCTTGTGAAATTTAAATAAAAATATTTTTTGAAATTACTTTTTTCATGGAGAATTTGATTGTTAGTGTTTTGAAAATTTGCATATTACAACACGCCGTCGATTTTGAGTGGATCAAAGTGGTTCTGCGCTTTTTCTTTTTTGATTTAATCAAGATTGATTTTGCAAGATTATAGATTTTGTTGTTGATCAAAGCTTTTAAGAGTGCGAAAGAACTTTGATGGTGAAATTTAAAGTGGGAGAATTTTGTAATTCGCAAAAGCAGCTTATAAAAACACGTGTGAATTTGATTTGTTTGCTTTTTTGCTTGTAAGAACAAAAAAATCTTCAGTCACCGACCAGGCGGAAGAAAAAAAAGAAATATTTTTTGTTCTTCTTGCTTTTGAAGCTGCAACAACAGCAACAACAAGAACAACAACCTGTAAAAACATGCATTTCAATTTCTTTTTGCGTGTTGAATTTGACAGTCCTCCTTTCCTTCGTTTTTTTGTATTTTTTTATTTTTTAAAAATAAATTGTAAAAATTCCAACGCACTTTCTTCACTTTTTTCTTCTTCTTTTTCCGCCTATTTTTGTTTCGATTTGAAAATTTTCTAAAAATTTATTCCAGAAAAAATTTGAAGAGGTTTTTGTCGAGGGTTTTTTGATGATTTGAACAAGATTTTTACATTTTTCTTTTTTTGCTTAAAAATTTATATATGATATTTTTACGGAAGGAAAAATTTGTTGAATGAAACAATTGTTGTTTCTGGACATTATGTCTCTTTGAAAAATATATAATTGATGGTGTCACGAGATTTAAAGAGAGATATGAGACTTTTGAGCTATCAATTATTCCAAAAAGATATTTATTAGAAGATGTTCTTCTTTTTCTTCCTTTTCTTCCTTTTTCAAATTACTCATCGATCAGCAGTTGTAGTAAGAAAAAATACAAACTTATCTCTTTCATATTTTTGACCATTTTGATGCTGACCGGACCACTTGTTGTTTTTCATTCTCTTTTTTTTTAAAAAATTCCATTTATCTCTTTTTCCCCTTAAGCAAAATTCTTTTAAGTTGACAAAAATTCTATCTTCGCTTTTGTTTCTTCTTCCTTTTCATTTTTATCTTCTTTATCCCCCCCAAAAGAAACTCTTTTTTCTTCTTTTTGCCTCAAACAAAACACGGCTCAAATATCTCGGAATACTTCTTTTTTCTTTCTTTTTTTTGTTCTCGCAAAACTCTTTTGGTTTTAAAAAAGCTTTAAAAAATTTGTAACAAACTAACTTCAATTTTTTTGAGTGAGTGCAGAATGAAAAAAATCTTTGACTTTTTTCTTTTTTTCCGCAGTTTGTTGCATCTTCAAATTTTATCCGTTTTCAAAAACCTGGGTTAAATTTCATTCATTTTTATACACGTCAAAAATCTTTTTTTTATAACTGTTATAAAATTTTTAATATGTTACTTTAAAAATTTGCATACGGTATACTGTAGCACGTTTTGATTACGGTAGCTCAGTAAGTACAACTAAGTCTACGATGGCTTTCAATAAAGAAAAAAAGAAAGATTGATCTTTGCCTTGATTAAATATTTATTGTCGATACTTTTCTTTTCTTCTTTTTTTATTGTCATTGAGAATAGTGGATTTATTAGAGTCAAGTGTGTGTTTTTCTTTTTTTTTCTATTTAACCCAACTTTTTTTAAACGTTTGAGGTTTTCAAAGAAGTTGTTTTTCTTTAAAAAATTTATTTTTTCAAAATTCAATTTTTGACAGTTTTTTTGTACTGATTCATTCAATTTCCTTGAGTCTTTGCCCCCTTATGATTCATCAATTTTCATTTATTTGATTAAAAAAAGTTTTTTTTAATATTTTTGCCTCTTACAAACACCTTTATTAGTTTACTTTTTAAAAATTTTTAAATTTTTAAATGGCATTTTTTTCATTTGATTTCTTTAACTTATTTTTTGTGTTTGTTCCAGGGCTTGAAAATGAGGCCTGAAATTACGGCCGGCCTCGGCCCGAGGCCTCAAAATACTAGGCCGGCCCGGCCCCAGGTGGAAATTTAATCGGCCGGCCGGCCCTAGGGCCGGCCCAGGCCGGCCTTGATTTTTTCGTTTCAAAAGTTCACCTTCAAATATTTTTTCTCGTTGGGGATATTTTTTTTATTTCTAGTTATTGAAAACACAAAATTTTGATTAATTAGTTTCATTTTAGTATGAAAAATGTTTTAGCAATGATGAGTTATAACACAATGTGTCTAATAACTAGAAATGAAAATTCCCTCTCTATTTCATAACAATATATAAAAATTTTAAGGCCGGCCTCAGGCCTCAAAAAGCTCGGCCCGGCCGGCCCTGGGCCTGAAAAAAGTAAGCCGGCCCGGCCTGAGGCCGGCCGAGGCTGGCCGGCCTCATTTTCAACCCCTGGTTTGTTCAACATGTTAAAACACAAAAAAATCTTGTCTTTTATAAAATCTTTTTTGACATTTGTTACTCTTTACTTTTTTTTGCGTTTTGCTTTTAAAAAAAGAGTCAAAGCACAAATTTTTGATTTGATCTTATTTTTTTTTTTTGCAAATTTGATTATACTTATGTTACCCGAACTAAACATGTGATATTGATGTTGAGGATGATGATCAAAAGGAAGGAAGTAAAAAAAATGAGGAAAGGTTATGATTTGTTTTTTAGGTTGAATAATTCTTCTTCGTTTTTTTGCAATCTGCAAAAAATGAGTGGGGAGAAGGTGGGATAAACTGCTGTGGTTTTTGGTTTATTTCAGTACAAATACTACCTACCTACATATTATATAATTCCTTGAGATTACAAAATAATCTTCTTTTGTAATTATAATTACTTATAAGAAGAAGATTTTGAAGGGGAGGAAAGAAAACAAACAAAAGAGATATTTTTAGAGAAGGTTCTTTGACTAAAATTTTTGAAACTAAAAATTTTTTTGTACGTGTTTTAACCACTTTTTCCCGAAAATAGAAATAACTTATGTTATTTGCTCCATTCTACTTTGAGGATAGTTCCTCGAGCAAAATCCTATCATTGTAGTTTTTGAAAGCATTACTTCTTTTTTGCTTACTTCAAAAGCTTAAGTAAAGCAATCCTTTTTCTTCCAAAAATGCGCAAAACTCTTACTTGTTGCTATTTGTTAAACTAAAGATTATTATTGTAGGTCAAAAATAGAAGATAAAAATTCTTTTTTGGACATTGAAGAAGGTGTTTCACACTTCTTTTTTTGCAAGACTCTCTGTATTTTTTCGTTCTCCAGAAGCATCATTCATATTTTTGAAAATTCCATCCTATTTTTCTTCTTTACTTTTCGGATTACTTTTTTCTTCTTCTTCCAAAATTATCTCTTTTTTTCATTTTTTGTTTGCTTTTTAGGTTATAAGAAGAGTGTCAGTATCCATATAAGTTTCATCAACATCTTCTTCATCACTTTTTTTTGTATATGTTATAGCCAATTATAGAAAAATATGACGACGTTTTTATTCTGTCTTCTTCTTCTTCTTTTTATGTCTTTTTATTCGATCTATTTAGTTTCCGCCGGAGGCGAGGGTGTCATCTTCCTCCCCTTTTTTATCTTCTTTCTTTAATGTATACTACTAAAAACTTTTCTTCTTTTTTGCTGTTTTTCAAGTCTCGTGCCAGCTTTTTTGAACATCTTTTTTTCGGCGTTTTTTGGAGTTTTGAAGCTATTATTTCCAAAAAAATATTTTTGTTGAAAGAAAATGCTTCAACTTTTTTCTTGAAGCTTTTCTTGCAAAAAAATTAATTACAAGTGTTAAAAAATGCAAATTGCTGTAATTAAATAGACTTTTAAAGTGGGAAAGAAAGAAGTGCATTAATAAATATTTAACGATTCTGAGAGACAGAAAAATGGAAGTTTTTCAAAGAAATCTTTCCACTTTTTTGTTTTCTCACTTTTGATCGTTTTTTGCTCTCAATAAAAGTATACTGTAGCCTATAAAATTGTAGTCATCAAAGATCCTTATTTCCTCTCTCCTTTTAGAAGGCCTTCTGTGGAGTTAATGAATCACTTTTTCTTTGTTTTAAAAATTAACACTGAAAAAAAGAGGTGTGAAGTGTCGTTTCTAATTTTCTTCAAAGTTCTTTTTACTTTAACCTTTTCAAATTTTATTTTAAAGAAAATATTTTTCAATCACGAAAAAATAGAAACTTGGAAAGAGGAAAAGCAGCGTGAGCATTTTTTTCCTCCCTACATCTAGTTAGTCGTCGAATTTATTTTTCACGTTTTTTTGAATATTAAAACCGATTAAAACTTAACTAAAAAAATCAATTTTGTTCTTCCAAATTTTTTCTTCCTCGACCAAAAAAACATTTGTTTATATAAAATTTTGCTGTCAGCTGCTTTTAAGCAATATTTTTTTGTTCAAGTTTATTTTTTTATTGTTCTTTCCTTTCTTCTATCTCTTTTTTACATGTGTTTTTCGTCTTCCTTTTTCAAAGATGAAAAAAATACAAATAATTAAACAATGTTTGATTACATTTAAATTATTTATTTACATTTTTTTCAAGATTGAGATATTATTGTTCGAAGATCATTCCCTATCTTTTTCCCCATCCAGTCTCATCCCCCATTTTTCCTTTTCTTCTTCATCATCATTAATGTTATTAAGATCGATCTCAAAATGACCCATTGACGACGAAAAATAAAAAAATGTGACAACAGCGGCGGCAGTGGCATTCCGCCATCATTTTTTTCCTTCTTCGATCAATGAAAACTTGCAACACTTTTTTCTTTAAAAAAGAAACTTGAGTAAAACATGCGACATTTTATTTTCTTTTCTTTTTTAAACCTTGGTTTTTTTCCTTACAACACCAGATCGCAGCAATTTTCCTCAAAGCATTTGGCGCCAAAAATGCTATTTAAAAGTAGCAGGTTTTTGAATTTCTAAAATCCTTCTTTTCCATTTTTTACTCGAAATTTTTTTGAGTCTCTTTTTTTGTCGCATTTTTTTTTCTTGTGTGATTGAAAAAACGTGGATATTTTACGTAATTTTTCGTGTTAATTTTTTCCCTCTTAATTTTTTTTGATTGATGCAATCTTTTTTTTAGAGCATTCCAACTTTTTTTCAACACATCATGTTTGTATGATTTTTTCTTCATCTAAAGAAAAAAAATACTATATACATAAGATATTGTTATTATTACCTGTTGCAAATTATATAATTAAAGTTTTTGTGTAAAATGTCAACAACGCAACCAAAGCCTTCTCCTCGGGGTGTTCCACTTTCAACAACCAATCTTGGAATACCTGGAAATCGAAGTAGTCAAAGTTTAGATGGTTCACTTCGAAGGTAAAAAAGCTTTAACTACATTCTTTTATCGTCCTTAATAAACTTTGGATACATTTTAAGCTCAAGAAAAGGCGGAAAATCAAGATCTCATCGTGGTTTCTCTTCGTTGAAGAATAGCAAGTTTTGGCTTCGCATCTTAAAACCTTGGAAATGGAAAAGTAAATCAAAGAAGTCTCGCTTACAGTTAGTTTTTCTTTATTACATCTTATTAGCTTGATCAGCTAGTTCTTTCTGTTTAATCAGCATTGCCTTGGTAGTCGCAAATAGAAATGCTGTTAAGTCTTTTACATTTTTTACTGATTATACATATTATAGTAATAATAATCTTTTGTAGTCGATCTGGAAGTGAATCAAATCGAAGCCGAAATGGTGTTGCAATATCTCCACATTTATCACCAGAAAAATATTTTCAAGCTGCTGCTGCCACAACAACCACAGCATGCCCTGCATCTCCTTCAAACAGCATAGATGATGATGTACAAGTTCCTCGGTTATCCCTTGGTGAGTTTCGTTTTTTACTACTTTTTGTTTTTTTTTGACATTTGTCAAACTTTTTTTGTTGCATTTTTTCATTCGATATTTTACAATGGATATCTCTTTTTTGCTACTGCTGCTTACTTTTTACTCTTTTGTTTTAGTTGTTGAGCTTAAAGCTTTCTTTTTTCTGCTGTTTTTAATTTCTTTAGTCAGTTTTAAACTAATCTAACTCATTTATATTTTGTTGCGGATTTATTTTTAATTATAATTATATTGAACACAATCCATCATGTATTCCAGCACACCACATCTGTTTCTTGTGTTTATCCATTGGAGTTTTAAACAAACCAAACTCAATTCATTTAAACTTTACCCCCTTAAAATTGAATACGTAGCTTTTAAAAGAATACCCATGTAATAGCTTCAACAAGTTATTATCAGACATGAGGTCATTGATGCACTTAGGTACACTTATCCTATATTCATTATCGCATATTTCTCCCTTTCATTCATTAAGTTTTTGATGTATTACTTGAGGAAGAAGAAAGGAAAGTAGAGAACATTACCACATGGATCTTGTGACGAGAAGGGAGGCTTATGCTTGGTTGTCTTTCAACAACAACAAAAGAAAATATGTTAGCTTTTCCACTTGGATCTGCTTAAGTGATTTTATTGCTGCTGCTTCTGTTCCCTTCTCTTATCCTTCCCTTCCAGCAAATGAAATGAATGACAGATTTTCTCTCTTTTTTCAAGCATACTTATTTTTTAAACTCAAACTTTTTTTTCACAGTAAACTTTTTTTTGAAAATTTTTAATTTATTTAACTTTTGACGTAATTTGTTTAATCGAAAAGTAAACCTTAGCTTTTTAATTTTTTTTTTACAAATTCTTTTGCTTTTATTCAATTATCATCCACTTTAATTTTCTATATGATGTCACTTGTGCTTAAATAATTTTGATCATATGTTTTTTTAGGTGGCACCCATTTATCTCCTGGTCGATCCATTTCACACGAATCATTGGTATCTGATTCAAAGATTGATATCTTGGCATCTCCAAAATCTGTAATCATTCCTGCAACAATGGCAACAATCATGCCAGAATCCAGTGAACATGACTATAGTCATCATGCTGATAATGATGAAGAAATTCCCGTAAATATTCTTTCACAACTCAAAAAGTATGAAACAACAACTTTTCCTGCTGAACGGATGGATACTGTAATAAGTCAAAGTTCAAAAGGTAATTCTCATGTTGATGATAAAAGTGATGAAGAAGAGGATGATGCCGATGATGAAGAAGACGAAGATGTTCCAATTAATAAAGGTTTTGCAAGTAAAGTATTTCGTCGGGATACAATGGCTCGAAAGCTTGATGCTCCAGATAATGATGCTGCAAATGAAGTTGATTATGATGATGCAAGTGATTCAGAAGAGGAAGAAGAACAACGTCCCGCAAAAAGAATTCCAATTCGAGCTGGTCTTGCTCAACGAATTCAACGTCGTGATACACAAGCTAAAAAGATTGATGCCCCTGAACCTGTGGATGATATTCCAAATCAAACAGCTGCAGAGCGGCGAAAAATTATGCATCGTGTTTCATTAAAACTTGAAAGGTGAGTCATATTTTCGTTTTGCATTTTTGGGAATAGATGACTAAATGCATGATTATTTTTATGTTAAATTCAAATTTTTAAAACTTTAAAAATAGAAACAAAAACATTTTTTTCTCCGTTTGCAAAAATTGAATGCGTATTTTTCCAATCCACTTAAAGCCAATTTGAAAAAAAAACTATTTTTGAATGACTTTTAACTTTTTAACTCAAACAATGTTAGGCCCTCAAATTTTGTTTTAAAAAAAGTGGGGTGGATGTGTTTTAATCTTTCTGTCACATCCTCTAAAATCTCTCGTAAATATATTCATGAAGGCAAAAGAGCGCGAGACTTCATTCATTCTCTTTTCGCGCATTTGGGAAAAGGACAGACATATTATAAAAAGAACTTCCGTGTCCCTCAGCCTTCTCAAAACCTGATTTCATTTTTTTGAAATAATCTAGCCACTTTTGACCTTTGTGTCAATTATGATTATCCAAGATATTTTTTGGGCCCTATTTATTTCCACTCATTGATTCCGTTGAATACATTACCATTCAAAATATAGGAATTGTTAAAAAAATGAAACACATAAAAGTGTTCAATAATGTGTTGCTTTTGTCTTTTTTTTGTGTTACTCCTTTTTTTCTTCTGAAGTCGCGATGCATACTTTATTTTTTTGCCTCTAAAACTTTCTTTTCATTCTTCATCAATGAAATGATGTGGGGCTTTTACCCTTTCCCACCCGCCCAAAAAATGTGTTACAATGTCTGGCGATAATGTTTGGTACGATTATAATCACTTCTGCGCGCAACATGCGCAAACAAAGAGGAAATTGTTAGCTTTTTTACAACTTTTTTTACACTAATTTTTGTTCTTTTTTTACCTTAGGTATTATTTTTATCTATTATGGTTTTATTATTAATATATATTATTTTTATTAATAGAAACCAAAAAATTATAATTCAGTTGAAAAAATGAAAACAGAAACTTGTGCAAAAAACTTTGAAAAAAGTAAAAAAAACAAACAATTTCCTCTTTGTTTGCGCATGTTGCGCGCAGAAGTGATTATAATCGTACCAAACATTATCGCCAGACATTGTAATTAATTTTTTTTGGTTTTTTAGACATGACTTTACTTTTTATACTCATTTACCAAATTTTTCAGGAAACTTTCTGAACGTCCACTTCCTGAAGAACTTCAAGAAAGAAATATTTTGAGAAACGAAAACGCTGAAAGTATTTCCAAGGAGAATATGGAACAAACAAGAAAAGTATTACTTCGGAAACTTAGCTTTAGACCTACAATCTCTGAGCTAAAGGATAAACAAATTATCAAATTTAATGATTACGTTGAGGTTACAGAAGCAGAAATGTATGATCGGAAAGGTGATAAACCTTGGACGAAGCTGACACCTGCTGAAAAAGGTAATTTTTTAAGCTACTGTAATAGTGTATCTAACGTTTGTTTCCTTTTTAGCTTTAATTCGAAAGGAACTCAATGACTTCAAAGCTACTGAAATGGATGTGCATGTTGAAAGTCGAATTTATACACGGTTTCATCGTCCATGAAAGCAGAAGAAATACTTTGAATTTTTTTTATTATAATTTACCTTGTTGTTATCAATTTATACGGTGTACTTAAATTCAGCATAAAAACTCTATCATCATTACGAAAATCAATCATCATGAACCCTTAAATTTTTGATTAAGCTAGTTTTTGTTTTCCCCCATTCCGTGATTTCTTTTTTTATTATTATCTCTTTCTCTCTCACTTGTGACCTTATTTCTGTTTTTTCTTTAAATGTTCAAAATACGGCTATCTCTATCTTTTATTATTATTATTGTTTTTGAATTGGTTTATTTTATTGCCCCCTTTTTTGCTGCCGATGGCAAATATTTTTATGCGATAAAATAATAACTACGAAATGTGTATTTTTTTTTTTTTTTTTTGATATCTTTGTGTATAGTATTTTTATATTAGATATAAAAAAGAAGTTGATTGCAAAAATAAAAAAATGAGTTAATGAATTAATTTTATAAATTTTATGGGCACTTTGAATTAGTAACAATTTGCTAAAAAGAGTTGAATATGTGTACTTTCGATAAGTTACATTATAAAATTTCTCTAACATTTTGATAAGACAAATGATGTCAACTGCCACAGGCAATTAAAGCTTCAGTCAAAATGACACCAGAATGGTCCATAAAAAGGGGAAAAGGAAATGAAGGTCCAACAATTACATACTGCAAAAACAGTGTTTTCCCGATTCCATTTTTTCCGATTCTTTTTTGGAATCGATTCCATTTATTTTTCCGATTTCAATTCCGATTCCGATTCTATTGATAAGAATCGATTCTAACATGAGAATCGATTCTTGTCGATTCCGATTCCTCTTTTTTGCGAAATTTTCTTTTACAAAAATTTTTGTGATGGTTAACATAAACAATGAGCTTAAAACACCATAATTTTAATTTTTAACATTGATAAAATTGATTCAAAACTTTTTCTTTTTTTTTGAAAAAAAGAGCATCGCTGTGCCCCCTATTCAAAAGAACAAATAATTTATCATACCATAAAAAACATTAACATTACATTAAGGTTTATACGGAAAAATAGGGATCGATTCCTATATTTCCGATTCCGATTCGATTCCATCGATTCCTGATACCGATTCCATCGATTTTTACAAAAGAATCGGAATCGAAATCGAGAATTGGAATCGGAATCGGGAAAACACTGTGCAAAAATAACGATTTGGATAAGCTCCACTAAGCTTTTCCCACGACATGCAATTTTGTTCATTTTTAAAGCTGGAAAAGCATAATTACTACTGTTATTAAAAAATTAATGAAAAATCGAAAATTGTTTGCTTTTACAATGATATTACTGGTATATATTTATTTCAGTGTGTATTTTTTTAATTTATTTTTATCTTATTATAAATATTTTTATTTATTTAGGAAGATGCGTTGACGATTATGAATCTTTGGCTTCAGATAGTTTTGGGCCAATTTTCAGCACTTTTCCAAGCCATTTTTCTTGATCGTATTGCAATAAATGGCATTGAATCAAGTAAATAAATTTAAAAACTGTGTTTCCATCTACGCGGTAACACCTCACTGCCATTTTTAAAATTAACAAATTATCAGTGCAAAATGCACTAAAAACTTCAGCGGCGTTCCCAAGTCATTTTTCTTGATTGTATTGCAATAAATGGCGTTGAATCAACAAATTACTTTAAAAAACTATGTTTTTATTAAATTAAAACGACTTGGTAACACCTCACTGCCATTTTTAAAATTAACAAATTATCCTCAAGAATAATACTGAATTTTTTACCCCAGCAAATTTAAATTTTATTGAAAAATATGTTTAGTAAGTTTTATGTAACGTAATCAATATTTGGATGTGATAAAAAAATTTTAGTGAAAAATCCAATGAATTTTAGCTTGGTTCAATCAGACAATATATCTCAAGTAAAAATTTTTTTTTAACAAATCCCAATCGTTTCATGTCTGAAGTTTGGATTCGACAGTGGTCAGGAATCGGTGATTGTTCCCTTGATGTCACTGTTTCAACAAATGGAGATTCTGAAAATTATCCATTTCTTCCATTTTATTGGAGAAACTTTGGGAAGCCATTCGATTGCGGAAAACTTTTGCATCTTTATTTTTCCGTAAGCATCAAAACTTTTTGGAAAAAGCTTCTAATATGTAATTAGTTAAAAAAATATTGGTTTTTTGAAAATATGTTCATTAAAGCAAAGTAAACATTTTTTCTATAATATTTTGTAAATCAAATTGTTAAACATTTTTTAAACGTTTTGTGCGAATTTTACTAGCTTGTTCACCAAGTTTTCTAGACAAAGTTGTCATTCAAACGTTGAAAACAATTTTCTTTCACATTTATTTTTGTGACAAATTTGTTGCTGCTTTGTCACATCAGAAGAAGTTTTTACGATTGAAATTTATTTTTAATGGTATTTAATTTTAATCAGTCTATTCGCGCCGTCGACGACATGAAGGACCCGGTGACGACTGTATTTTGTAAAACTTTAAAATGCTTTGCCACACATCAAAAGATGCCGCTGACAAAAAACGAATACACTGATTCAAATTAATATTTTACATCAATTTTTTTTATTTTCTGAGTTCTTCATTTTTTTGTTCTGCAAAATAAATGTCGAAAGTTGAAACATAAAATTTCAAAAAATAAATGCGACGCTGAAAAGGTTGATATTTTTTGAATTTTTGTTTGTTTATATTTTTATTCATCTGTGGCTTTCACATCCTTTTCGGTGCCTGCCTTTTCTTTTTTTCTTCTTTGCCGAAATGTCAACCTTTTCACTTTTCAAATTCATATGAAAGATAGTATCTTCGTTTCTATCATATTTTTTGTTTCTATTTAATCCCAGTATATTCATACTGCTGTTGTCCCAGTTTTTTCTCTTCATTCATTTGAAAAAATTTGCAGGTCAAATGAAAGTGCAATAATTTGTAAATTGATTTTTGCTTTCTTTATCTATCTTTTTTATTTTTTTTCTTGCATTTCAGCACTTTTCTAAAAATATTCGGTACTAGGACAAAAAAATAAAGGTCAAAATAATAACGGACAAAAATATAAAAATAAAAAATAACGGATAATAAAATAAGCGGACAAAAAAATAACTTTATACAAAAAAATAAAATAGTTATACATACAAAAAAATGAAAATAAAAAAATTTTTAAAATTTGATTTTATTTGAACATAAAGCAAGGAATCGAATTATTGCAGTATTTCCAGCCATAAAAAAAAGGATCAAGTTCAAGTCCAGCATTTCGAGATAAAATGAATTCTTCTTTCATTACTTCAAAAAATCTCCAGATTCCGGGATGTTCAGATGGAAGAGAAGTTTTTAAAGCATGACGCCATGCTTCATAAGAATTACCAGTTCTTGGCATATCATTGGCGACACGCATAAACACATTCCAATGAGCGATAGGAATTGGGGGAGTACGACGAGAACCATCAGGATTTAATCGACCAACATAATTATCTTCGAAATAATCCAATAATGCATCCAATTGATTTGAATGACAATTTTCAAAAATTTCAAATTCTTTATTTTTTAAGTGACCCATTTCTATTATAGCACTTTTTGTGTATAATTATGTATAAAGTTATTTTTTTGTCCGTTATTTTTTTATCCGTTATTTTTTTGTCCGGCCTTTTAAAAAATTATTTTTTTGTCCGGTTATTTTTTTGACCATTATTTTTTTGACCGTCCACCAAATATTCAAGGTTTTAGTGAGATTTTTATTGCTAATAAGTTATAAACCATTTATTCTTTCTGCCAATAATGTCTTCGACAACAAGAGCAAAGAAAAGAGAAGGATTAAAATTTCCAAGTCGACAAGAATTTCTTGATTCATGCCATCCTCAGCCATCATTATCTTTTCGGAAGCCATTGATCGAGTACATGCTCAAGTTTCCAAAATCGGCAAAACTTTATCAAAAACTTATTCAATGCTGTAAATTATTTTTTCTCAAAAATCCAATCTTGGTTATCCCTGATTTGTATTTCGGAGATAGTAGTGATAAAGTTTGGAAGTATTGTTCAAAAGTATCCTGCCCCTTTTCTTGTTCACATACAGAATTTGATTTAACAAAACTTTGCAGTTGCAAAATTTGGATTATTCGACGTTTAACAATTATTGATTTTGGCGGTAATAATGATGGTATTAAAGAACTTCTTCCAAAATTATACAAATGTGATGCAAAAGATTTTTATTTTGTTGATGTCGAAATTGGATTAGCTGATTTAAAGCTTATGTCAAAAGCTCTTGAAGGATGTTATTTGAAATATGTTTGTGTCACCAATAAAAAAGGCCGCGAAATTCCACTTGAAGATCTTTTGGAAGTTTTTTCTTCTTGTGTTAAAGTTACTGTGTAAGTTTCATTTTTGTTTTTATTTTTACAGTAATACGTCAGTGTCTACTGAATTTATAAGAATGCTTCTTTGGGATCGTCCAGATATGACGTCATCCGAAAATCAGCCTTACCCCCTATACATCAAAGACATATTTGCCGCACATCAAAGGCGGCACGATCATTACCCCCTCCCTCATGACGTCATATCTGGGCGATCGATCGATCCCTTTTTATAAAAAATTTGATTAAATGTAATCTTTCTCACTAATTTTAGCCATGAAGTTTACAACGATTTTGTCAAAAGTTACAAAAAACTTGTAAATGTTTGTAGCAAAATTGAAATTAATGAATTATATCATCTTGATGATGACTTTGATGTTGATACTTTTGTTGCTTTACTTGAAGTAAGTGTAATTAAAAAACTTCAGAGATCGTTACATTTCAAACGTAATTCGGCATCTTTTCTTGGCTTATCCCCGGCACTCTAGAGTGCACTTTAAAAGTGTTAAAAAAGAAATTCATATTATTTCATAATTTTGACCTTTTTTCTTATTTTAGAAAACCAATTGTCCTTCTGTTATTTATTATGAACGCAAAATTGATGATCGCATTTCTACTTGGAGACCTCTTAAAGACGATGAAGAAGAATATTATGAATCTACTGACGAAGAAGAAGAAGATTCTGAACTTTCTGAAGGAGACTATGAATCTACTGAAGAAGATTCTGAATTTAATGATGATGATGATGAAGGAGATTTTGACAGTGATGATACTGGATCAAATGGTGAAGCTCCAGTAAAGACCGATCAAAATTTTGACAGCGATTAACTTTTTTTCGTCGCTCAAAAGTTAATATGCAAATCAGGAGTGAAAATTGGCTTTCGAATGCATAATTTTGAAATTTATATTATTTTTTTATTCTATTTTTCATTATTTTGAAATTACTTTGAAGCGTTTTGTCTGAATAAAATTTATTAATAAAGTAGAACAAGTCAGGCAAACAAAAGAAAGTTAACAATTATTTGGAAGAAATGTTCGTGCCATTGGTTTACAAAAGTGACTATAATTCAAAAGTACATACTCTTCTTCTTCATTTCGTTTACAAAGTTTTGCAGTAACATATTTTCCTTTACATTGAAGGCATCGAAAAGCTTGAAGTTCATCATCATATGTAAATTTGTAGCAGAGATTCATGTTTTTTCCATGAAAAGTTGTAATCATTTGTTTTCCTTTTTTGTTCAAACTTTTCTCAAATTCTCCAGAAGTAAAAAGTCTTTTCAAAACATTAAAGTCTTGAATTTTGCAAACGTGTTTTGTTTCATCCATTTCAACATAAAATTCACCGTTTTCATCGTCGGAAATCAATTTTGCTTTTGTATATTTTTTGCCATCGGGATGTTCAAGACATCCTCGACAATCGAAAGTGGTTGCTTTTGAAAATTCATAGCCGAGATTTAGATTATCGGCATTAAAAATGAAAAGTCTTGAATTTGGGGTACCCCATAAATTATGTAACAACTCAAATCGGGACGATTGAATTTTCGGTATTTCTTCAAAATCAGTTGGATCATATTTGACAGGCTTGCAAAGATGTTCACATTTGTTGAATAAAACAAAATCTTGGCCGCCATTTTCATCTTTATAAATTTTTGTTGAGACACATTTTCTTGTTTTATTTGTGAAACATTCAAGACACATAAAATGTTTTCGATAATTGCAGAATGAATAAACATAACAGAGTGAATGATTTGATGAAGCAAAAATTACAAGCTTGGGAGTTTTCAATTTCTTATTTGATTCAAAATGGATAAAATCGGTAATTCTGGTGGATGTATTTTTTGGTTCATATTTGATAGGTTGACATATATGTTCATTTTCACCAAGTTTCAAATATTGTTTACCATCATTGTCTTCATCGGTACAAAGTTTTGCAGAAACAGTCAAATTCATTGAATGACATTTTAAGCATTGAAATCTTTTTGTTTTATTTTGATACGAATATTTGTAGCATAAGGTTCTGTCATTTTTGTCGAAAATGAAGAGTTTTTTGGTACCAATTCCATTTTCTTCCAAAATTGTAAAATCACCACTTTTAACAATTTTATTTTCATCAATCTTCTTTTTTGTAACTTCTTTTTGATATTTTATGCCACTTGAAGTCAAAATTTCTAATCCTGTCCCTTCAACATCTTCATATTCCACGGGCTCACAAATATGTTCATTTATTCCAAGTTGAAGATATTCATTTTCCTCAGAACCGTGAAGAATAAGCACACTTTGATAATGCTTTTTTGTTTTACAGCCTTTGCATTTCATAATATTTTTTCCTGTAAAGACGTAATCATAACATTGCTTTTTATCTTCTGAACAAAAGATTATTAATTGTGGATATTTTGATGTTTCTTTTTTATAAAATATAAAATTTGGTGGATAAATAAAAATTTCTTTCCATTTTTGTGGTTGATATTCTCTTGCTTTGCATTTGTGTTTTACAGAAGACTTCATTTTCACAAAATATTCTTCATTTCCTTCTTTCTGACAAAGTTCAATGGTAACATCTTTTCCGGCTCCACGAATTTTGGAACAGCTTAAACAATTGTAAATATTGCTTTTTAATTGTGAAAATAGATGACCTTTCTTTTTCTCTAAGGTTTCAAAAATAAAAAGCTTTGGTTTGGCTTTAGTTTGTGGATATAATTCAAAGTGTGTTGATTCAATAATCACATAATTATCGACAGTCACAGGAACATATTCAAGCAATTCACAAATATGACTTTCATTTCCAATTTCAACATATTCTTTGCCAGAGGAATCAATTCGAAGATGTGCTCGTACAGAAAGTCCTTGATATGCGCATTTTTGACAAGTAAATACTGGAAATTTCGCAACTGAATATTTGTAACATAAATTTCGATTTGTTGGTTCAAAAACAATTAAATGTTTTCTTTCATTTCCATCTTTTATCATTGTTTGAACTTCAAAATTGGGAGGGTAAAGGATTTGTTTTTTGTTGAATATTTTTAAATTTGCATATTCACGTGGTTGACAAACGTGTGCATGATGTGTTACAATATATTCATCTTTGGTATTGGCATTATGAATAATAGCTCTAACACGTCTGTGTCGAAGACTTGTGCATCCACAACAATGAAAAGCTTTATCATGTGTACTCCAATGAAATTCATAGCAAAATTTTTTGTCACTTTCAAAAATGATTAATCTAGTTTTCTTTTCACCATGAATTATTCCTTCAATGAATTCATAATCAGGCTTTTCAATTTTTTTGGAGATTTTTGAAGTTACTCTGAAATTAAACTTGGTAGTTTTTTGTAAATATTCGTCCTTCCTATATCCCATAAAAAATTCTAACCTCGGTTGCTTTCTGTGCAGAGATGAGACATTGCTTTCATCTTCACTCAAATCATTCTCCGAATCATTGCTGGAAATACTGTAATGAGCTTCGTCCTCATCAGTGTAGGAGGTGGTAGAGTTTGCTTGAATTTCTGGTTCACGTTCGCTAAAAATAATTATTGCAATTCCTAAAATAGTTTAAATTAGTGACCTTCTGTCTGCGTTTTCTTTTAGATTGGTTGAATATTCAGAAAATATTTTTGTTATCATATCTCTTTGTATTGCATTTTCTTGCAAATATTTAATTGTTTCATTTCTTTCTTGATCATTATATGCATGAATCAAATGATTAATAATTTTTGCAATATCGGGAATACGGTATTCATTAAAAAGGGGAACCAAAAATTCGTCTTTGAATAACTGCTGCGAATTATTCGAATCCTAGAAAATTAAATTTAGGAACATTCAAGAAAAAACTTAAAGCCCACTTTTACATCGCACATAACGTCAAAAATTTTTGTACAAATTGCTTCTGAAGAAAAAACTAATGCAAATTTGTGTGTTCCAGAAACAGCGAATAGAATATGCTGAAAATTTTACCAAATTTTTTTTATTTATAAGTCATTTTAAAAACATTAATTTACCTTTTCTTTTGAAAAATTTGAATCAAAAGAAGCCGAAATTGGTTTGAAATCTAAAAAATATCGTTTAATTAGTGGGTTTGAGAATCAAAATTTTACAACCTTCAATTTTAGGATCAGCAGTCAAATATTTTGATAAAGTATTGATGAAAAGTTGGCAAAAACCAGAATAATTAAGTTTTTGATTGTCATCAAACGTTAACAATTGTACTCCTTTGCGTTCTTTCTAAAAAAATTGAGAAATTTAAGGTTGTAAAGAAGAGTTTAAATTTATACCTTTGATCTTGTGTTATTTGGCTTAACAATACATGGAACAGGCTTACAAATATGTTTACCATACAAAAGTAAATATTTTATGCCATCATTTCGTGTACAAATTTTTGCTGTTAAAATTCTATCTTTTTCTTTGCATTTTAAACATTGAAAAACTTCAAGTTCATTATCATAAGAAAAAGTATGGCAAAGGGCTTTATTTTTATTTTGAAAAGTTTTAATTATTTGATTACCCTCAGGGTCAATCGATTGCTTGAAGAATTCTGCTTTGACTATCATCTCCAATTCTAATAAATTTTCAAGTGTACAAATATGTTTTGATTCATCCAATTCAAGACATTTTTCCCCATTTCCACCATCAGAAAAAGTGCATACTTTTGCCCCAGTAAATTTTTTTGCAGCTTGACACCCACGGCATAATATAGATTTTCCAACTGGAATAAAAACATGAGCCAAGAATGGATTTTTCACATTGAAAACAAAAACCCTTGAACGTGAAACAGAATTACGCAAAATTTCAAATCGTGATGCCGGAATTTTTGGTAATTCTTCAAATTCCTTTGGATCATACAGTTGAGGGGTGCAGAGGTGCTTGACTTTGCTCAACAAAAGATATTCTTCATTCTCCTCATTTTTTAAAAGTTTTGCTGTAACCTGCTTCTTTTTTGTTGCAATATGACAGGCTTTACAGTAATAATTCTTACACTGCCCATTATGGTAATAGATATAACACAAAGTTCTTTTAGAATTTGTAAAAATTACAAGTTTTGAGACGAGATGTTTTTTCGTTGATGGATGAATTACAAAGCTTGAAGCTTGAATAATTTCCATATCTTTTTCGTAATTAACAGGTTCACATTTATGTTCGACATCTCCTAATTCAACAAATTTATTTCCATCATTTTGAGTACAAAGTTTTGCAGAAACATTTGAACATTTAATACAAACATACTTCTGCTTATGCTTTTGGTATGAATATTCATAACATAATTTTTTATTCCCTTCAAAAAATACAATTAATTTTGCATTGGGAATACCAGTTCGATTAAAGTGTAATTCAAAATTGCCATCTTTGATAATTTTCTTTTCAGCAACACTTTTTTGTTGCTGCATTTGCAATCCACTTTTTTCTTGAATTTTGATACCAGAAGCTTTCAGACTTGAAAATTTTAAAGGAACACATCCATGTTTGTGGCTTTTAAACTTTAAATATTCTTTTCCTTCGTCATCGAAACATAAAGTGCAGCTTACATTCGGCAAATTTCTTTTTCGGCATCCTTTGCAATAGAATTGATTCTTTCCACCATATTGAAAATCATAACATTGCTTTTCATTCTTGGAATCAAAAATTATTAAATTGACGCATTTAGACAATTTTTTCGTATAAAATATAAAATTTGGTGGATGAATTAAAATTTCTTTCCATTTTTCAGGTAAATATTTTCGTAATTCGCAAGCATGTTTTTGATTTGGCGCCATTCGAAGACACATTTCTCCGCCATCATCATTCTTACATAAATGAATTGATACAACAAGTTTTCGGGCAGCAGCACATCCAAGACATTTAAAATAAGTTTTATCCAACAAAGTCGACGCAAATTCATATCCAAGATTGTTTTCTTTTGATTCAAAAACAAATAGTTTTTGGCTATTTGTATTTGGATAAATTGTAAAATCAGTTGAATTTAAAATGATATCTTGTTGTTCATTGACTGATTTGTAAGGTCGTAAATTACAGATATGTTCCGTTTCTCCAAGTTCAATATAATCACCATTTTTTTCATCGCAAATATATTTTGCTACAACATATTGGCCTTTTTCATTACATATATAGCAAAGGAAATTTCCAGTTGTTTTTTGTAAAATATATTCATAACCAAGTTCACGATTTTGTGGATCAAAGAGAAAAAGCCGCTTTCGTTCAACACCATATTTAATGAAAGTTTGAATCACAAAATCTGGAGCACGAATAATATTTTTTTTATTCATTTTCAGAGTTGCATATTCACGAGGGGTACAAATATGTTCATTACAAAAAAGTTTAACATATTCTTTTTCAGTATTAATATTTTGGATAAAAGCTCTAACACGCTTCTCTCCTAAATTATTGCATCCGCAACAAAAATATCGATTCGAACATTGCGACCAAAAAAATTCATAACAAAGCTTTTTATCTTCTTCGATAAAAATAATCAGACGCGTTCGTTTAACTTTTTGGAAAATTCCTTCAATTAATTCGTAAAAAGGTTTTCGAATTTTATTTGACATTCTTTGACAAGGTTCTGTCGATGATATTAGCCTAAAAATTAGCATATTGTTAGGTAATTTTTTTGTAAATTTATCGATTATACCGTTGTCTTTTTGTATGAGAATGGAACCCATCATTCATTTCATCATCATCATCATTATCAGAGATACCAGAAGAAATTTCATTCTCGGAAATATTTGGATCCTCATTTTCTGAATGAATTCGTTTTCGAACATTTACTTTTTGTTCCATGTCCTAAAACACCAGACTTTGTTAAATCTTAACTTAAAATTTCTTATTCATGTTTAGAAAGTTTTTTGTAAAAAAACATTATTCATAACATTCTGGGCTGGTTGGGCCATGACTAAAAATTTCTAATTCAGAAATTTCGTCAATAATCCTTATATGAAACACGTGGGGAATTGAAAAAAAAATGTATTTTGGTGAGGCGGGGGTTAGAAATACGGCCAAACTTTTGTTATTTTCTATAAAGCAAGAAACAATGAATTTCATAAAATTAAACTGAAGTTTTTGAAAAAGATTATCTAAGCTGGAGTTCAAGGTCCACCCGTTTGTAACCATATAAATTTATTCAAAAGATTTTGAAAATTTGAAGATATTTTAGATTTTCTTCAATTCACTGTGTTCAACTTATAAGAAATGAACAATTGAATGGATGAAAATGTCATTGATGTTTTTCTACTTGTACAATTTCTTTATTTTTAATATTTTGGCGCCAAAATGAATGAAAAAAATGTGGTCAACCACAGAAAAGCATTAAGAGATTATTTCGTTTTCTAACTTTTTGTTGCTATATGGACATTCTTCAGGTACATTATTTTCAAAAATACAAATCAATGAGAAAAGACAATCATTCCTAAAAGGCAAAAAGATCAATCTAATAGAAATAACAAAAATATTGGCGCTGAAAACAAAGTATGTGATTGCCCAGAAACCATGAGGGAGGAGGAGGAATCGGGTACGTGATCATGCGCTTTGATGTTGTCGGAAAAGAGCTTTATTACTATTACCGCCCCTTTTTGAGCAAAGTGTTGATGATCGTAGAAAGGTAAAGAAAGATTAAAATTTAGAAGAGGATATTCATTATATTGATAATTATATAGGATACATCATGGACTCCTTTTTGCCGACCTCACCTTTTTTTTCTCCGAAACCACTGGGAACATAGTTAACTTTAAAATCAAAAATCAGCAATTTAAAAAGGGTTTAGATTGTCAGATTATTTTCATAGCGTGAAACTTGTTTCGATGAAGATAAATAAAATTTTATATAACGCATCTTTCTTATACAATTATTTGTAGTATCTGTTTTATTTATTAGTTTTTTTTATTATGGATTCAAACTATTTATCTTGAAAGTCCATTAAACTATCCAATACAGTATGAATATTTTTAACCAAAAACTAATTTGGCTTACGGTTACAAAATGATATGATTTTTAAAATTTTATGGACAATTTGAATCGGAAAAATTTTAAAAAAATTCCACGTTTTTACAGAATTAAAAGGAAAACTGAAAATCACTTAAAGATGTCTAGAAAAAAAGGAGCCTTGAGCCTTTAACTTTTTTTAAGTCTTAAATATATTTCATTTTTTGATCTTTTATTACAGTTATGTTTTTCCTAGTTCAAATAGAGTTACCGATTTAGCTTGAACAAGCAATCACTTCTTTGTTAATCAATCCCGGAATTAAAAGGAAGAAACGGGATTTTAAGTTCGTTTTCCTATTTTTTAAAAATATAAACCATCTCGCCGGGTTACTTTTCACATGTTATTTTTGGCAGCGTAAAACAGCAATTAATTATCTTTGAACAACATTGTTTATTATAATTGCATTATTTTTATTCATGTTTCTTGCTGTCGTCACACATAAACAAAAATTAGTGTTTGAAATAGCGTTTTACGATTTTTAAAACATTGGATTTATTTATTTGATCATTGGATCTCCTTAAATTAAATCCAATAATTTTTTCAATAAATTAAAATAGAGAAAGGGCTAAATCATGGATCAGTACTTCAGAATCCATAACAGAATTTGGCATTTACAATGCTAATTAATTTGCAACTTGCTTCATCGGAAAAATTATTTTGTCTCTTTACCACTTCAGGAACACGATTAAAAAAATTATTTTAACGAAATTTAAAAGAGTGTGTAAATGTAATGGTTCTTTAACAATAATAATGATGTGCTTCTTTATTTTAGTAAATCTTGAAAGTTTTTTTAAAATTGTTTTTTAAAAAAGTTTTCTAAAAAAAGCAGCAGCTTCTTTTCTTTCTTTTTTTCCCAACTAAAAAATGGTTTTAACACGAACCAAACCTCTAAGAAATCGATGACGCTCGTGCTTGTTGGTGATGGATAAAAAATAAAAAAAAGCAAAGAAGAGTAAAATTTGCGTTTATAAAATATTTTTTACACAACCGCGTATATTTTATATTGTCCCTGCATTATTACTATTGTTATACTTTATAAATTAGTCGTATCCGTTGTTTAAGAAATTTGTTTGTATATTTTTTATTATAAACGTAATTTATAATTCAAGGTTGACGTATGGTAAGAATTTTACTGATCAGCATTATTTTCTTATCCGGGTTTATTTAATTACTAACAACTTGTTTTTTGTCTTTGTTTAATATTAACCTTGAAAACTATATATATTTTTTTTTCTTTATTAGGACATGAAGCGCCATAATTCTGATAATAACCGCTTCAATGCCAGTGGTGGGCCGAAGCGGTATCGTGTTGACCCTTACAATGAGGCATTGGCGGATGGAAAATTTGAATTACGTTTGTTGATACCGAATAAAGCTGCTGGAGCTGTTATTGGAAAAGGTGGTGAAAATATTAAAGCTGTTCGTGAAAAGGTTTGTTAGCTTTTTATTTATTTCTAAGAACTTCCTCAAAATCCTTTCCCTCAATCGGAGCTATTTGGATATTACGTGGTATAAAATTATGGGAGAAGGGAGGCATGTAATTATCGCACTGTAGCATAAGCAATTCTAAGGTTGACGAACGTAACAGAAATGCAGGTGGAAGATTTGTTAAACATAGATATCATATATCACGTAATACCCAGATAGCTCCATATAGGGATTTTTTAAGAAGTTATTAAGAACAATTTTTTAAATTCCGTCCCTTTATATCGCCTTTTTAGTATGATGCCAGCTTAACCGTTCCCGATAAAAATTCTCCTGAACGGTAAGCCTCCCAAATATATGGAATCCCCTCTCTCTCTTCCTCCAATTCAAATAATTCTCCTTCATGCACACCGAACCTTTGCTTTTCCGCCCTTAGGGTTATGATATTGCTCCTTGTTGGTTGTCATTTTTTCGTAAGAAAAATGACTTTTTACCTCTACAACTTTGTATGTCTTTTTGCAAATAATTTATCTTTTTTAGTGTTTTGGGCATGATCGTTCGACTTGACAAGATCGTTGATTGTTTTACCGATGTTTTAGCAAAATTGGCAGAGGTTTGTTGATCGATCTTTGATTTTATTTTGGGGGATAAAATATATTTACAGGAACAACGTCGTGAAAAGCCAGCAGATTTGGATGTTCGGATGCTTGTTCATCATTCACATGCTGGAGCTATTATTGGAAGAGGTGGCTCAAAAATCAAAGAACTTCGTGAAGCAACAAGATCTCAAATTAAAGTTCATCAAGAATGCTGTCCAAATTCAACAGATCGAGTTGTTCAAATTAATACTTCACAGGATAATATGCCAAATGTTATTAAAGCTTTAATTGATTTTATGCGTGAAGTAAGTTATTTGATTGATAATAGTTTGTGTGAATTAAATCAAAAATTTTTAGATTCCTATCAAAGGTCCACAAAAGCCTTATGATTCAGCATGTTATGATCCTCGGATTGCATTTGCTTACGGTATTCTATCATCTTGTATTTAAAGAAAAATATTTCACATTTTTATAGGTTCATACGCAATTGATCATCATCCTGGAAATAGTGGTCCCGGTCGTGGCCCTCCAAGAGGAATGCCTGGTCCTCCTCCACCTCATATGGATTCTTATCGTATGCCAATGCCACCAATGGGAGGTCCAGGTCCAGCTGGTCCAATGGATTACGGTGCACCTCGATATCCTCCCCCACCTCCAATGGCTGCTGGACCACCTGGAAGCTTTGTAATGGGAGCTGGAATGCAACAAACTCAAGTAAGCAAATATTCTTATAATTTTGGTATAGAATGCATCTTTTTAGGTACAAGTAACAATTCCAAATGAATTGGGTGGTACGATTATTGGAAAAGGCGGAGAAAGAATTAACCGGATTCGGCAGCAATCAGGTGCTAGAATTGAAATTGCTCCTTCTGTTGGAAGTGAAGATCGTGTGATTACGATTATTGGAGCACAACCTCAAATTCAAGCTGCTCAATATATGCTTCAACAGAGGTAAATTTTGTTATTCATTTCTCCATTGTATTTACAATCCTTTTTAGTGTTCGAAATTCTGAAGCTGGTCGAAGATACATGCAACATGAACAACCTCGTTAATTTATTCTTTGGTTTCTTATTTCTACTTGATATTTACCATCTCCGGGCTGGTCCAATTTTTGCATCTCGTTTCTTTTTTACTGTTTTATTTGTTTGTTTTTAATCAATTCTACTCATTTATTTCTTTTTTTTATTATTGTAAAAGGTCAATTTTTTATCTTTTTTTAATAAAAAGCTTGTTTGGTTTAAATATATTTATTTTAAAGAATTTTCAAGCATAGCTGGTTTTAATTTTTGAGCAGACACATGCGGGTCTGCAACTGCTTAATGCACCACTTCTTCTTCGAGGTGGTGGAACTTGTTCTGCAACGGCATTTTCAGAAGTTGAATAATGTACGGTAATTAAATTTTCAAGTGTTTCAAGCATTGTTTCCATATTATAAATATGCGGGGTTTGGAGGATTGCATCCCCTAAGGGAAAGGTATCTTCCAAAGTTGAGCATCTTTTCATTTCGACCACACATGCCGAAACACATCCAATAAATTGTGAAGCATGTCGGGTAAATTCAACCCCTATAAAAATATGAATATGTGTAAGAGCGTGAGAAAAGGTAAAAATAAAATTAACCTTCATGTTTCAATTGCGGCAACACACAATTTTTTGTTGTTTCACATGATCGAATGCATGCCCGGGCAGAATTATCAATATCTTTCCTGAGTTGTGGGCCATCATTTGGGGTTCCAATAAATTGAATATTATTTCGAAAAGTTGCTAACTGTACATTACATTCATGCAATAACTATAATTTATTTATTTCTTTACAGTAATCTTATTAATAAACAATTTATTACCTCTTGAAGCTTTCTAACAGACGACAAAGAATGTTGTCGAAGTTTTGCAGTCATTTGGCGTTGTTCTCGAGCTGTTCCACCTCCTGTTGAGCTATCAACCGGCGTATCCGCCGCAGATGATTGAGGCGCCAGTTCGTTCACGGCCAAAATTTTAATTTCTCCAAAAAATTTAAATAATTTTTTAAATAGTCCGTTTAATCACAGACAAAAAAATATGTAATTTATTTCGGATATAATAGTTGAATAAAATATTTAATTTTGGTTAAAAAAATATAATTTTGAAAAAATATGCTAGAAGTTTAAACCAATTTTCCAGAAAATTAATTGTAATTAACAAATTGAAATCGATGAGAAAATATGTACTTATTTGTTATTGTGGCATAAAAAAAGGAATAGTGTCCAGAAGAATGCCAAAGTTAGTTTTTTTGGCTTCTTCTTCCACAAACGGAAATGAGTATTCAAAAAAACTATAGCTGCCGCAAAAGTAGAAGAAGAAAAGCTAAAGCAAAATAACCAAAAAAATATAGTAGTAAGTAAGTAGAAGATGAAAAAGGAGGAGAGAGAAAAAGCTCTTTTTCTTCTTTTTGCTTATGGATGAATGAAAAAAAAGCTAGTGTCGCTTAGTTTGTCCACCACCCTCAAAACATTCAGGAGAAAAAAGAGTATTTTTAACGTTGACACACACATACGTACAAACATGTATTACATTTTTATAGCTCTTTTAGTCCAAAAAATCTAAGTTGAAAACTGAAGCAGCGGCAGTCAGGGTTGTCTTTTTCCCTTTTGTCGCCATTTCTGTTTTTAAAAGTCCGCGAAAAAAAGTGTCCGTGTTTTTCTCACGCAAGACAAAACTTACAACTTGTGTGCATTCCAACACTTTTTGATGGAATTCCAACACAGTAATTCTGGAAATCTAAAAATTCAGTCATTTTAGAAGATCAAAGGAAAAGATGATGCTTAAATTCAACGACTTCAGAATAGCTATCGTACCTCTGTTAAAACCCGAACAAAAGAAATTACTGTAATTGAATACGAAAAAAACATAAAACTGTACTACACTTGCAACCCAAAAAAATACTGTATTCCAAACGCAAGAGTATTGTATTACAGGGGTCGAAAATGCGGCCGAAATTTTGCGGTTTTTCAATTTTATAAGCGAAAAACAAAGAATTTTCCACAAATTCACGGCCGGCCGAGGCTGGCCGGCCGCATTTTCGACCCCTGTTGTATTACTGTAATACTACAAAAATCTCCATATCTGTGTCGTACCAAATTTTAAAAAGTTAAAGATTTTATTCAAAACAAAAAATGACAAAAGTAACTACAAAGAATTTATTTTTTTGTAAACAAAGATGTAAAAAATTATAACATCAAAAGATAATATAAAAAACCTTAGACAAGATGATGAGAAAAGGAAAGAAAACATTAATCGATGAAAGTAAGTATAATTCCGGTATGAAGATTATTTTTAATTACATCAGGGATATTAGCACCAATTGGACCAAAGCAAGGACCATATTCATTTGGAACAAGTTTGGTTGTATGATTTCTTTTGTACTTGGATTTTTGTTCATTCTTCCATTCTTCAGCCCGTTCTTTCATACGATGTTTCCGTTCGTCATCAGTTTCACCAGGTAAATGTTGGCATTCTTCTGAATCTCCTTCATCGGATGACAAATAACCATGTTCAACAAAGAAGCCATCATCCTCTTCATCATTTTCTTCTTCTTCAAGATCTTCTTCATCTGATTTACATTCATCACCTTCTTCCTCTTCTTCCCATTCTTCATCCGAATCATATTCATAATCATTAAACTTAAAACGAAAAAGAGATAAAAAAAGAATTTTTTTAAAAAGAAAATAAAGCTTACAGTTTCTTTTGCAAATGGACGTCGACCAGTAATAATCTTAGATCGCTTTCTCCAAGTACCATAATAAGGTGGACGATAATTTGTATGAAAATGAAATAACTTGGCTTTCAATTTATTGCTATAAAAGATTTATAAAAAGTTGAAGAATTAAAAATAAGAAAAATTATAAGTTTTTGGATCTAGACAAAGTGAACATAACTAAAATTCGGAACTTTTAAGCTGGATATCGCACATCTCAATTTAGAAAAAGAAAGCAAACAAGAGTTTGATTAGTATAATCAGATTAGAGCCAAAACTATCGTTGTCTGAATTAAAAACTTACATTTTAACAGGAGCACGTTTAGGTAAATGTTGAAGATAATCACTTTTATCAAGTTTAACCTTCATCATATTTTGTTTTTCTTCTTTGGAAAGCTTGTTTCGACGATGAATTGGCGCAACAGTCATATTTTCCTTTATTTCAAAAACAGAAAAGAGCCAATGATTACTTGGAGCTTGAATAACTTGACGTTTGGGGGTATCCTGCTTAACAAGCCATTTATCAAGTTTTGGACGTTTTCGTTCTGCTTCTTCTTCAGCTCTCTTTTTCTCTTCAGCAGCTCGACGCTTTTCTTCTTCTTGAGCCCGCTTCTTTTCTTCTGCTAAACGTTCCTTCTCTCTTTTTGCTTTCAAGAGTTCTTCTTCCTTTTCAGCTTTTTTTCGAAGTCTTTCATCTTCTTTGGCTTTTCTTGCTGCTTCTTCTTCCCGTTGACGCTGATCACGACGATCTTGGGCTTCTTGTTCTCGTTGAAGTTGTCTTTGCCTATAAAGATATTCAGTAGTAATACAATTTAATCTATATGTATGCGTAAAATTACCTTTTTTCATCTTCTTTCTTAATCTTTTCATCAAGTTTTGCTTGCTAAAAACCTACTATATTAATTCAATATATCTAAAATAATCCAAATACAAACCCTTTGTCGAGCACGTTCTTGTTCCCGTTTTTCTTTCTCTTCTTCCTTCTTCTTTTCAGCAGCTTTTCGTTCAGCATCTTTTTGACGTTGACGTGCTTCTCGATCGGCGTCACGCTTTCGCTTGGAGCCAGGAGTTCGAGGAGTTTTTGGTGTTGTTGGTGCAGATGTATCCATTACAGCAGAATTTTCATCATCATCACTTAAAACAACAATATCATTTTCATTATTTTCATTTGCTTCTGAGGAAGAATTTAATGAAACAGTTGCCTCTTCATTACTACTTTCATCCATTCGAGGCTTTTTAGCAAGTGGAGATTCAATTTCAACCATTTTTGAAGAAACTAAAAAGATTAATTGTAATAAATAAGTAAAGTAAAGTAATACAATTATCAAAAAATCAAAGAAAGAGGTGTTAAAAATTGCGGCAAAAAAATGTGCGTGAAACAAATATAATTTTTCGCGCCAAAACGATTCAAAAAAATGTTGAAAGACACGACACCAAAAAAATAATTACAGCTTTCAATGTTTAAATTTTAAACATAATAAAAACTGTAAAAAATATTAAAATTGATACATATTTACCACACAAAATCATTAATAACAATCAATTAATTTATAAATACAAAAGCGAGTCAATTCAACACATATTTTAACAAACAATACTCAACTCTTTCATAAATGGGATGATGATAATCAAGACAATGAATGCCAAGACGCAGCAGCAACAAATAAAAAACAACAAAATGAAGGGTTGACTTTTTTATATTAAACAATTACACACAAATTTGCGCGCCAAAAAGTGTTTGTTGTTGTTTAACGGCATACGGTTACAGTATCTCGGGACACGAATACTGTTTTACTGATAAAGAAGACAACCATGACTGTATCTGTCTTTCAGTGAGCTCACTAGTGAGTAAATATAATTTTAGTATTATATATAATGTTTCACACACCTGTTTATTGATTAAAATTAACTGTTGGATACTGTTGAGATAATACCATAATAAAGTAGGCGGAGCTCAACATTTCCGACAGACAGCAGTTGCCGCCATTTTTTGTTGTGTTTCAACGAATTTTAATTTTTTTAAAACTATTTATTTTGCACAAATACAGTAGTAAACAATAAAGCATAATACACAAACAAATAAATTAACGAGGACGAAATTTCCGAAAAAGTGCATGCCGATCTTCTTCATTTCGTCGGGAAGAAGTTGTATAAGTTAATTGATTTCCACCGGATAAAGCATTCATTGTTCCATCTCGACGATTGACACGATTTTGTGTTATATCATCTTCATCTTTAATATCATCTTGATCAGCATCCGCATCCGAGAGGGAAAGCAAAGACTTGAGAAGTTCAGAACGAGATTTTTCATCTGGTAGACAAAGGTTCGCAGACTCCATCTCTGGGATATTATGTACAATTTTATATGCATATCCTTGATTAATTAAGAATCGTTGCCGCTTTCTTGAATATGTCATTTCAATGGTATCACTTGAAACAAGAGAATAAAAATATGCATTGAATTCATCATTGGTATTCTTTTTAGCACGTAAAATTCGACCAAGTCGTTGAGCTTCTTGTCGTCGAGAGGCACCATGAGATGAAACTTGAATCAAGACATTTGCTTCTGGCAAATCAAAAGAAGTATCGGCAACCTTTGAAACCAAGATTGTACTAACTTTTGGATTATATTGAAAATTTTGAAGAATGCTCATTCTTTCAGATTGTGAAGTTTCGCCATATAAAAATGGAATCTTCATTTCCATTGCATATCGTTTCAATGCACAAACATTATCAGAGAAAATAATGATCTAAAAGTCATCTGTTAACAAAGAAAATACAAAACTACAGTATACTTACCTTATCACCACGAGCTTTATGATATTCAACAAGGAATTGACAAGTTCTCATTTTATTTGGATTCATTACAGCAAGAAGAAGACGTCGAGAAATATTTGATGTTAAATAATATGCAAAGAATTCTCCAGTCATTGCACACCAAACTTCAGCACATTGAACCTTTGCAATATGACCTTCAGCTTGAAGTTCCATCCAATTTGCTTCATAAAGTTTTGGACCAATAAGGAAATTTAAATCAGTAATTTTATCATCTTCTCGAACCAATGTAGCCGTAAGTCCAAGCTTGCAATGTGACTGAACAATTGTAAGCACACGACGAAACATTTTTGCAGGAATCGTATGAACTTCTAAATGTGTTAGGTTACTGTATAAAAGTTAATAAGCATAAAAAGAATTACCATCAAGTAATAAAAGACCCCATTCATGACTTGAAATATATCTCATTGCTTCTTCTGCAATATAAGTTCTCTTCCCAGTATATGCAACCATTGAATAAGTAGAAATACAAACAACTGGATCAGGTTTAGTTGGAACTTGATCACGAGTTTCACGAGTAAATCGAATAATTTGATGATCTTGAATTGTTGACCATAGCCGGAATTGTGATCGCCATTGTTCTACAGAGACATTTGAAGTTGCTAATACCAAGCACCGTTTATTAATCGTTGTTGCAGCTGTAACTCCAACCAAGGTTTTTCCAGCTCCACATGGCAATACAATAATTCCAGATCGAGCACGACTATTACCAAACATTTTTCGAAGAGATTTTTCTTGATATGGTCGAAGCCCAGTTGTTGGCTTTAAATCAATTTTAAGATTAGGATTGAATTCGTCATTTCTAAAGTCGTATTCAGCCAAGAGAGGATATTCGAGTTCAATACATTTACGTTGAACATTTTCAAGATGTTCTTGTTTAATTTCAAAAGAGAGAATTTGTAAATTTCGAAGTGCATCTGCATCATCGTCTTCATCATGATTATCAATGACATTGGTATAAAAATCTGCAATATCTTTTGGAACTTCTTCATCAGCTGGAGGTTCAGTTGTAACAGTTTGCTCTGGAACAGTATTCAAGGTCTAAAAAACAAATGGTAATAATATTAAATCATAAAAATATTCATGGCCATTTTTCAAAAAAATAATGGATTCGATTCATATGATTTGTTAACTTGAATGTAAAAAACAAGTTAACAAATATCTTTTGTGACTCCCAATTTTTTTTCCACTCTTTGGGCCAAAATGGTTACGGTAAGGGAGAAACTTACAGTAGTCATATTAGCCATTCTGTCAGCTTGATTTTCAATTGTTGCTTTAGTATTTTCATCGACAAGTGCTGCTTGAATTACAGAATCATTGAGCAATTTTTGAACAATTTCAGAATGTCGACATTCAATAAAGTACCGATTCTGTTTAAGAACAAGTTTGACCTTTCCATAACTAAGTGTACAAAGTTTGATGAATTCTTTGATTCCATCTGGAAGGGTAGTTTTCGAGAGACGTTCAAGGTATTCAATAATATCATTCGTAACAAGTCCAATTGAAACAGCAGCATAAAGAGAATAAGCAGTAATCTGATATTCATGAATAAATTCTGGCCGACAAAGTGGTTCAGCAATAGCAATTAAAAAATCTCTTGCATGTTTATAAACTGGTGAATGAGCTTCCAAATAGATATGAGCATCAGGAGAAATCCAAATTGGTCGAGAACGATGATCAGGCTTCAATTTCATAAATGAAAAATCTCTTTCACCATAAATTCGTCGCATATACGACATTGCATTATCATTTCCTCGGGTATTAAATTGTTCAGCTCTTTGTGAACCAATTTTTAGAACTAAAGATATACGTTTAATGCATTTGTTAATGTTTAAATATTTATATAGATCAGAGACGTGCGATACCGTACCACCGAACAAATTAATATTATTTTCAAGTTGAACCTCCTTATCCTGTTGACCTTATTATTACGTTGTGTTTTCGAAGTCCCTTGATTTCAAAAATTTAAATTAACGAAGTTCAACTATATCGGAAATTAAAACACTGATGTGATCCAAATCTCTTTCACTTTATTATTTATAGAGAAAAAAGACCAAAAAAATGCTCGAAAAAGTATCAGATGAAAAAGCCGATATGCAAAAACCCGAATTTCGAAACGATATTCTAAGGTATCGCACATCTCCTGATATAGATAAAAAGTCAAACCAGGATAATCTGTAGTATTTCCATCTTCATCACTATCATTATATGTTTCATCAGCGGCTGCAGCAGCAGCGGTAGTACGTTTACGAGTTGACATTTTTTAACTTTTGAATATTAAAGAAATAGACAAAGTAAAAAAAAGTGAAGAAAAACTATGTGGTCCTTTCTTTTTTTATAGAAAAAAGTCAACAAAAAATTTCGCAACCATTTTTTAAAAAAATTTTTAAAACTTGTGTTAAAAATAGAATGGTTTTGACACGAATTTTTCCCTGATATGTTTTTCTTTAAAAAAAAATTGCGCCAAAATTGTGTTTTTTTCAGTGTTGATTTCTAAAAAGTGGTAGATCTCGTTCGTGTATTTTTATTGTCTTTATTTTATTTAAATTAGTTTTGTTAAAAGCTGCTAAATTATTACCACCATCTGTTTTAGCCGCTGCTATGTCTGCAAAGGTCAACAAAGATCGCTTTTTAAAGCGAATGGGAAAGATATATGAAAATTGGGTAAGTTTGAACTTTAACAACTTGTTTTAACTATACCATATATTTATTGATTACTTTTCAGAATAACCAGAATGAAGAAATCCTTTCCAACATCAATTCACTGCTCTTTGTAACTGGAAATTTGGATGAAGATAATGTATACTCTAAAACGAATGCATTACAAGTAAGCATTTTTGTACTAAAGAGAAAAAAGGCACACATACACGTGATCCCACAAAGCCCATATGATTTCATTATGCTGGCCTTTAATTTGTGAAAAGGAAGGATATGAATTTGCTGTCCATTTAAGTTTCAAAATTAAGCTAAAAACCGATTCATACTTGACTAAATCACATTTTTTGTGGCTTTCTTAATTTTTCGTCAATTATTTCCTTTGCTCTTTTTGTGTTAAACTGCTACCACTACATCATTTTTATAGAATTGGTTATACAATACTCATTTGGTTGATACTGTTTTACTTTTAACTAAAAATCATATCTATTTTCTTGGCAGTCAAAAGAAGGTTCAATTTGTTGAAAATTTAAAGTCCAGTGATTTTAATGGCTCTGTTCCTCCAATCACTCTTTTACAACGTGAAAAATCAGATAAAGATAAAGCAAATATTGATAAGCTGAGAAAAGTTCTTGAAGAAGCCGGTGAAAATGTTGGATATTTTGCTAAAGATAAGCCCAATACTGAATTCACCAAATCAATCTTGGAAGGTATTCCTGGTAAAGGTTTTGAACCTGTAAGTTTTCTTTTACCCATGAAAGCTTTAATACTTCTTCATATTTAGAATCTCACTGATGTTACAAATCCATTTGCTGTACTCTTTGCTGTAAAACTTCCAGATGAAATCGAAATCATGAAAAAGTCTTGCCTTGCTTCAGTTAATGCTTGGAAGTTTATGAAATCAAAGCTGATCAATGCAACTGATCTCAAAAAGGTAAGAAATATTGTGCTATTGTTCTCATTAATCGTTCCTCTTTTAGAAAATTCGTCATAATAAATTTGCTGATGACATTGAAAAGGAAATGGTCGAAGTGAAGCAACAAGGAGATATGTCTGGTCATGTTGAATCATGTTATACTCCAATTGTTCAGTCTGGTGGAAAATATGTTTTGAAATTTAGTGCGCAAAGTCCTGATACCCCCTTGGATTATGGATGTATTGTTGGAACAGTTGGTTGTCGATATCGGGCATATTGCTCTAATGTTGGTCGAACAATGCTCCTTGAGCCTTCTGATGAATTGGAAAAGCAATATGAAACTGCGATGGCCATGGAAGCCGCAATCATTGAAGCACTTAAACCCGGTGTAATGTTAAAAGATGTTTATGAAGCTGGTATTAAATTTCTAAAAAGTAAAGATCCAAATATGGTTAATAAATTAAGTGGTGCACCATTCGGGTTTGTTAATTTATATAAATATTCAATTTTTATGATCTTTTTTAGATTTGCTACTGGCTTGGAATTTCGTGAAGGCCAACTTGTTATTGGTCCAAAGTCAACTGCCGTTGTTAAAGAAAATATGACATTTGTTGTTGCAGTTGGCTTCAATAATCTCGTCAATAAAGCTGCAAAAGAAGGTTCTTCACAAGGCTCTGCAATTTTCATCAGTGATACTGTACTTGTTGTTAAAGATGGTGCAGCTGAAAATCTTACATCCGGTGCAAAGAATCGTGTCAAGTCTTTTGTTATTCGTTTGAAAGATGAACCTGTCGCACCAGTCAATGACATTATTAGTGAAGGTAGAAAAAAGCGTAATGTTATTTTGGAAGATCAAACTCGCCATAAACAAACTAATGAAGATAAGCGAAAAAAGAAGCAATCAGAAATTGGTCAACGCTTGAATGAAGAAGCCAAAGCTCGTCTTGCTGGTACACAAAGTGGTGATCAAGCTCCTGTGTAAGTTTAAGTATTTCATAAAAAGCTCTAATAGCAATTATCTTTTAGCTCTAAGAAGTCAACTGTTGCATATCGAAATCGTGAAAAAATGCCAGATGAAGTTGAAATTCAAAAGTTGATGGTATACGTTGATAAACGAAATGATTCAATTGTTGTTCCGATATATGGTGTCTCAGTTCCATTCCATATTTCTATGGTTAAGAATTGCAGTCATTCTATTGAAGGTGATTACGTATATCTTCGTATTAATTTTGCTCATCCTGGTTCACAAATTGGTCGTGATAATCAAAACTTTCAAAATCCTTTGGCAACATTTGTTAAAGAATTAACATTTCGAAGTAGCAATGTTAAAGAACCTGGTGAAGTACAGCCTTCATCTGATAATCTTCTTACTGCAATGCGATTAATAAAAGATTTGCAAAAGAAATACCGTACCCAAGAAGCAGAAGAAAAAGAAAAGGAAGGAGCCGTGAAACAAGATAAACTCAAACTTAATCCACCTGGTGCAAAAATGGCTCCTCGTCTTAAAGATTTATTTGTTCGACCAAATATTGTTGCTAAGCGTCTCAGTGGTACTTTGGAAGCTCATATCAATGGGTTCCGATATCATTCTATTCGTGGTGATGATATTGATGTTCTTTATAACAATATCAAACATGCATTCTTCCAACCCTGTGATAATGAAATGATAATTCTCTTGCATTTTCATTTAAAGAATCCTGTTTTATGGGGAAAGAAAAAGTATTCAGATATTCAATTCTTTACAGAAGTTGGTGAAATAACAACAGATCTTGGAAAATATCATCATATGCAAGATCGTGATGATATGCAATCAGAACAACAAGAACGAGAAATGCGTAAAAAGTTGAATGCTGCGTTTCAATCATTTGCTGATAAAGTTTCTCGTCAGACGAATGAAGCAGTTGACTTTGATCAACCTTTCAATCAACTTGCTTTTACCGGTGTTCCATATCGTTCAGCGTGTACTCTTAAACCAACTTCTTCATGTTTGGTTAATCTTACAGAATGGCCTCCTCTTGTTATTACACTTGATGAAGTTGAATTGGTTTCATTCGAACGTGTATCATTCCAAATTCGAAATTTTGATATGGTCTTTATTTTCAAAGACTACAATCGGAAAGTTCAAACTATCAATTCTATTCCTGCAACTTCTCTTGACAGCATAAAGGATTGGTTAAATTCTTGTGATATTCGATACTTTGAAGGCATTCAATCGCTTAATTGGAATAATATTATGCGCACAATTACAAAAGATCCTGAAGCATTCTTTGAAGATGGTGGTTGGAATTTCTTGAATAGTAACAGTGATGTAAGTTTTTATTTTGTATATTTTATTGAAAAATATATATTTCTCTCTTTTTAGGATGAAGCTGCTGATGAAGAATCAAGTGAAGATGCTTATTCTCCAAGTGAAGATAGTGCCTCTGGTGAAGATGACGACGACGATGATGATGAATCAGCTGTTGATAGTGAAGAGGAAGATGATGATTCTGAAGCCTCACTTGATAGTGATGAAAGTTCTGGTAAATCTTGGAGTGATCTTGAACAAGAGGCTGCTCGTGCTGATCGTGATAAAGAACGTGGTGAAGAAACTCGCTCTTCCAAGCATGGATCTAATCGTCATGGTGGTGGATCTTCAAATAGATTCGGTGGTGGATCTTCCAGCAAACATGGATCATCTTCATCTAACAAACGACCAAATGGATTTAATAAAGGTGGCCCACCTCCAAAACGAAGAAAGTAAACTCATACATACATTACACATTCATTGTTATTTTTACTTTGTATTTGAGTAATCTTTTATTGTGTGTACTCATCTTTTATCCCTGTTTGTTCTTATGTTAAATAAGCTTTTTTATATTAAAATTTGGTATTTTTGATGAATTTTATGGGCATTCCATTAAACTATTTTTACAATGTTATGAGAGGTTTTTGCATAAATTTAAACTTATAGAAAATGGTTAAAACAGAGAAAAGCAAAAATAAGAAAAAGCTTGTCGTCAAGAAAGTTTTAAAAAAGAAGCTTATTAAAAAAGCAGAAGTTAAAAAACCTGTTAAAGATTTAAATATTGGTGTTCAAAATGAGAATATTGTTGGTATGAATTGAATTGTGATTGTTATTGTTTAGCTTTAATTTAAATATTTATAGTTTTACGGTATACTGTAGCAGAAAAATTTTCGTGTGAAAGAAATTTGTTCCTAAAACGGCAAGAAGATAACGATAAAGGCCTTACATTATCCAATATTCCTGCTTTCATTTCTGATGTTTGTTTTTTTATTGATCTTGTATTTGAATAATTTGTCATTTTAGACTCAAGTTAAAACATTGTTGGAGCATTTCATTGAAGAAGGAAAGATTGTTTCTGCTTTTGTGAAACGTCGGGAAAATGTTGGATTTCGAGTTATGGTTGTTTATTTTGAAAGTGAAACTTGGCTTCAACAACTTTTCAAAATGATTCGAAATTCTAAAGTTACTTGTCTGGAATCCCTTGGAATTACTCTTCCATCAACTGGATTACAAAGTAAGCCATTTTTTGAAATAACAAATGTCGTTCATTTTATCCATTTCTAGAATACTGTATTGAATATAACAATCAATTTAAATCTGTTGATCAAATGCGGGAAGAAGTTGAAAGTACTGTAGCAGCCTATGATGAACATTTGAAGGAAAGAAAAGATGAATTCAAACGGAACAAGGATGAAGAAGTTGATGAAGACGGATGGACGAAAGTTACAAAAGGACATAAACGAGCATTCCGAGGTCGAAAAAGCGGTGGTCTCAGCAACAAAAGTATTGTCATTTCAAAGAAAAAGAAGAATAATAAAACTGCTCAATGAATACCGTATACTTTTTATGTCGTAGTTTGTTGTCAATATACTTTTCTATTGTTATTTTTTTGTTGATTTTTGATAGTGTTTAATTTAATGAATAAATGAATTATAGTAAAAAGAAAAAAAAACAAAATTTGTGCTTCTATTATTAAATATTGCTTCGGTTAGTAATAGAAGCACAAAAAATATTTTTTTGAAAATTTTATCTTTTATGCAAAAAAAGGAAAACTTTTTTTGCAGTTTTGTTATCGCGATAATTTTCGTTGTCTTCATCTTTCTCATGAGTGTTCTCATGTGCTTTTTTAAGGACGAGAAGCTTTTTGGTCACTGATTGTTTATATTTTTGATATTTGAACAGTTATGAAAGTAAGGCAAAAAATTCTTGAATGAATCATTTGCAAGGGAGTTTTATCTTTTTGCAAAATTTCTACCGCTAAAACTTAATAGTGTCTTCTATAATTTGGCAGAATTACGGTAATTCCAGGATGTAAAAACAAATGCAGATTATTTAAAGTAAAATTTCTGAAAAACCCAAACTGATAGTTTAAAGTTTAAATGCAAAATGGTTTTGTTAAAATACAAAGCAATGCTTTTAAACTCTTGAATTAATTTTAGAATTCTTGCAAATTTAAAGTTTCATTCATTTGAAAAATTCTTATTATGGTTTTTACATGTCATGTCTTCGCCGAAATTGTTAAAGATGATTTAAAAATTGGTTCTCTCAACAAACATGCCTGTTTTTTTCATACTTTTTGAGATAAGTGTTGTGATACAGGAATTTTTGGGGCGTGTTACTCCCAAGATTACGGAATTATTGATTGAATGATAAAAAAAATAGATAACGGAATCTATTTTTTTGTGTGATATAAAAAGTTCTTGAATTGTCATTTTGCCTCGGAAAATTTTTTTGGATGGTTTTATCTTCTTTTTTGTTTTAAATTTTCCAAAGTTTTGTTTTTAATTAGTTTTAAAAATTTTCTAAAACTACAGTTTTTATTTTAGCCAATTAAACAAAGATAAATTCTTTATTCAAAATTCCAGCATCCAAAATTATGGCAGAAAAAGATTTGCTTTTTTCCAGGTATACGGTAACATCATTCAATCAATTTCTCGATGGTAAAATGTAAGTTGAAGACGTTTATTGCAATTTTCAATAAATTTATCGTAGGATTGCCTTTGATAAATTCTCAAAAATACCTGTTAATATTGAGCAGAAAACTGTACCATACTCCAATGAATCAGATTACCGAAAAATTGTTAGAGAATTGGAATTATGCGTAAAATTATTCCATAAAAATGTAATTATTCTTTTTTAAAATTTAATTCTTAGGAATCCATATTTTAGATTTGTAATATTTTGAATGCATTTACCCCACAGAAAAACACACATTTTACTAGTTTTTATATCGTATATAATTTCATGGATTTCCCAATGTCACATTTGATCGAGAATCGGGAATGGATTTTACCAGTAAATGATGGAGCTAAAAGATTGTCATTTATTATGTATCAGGTTTTTTGTGCTGTTGATTATCTTCACAAAGTTGGCATCTGCCATCGTGTAAGCTTTGTCATGAAAGTTTGGTGTTGTAAAATATAAAAGTTACAGGATCTCAGACCACAGACGATTTTGATTGACAAAAAATGCAGGCTGAAAATTTCGGAATTTGGAAATGCTTGTCGTGAAAATCAAAGCATTGAGCTTCCATCAAATCCTGAATTTTGTGGTTATTGTGCTTTAGAAATCTTTGACGAAATAAAAATGCAAAAGGAAAATTGGACAAAAGAAAAGAAAGACATTAACTTATTTAAACCTAAAATTATGGCAAAGTTTAGTGGTAGGGACTGTTTATGTTAATTGCTGTGTGAAACCAGTATTTCATTTTTTAGCAGATATGTGGGCTGTTGGAATAACATTATGCGAACTTGTAATTGGCAAACGAATTTTTGGCAATGTTTCTCTTGAAACAGAAGATCCTTCTCAATTCATTACGAATACTGTTCAAAATTTATTTCTAACATCTGAAAATTTCCCGCAAAGTGATCGTCAAATGCTTAAACGTAAGATAAAAAATAGATTGAATAGAAATAGGGGTGATTTTTAAAATTTTGTTTCTGGTCAGGAACATCAACAGGGACATCACCCCTTCTAAGAACATAAAAATTCTTTGATCTTTCATTGCCATCGGCACAAGATCAAAAGCGTTAGTTACAGTTGTTTATAGAATGACCTCTTCCTTGTCATTTTTCAAAAAATAGAGGATAGGTTTTGAAACTACCATCTTTTAAAAAATGCTAATTTTCAAGAATCATCTACCGTTTATTATGATAAAAATATTTTTAGCTAATTATGGTCGAGAATTACTTCTGAAACTAATAAGTACTGCACCTGAAACTCAAATTACGGTCAAGCAGGCATTAAACTATGAATATGTTAGATTTGTAAGAATGGAAGGCGAAATCATAACTTCAGTAGATCCAGTTTCCTTTGACACAGATAATGCTACTTCTATGTCAGTTTCAGAATGGAAAGGTACATGAGTTTCCATAACAATTAACAATCAAAATACTTTCTTTTAGAAAAATTATTCGGAATAATTAAAAGTTTCAAGGAGAAAAATAGCAGTGCAGAGGTAGCCCAATTTGTTCCGAAACCTTTTTTATTTCCAGTTCTTCGATATTCATATGAAAATGAAACCACAAGTGCAGAAAATGAAACCGAACAAGAACCTCCATCACGACCACGAATTGCAAATATCCGAAGACATGTTAGGCATGAAAGTACATCCTCTGATGGCTTCAGAGTTCCTGATAGCAGTTTTGATCTTTTTGATGGTGATTCTGACTATAGTGACCGGGAAATGAACAATTTGGTGATGCAAATTCTTCCAGAAAGCAGAAACTTTAAAGTGATGGCTTCAGCGCCCTCAAACGAGGCAGTTAACCGAAAAATAATGGAATTCACAGAATTCATTATTGACACTGAAACCAGAAATGCAAAAAAGGAAGAGGAAATTGTTGAACTTCGGTTACGAAAACATAAAGCCGAAACTGAAAGGGCTGAAAGAAAAAATGAAAAGAAGCAGCGACTTAATGCTGAAACATAACCCCCGTGGTTTCTAACTTTACGAATCCGGTATTATCTGATTTTTGAAATATATTTTTTAATTGTTTATTTTACAACAAGTTATATTTTATTTCTGCAAGTGTTTAACCATTTTTTAAATCAGAATGATACGGTATTTATTTTTATCATTGAAGTTTATTCTTTTAACATTTAACAATGCATTTATATATTTTCCAATATTTGTCGTAAATTTTTTAAAATAAATCCAGAGTGAAACAAACTAAAGAATAAATTAGTGTAATCCAGCTTTTGAAAAAAGTTAAAAATGAATTAATAAAGAAGTATACTGTAATAAAAGATTTAAAAATTTATCCTTTTTTAAATTCGAAAACGATATTATTGAAATAAGAAAATTGGTTAAAAATATTTTCAAAATTAAATTTATTTCCAAAACCAAAAAGTTATTTTTCGAGTTAAATAAAATTGTATTTTTGTGTCTTATAACTTTGTAATATTATTGTATGTTGCTATTTTTTAAGATGCATGTATAGGCTTTTTGTAATATTTGACTATTTTATGTTTGAAAACACTACAAATAAAAAAACAGCTTTAAAAGTCTTTTAAAAATGATACAGTAATTTAAACAAATTCAACGACAACAAGCATGAACTTTAACATCAAAGCGTTGAGTATTTCCGTCATCTTCATCTTTGATCAATTTGTAACTTCCAAATCGATAATTTTCAACTTTTGTTTGATGCTCTATGATTTGAGAAAATCCGGGTGGGCAATTTCCTAATGACAAAATGCAGTAACCTTTATCATTTGAAATCCAATTCGGTAAACCATCAAGTCCGGGTTCACCCTTCAGCCCGGGAGCCCCCTTCGGTCCGGGTAAACCAGGAAAACTGGGAACACCAGGCGCTCCATCTAAACCAGGAAAACCGGTAGCGCCTGGTCTACCTGGTTCACCTACAGGACCCGGTGGCCCCATAAATCCCATTTCTCCTTTTTGTCCCATTTTCGGAAAGCCAGCCTTAGGATCGAGAACTGGAATTGGTCCGGGAGGTCCAGGCATGCCGTGTTCCCCCTTTTCTCCAGGTGGTCCCATAATTCGATCACGAAGAATATTTTCAATTGAAGTTAAACGTTGTTGAACATTTTTGTAATTCTAAAATCATTCATCGATAATGAAAAAGGTCTACAAAAATTCCAAACCTTTGCCAAAGTTGCAAATTCTTTTTGAAGTTGAGTAAAATTTTGTGTAATCCCTTCAAAATATTCATGGTTGAAGATTTCACATGAAGTTGAAAAAGTTGACAAAAAGCCGAGGACAAAGAAGAACAAAAAATTGCCCATCTATTTTGCGAGAGAAAATAAAAAAATGAATGCAAAAAGAACGATTCGAGGAGGTCCTTTTTTTATTGTGAATGAAATAATCCAACAGTTGCTTCAATATCGTTTTATTGAATTTATTGACCATTTGATTGAGGTCAAAAGGCTGTAATGTTACAGTGCAAACCAGTGATTCATCAACAGCAGCAACGATAAAAAACATTTGTTAATGAAAAAGGGTTGCAAAAAATAAAGTTTTGCAATTTTCGAGCGAAAGCAGAGCAGAAAATTCGAAAATTAATAAAAATCAGGGAACAACGGTAATAAAAAATTCAAATCAAAGATTTCAATAATTAACGGTATTTTTCGCTATTTTTCTTTTTATGATATGTTTCATTTTTATCTTTTTTTAAAAATTAAAGAAAAAAAGCATTTAAAAATGCTTTTTTTCTTCAAAAATGGCTTCCAACAAAGTCTTAAATTCAAAAGTTTTTTTTTGTGCCACAAAGAAGTTTCTGATATTCAATATAGACTTGTATGGTAATTATAAAAATGGAGTGAAACAAAATTGCAATTTTTCGACAAATTTGATTTTAAGATTCCAGTTATTTCTTCAAATAAACTTTTACAATGTTTTTAAAATAAGTCGAACAAAAAAATACAGATAGAGAAATTTGATAATTTTTTTCGTACAATAAACTCCATTACTGTAGCTATCACTACATGATATATGCTTTCAATAATTACGATAAATGAATATTTTGGAAAGAATCTTCAAAACACACTTATTTTTTGTACGATTCAAGTTTAACACCAATAATGCAAAAAAGTGTGTTTTCGTGTTTCCGCTTGTTTTTTCTTTTCTTTCAAGTTTATCTCCGAAAAGTATGCAATGATATAACTTCATTTATTCCATCCGTGTAGTTGTTCTTCTTTTCTTTATTATTGTGTCAACCTTGGCCACCACCATCACTGCAAAATATGCAAGCGATAAAAGCAGCAGCAGCAACGAACGAGCAACAAATTGAAACAAACAGTTGAGCTCAGGTCTTTTTGAACAAGAAAAAAATATTGCACTTGGGACCACATCTTTTTTTCCGAGTTAATCAATTGAAAAAGAAAAAATTTTTTTCTTCTTGTAGTGTTTGTTCTGCCATCTTTTTTCCATTCTTTCATTCTTCTTGATTTGTTTTTCGGATTAATTTTTTATCATTCAAAATCATCAACAGAATTGGGTGGGATGAATAAATTAAATTTGTTGGAATCACTTCGAAATGCCATTCTTTTTCAACGGCATTATTCTGCCAGAATTCGACCTTTGGCATATCCGATTAAACGAGTACGTTGCAAAACAACAATTTTTGATGGCATTTTTTTATATTTGGCATTTTAGATTCCATTAGCAAAATATGGTGGCCGTTCAACTGTTACCGTACTCCCCGGAGATGGAATTGGGCCAGAAATGTTCAAATTAGTTCAAAAAATTTTTCGTTATGCTCATGTACGATTCTTTTTCACATCTAATTTTCATGCTAAAATTTGCACATTTAGGTGCCAGTTGATTTTGAAGTAATTGATTTGGATTCCCGGGATCTCAGTGATAAAGCATTGGATCAAGCAATTGATGCAATCAAACGGAATGGAGTTGCCCTAAAGGGAAATATCGAAACTAAATTCGATGATGCCGAATTTAAATCCAGAAATGTTGAACTTCGTCGCCGCTTGGATTTGTATGCAAACGTTTTGCATTGTGTTACAATTCCCTCCATCAAATCCCGGCACTCCAATATTGATATTGTTTTAATTCGAGAAAATACTGAAGGTGAATATTCCGGACTTGAGCATGAATCCGTCAAAGGTGTCGTTGAAAGTATTAAGGTACGGTAATTGTTTTTTGATGCCCCCAAAAAATTTTCTCCTTACAGTAATCTACTGTAACCACAAAAACATTAAACTAAAAAAAGATTTATTTCTTTCCTTTCAAGGGATTTTCCATACAGTAATCTACTGCATTGTTTCTGTCTCTTCTCCAATAACTAACGTTCTCTGCAGTAACCTACCGTAACCCATATATAAAACCGCTTTCAATTTTTTTAGATTGTTACTCGAAAAAATATTGAAAGAATTGCTCGATTTGCATTTAATTACGCGATTAAAAATAATCGCACAAAGGTCACCGCCGTTCATAAAGCAAATATTCAAAAACTTGGGGATGGACTTTTCCTTAAAATTTGTAAGGAAATGGCAGAAAAAGAATTTCCACAAATTAAATTTGAATCTATGATTGTTGACAATGCTTCGGTAATTAACTAATTGACTTAAATTAATCCATATTTAATAACTAATTTTTAGATGCAACTTGTATCTCGTCCACAACAATTTAATCAAGGAATTATGTTAATGCCAAATTTATATGGTAATATTATTTCAAATGTAAGTTTTACAATAACAGATTACGGTAGCATACTGTAATCATGTATTTTACAGATTGCCTGTGGGTTAGTTGGTGGTCCTGGACTTGTTAGTGGTGTTAATTTAGGTGACAGTTGTGGAGTCTTTGAAACCGGAACTCGAAATACCGGAACTGCCATCGCTGGAAAGGATATCGCAAATCCAACTGCATTTATCCGAGCTGCAATTGATATGCTTCGATATTTGGAATATGATGAAGTTGCCGATCAACTTTCAGATGCCCTCTTCAAGGCTCTTACAATTGATAAACTTCATACCGCTGATATTGGAGGCAACGCAAAATCCAGTGAATTGGTTGATGCAATGCTCAAAAATTTACACGTGTAAAAAAATACTAAATTAATGCTAATTATACTAGGAATTATATCATTATTTTTTCATTATAATCCAGCATAGACAGAAAGTTATTTGGCTTTAATAGATCCTATTTTTATTGTATGTTTTGAATAATAAAAAATATTTTGCATTCGAAAATTCAACAATAATAATAATATTTTATTTTCGATAATAATAAATTTAAATTAAATACCACAAGGATAAAAACAAAAAACAAAGATAATAATTGCAAATAAATAAAGTTCACAGTTTATTCAATTGAAAGTTTGGCAAATTTTGAAGCAGCTTCAACAAATTCAGGAACTTTATCAATCAATTCCCCGGTTGCTTGAGCTTGAACATCTTTTCCGCCACCCTTTCCATTAATAATATGAGCATTTTCATTGATCCATTTCTTTGCATCAAATTTCGATAGCAAACTTTTGTCGACTTTTGCTAACACGAATACTTTATTTGTTTCTTCATCAACCGAAATACCCATAACAGCATAAGCTTTTTTAACATGCTTCAATGCAGCATCCAATACCTAAAACAGAAACAATGTGTAACAATTACAAAAATATAAAATATTACCTTTCCATTTGCACCATTTGAAAAAACATGAACAACAAACTTTTGGTCATCGTTCAATTCTTCATCAAGTTTCTTGGCTTCAGCAATTACAGTATCTTGAACAGCAGATTTGACCTTTTTATCCAAAGTATCCAAAAGTCTTTGAGTATCTTTTGCAATTTTTCGAATTTCTTCTTTTCTCCAATACGGTAATGGTTGTTGATTCATTCGATCAACCAAATCATTAATTTCTTTTACAGTGTCTTTGAAACGAATTTTATCTTTTACAATACTTTCATCACTTTTGACACGTTCTTCAATTGATTTAGCTTCTTTTTCAATTCGATCAGCACGTTGAATTGTACGTTCAGCTTCAGGACCAGTAAGAGCAACAATCCGGCGAATACCTTTTGCGATAGCTTCTTCAGTTGTAATAACCAATTTACCAATATGTCCAACATTCTTCAAATGCGTACCACCGCAAAATTCTACAGTAGTCATTCTTCCTTGATCACCTTTTGGATCTTCTAATAACTTTTCAATTGGAATTCCAACAGAGACAACTCGAACCGGATCAGGATAAGCTTCATCAAATACTGCACGCAATCCATTAATTTCTTTTGCTTCAGCTAATTTACAATTCTTTGCAAATACATTTTGATGAGTATCAATAAGATTTTGACAAATTTCTTCAGCTTTCTTAATTTGTTCAAAGCCTAATCCTTGTTTGGCAGTAAAATCAAAGCGCATTTTATCAGGAGCAACCAAAGACCCTTTTTGATCAACTTCATTCAAAACTTTTTGTAAAGCAAAATTGAGGACATGAGTGCCAGTATGATTTTTCATAATTAACTTTCTTCTTGGTTCATCAAAAGATTGTTTGACTTCGTCACCAACTTTAAGAGTTCCTTCAGCTTCTCCAACAAAAACAATATATCCACCACGAACTTGAGTATCCGAAACATTAAACTCAGCAAATTCATCCCCAACTTTTGTGAAGACACCAACATCATAAATTTGACCACCTTGTTCAGCATAGAAACATGTCTTATCCAGAAGAATAGCACCTTCTTCACCAGTTACAAGGGTATCAACAAATTGACCATCTTTTCGAATAGCAAGAATTTTACCAGTACATAATTCAAAATCTGAAACAATATTAGTTTTACAGTATTACGAAATAATGAATCGCTTACGGTAATCAGCTTCAAGACCTTTCTTGTCTTCATCAGCAGTATAACAATATTTTGGTGAATCATCAGTTTTTGGAATATTTTTTGATTGTAATTCAGCAAGAGCATGAACATTTAAATCAAGAGTATCTCGGACTTTACTTGCACCAGCAGAAGATTTTTCAATAGCAATTCGTTTATTCTCTTCATATCCATCCATATCAACTTGTAAACCATATTCTTCAGCCATGAGTTGAGTTAAATCAATTGGAAATCCATAAGTATCATAAAGACGCCAAGCAACATCACCTGGGAATCTTTTTTCACCTTCAGATAGAGATTTAACAGCACGTTCAAAAATTACACGACCACGAGATAATGTTTTGAGGAATAATGCTTCTTCATCATTGATAATATCTTGGGTGGTTTCAGGATCTTTTTTAAGTTCAGGAAAAGTATCACCCTAAAAACATGTCATTCAACATCATACAGTAATCATGGAAATATTATTACCAAAACTTGAACTACGACAGGAACCAATGAAGCAAAGAATCCAGCTTTACCGTTAAGCTTTTCAGTGGCATATCGGACACCTCGACGAAGAATCCGCCGAAGGACATATCCACGGCCAGTATTATCAGGTCTTCCACCATCAGCAAGTGCAATAGTTAAAGTTCGAACATGATCAGCAACAACTCGATAAGCCATATCAATTCCATCAGTATCTTCTGTTCCAACATGACCGGTATAAGCTCGTACTCCAGTGCCCTTTTGAATGGCATCAAAGATGGGAGTGAATAAATCAGTATCATAATTTGAGACTTTTTGTTGGACAACGGCAACAAGACGTTCAAGACCCAGACCACAATCAATATGCTTTCGTGGAAGTAGTTTTAAGATACCACCTTCTTCTCGATTGTATTGCATAAAAACTAAATTCCAAATTTCAACAACCATTGGATCATCAGCATTAACAAGATGTGAGGCATCACGATTTCCAATTCGATCATAATGTATTTCAGAGCAAGGTCCACATGGCCCAACTTCACCCATTTCCCAGAAATTATCTTTCATATCAAAAGGAAGAATACGATTTTCAGGAAGGCCAAGATTCATCCAAATTTGTTTACATTCAAGATCTTCTGCTAATCCATTGGCTTGATCTCCACCAAAATATGAAACATAAAGACGATCTTTATCAATACCTAATTCTTGAGTTAAAAATTCCCAAGCCCAGGCACAAACTTCTTTCTAAAAAAAGATTATAAGGGATTAAAATACGAAGATCAACAAATGAAGCTCACTTTGAAATAATCTCCAAAAGACCAATTACCCAACATTTCAAAAAAGGTATGATGATAGACATCTTTTCCAACGTCATCCAAGTCATTATGTTTACCTAGAATATGAATATTTCAATACTAATTATGCATGATGCAATAACACATACCACCAGCACGAATACATTTTTGAGAATTATGAGCACGTTTCAATTTTGCTAAATCACTATTTGGATCAACAACACCTTGAAAGATAGGTTTAAACTAAAAAAATGTAAATCAGCTAATAGCAAACTAAACAATGACAAAACATACTTGATTCATGCCAGCGTTTGCAAAGAGAAGAGTTGGATCATTGGAAGGGATGGTTGAAGAAGAATGAACATAGGTGTGATCCTTTTTCTGTCCAAAGAAGTCAATAAACGCAGATCTTACTTCATTTCCAGAAAGGTATTTCATTGTTGGATACTTTGAATATTACAAATTACCTAAAATTGAGTAATGAAAATATAAAAATTTTAAAGAGATACAATCTGATGCAACATTGAAATTTTCAAAGCCTTTTTTCAAAAACAACGTTTTTCTCCTCCCAAATTTTTTTTAAAACGAGTACGCCTTTTTTTCGTTATAAGATTTTTTAGCTTTTTTGTTTGTTTCAATGTTGCAACATTTATTTGAAATTGAGTTTTTGATTGATCAGAGATTTTCAATAACTTTAGATTTAAAAAGGATTTGTTTAGTATGCACTTTTATGTTTTATTAACGTGTAAAAACAGTTGACAAGTATAATTTCATATTGGTTTACTTAAATCAGTTTACTGACTCGGAAGAAGCAGCAGAATTTAAAATACTAATTTTCGCAATATCGTGGTATTTTGAAGATTTGGTTTTTACAGTATTTTTTTGTAATTTTTAAATTTAAAATCAACAATATTTTCTATTGTTTTTGTTGAAATTCAGAAGCAAATTTTTTTTGATTTTTTGTTGTGATAATATTACTGTAGTGATGAAATATTGAATAACATTTTTGAAACACATTTTTTATTTTTTTTGATTGAAAAATCGGCAAAAAAGATTTTAACTGATTACAGAAGCTTATCCATCCTTTAAAATTTTTCTAAAACATTCTTTAAAAAAAATATGCAAGTTTCATTCAAGGAGGAGATGAGAGATTACTGTAGTAATACAATGATTAAATGATTTACAAAAATAACATATTATTTTTTAAAACATATATTTTAAAGTTTTTTAAATAAAAAATACAATTAAATTTGTGTAAATAATTTATTTAATTGATTAACACCTAAAAATTCAATCCCAAAACAGTTCATTTCCTTTTTTTGAGAAAACCAAAACAAAAGAGAAAGAAAAGGGGGAAAAACATGCAAGGGGGGCAAATTACTTTTTCTTTGTTGTTGTAGTTGGAGCAGTGGTAAAGACATCTCTTTTACCCATTTTTTCATTTTCAAATATATGGTTATGTTCGTCACAATCGTTAAAGAAAAAGAATGGTTTCATCTTTTCATCATTTGTAATCGTTCGAGACTATCTTTTCTATTCCATCTGGAAATGGAAAGCATCCAAAAAAGAGAACTGAAACAGATACAAACAAACATTCACATTTAACCATTTCCATTCTATCGAGATGGAGCCTTTTTTATTTTTAACCGGAAGCCTTCATTTTTTGTGGTTATTTAACGACGACGAAATGACAATTGTCCAAATATGGGGATGGGTGGGCCAGCAGAAGGCAGCCGCCACGCTTTTGTGTCCTTCATCCACCCCAAAAAAAATTCTCTCTCTCTTTCGATTTTTATGTGATGGTTGTTAGACACAGACTTACTTCCATCCATCCATCTATCCAAAATCGGACATCTGCCCTTATTTTTTTTCGAGACTGCGCAAGGACGTCCGAACATTTTTGTCTCGCCTGCCGCCGCCTTCATTCTCTCTTGAGCCCCATACTTGACTGCAGAAAAAAGGAAGAAAGCCACCCAACTGGCAACAACAAAAAAAAATGCCGTTCTCGTTTCATGCATTTTGAAAAAAAGTGCCGTCCCACTTTTTTGCTCCCTGTTTGCTTGTGTTTCTTCTATTTCCATCTTCAAGTGACAGAAAGTGTGAGATGCCGATGGTACTGCTGAAAAGGCAGATTCTAATGATTTTGTGATTCTATTTTTTTGTAATGGTCACAACTGTGTCATTTACGCTTACAGAGCGTGACATTCTTAAAACTATTTTAGAATTCTTAGAATCCAGAGGATTACATATTACACAGGTAAATTAATTTTATTCATAAAGAAAAAGATTTTACAGTTCAAAATTTGCATAACTTTCTACTCTACAGTATCCTTTTAGTACCGTAACTTTTTTTCATTTTCTAGTTATCCTTGGAGCGTGAAACGGGTGTAATAAATGGAGAATTTAGTGATGATATTTTATTTCTTCGTCAATTAATCCTCGATGGACAATGGGATAATGCCATTGATTTTGTGGATCCTCTTAAAGAGATTCCAGAATTTGATATTCGGGCCTTCAGATACCTTGTAACAAAATATAAATATTTTGAACTTTTATGTATCAAACAAGAACCTGGGCCCATGCATGATAATGATTTTGCCGTTGAAGAAATTGTTGAATGTTTAAAAGATTTGGAACAAATTTCTCCAACTCCAGAAGATTATCGGCAGTTGTGTGCGCTTTTAACCCTGCCAAAACTTTCGGATCATGCAGATTTTCGAAATTGGAATCCCAGTAATGCCCGGGTTGAATGCTTTCATAAAATTTTGCCACTTGTTTCATCACTTTTACCAAATTTAACAACAAAATCTGAGCCAATCCCTTCGTCTGTTAATGATCGGCTGCTTCAGCTAATTACAAAAGGAATTTTTTATGAAGCAAGTATTGATTTTTGCCAAGCTCAGGCGCTTGGGAATAAAAAAGGTTTGTTTTGGACTTAGGCAAAATTTTAATTAACTTTTTCTTTCAATTTTTTGCAGCAGCTGAAAATGGTCCCCAATTGACACAAGTTTTAAGTCATCGAACAAAACTTTCTGGAAACGATTTATCGCTGATTTCATGGCTTGAAATTGTTGATCGAACACAATTCACCCTACCATTTCAACAAAAAAATCTAGCCTTCAAGGTTGAAAATCTTAAAAAGCCAAAACTTGAAGCACCTTGGGGTGAACATATTCTTGTTACTCCGATGAAGCCCGGAGGGCAATTTCCACATTCACTTGTGCCAACTTCAAGACTAAAATGTGCACAAAAAATGACTCAATCATTAATCCTTCCTTCAACGGCTTCGGCATTTTCAATGGAAGCAAGTATTATTTCAAATGCGAGGAGGGAAAGAGCGGCACATCCAATGTCACATTCAATGGCACCCGATGTTGGATTTTCAATTCCTTCTTTGCCTGCGGCGGAATCCGCAATGCAACAAAGTCAAATAATTACAAATATGTTTGAAAGTTCAGAATTAACAAAAACTTCAAGGCCGTTGAATGCCTCTTTATCTCTGCCCTTAGGGGCTGCTCCAACAGAATCGAGAAAGGAATTGGATGCCATAACTCGAAAGAATCAAATTTCAAGAGGAAGTGCCCTTCCTCCAGTTCCAGAATTAAGTACTCCAACTGCCGATACTTCAACAGAAAATTTAATGACCCAATCCAGACTGTTTCAAGAATTTTCAAATCGACAACGAATTAGCGTGCCACAAAATAATTCAGTGCCAATACAACAACCCCAAGTGCCATCAATGCCAATGGCAGTGCCATCAATGCAGATGCCACAAATGCAAATGCCGCCCCAAATGCCACAGATGTCTGGAAGGCTTCCATATGATCCAACAATGCCACAAACAATGCCTCCACCAATGGGTGCACCAATGCATCCAGATGCTTATCAAATGCCACCACCATATGGTCCACCAATGAGTCGTCCAGTTTCAACAATTATGCCAGCAATGCCTTCTTCAAGTCCATATGATCAAATGTCACGTCCACAATCCATGGTTGGAGGGGCAGCAAATAATTATATCCAACCTCCGCCTCCCCAACAATCTCATCCACTTGGTTCCATGCCATCTTCAAGCAGCAACAGTCTTCCCGTCCATTTTGTTCCACTTCTCAAATATGAAGACTCTCAAGCTATTCGAGCTGTTGCCTTTCATCCTTCAGGTATTTCCAAATTGAGATTGTTTTGAAATGCTAAACCGAAATTTTAGGAAGATATTTTGCAATTGGAACAAATTCCAAGCAAATGCTAATTTGTCGATATCCAGATGTCCGAAGAGCGGCATTAAATCGATCACTTCCATTCGGGCCTGAAATTTGCCTAAATCGACCAAAGCAACATCGAGGAAGCGTTTATTGTTGCGGATTTAGCCCCTCAGGGGAATTGCTGGCAACTGGTTCAAATGATAAAACTTTGAGATTGATGTCTTTCAATAGTGAAGAATGCAAAATTGGGGCTGAAGTTGAACTAACAATGCATGATGGAACTGTTCGAGATTTAATTTTTATGGATGATCTCAATCATCCACCGGTGCTGGTTTCGGGTGGAGCAGGAAATTGCAAAATTTTCCTTACTGATACTTCAACGGGTCAAACTTTTAAAGAATTAAATGGACATACCGCTCCAATTTTGGGTTTATATGGTTGGGGAAATTGTACCTTTAGTTCCTGTTCACAAGATAAATCAATACGATTTTGGGATTTACGGGCTGCAAATGCTGTCAATGTTATACAACCAAATGCTCGAACATCAAGTAAGTCTAGTTATTTACGCAAATTACAAATAGAACTTTCAAAATCGAAAATGGCATTTTTTGACGGCACTTTTGCCATTACACACCGTAAAAACGATATTTGATCAAAATTTTAAATTTGCATAAAATCATGCCAATTTTATTTTTGGCATTTTTACAAAGATGATGAAGTTTGAATTTCGAAAATCGAAATTCTAATTTTCCTTGTCTTGAAATAATCTTTCCGGTAATTCAAAATTTGCATAAATTCGTGCCATACATTTTTTGGCATTTGAATAAAGCTACAACGAAATTCCAATTCTAGATGCTCCTGTAACGAGCGTTTGCGTGGATCCATCAGGAAAACTTCTTGTTAGTGGACATGAAGATGCTTCAATAATGCTTTACGATATCACCGGTGGACGGGTAATCCAGACCTTCAGGCCCCATGGAGATGAAGTTAGAACGGTTCGATTTTCCAATGCTGCCTATTACTTGCTTTCTGGATCTTATGATCGAAGGATTGTAATCTCTGATATGAGAGGAGATTTAACAAGTCCTTTGATGTATCTTCCAGTTGCTGAACACAATGATAAAATTATTCAATGCCGTTGGCATCCTCAAGATTTTACCTTCCTTTCAACAAGTGCCGATCGAACTGTTGTTCTTTGGAGTTTGCCGCAAGTTTGAATCTGTGCCATCTAATTTAATTTATTGTTTTTTGTTATCCCATAAAATAGGTGCTTTTATGTAAAAAAATTTTTATTTATAAAAAAAATAAAATTCAAAAAAATCTTTTTCAAATTTTTAAATTTCTTTGTTTGTTTCGATTTTTCCAAAATCCATCAACATTCAAGCTTTGTTCATAAATTCGTCCAAATGGATCACAAGACTCATTTCGGGGAAATCTTTCGATTCGAAAAGAGGCTTCTCCGCGAAGATTTCTAAAAATAAACATTCATTTTTTTAAAAAATTCAAAATTTAGCTTTTAATTTTGATATTTTTTGATCGATTTCGATTTTTCTGTACTTTTAAAAGTATTAAAATAAATTTTGAAATTTTTTGAAGAAATTGAAATTTCTTTCTTCATTCTAAAACAAATTTTGATTTTTATAAAACGCTTATAAACAAACCTTGAAACATTTGATGATGAAACTTTATTCAAGCCTTCCATACTCCGGGATTTATCAGCCGATTTTGCCAAAGTATCCCCAAACATTCGAAGTCGAGGATTTACTGCGGTTGTGGAAGGCAGTGATGGCAAATCCGAGACTGAATATCTTTTATTTCTAAGATATGGTGGAACATTTAGTCCACCATATGTTCCACCAAGTAGTGCCGGACCAATTGAAGCTAAATCTGCATCTTGCTCAGATTGGGTACTTCGAAGACGAGTTTTTAACTCAGATTGTAACCTTCTCGCCGGTCGTAAAGTTGAACAATTATTCAAATTTGAATTATCAATTTTTCCTTCCCAAATATTTGTTAAGAATAGTCTTTCCTCGAGGGCATTTATACATTTTTGATTTTCTGGTCGTCCGATTAACATTTGTAAATTTGCTTGTAACATCGCAGCACTTTCTGCAGAATCACATCGATAACAATGAACATGAATTGGATTCATCATTTCAGGGTTTAGAACAAGCATTACGACACCTAAAAAATCCCAAATTTGCATAATCTTTAAAATTTGAAAGTTAAAGTAAACTGGTTTCCTGACCACATCGAAAATGCACGACTACAGTAATCATGATTACAAATACTTTTTTAAATATTTACAACAAGTGGAAAATGAAGCTCTCTAAATTTGCATATCAGTTAAACTTTTTTACAATAATAAATTTTATGCCACATTTTTAAAATACAGTAAAAAAATATAATTTACAGTAATCGTAAAATAAATGTATATTGTAAGCTCTTTTCAAAAAGTTTTTTTCAAAAGCTACAGAAACATTTTCACAAAATTGTCTGTTTTAAAAATTATCATAACTTATATTAGGAAACTACGGTAACAATATAAATGCTTAAAAAACTACAGTAATCAAATTATGAAAAAACCTACCAACAACATCATCAAATGGTGACTTTCCAATCATACTGTATGTAATACAATTTGATGCAACACTAATTTTAACCAATTGTGTCTTCATTTTTCCTCCTTTACTCATTGTTAAAACTGATTGAACAAGTTTTAAGCCTTTATTTGATACCTAAAAACCTCCCATTTTAATGATATTACAGTAATCTATTTTAGGGACAAACTTGAACAGTTGCTTTATTAACAGATTTTCGAAATGATTCTCGTAATAATTGTCGCATTACAGGTAAAACTACAGTAGGTCCACGAACGCCATTCGCTTCTTTTGAACCCAAATACCATACATAAAAATGCGCCTTTGAAGATGATGAATTTCGATTCCAAAGCCACATTTTTGATGAAATTTAGAAGTATTTTAAGAAACAACAAAAATAATAAAACACAAAAAAATTTAATTACGTAAGTGTCATCCTTTGCTGCTTCTTCTTTAAAGAAAAAAATGGACACTGAATTTTTTGCTTCTTTTCTTTCTTTTTTTGATCGAAAATTTGACAGTCTTCGAAAAAAATTCTGAATGTCAATCATTTTTCTGATTTTTAATGCTTTTTTTAAAGAAAAAATGGTTTTCGTTTGTCTTTTTTTTAAAATGCAAACAAACACTAAAATGAATTTTTGTTTGAAACAAGTAGAAAGGAAAACTACAGTAATTCATGCTACAGTATTCTTTCAAATATTTATTTAAAAAATGATTACGCAATAATAAAAATTAAGTTTACAGTATCATTGGTGTTTTTTTGAATATTTAGAATTAAAAGTTACTGTAGTTATGAAGACAAACAAATTTGAGAAAAATTAATGCAAAAATAAAATTTTCTCAAACAATTAATTGTAAAAAACACAGTATTTCATTTTTGGTTTTGCTTATTCACATTGATTATTGGTTTAATTTGTGACCCTTTTTCAGTAAAAAAACCAACCCAATTTTTTTTGCAGAAAATGATTCATAATTTTTTTTTCTTCTTTCTTTCCTTCGATGCTATCATTATAGGCCAATTTGTGCTAGTTTTATTTGAATGACTCTTCCAAGTATAAAAACAACATGAACAAGATGCAAAAGCTTGAAAGTTGTTTTTTCTGACTTTTTTAAATTAAAGCTTTTCCTTATCCAATGCATCCAATTCCCCAAAGGCATTTATTTTCCTTCAACAACAACAGCGGCCCTAAAGTTTTTTGAAAAAACGGTTAAAAACAAAACCTTTAACAACCAGAAGAACTTTGGCGAGACGTTCTCAAACCATTCGATTACTCACACATTTTTTTCCCTTCCTTCCATCTTTTTTCGATGTTCCTTTTCGTCTTCTTCGCCCCATTCGTTTCACTTCATCTTTTTACTTTTCTATTTTTGCAGCATAGCAAAAAGTCAGGGGACGAGTGAATGTGTGAGTGAGTGTCTTCAAAAACATGACTTTTACATTTTTAATTTTTATTTAAAAAAACTACTAAATATTAGGTGTAATAGTTTCTTTTAACCAATCGATGCCTGACTTTTTAAACAACATAAAAAATTAGATTTTAAATATATTCCAACGCCACCACCCTTCTTTCTCCACTCTTCCATTTTCGCCCTTTTTTATACATAATAATTGACACAAATTTCTTTTTTTTTGCTTGCTATTTTTTTGGCATTGATTAAGACACTTTTCCTCTCCTTTTTTCGGTGTTACATTCTTTTACTTTACTACTACTACTTATTTTTGGTGGTAACACATTTTTTATACACATGAAAAAAATAATTGACTTTTTGCGTTTTTTCAAAAGTTAAATGTGTTCTTTTTTTAAAAACAGATATATGGATTTGTTGAATTTTTAAAAAAAGGATTATAACCCCTTTTTTTATCTATTTTAATATGGTTGCTATAGACATTGAGATTTTTTACATTCAATTTTTTTAGATGGCCGGAACAGCCCTTCCCAGACGGATTTTAAAAGAAACGCAACGATTAATGGACGGTAAAAATAATTTACTTGTTAAAATCGATTGATTTTGTTATTAATCAAATTTTAACAACTGTTAATTAATAAGGTCAATAATTAAAAATTAAAATTTAGATCCAGTCCCAGGAATTTCTGCTGTTCCAGATGATGGAAATGCCCGATATTTTCATGTTGTAATTGCTGGTCCCGATGGAAGTCCTTTTCAAGGCGGGGTTTTTAAGTTGGAACTTTTCTTGCCCGAAGAGGTATAGTTTGTGTTACAAAAATAGATACAGTAATAACGTTATTTTAAATTCTGTAGTATCCAATGGCCCCTCCTAAAGTCCGATTTGTCACAAAAATCTATCATCCAAATATTGGTAAGTATAGTTCAAATAGCATGCCCTTCTCATCTGTAATCCTATAAATAATTTTTAAGATAAGCTTGGTAGAATTTGTCTTGATATTCTTAAAGATAAATGGTCCCCAGCCCTTCAAATTCGAACCGTTCTTCTTTCCATTCAAGCTTTGTTATCTGCCCCAAATCCTGATGATCCTCTTGCCACCGATGTTGCTGAACATTGGAAGACCAATGAAGCTGATGCAATCAAAACTGCAGAAGAATTAACCCGAGTTTATGCTAATGGAAATTAAACAAAACAAAAAAAACCTTGGAATTTTTTTCTTTTCTTATCTCGTTTCCTTTTTATTGTAACATCAATTTTTATTGTCAAAAAATTTTTTTGGTGACTTTTATTTAAAAATTATTAATATTTCGATATACCGTATACAGTTGTAATAACATTTACAAAATTTCAAGAAACATACACTGCACTTTTTAATCCCGCATTGCAAAGAGAAGATTTGTTGCTTCTTCCAAATTTCCTTCAACTGAATCAAGAATGACAATATTATAAGCGTCATCAGTGAATCCCATATCATGAAGTTGAGCCAATTGAGCTGCATATTGATGAACGACAGGTGCTGCAGCAGCTGGAGCAGGCTCTTGATTTGGTGCAGCTGCGGCTGGTGCAGAATTTGCAGTTGAGGGCGAATTTGAATTGGATGAATTTCTTGCAGAATTTGCAGTTCCCATTAAAGCATCATGACTAAAATAATTATACAGTATATTTTAAACATGAATATAAAGAAACTGCGTACAGCATTTGATTAGTGAAGAGTGGACGAGATGGTGCTGCAGCTTGAGCAGGTTGTACAGCGGCAGCAGCATTTCGTTGTCGACGAGGATTATTAAGTGCTTCACGCCATTGACTCATAAAATCTGGCATTGCTGGCAAAGCATCGGTAAGAATCTTTTTGAAAATTGGAACATAGCTTGGATGTTGTTGAATGAATCCAACTTCCTACAAATAACATTACTGTAATACCACTTATGATAAATAATAAAATTATACCTCATGAAGCATTGCACGCAATAAAGAATAATCAGTCAAAACCGAGAGCAAAATAGGTTCTTCAAGAATGATTGGAAAATCTTTGATAAGTTGTTTGATATAATTCTTATTGAACATAAACGTAGTCATGTATCGATCTTCCATAAAATTAAACTTCTCAATTCGTTTATCAAGTTGAACAACTTCTTCACGAAGATTTGGAGGAGCTTGAACACGAGAAGTTTTTCGGTTCAAAATTCGTAAAGTTTTTCCTGCCGTAAGTCCTTTGATATCAGAAAGTTTTTGATCTTTTCCAATTTTTCTACCATTGAAAAATATATCAAAATCAATTAGCTGTTCAGCAGAAACATGCTTGGATAAAATTTCATTTGCAGTCAAATTAAGATCATAAACGTTTGGAGTATCAGAATCAAAGAAAACTTGAGCCATCTAAAAGATTACTGTAACGGTAAAAATATCTTCAAACAATACAAAAAAAGATAAGAAAGGCGATAAAAACACCGTAATCACTTGTTAAAAATCAAAACAGTTTTTTTTAATAAACATATTTATGCAATCAATATCAGAAAATTTTTACATTCATCAAATTTGTATAATATTACGTCATCTGAAGAGAGCGCTGATTCAGCGGATTTTCAGGAGATTTTTGCCATTCTTTCTTTAAAATTTGACGAAGTTGTGAGAGACGGAAAGTAGGATGTTCAATTTTGAGTTGTGGAAGTCGAGCATCTTCGAATGCGGTGTAAGCACTTTTAAGACGCTTTTCAGGATGTTTATCAACGGCAGCACCAGCACCACCTGAAGTTTTCAATGCTTTAATAGCTTCATCGACATTTCTCGCTTGATGGGCATCCAAATCTAATCTATTCAAATTTTCTTCAATTTCAGCTGTTGGAACTTCAATCTTTTGAGCTTGTGCAGCTCGAATCCGATCTTCTTCTTCTTGTGCCTTTCTTTCAGCTTCTTTTTGGGCATGAATTGCTGCAAGGGTTACCTTTTGTGGAGCAACAGCAGTTTTACCCTTTGATGCAACGGCTTTATTCATATCTTCTTCATATGCAGCTTTTAACTCTTGTTTACGTTGTAAAGCTTCCAAACGTTTTCGTTCTTCTTCTTCCTGCAAAATAAAAATATATCATCATAACATAGAAACAGGTAACATACTTTTCGTTGTTGTTTCTTTTGAAGTTGTTTGTCATCATCATTCCATAGAGCATCTTCTTTAGCTTTTTGCTTTTTAACAGTTTCTTCTTCTTTGACGGCTGCTTTCCGAGCCCTTGCAGCAACTGAAATTGAAGCTTTTTAAAAGTGATTTAAACAAAACAGTTTATACCTGCTTTAGTATTTTCTGTCAGTTTCTTACCCATTTTGATGATTGTAATAGTTCCATCAAAGGTTTGAAAGAAAGGTGGTGGAAAGTTCTAAAAAAACAGATATAAGATGAGAGCCACAAAAAGCATATTTTAAAATTAGCATGAACAATTTTAACGAATGACACGTAATTTTTTATACATGGAATTATTTGTAATTTGGTTGCACACACAAAATTGTGATTTTTTTGCTGCAAAAAATTTTTTATTTGGATTTTTTGATTTACATTCGCAACATTTTGCCAAACAAGGCTTTTTTAAATTTTCTGCTTGAATTTTTCAAAGTTATTGAGTCGCCATTTTTCATGTTAGCTTTTGTTCAACTTTTTAAAAATTTTTAAAAGTATAAATTCAAGTTCAGCAACCATTTTTTACGGGTTTTAAAATTATGTCAACAAAAATAGGTATGTTTTTGTTACTTTTAACATTCATTAATTCCATCATTTTACAGTATATCCGATTGGATTATTACTTGGTTTTGTTCATGCTGCCCTTGTAAAATATACATATCTCAAAGTTCCAGAACCATATATGGACGAAATATTTCATATAAATCAAACAAGATCATACTGTAGCGGAAATTATCAATATTGGAATCCGATGATTACAACTCCACCGGCATTGTATCTTTTAACTCCACAGTTTCTCTGTTTTGGACAAGAACGCTTCATCAATTCTATCATCTTTCCATTACTTTTTATTGGACTTTATAAACTTCGTCGAAGATTTTGTTATTTTACAAATCAAACTTCTTCAATTTTAACAGCGCTTTCAATTTCACTTCTTCCAGTATTATTTGATACTTCAATTTTGTATTACACGGATCTTCTTTCAACTACTGCAATCACTTGGGGCTTTGCTATTGCTAATCCACATATGTCTGTAATCTTCTTTGTAATTGCGTGTTTAACTCGTCAAACGAATATCGTCTGGGCTGGATTATATGTGCTTTGCAAACTTTGGAAAGGTTTTGATCGAAAAAAGCCATTCAAAAGCACATGGAGTATTTGTTGGAATCATCGAGCTTTTGTTATCCTTCTTCAATGTTTTTTGATCTTTATTCTTTTAAATCAAGGAATTGTACTTGGAGATAAAACTGCTCATGAACCTGTAATCCATCTCCCTCAACTTCTTTATATGTCTGGATTTTTATTATTTTCTGCTGCACCAATCTTTATTTTTAATCTTCGACAAATTTTTTCAAGCTTACGACGATATTGGTTTTTGATTCCTGTGGTGATTGGATTTGCGTTTATCGCAATCAAATGTTGTACAATGGCACATGCATATTTATTAGCTGATAATCGACATTTTACATTTTATCTTTGGCGACGTTGGTTTATGCGATATCAATGGGCATCAATGGCAACCATTCCAATTTATGTCATTGCATTCCTTTTTGCAATTCCACATGCAATTAATTGTCATGGACTTGTTATTACTGTATTTGGAGTATTATCAACTGCAGCTGTGCTAATTCCAGCAAAATTACTTGAATTTCGATACTTTATTGTTCCATTCATGCTTTGGAGAATAAGTGTAACCGAAACTCGAAAATCTATATTACTTTTGGAAATCCTTTTTCATCTTTCTGTAAGTACCGTAGCTTTATTTCTATTCTATGAAAAACCTTTTCGTTGGGCTCATGATACTGTAGATTTGCAAAGATTCATGTGGTAAAAAGTAATTATTTATTATTATAATTTATATAAATTTTACAAGACTTGTTAATAAATTATTCAATGTTTTTGGCAGAGTAGACTGGGAAATTTAAAAAATAAGAAAAAAACACACTTCGTATTGCACATAGTAGTTGAAACATAATGATAATAATAAAGTGATTATGCAGAAAATGGCAAAATTTTTTCGGCAAGAAAATCCAATGACGCTAAACTTTGAGCTTTTGAACCCGTACACATTTTTCGTTGTTGTTCTGGCATATCCGATGAGCAATGAATGGAATGATAAACATGAACCAGCCCTGGTTCAGGAGCACGTAACACTCGAAGATATGATGAAATAACTTTTTCAAAGAGATCAACATCTAAAAGTGCATCATAATAATTTGGGGTTCATTGAAATAATAAAAATTTACCTTCCATGCCCCAGCCACGAATTGTTAAATTGAATCCACCAACGGCATCAAAGTCTCGACGATAAAGTGAAACAAGACCAAAACCAAAATGACGAAAATATCCTCGTCGTCGACTGTATGAGAAATGAGAGGTTGAAGAATCTTCTGATGCAGACCAAGATTCTGGAGCAAATTCACTAAAGACAATTGGAAAATAAACCTAAAAAGAGAATTACATGAATTATTAATGTAAAAGTATAAACAAACTTGTGTTCCAAGAATTGTATTTGCTCGAATTCTTTCAATTGTTGCATATGAAAAGAGCATATCCACATCAGTAAAGAACATCAAAGAATCCAGCGATAAAACTTGGGATCCCTTTGTTAAAGCTTTTCCTCGATTAAATTCTTCATCACCCATATCAACGATTCTAACATCCAAAACTGCTGATAATGCTTGAGATTCTTTTCGAATTGACATATCATCACTTTCATTGTCGGATCTAAATTACGCTTGTTTTTTAATAATACAGCTACAGTAATCCCTTACTTATAAAGTATCAACACAAGCTCGATATCCTTTTCAGATGGAGGTAAAACTTCAATCATATTTTCACAGAATCTTTTGAATGTTGTACTTCTTCCTCGAAGGGGCATTACCAAATGTACTCGCTTTGAATCATTTGCATTTAACGCAATTTCTTGTTGAACATCATCGGTCATGTTTGAGTAATATTCAGAAGCGGACTTTAAAATTTTGGTATGCTCTTCGTCAGTGATAGCTTCAAGTTCTCCAAAAGTTTGTTGAACATATGCATGTCGACGAACAGAAAGTGTTGCACGATGAGGTGGCCGAAATTTTTTAAACCATAGAATAATATCAAGGACATAATCAACACCATGGCGAGGTTCAACTCGAGAATAAGCATACTGTATACTTTGAAATTGTAGAATTCGACCACGGTAACGAGCATTTGAATTAAATTCATCAAATAACTAAATAAATACAGTATGAAACAAGTAAAATGTACAGTAGACTTACATCATTAACAATATCTCCAAGAGCATTCTTCATATTTGAATCAATTGTATGCCGAGGACAGTTAATACCATTCGCACAAAATGTAATTTTATTTAAAGCAGTATAATCCCAATGTGCCATATCATTGGTGGTATTTGCAACTCGGCGAGTAAGAGATACCGGCTTTGAAGTTGTTTTTGCTTGTTCCAATTTCATTCTCAGAGATCGAAGTTCTCGTAGCCTTGTAATTAAATTATCTTGATGAACTTTTCGCATATGTTCAGGTTGTTTAATTGGATGTAGAGTTACAGCATGCTTCAATTCAGGATTTGTTCCCCATCCTTTAAAGGCTCCAGGATTGGATTGATTATTATGAAAAAGGGTTTGCATCTCGTAATTCCATGAACATGCAATTCCAACATGCTTTCGAACGCATCGTCCAAGTTCAACATCTTCATGAGTTGTAAGCATTTCAAGGAGGCAACTTTCAAGATGTGGAGAAAGCATTCGAAGAGTTTCACGAGACATCAAAATCCCAGGGCCACCCATACCTAAAAAATATATTTATAACTTTACCTAATTATAATTTAATTTATTCACTCAGAAAAAGCTGAGTGGGCAAGAAAAGTAATCCAAAAAAACGAACAATAATTATCTCGATGTCCAAGTGATAATTGACCATATTCAGCAGTATTTCCAAGACCAGCTTGTCCCAAAAAATGTGGTTTTGTTGGATCAAGTGAACGAAGAAAAGCTTCTAATTGCTCTCCACGAATATACAAATCATCATCAGCTCGAATAAACCAATCATAATCTTCCAACTAAAATATAAATTACTATAAATATGTTCAACAGTATGCTTACATAATTATCAGCGAGCCATCTCATCATTGCAAAGGATTTCTTTTGTGGTGGATAAACATCATCAACACCTTTCAGCCTTATCAGCGGCATATCATCATGAATCGAATATGTATCTTCAGCAACAAAGAATAAAACTTTTCCAGGGATTCTTGGAGCCCAAGTTTTCCAAACATTATATGCTCTAAAAATATCATTAATACAGTAACCTTGTTTAAATTTTAAAAAAACTAACCGAGAATCAACAAATTTTGCAGCTGTCATAATTCCAATAATTACTAGCTTTGAATGATGCTGTGGTGTAGTTGCAGATAATGCCTCAGGGCATGATAGGACTGGATTGGTAAAAGAGAAAGAATTTGCGGCAATTTGTATACATAATACTGTTGAAAATCCACAAATAATTCCAATGATACTTAAAAATGCCGATCTTTTCGTTCTTCGACCCACCACTGTCTTGGATAATCTCATCATTTTTGTCGTTGTCTTCTAATTCTTTTTACAAAAGACGAAGAAAAAAATGGTTGATTGAAAAAGTAAGACAGACGACGGCTACAACAATGATGACGAGAGGGTCTTGGCTGCCAATGCCATTATAAAAAAACTGTGTTTGGATTTTTTGCTTTGGTGTTTTGTTACAATTCTTCTTCCTTCTTCTAAAAATGGGAAAAGATGATCGCGACAAATTTTTTTCAAACCTCAAAAACAGAAGAGTTGTGTGGCCTTGGAAAAAACGAACATAAATAATTTGAGGAACGACAAAAAAGGAACACTTTTGAAAATTAAATTTTTTAAAGAAAACCCACGAACGCTAATTTTTAAAATTGTTTCGGCTATGTTGCATAATCTAGAATAAACGAACTTAGAATAAACGAACCGTTGACGAACTTAGAATAAACGAACCAATGCTATAAATCGATAAATCGGGGTCTGTATGGGCTGAAACTTTCAGGGAATGGTCTATAGGGGTTAGTAAACATATTCTGAAGGTTGGGGGGTCAGGGGTTAGGGTACTTGGGGTCATTGGGGTCACATGGGGTACCATATAAAAAATGACCAATTTTTTACAAAAAATGTTGCTTGTATGGGGTTAAAACTTTCAGGAAATCTTGTTTATGGGTGAGGTAACATATTCTGAATGTTGGGGTTCCGGGTGGGGGTACTTGGGGTCATTGGGGTCACATGCAAAATATGTCAAAAATGATCAAATTTTTGCAAAAAATGTTGGTTGCAGGAGTTAAAACTTTCAGGAAATCATGTTTATGGGTGAGGTTACATATTCTGAAGGTTGGGGTTCCGGGTGGGGGTACTTGGGGTCATTGGGGTCACATGGGGTACCATGCAAAAAATGTCAAATTTCTGCTTTTTTTGCATAAAAATGGCTTATTTGAGCTTATATAAATGCTATAAAGACACTATAACACTGTTATTCATCGATGGAGACGTTGACGAATTTCTCATTTTTTCAACTAAATTTCTTTGTACTGATATTAAAACATATTTTTTATTCAATTTTTTGTTAGAAACATTGCACAAATTTTTGTTAATTACAAAGTTTTGGTAAAAAATAATTTATTTACATTTGTACAATAAAAAGTAATATAAAATTGATATCACAAGTGAAACAAAAGTTTAAAAAAATAATGAAATGGATATTTGTGTTCAAATCATGCTTCTTCATTAATCTTTGGAATATGTTGTAATTTAAAATCATCATTCTTTCGAGCTTGATTGAAATCTTGGAGATATTTTAAATATTTATAGATGACATGAATATTGAATAAGTAAATCGTTGAAGCTGAAGAAAATAATATTACTGTGAAAGCAGCAACAAGCTTGACGGCTAAAAAGAAAAAGAATGTTATATCAATGATATTAAAATTTTTAAAAGTATATACCTATTTCATCATTTAATTTATATTCATTGCTTATTTGAATTGAGAGTTCAATGAGTCTTGCATAAATGTGTCCAACACTACCATTTGGATCAATAAATGCAATAATTCCAGAAATTGCAAATGTCATTGAAGTTAGAACCATTAAAGCCTAAAAAGTAATTTTAAATTTAGATAGTTTAAATACTAAAATAAGACAACATACCTCATAAATAAGATAAGGAAGCAATAAATTTGGATTTTCATATTTTGTTGCACATAAAAGCATCAACAATACAGTAATTTCACAAAGAATGCTTGAGATTTCTAACATTCCACATAATGCATTCAATTTTTGTGAAAATATGAAGATGATGAGACCAAAGATAGCACAAACATATTGAATTACACCAATAATCTTTGCCCCATTTTTGACATGAATAGAATTGCAACAGCATCGATATTTTGGTTCGGAATGTTCAAATGGAGTCGTAGATGATGTATTTAGAAGTGTGGACATCTTTCTGAAATACTGTATTTGAGACAAATCGAAATAAACTCCACGAACGCAAAATGACTATTTTTGAAAAATATATAAAATAAAAAAACAAGTTTAAGGATAATTGATTCATTCGGGTTATTATTATTGATTAATCGTTACAATTATTTATTTTACTGCTAATTATTAAAGACTATAAGCTCAGGCCAGTCTCCACTTCATGCGAAGAAATATCTATGAAGGACTAAATTTTCATTTATTTTTGGGTCAAGTACAAGTAATGGAAGGAACCTGAGAAAAACAAATTTTTCTACTATAAATAAAGAAAACCTGCTAATTTTATAATTATTTTGTTCATAATAAATCTCCTCCCCAAAAATGGTTGAAATAAAAATATTAGTGGTACTTTTATTATTTATCTTCAAAATGGCAGCTGGTATTCCGTTACGGTATCATGTTGGAAAAGATTACACTTTAAATAATACTGTAAATCGTATTGAGTAAGTATTTGTCAGTTTTTAATGTAAATACGTTGTTGGTTCCCCTTTTTTAGAATTTTTAATCGACAACATGAAACAAATTATTATACAGAAATTCCAATGACTTCCTTCCTTCCTCCATTTCCTGCAAATATGAGCTCCAAAAATATTCCTTTTGCAATCGAAAAGCAAAATAATGTTAATTCAGTCGTAAACAAAACTTTTACATAAAAGTGCCAATTCTTAAATTTGAAAAATGATATCAAAAATGATTTGTTTAATGGTCAAGCAGCTGTTGCTGTTGTACTTACTACTACTGTGGCATTTACGGGCAGTTTTGTCTTTTTACACGTGATTTCTGAACAAAACAAAAAGTTAAATGAACAACGAGCTGATTTACATCGACTTGAAAATGATTCTCTACGATTTCAAAAAGATGCTGAAACTGCATTGGATCATTTAAGTGAACGCATTTGGCTATCCGATTATTTCACTGATGTTCAGGGTGAAGCTGTGAATACCGTTAATGAAATATTTGATGGAAGTTTTAATTGGACAAGTTACGAGACTTCACATATTAAAACAGATGACGGAAAGCCATTTTATATTGTTAATAAACCTGTAAGATGTAACGGTAGTTATTCAGTTGTAATAAGCCATAAAGTTGTTGCTGGAATCGAAGAAGAATTATTTGAATTATATGAGGTATCTAATAAAAAAAACTAGCAAACATAATAATAATTTCATTTTTTCATTTTTCAGTTTCATCCCCTTGGTACAGTACAAAATGGCACCTATGTTCTTCCCTTATTAGAAAAATCGTATTTAAAAGTTGGAGATAAATGGGGAAAACTAAACAAGACTTTATGTTATCAAACAAAATATTGCACTATGAAGGCTATTTCTTATCCATCATGCAATCCATCAAACATTGAAGATTGTGAATTTGAATCTACCCCCGTTGATGATAACTTTCTTCGCTTTGTTGAGCTGGATGGTAAAATTCAAATTGTTACAAATATAAAAGTACGTTTTAAATCAAAAAATGAGAACATAAAGCTTTAATTTGCAGGAAATCACATTAAAATCGAATAATATTTCAAAACCGATTGATCTTCCAGCCAGCAAAAAACTATCTGTTCATTTAAGCGATGGTGATGTCTTTATTGTTGGAAATACAACATTCTTTGGAAAAATAAGTTTGCCGACAAAAATTAAAAAAATATCCAAATACTGTTCCAAGTTTTTCTATAAATCCAGATTTTAATAAATTAACACCGTCACTTGATGATGTAATTAGTTTCGTAAGTTATAAAGCTTATTTAAATACATTTTCCAAGTTTTAAAAAGAAGTTCAAATCTGATGAATTTTAGTGTACTGGAACGATCATTTCACGTCGTCATATTTTAACTGCTGGACATTGTGTAACGACTTTTTTAATTGATGAAAAAAAAGAGATCATAAAATCTATTCCGTAAGTGTCTTTAAACATCAAAATATGCACATATATTAATGTAATTTTAGATTAAACAATTTTGTTTTGGGCATGGAAAAGTTTTATCCTGATTTTTCCACCTACAGTAATTTCAAAAGAAAAGGAATTTCAACGTTTGCAAAAACAAAAGAATACAACTTTATGAATCGAAGAAAAGATGATATTGGAATTCTTGAATTTCCAAAAGATTTTGATTTTAAAATCACTCCAGTAATGTTGGCTAAAAATTTCAAGGAAAATGTCAAATCTTTGGGAACAAATATTGGATTCGGTGATACTGTAGACAACCGTATGTTTAACTTTTTGCGTAATAACATATTAGATTAGCACATAAGATTAATAAATGAGTATTGTACTGTAAGAGGCAATATGCTGGTAGTCGTTTTAAAATTGTCGTCTAAAATAAGCCTTGATATCATTATCGATACATTTTACAACTTCATAACCCAAAAAAATTAAAAATGATAGAAATCAGTTTCTAATCAGGTAATTTTTTCAGCAATGGGACGTAAAATGCCAGCATCACTTATGGAAGTAAATATTACAATAGCAAAAGATTGCAAAGCAAACAATAATGCTGAACATCACTTTATTTGTGCCGGGAATTCTACTCATCGAGCTGGTCATGGCGATTCCGGAGGTCCATTATTCATCACAAAGGAGAATCAAAGATACCAAATTGGAATAGTTCATGGTGGAGCTCATATGGATGGAACTGCCGCAAATAATGATGCAGGTGGATTTTTATTAGATCTTTTGACATGAACTAAAAATTTTTTAGAAATTATTTTGTACACAAATATATCCTTCTATTGTGATTGGATTGAGCAGATTACAAACAGTGAGGCTCAATGTGTTGATATTGGACCGCATTTACTAACCTTTCCAAATTCTGCCAAATTTCAAAATAATTCACCATATGCACCACAGCTAAATACTCTCATCCTCTTTTATATCAATTTTATATTACTTTTTATTGTACAAATGTAAATAACAGTCTTCATTCGCACGCGTGTTTGGGACGGTCGTCTCTCGACTGCCGCTCTCTAAACATAATTCTTCGTAAATTTGCATAGCAAGTTTGCGTTGATAGTGACGAATTGGGGGCACCTTCCACCGTACCGTAGCGGGTACAACAAAGGTAAAACTTTGGGAAGTAGCTTAAAATCGACTAATTATGGCACCACTGATAAAGAAAATGAATGTGATGACTTTCAACTGCAAATCCATTCAATCTACTGATCGACTTCTGGCGCTCCAAACGGAATTGGCAAAGCTGAAGAAATATGATGTGCTTGGACTGGCAGAAACGTGGCTACCTGGTCAAACTTGTTCAAGGCTTTCTTCCGGTGAGTTCTTGTATAATAGTGGGAAAGCTGGGGATGCTCGTTTCTCTGGTACTGGTCTTCTGATCTCTGCCGAACTACATCGCAAAATTATTGGTGTGAAGTATGTTTCGGACAGAATCATCCAAGTACTCTTGAAATTACGTGCTGGCAAGACTCTGCGGATTACCCAAGTCTATGCACCTCAAAGGTCGCGGTGAAGATGAATATGATATGTTCTTGGATCAACTCAGTTCGTCTCTCGCTCGGCCATCTACTTATGATATTGTACTTGGTGACTTCAACGCATCAACTGGACCTCGTGAAAATGGTGAGCGGTTCATTGGTAAGTATTCTTTGGATACTCGTAGTGAAAGGGGCGAACTTTTGTGTCATTTCTGTGTGTCACATCAGTTGTACCTCATGAACGGGTTTTTCAAGAAAGGAAGAAATCGCCGTTGGACCTGGCACTCACCTGATCGTAGTGTAACCAAAGAAATTGATCATGTGCTTTCGAAGAAGAAAAAGATCATCGAAGATGTTAGTGTATTATCAAGATTATCAGGAAGTGATCATCGTATGGTTCGAGCCACCGTAAGTCTTCCCATTAGAGCTGGTCGGTCCCGTCCATTTACGTTTGTGAAGCCTGAATATGAAAAGATTCAATGCCTAATGTCTATGATCATGAAACTTCAATATCAGCCAATTGCTGAAAACCCCGAAGGTGAACTGAATTTTATCAAGCAAGCTCTTCTATCAACAGCAAAAGAATGTGCTCGCCGACCAACGATTCATTCTCGACTATCTCCTGAAACATTTCAACTGATGGAACGTCGACGTCAAATGAAACATGCCGTCCATGGTGATGCTCTTGCTCGTATTGAATATGCTGAACTTTCAAAGTTGATACGTAAGTGTTTTAAAGCTGACCTTGATAAACATTATGAGAAAGTGATGGGGAGAGCAATAGAGGAAAATCGCATAAAACGTGGTAGATCTGAAATGGTCCAAAAACAGAATCAGATGATACATCTTCAACGTACCGATGGTGCTATCACTGAAACTGTGGCTGAACTTATGGAAGAAATCGCCCGTTTTTACAATGATCTATATTCTTCTGAAGCTGGAAATCCTGTACATAACCGAAATCCTGAAGTTGCTCTGGAAAGAATAACTGCTGAAGAACTCATTGGTGCTTCACGACGAATGAAAGGAAATACTGCTCCTGGCGCTGACAATATTCCGTCTAAAGTAGTCAAATCAACAATATCGACTTTTGCTGATAGATTTGCTACTGCTTTACATGGATTATTCGAGGAAGAAAATTTGCCAACTGAACTTTTCTTTTCGAAGACCATACTATTGTACAAGAAAGGAAATCGACTTGATATTGGGAATTACCGTCCAATCTCATTGCTTCCAGTTCTTTACAAACTACTCACTCGTGTAATTACCAATCGTGTTACTGATGCTGTGGAAACTGCTCATGCCTTGCCTCCTGAACAAGCTGGATTCCGAAGATGCTTTTCAACTGTGGATCATATACACTCTCTGAATCAACTATTCGAGAAAGGTCGTGAATACAATATGCCTGTGTATGCCGTATTTATCGATTTTAAGAAAGCGTTTGATTCTGTTGAACTTCAATCTATTTGGAATGCGCTGGAAGAATTTGGTGTTGATCCTGGTGATATTGAACTTATAAAACTTATCTATGCCAATGGTTCATCAAGTGTAAACGTAGGTTCTTCTTCTATTCCTATTAATGTCCAAAAGGGAGTAAGACAAGGCGATACTTTATCACCTCTGCTCTTTATTCTTGTCCTACAATATGCGCTGAATCAAGTAAACTGGAGCTCTGGCATAAATATAAATCGAAGTATACTGGGTCATCTTGATTTTGCTGATGATATTGTCCTGCTATCTCAAACTCTCGAAGGTGTGCAGTCATTGCTAGATCAAGTTGCCGAAAAATGTCGCCGTGTTGGATTACAAATTAATATTGAGAAGACCAAGTGGATGTCAAATGTTCCTGATCCAGATGAAAATATTTTGCTAAACAATGAAGAAGTCGAAAAGGTCGCTGAATTCATATATTTGGGACAGCTCGTTAAATGGCCATCTCAACCCGGAAGATTCAACAAAGAAATATCGAGAAGAATTAGCGCTGGATGGAATGCCTTCAATAAAGCAAAGAAACTCCTCATCTCAAGAAGAATCCCTACCAATCTGAAAAGAAAATATTTCAATCAATGTATATTCCCTGCTATGCTTTATGGATGTGAAACATGGTGCTTAACCAAGACCGAAGAAACAAGATTAGCTGTAGCTCAACGACGAATGGAAAGAAGGATGCTCAATGTAAGACTGATAGATCATCATTCTCGTGATTGGCTCCGTGAAAGAACTCAACTAAAAGACATTATCCATGCTTCTCGTGAACGAAAATGGAATTATCTCAAAAAGCTGATGACACTTCCTGAAGATCGCTGGAATAGAAAACTAACTGAATGGATTCCACATACAAAACGTCCCATTGGAAGACCACCTACAAGATGGATGGATGACTTAAAGAAATTCACGAATAAAAAACCTGTTGAATTGTTATCACTTTGTTTAACTAATTATTGGTGTCTAAATGTGTCCCCTTTCGTCCTGCGCGACAGATAAAAGGTTTTAAATAAATAAAAAATAAAAAATGTAAATAAATTATTTTTTACCAAAACTTTGTAATTAACAAAAATTTGTGCAATGTTTCTAACAAAAAATTGAATAAAAAATATGTTTTAATATCAGTACAAAGAAATTTAGTTGAAAAAATGAGAAATTCGTCAACGTCTCCATCGATGAATAACAGTGTTATAGTGTCTTTATAGCATTTATATAAGCTCAAATAAGCCATTTTTATGCAAAAAAAGCAGAAATTTGACATTTTTTGCATGGTACCCCATGTGACCCCAATGACCCCAAGTACCCCCACCCGGAACCCCAACCTTCAGAATATGTAACCTCACCCATAAACATGATTTCCTGAAAGTTTTAACTCCTGCAACCAACATTTTTTGCAAAAATTTGATCATTTTTGACATATTTTGCATGTGACCCCAATGACCCCAAGTACCCCCACCCGGAACCCCAACATTCAGAATATGTTACCTCACCCATAAACAAGATTTCCTGAAAGTTTTAACCCCATACAAGCAACATTTTTTGTAAAAAATTGGTCATTTTTTATATGGTACCCCATGTGACCCCAATGACCCCAAGTACCCTAACCCCTGACCCCCCAACCTTCAGAATATGTTTACTAACCCCTATAGACCATTCCCTGAAAGTTTCAGCCCATACAGACCCCGATTTATCGATTTATAGCATTGGTTCGTTTATTCTAAGTTCGTCAACGGTTCGTTTATTCTAAGTTCGTTTATTCTAGATTATGCACTATCACCATTGTTTCAGCTACAAAAAAAAAATTCTCCAACTCTGAATCTTTAGATTTGTCGTGAATAAAAGAGCTTCCAATTATCCGCTCCGATCGGGAGATCAACGTCGATGTAAATTCTTAAAAGGAAAACTTTGAGACACAAAATGCCAAAAAAGAAGCATTCAACCGCAAAAATGAAAAAAATGTCGCAATTTAAGATTCTTGGGTTCTGATTCCTTTTTTGTTTACATTTTTTTATTATACAATTTTGTTTTTTGGATTCTGTATTGACGTATATGATGATAAAGTTTACCAAAAGTTACCCCTTTTAAATCTCTTTTTCTATGTTTGGTCTTTTTAATACGATTTTTCCCACACTGATAAAAAAATAAAATATCAGCGACTAGGTTTTTCATTGCTTCCCCCTTTTTACGGATTGATAAAAATAACAGAAAAAAATTGTAGTAGTGGGGAAAAGAAGGAAGAAAGAAACCGGAGAACGTGCATATTTAAAAAGCAAAAACGAAAAAAGAAAAAGTATCAAACGTTCAGTATTTTTTCTATTTTTCATGTATTAAAAAAATTTTTAACTATTATTTTGTTTGGGAAAAAAAGAATAATCGATCACGCGTTTTATTTTTAATAATATTTGTGATTTCCTGATTATTATTATTATATTTATTTTCAAATGTTCAGTTATCACAAAAACGGTGCTGCTGCTGCTGGGGGGATTGCTTCAGCTGGAAAAACACCATCTCCATCTTCGATTTCCAATGCACCAACCGTAATAATGGATTCAAAAAGAAATGGATCAACAGCAACTGCTTCATCCTCTTCAACTTCAACTTCTGCCACATCTGCTTCGGCATCTGGAGCAGAAGTTGAAGTTCCAGCAGTTGAGCAAACTTTGGCATCACTTAAAAATTTAATGTTAAATCCAATTCGACCTCCACCAGCAAGTAATAAATTAAAGATTGTTACAAGATCAGCTGTGGAAAGATTCAATTTGACTATTGAAGAACCAGTCTCATTTCAATATCTTGAAAATTATTATAAGATTCGACATGCTGGAATGGAATTTAAAATTTATCATGCAAATAATACCTTTGATTTTTTACAACAAATTACATCTCAAAAAGATTTGGATGAAGCAATTCGACTGCATAAACTTCGATCAAAAGATTCAAAATTTCGGTTATCAATTGTGCCAAAAATTGAAGGAAATAATGAAGTAATGATGCGACCAGATCCAAGGGGAGTTTTTCATGGAATAAATTATGAAGATGCATATTCTGAAACCGGCACTTCAGCCTTTACTGTTGCAATGGGACCAATTCGACAAAGACTTCAAGAAGTTCTTTCTCGAACAACTGAAACTCCACAACCTCCATCGGATTGGAGAGAAGGTAAGCAGATAATTATAAAATTTGCATAATTTAATAATAATAACAGGTAATTGCATTGGACAAGGTGCACATGGTCGAGTAATGTTATGCATCGATAAAGAAACCCAGGAGCAGCTAGTTGTAAAAAAAATTTTTGCCAAGGGAGAAGTAAATTCTATGAAACGAAGAATGATAAATTTAGCGGAAGAAATTTCAATGCTTTCAAAACTTTCACATGAAAATATTGTTAAATATCGAGGTGTAATTATATCAGATAATTGTGTAAATATTTTTATGGAATATATGACTGCTGGATCACTTTATGATGAAGTAAATAATTCTAAATAATTACTGTAATATATTATACAGTATAACTTTTAGATTAATAAAAAAGGCTTTGGAGCTTTATCCCCTAAGGGGGCCATTGAAACGACAAAACAAATCCTTCGAGGCTTGGAATATTTGCATGATTTAGAAATTGTTCATCGGTACCGTACCTATTTTAATAGATTTGTAAAAGCTACAGTAATGTCATTTTTAGAGATATTAAAAGTGCCAATATTTTACGGCATGCATATCCGGTAATATTTAAAATTGGTGATTTTGGTTCAGCTCAGTATTATCGTGCCTTGGCATCTTTAAATTCAATAAATTATTCCAGTACTCCACATTATACGGCTCCAGAGCTTGTGAAAAGTAATCATCCGTATGATGATAAAGCTGATATTTGGTCCATGGGAATCGTAGGTTTTACTTCTTATTTAAGGGCGGATATCAAAATTTGCATAAATTATGTTTTTTGAGATTTTCCATAATTTACGATCATTTTTTTGTGGAGATTCTAATTTTGGGGATCTCCCAATTCGTAAGCTTGATTTCCCTTCAGGGGGTGAGTATTAAAATTTGCATAAACCTTTTTTTTCATGATTCATGTAAAATGCCAAAAATTTAAACGAAATTAAAATTTTGTTTTCAATTTTATGTGGCCTAAAATTGAAGTTTTTACCCCAAAATTATTCTTATTCATCAAGATTTTAATCACTGATAAATAAATTTTTGCAGGTTATGATTGAAATGTTAACAAAAAAGCCGCCATATTCTGAAATTGAACCAAATGCAGTTTTATTTAAGATTGCAGAAGGTCCAATTAAATACAGATTACCGGATGATTGCCCGCAATCTCTTGCAAATGTCATTGCAATTATGCTAAATCCAAATCCCCAAAGACGACCAAGTGCCAAAGAATTACTTAAAATGAATATTTTTTCTTAAAAAAAGATTTTCCATTACAGTATTATATTTCTGGTTCGTATATCTATAAATATCATTGTTTCACTTATTTCAAATTCATGTCTTTGTATTGTTATTAATTTTCACTTATTTCTTTCTACTTAAAAATTTTTTTTCATCTTTTTGAATCAGGGATATCGATTGTTCACTTTTGCCTTGATATTAATTAGTTTTTTTGCGTAGTAAAATACCAGTATTTAATTGTTTTTATTTTGCATTTCTTTAATTAATTAATTTCATGCCCCCGAGTGCCAAATTTCTGAGTCATTTGCCTTTGTTTTTGCATTTAATTTCTGTGATAAGCGTGTGTCAGATTTTTTATTTTTGCGTGTCTGTAAACAACATCATCATCATCATCAAAAATAAAAAACAAATATCATCTTTTTTGTTCATTTAAACTTTGACATGTTTTAAAAACATTACTCATACATATTTTTGATAAAATTTTTTTGTTATCTTTAAAAACAACTTTAAAAAAATATTTAAAGAATGTTAAATCTGAATTCTTTGCGACAAATAATTGGGGCTGTTTATGATGAACTTCCAAATATTCCGGTTTCACTTCGAGCTGATGCTGTACCGTCACCTGAAAGGTATGTATCTATCTTTTTATGATCAATCCCTTATCATAAAAAAGAGAGAGAGTAAAATAATGTTTTATTTTTTATAGTTTAACTCAAAAATTTCTGGAATCTTATGGAAAAAAAGAGGATGGTCAAGATTTACTTTTTCGGTTTGTTGTTTTTTGAAAAATTCATGCGGGATTAAAAAAGTGGTAAATTTAGGTATAAACTTGGAATCTATCAAATTCGAGATTTAAATTCTCAAGCAATTCGACATGCTAATCAAACGAGTACTGTAAGAATTTTAAATCTGTCCTAAAATTACGGTTGCGATAACTTTCGTTACAGTAATATTGTAGTTAATAAATACAGTATCGATTTCATTACAAATACTGTAATTGTACTTTGTAATTACAATATCTTTCATTTTTAAGAAAAGATACTGTATTATATAATTACAGTATCTTTCATATTTAAGAAGGAAAGATACTGTAGTTAATAATACTGTAACTATCGTATTTACTTGCAAAACAGATATATTGAATTAATTTTTCAGAGAATGAGTGCCGTTCAACAATCTGTAAATGAACATTGGGAAACTGTAACAAATTTACAAGAAAATCTTACAAAACTTCCTCAACTTTCAAAACAATTAGATGAAATTAATCGAAGCGTGACAGAATTAGAAAGATTTATGGCTCAAACTCAAATCGCTTTTTTAAGTTTAGAAGCATTGGATGATCAAATAAAAGATTTAACAGTTCGCCGACAACTTCCTTCTTTAATGGATGTTTCCTAAAAGAATATATATCCAATCTTTAAATAAATAAATTTGAATAAGGATCGTCCAGATATGACGTCATTAGAAAACCAGCCTTTCCGCCTATAGATCAAAACACTTTTTGCCGCACTTCAAAGGCGGTACAATCATTGTCCCTTGCCTGCTTTCCCAATGACTTCATATCTGAACGATCCCAAATATGATATATAACTTTAATTTTTATGGTACTTTTTGTTCTTATTTTCGTTGGTCAAAAACTTATGCAATATGAATACTGTAATACAGTATTTTGGTAGCTTTCATTCTTTCTTTTTTTGCAATACGCACTTTCTTATCCTGGTATTCATTCTCAGAGCTTGGTAATAATAATTCTTATATATTTTTGTTGATGAAAAATTATTCAAATTTGATATTATAAAAAAAGTTTCATTCATTCTTTTTTTAACATTCTCATTTCAAATCTTGTTTGTTTTTCGTCATACAAAAAAGTTGTTCGACAGAAAAGAAAAGAAAGAAAAGAAGAAGATGCGGATATTGGATAAAGTTTTTGGTAAAAATAAAGAAACAGAAAGAAAACCGGAAGAAGAAACTCGATTAGAATGTCAACCATGGTATCATGGAATTCGAGGTCGGGAAGATATTTTGTATGTTTTTTTTTACTTTATTGGAGGATAATTGTGACAAAAAGCTGTGGATATAAATAAAGCTTTTCTTTTTTTCAGGGAAGATTTGGTTGAACATGGTGATTATCTCGTTCGGGTATGTTTTTTATAGGATTACCGTTAACACCTTAGGCAAAGCCATTAATGACAAATTTTACAGTATCCTTCCCCCAGGGGCTCTAAAATGTGTCCATATAATATTTGAAAAACAATCAGTAACTTTTTTAGGCATATCAATTAGAAGAAAAAACAACAATTTTTTTAAATGTTAATACGAATAAAGGACTTTCAAATTATACCATTTCATTCATTCATGAACAAAAGAAATATGGCCTTGGAATTTTGGTTAAAGGTTCGTTTTTTTTGCTTTTTTTACGAGTTTCTTTGAACGCTTCTTTGTAATTTTTAGAAGCTCGACGACAAAATCCATTAACAAATTATTCTCATATTCCAAGATTTGAAAATATCGTTGAACTTGTCAATTATTATAAGGTTTGTTAAATATTTTTTGATTCATTACTGTAAACTGTCCTTTATTTACAATATTACTGTACAAAATATCCTATTACCGTATTTATTTAATTTTTAGGTAAATACTCTACCATGTGGAAATAAGCTGAAGCGAGCAATAACAAAGCCAAAATGGTTGATTAAACATTCACAAATTAATTATGATCCAGTTGTTGATAAAATTGCCTCGGGGAATTTTGGTTCAGTTTATCGAGGATATTTTTCAAAAGATTCAGGTGAAAAAATTCGAGCTGCCCTAAAAGTTTGTCATCAAGAAGCTGCCGGAAAAGAAAATGCCCAAAAAGCTGAAGCTGCAAGAGAAGTATATTTTTAACTTTTGTGTAACTACCGTAATATTTTACATTAATATACTTTTTAGGCAATGATGCATGAAGCAAGACTTATGTCGGATTACAAATTTGATAAGTATGTTTTTATTAATAAATGTGTGTATAAATTTATTGTTTTATATTTTTAGTGTTATAACATTTTTTGGTGTTGCATGTGATCATCCTCCAATTATTTTGGTAATGGAATATTGTCCCGGTGATTCATTGGAAAATCATTTATTGGCTGATCGAGGAGATACAATCAATGAAAGAGTTTTATACGGTTATGAAGCGGCGAGAGGAATGAGATATCTTCATATTCAGGTTTGTATTTATTTTAAACTGAGAAACTTACTTTAGCTAAAACACTTTTATTTAATATGGAGAGGATACTGTAAAAGGTAAACCGATCCTGCCGTGTTGGAATATTCTTTTGCGTCATCAAATGGGCCGGAGTGCCACATATAATAATTATCATCATTCTTTTTAGGGCTGTATTCATTCAGATTTGGCATCTCGAAATTGTTTAATTTCTGCAGAAGGAATTATCAAAATTGCAGATTTTGGTTTAAGCAAATTTGTGGATGAATTAAATCCAAATACTGCAAAACTTAAAATTCCTATTCGGTATTTCTTTTTTTATTATTTACTTTTAAGCATCTTAACAAAGATATTTATTTTTAGATGGATGGCACCAGAATGTTTTGGAAGAAAAGCACAAATTATTCAAAAAAGTGATGTTTGGGCATATGGGGTTTTACTCTATGAAATTTTTAATAAAGGTGGAATGCCATGGCCCGGTGATAAAGATTTTAAATCAATGGCAAAACGAATTCGACATGGTATGTTTTTATTATAATTTATTACAATAATTCAATTGTTCATTTTATAGCTGATATGCCTGCAATGCCTGAAACAACTCCTGCAACAATTAAAGCATTGGTTTCAAAGTGTTGGGTTGTGGATATTCAAAAGCGAACAACTTTTGATGAATGCTATCAATTTCTTTCTGATTATCTTTCATCACATTCAACAGAATTTCCACCAATTGAAAAGCTGGCTGTTAATCAAATTTCTGGTGTTCAACGAGGATATGCTTTCAAAGAGGATCCACCAGATCTTCGAAATATTCAAAAAACTGCTCGTCGTGCTACACTTTGCACAAAAGATGAAACTGTGGAAACTGGAAAACAGAATTCTCGATCCAGAAGTAAACATCATCGAAGAAAGGGTGTCTCAAAATTGACAAATCTTGAATAACAAAAATGTGTAAAATATATTTTATTTTGTAATGTTTTATCCAAGTACCGTAAATTAATATAATTGTATATCTGTGTTTGCAGAGTAATATTTTGATGGTTAAAATTTTACTTACCTAATTTGAATAATTGAATTGATAAAAACATTGCCAATTAAGTTGCCTTTTTGTCACGTAAAAAAGTTTGTTGCTATTTTTTTTAATAAAAAAGCAACATTATTCCTTGCTTTAGTATGAATAAAATTTTATTCACCTGATCATTAATAAAATGCCCGCTGTTTTTGGGTTACAAATAAAATGTTGACGACTTTTGTTACAACTTTTGCAAAATATATGAAAACATATGGTGTTTTTGGAAAAAGAAAATACAATGGGTTACAAAACTTTCATACGTTTTTTTCATTTCTTTTACATTTACCATCAAAATATTACTCTGCAAACACAAATATACAATTATATTAATTTACGGTACTTGGATAAAACATTACAAAATAAAATATATTTTACACATTTTTGTTATTCAAGATTTGTCAATTTTGAGACACCCTTTCTTCGATGATGTTTACTTCTGGATCGAGAATTCTGTTTTCCAGTTTCCACAGTTTCATCTTTTGTGCAAAGTGTAGCACGACGAGCAGTTTTTTGAATATTTCGAAGATCTGGTGGATCCTCTTTGAAAGCATATCCTCGTTGAACACCAGAAATTTGATTAACAGCCAGCTTTTCAATTGGTGGAAATTCTGTTGAATGTGATGAAAGATAATCAGAAAGAAATTGATAGCATTCATCAAAAGTTGTTCGCTTTTGAATATCCACAACCCAACACTTTGAAACCAATGCTTTAATTGTTGCAGGAGTTGTTTCAGGCATTGCAGGCATATCAGCTATAAAATGAACAATTGAATTATTGTAATAAATTATAATAAAAGAGTGTACGGAGAACCTGGACTGGATTAACTTTTGGACTGGACTATGATTTTCTGGACTGGACGGGGATTTCCTGGACTGGACTTGGACTTTTCAAAAAGTGTTTTTAGCAAATGTTATCACAAATGAACTCAAAATCGCTTATTTTATCGATTTTAAACATAACATATTTTACAGTTCTATGATAGAATGAAAGGTCGAGTCCAGGTTTGAAAAATCCAAAATTCTGGACTTCATGATATCTGAAGGCTTCACATTCTTCAGATATCCAATTTTTTTAAATAACCCATCGGGGACGTTAAAAACAACTTATTTTATCATTATTTAACAATTTAATATTATTTTTTTTGACAAATCAGGGTCCAGTCCAGGAAATCCCAGTCCAGTCCAGGAAATCCTAGTCCAGTCCAGAAGTTAATCCATTCCAGGTTTTCCGTACACTCATAATAAAAACATACCATGTCGAATTCGTTTTGCCATTGATTTAAAATCTTTATCACCGGGCCATGGCATTCCACCTTTATTAAAAATTTCATAGAGTAAAACCCCATATGCCCAAACATCACTTTTTTGAATAATTTGTGCTTTTCTTCCAAAACATTCTGGTGCCATCCATCTAAAAATATCTTTGTTAAGATGCAAGCATAAGCAATATTAACATAATTTTGTGATAGAATTTAAACTTCTTTCATCACTTGATCTGTTTCAGCAGCAGGATTATGCGGCATAAGCATGAGCCGCAGATTCTCCACAATTACATATGTATCATCATCAGCTTTAAGGAACCGATCATATTCATTCTGTAAAAAAGAAGTGCTAATAAAGTAAAAGATAAAAATATATAATTTTCTCTATCACGCAAAGATTTAACAGTTAAAAATGAAATTACAAGGATTTTTTCTCAGAAAAACTTTGGCAAAGAATTTGGAGTCTAAAAAAAGCAAAGCAGAGAAAAAAATATCATAAAACTTTGATACAAGAATAATTTGGCACAGATTTAGTAGTTAGAAAAAAAATAACAAAGATTTTTGGTCAAAAAAATCGAAATAAAAAAAAATGGCACAGATTTTGGAGTTTAAAAAAATGAACACAGAAAAAAAAGAAGTAAAACTTTTTTGTGTCAAGAATGCGCTGGCACAGATCTTGAAGTTTGAACAAAAACGACACACTTTTTTTCCAAAGAACAGTAAATCAAAGATTTTTTGGCAAAGTTTTTGCAGTTAATGTAATTAATTCCAAGGATTTTTTTCCAAAGAAAAGTATATCAAACAAATGTATAATATATAGACTTATTTGTTTATAACAAGAATACATAGATTTTTTGACACAAATTTAAAAGTTGAGCATATTTTGGCACAGAGAAGACACCGGCCCATGTACAAAAAAACCAGCCTTATTTTTTTATATCTTTAAAGAAGAAATTTGCATTCGCCGCGAGAGTGTTAACATATTTTACCGGGATTCATTCAATTTTAAAACATTTGCAGTGGATGCTTTTATATATAAATCGTTTTTATACGTACGAAACTGGTAATTCCTTTTTAAATCATGCAAATTTTGATGTTTAAAAGCTCGAAGAAAAACCATTACAGTATGATCTAGTTTATAAAAGTAAAAAGCTTTGTTCTCATTCTTAACTCTTTTCAGTAATTGATTAAGCTATTTTTGTCATATTGCAAGATGCAAAAAAATCAACGCAAAACAAAGAATTCTGTAACTTCAAGAAAAACTTTTTTATTTTAGATAAGACAACAAAACAAAAAATTACAATAAAACACACAATAATTTGATTCATTAAACAAGATTAAACAAAACAAAAAAATAATTCACTTTTTCTTTCTTAACATTCGATCAATTTTCTTATCATCCCGTTCATTTTCACGGATTTGTCGGGCAGTTTCTTTGTTCAGAAGCTTTCGTTTGAGTTGAGCTGTGAGTCTTGATTCAGCTGAATCATTCATGCTAACATTGATCGAGGATAAAGAACTAAAAATGATCCGTTAAAAATGGCTTTCAAATTAATAAAATGTTTCAATAAAAAGGGGAATTTGTTTAATTTTGCACCTCATTTTTTAAAGTTCGAAGCCGCAAAAATTAGCCACATATTAATCCCCTCAAATAAATTCATTTTCGCCTCTTATTTTATGCAAATTTTCTCCGACCAGAACAGAGTTAACAAATGTCAATAACAGTTTTAGCAAGGGTGTTTTTATTTTTGGCATCCTATGCACTGATAATTTTCAATATGCAAGCTTTTGATTTTTTAAGAAAAATGTTAATTTTTAGAGGTGTCAAATAGACAAAAAAATTTTAAAAGGTTCATTTTTCAGTTTTGATTTGTATTTTACACAAATAATCTCCAACCGGAACCGAAAAGAATGGTAATGACTTTTTTCAGACAAATGAACATTTTTAAGCAAGCTTTTGATTTTTTGAAAAAAATTTGAATTTTCAGAGCTGCTAAATTGGCGAAAAAACTTAAAAAAAAGTGTTGTCAAAAATTTCGTTTAAAGCAAGAACGATTTAAAAAAAGTCCATTGTTGATAATTGTCATTGCCGAAAAAGTGATGGCATATATTTTACAGTCTTATCACCCAACCTCTCACTTTTGAAAAGAAGTAGAAATATTCATTTGCTCAAATGAAATAAAGTATGTCCAAAAAAATGTGGAATTTCAAAACAGGCACCGTTTAAAATGGCCGTTTTGAAAATAATTTATAATTGCCAAAAAAGGTAAAAAGGGGACATTTATAAATTAAAAGTCCTTAATTTTCGGTCAAAAAAGTTCAGTTTCCCAAAAAAGACACCGATTGCATTCGATGACTCTGACTGTGAAAGGTTTCAGAACTTAATGGAATAGAGAGTAAATATTAACGTACGTGTCATCAGTATCAACTTCATTTTGCAAAACTTGTTGAAGGGCAGGAGAAAGTTGACCATTGCTTCTATCTTGAATTCCATTGAATTGTTCAGCTTTTTCTTGTGCTTCTTGTTCCAAAACTTCAATACCATACAAAACAGGTTCAAATTGCAAGTCATCTTTTTGCAATGGATGAGCAGGAGCTTCATCAACATGATCTGGAGCATGTTCAGTTGGACTTGAATCTTCTCGCTTTTCAGCTTGGTTTTGAATATTTGGATCCCTGAAAAATGTAAGATTCTTAAGATAAAATAGCATATGAAATTTTTAACCCACAATTTTTAGAGGTGTCAAATAGACAAAAAAATTTTAAAAGGTTCATTTTTCAGTTTTGATTTGTATTTTACACAAATAATCTCCAACCGGAACCGAAAAGAATGGTAATGACTTTTTTCAGACAAATGAACATTTTCAAGCAAGCTTTTGATTTTTTGAAAAAAATTTGAATTTTCAGAGCTGCTAAATTGGCGAAAAAACTTAAAAAAAAGTGTTGTCAAAAATTTCGTTTAAAGCAAGAACGATTTAAAAAAAGTCCATTGTTGATAATTGTCATTGCCGAAAAAGTGATGGCATATATTTTACAGTCTTATCACCCAACCTCTCACTTTTGAAAAGAAGTAGAAATATTCATTTGCTCAAATGAAATAAAGTATGTCCAAAAAAATGTGGAATTTCAAAACAGGCACCGTTTAAAATGGCCGTTTTGAAAATAATTTATAATTGCCAAAAAAGGTAAAAAGGGGACATTTATAAATTAAAAGTCCTTAATTTTCGGTCAAAAAAGTTCAGTTTCCCAAAAAAGACACCGATTGCATTCGATGACTCTGACTGTGAAAGGTTTCAGAACTTAATGGAATAGAGAGTAAATATTAACGTACGTGTCATCAGTATCAACTTCATTTTGCAAAACTTGTTGAAGGGCAGGAGAAAGTTGACCATTGCTTCTATCTTGAATTCCATTGAATTGTTCAGCTTTTTCTTGTGCTTCTTGTTCCAAAACTTCAATACCATTCAAAACAGGTTCAAATTGCAAGTCATCTTTTTGCAATGGATGAGCAGGAGCTTTATCAACATGATCTGGAGCATGTTCAGTTGGACTTGAATCTTCTCGCTTTTCAGCTTGGTTTTGAATATTTGGATCCCTGAAAAATGTAAGATTCTTAAGATAAAATAGCATATGAAATTTTTAACCCACAATTTTTAGAGGTGTCAAATAGACAAAAAAATTTTAAAAGGTTCATTTTTCAGTTTTGATTTGTATTTTACACAAATAATCTCCAACCGGAACCGAAAAGAATGGTAATGACTTTTTTCAGACAAATGAACATTTTTAAGCAAGCTTTTGATTTTTTGAAAAAAATTTGAATTTTCAGAGCTGCTAAATTGGCGAAAAAACTTAAAAAAAAGTGTTGTCAAAAATTTCGTTTAAAGCAAGAACGATTTAAAAAAAGTCCATTGTTGATAATTGTCATTGCCGAAAAAGTGATGGCATATATTTTACAGTCTTATCACCCAACCTCTCACTTTTGAAAAGAAGTAGAAATATTCATTTGCTCAAATGAAATAAAGTATGTCCAAAAAAATGTGGAATTTCAAAACAGGCACCGTTTAAAATGGCCGTTTTGAAAATAATTTATAATTGCCAAAAAAGGTAAAAAGGGGACATTTATAAATTAAAAGTCCTTAATTTTCGGTCAAAAAAGTTCAGTTTCCCAAAAAAGACACCGATTGCATTCGATGACTCTGACTGTGAAAGGTTTCAGAACTTAATGGAATAGAGAGTAAATATTAACGTACGTGTCATCAGTATCAACTTCATTTTGCAAAACTTGTTGAAGGGCAGGAGAAAGTTGACCATTGCTTCTATCTTGAATTCCATTGAATTGTTCAGCTTTTTCTTGTGCTTCTTGTTCCAAAACTTCAATACCATTCAAAACAGGTTCAAATTGCAAGTCATCTTTTTGCAATGGATGAGCAGGAGCTTCATCAACATGATCTGGAGCATGTTCAGTGGAACTTGAAGTTTTATCAACAATTTGAAATTCATATTCTTGTTGGACGTCAAGTGCAGTTTTCATACTTTTTTGAAGTGATGCTTTTTTTTCTGAGAGAGGCACAAAGAAAGCTTGTGGTTTCCTGAAAAAATAAATGTGTACGTAATTGAAATGCAAAAATCTAGTAATCATCTTACATAAGACCACGTTTTGGAGCATTTAAAAGTTGTTCATGAATCATACGACCAGTTTCAGGGGTGGATGAAATTGGGCGATTTACAAGTGTTGTATCCAATGAGGAATCTGTTGAAGAATGGCTAAGCAATTCTGAAATTCAACTATTATAAATACTACCATCAAGCCCCTTTGACTTTGTTAGTCAATCGTTGCTTTTTATTTTATTGTTTATATACTAATTAAAAGCAGCAAAATTACTTTAATGCTTCGCGGCTGCTTTAAATTTGTAAAGTCCAATAAGCTATCAACATATTCAATAAACTCAAAACTTAAAAAATAAAAATCTGAAACGTTGTTTCTTGGATGATAATGAAAAGACAGTATATTTATTAAGAAAAATCTGGTTAAAATGGTAGTGCCTGCTTTTACCATAATTTTTTTTGAGCTTTTCATTATCCTGCTAAAAATTTATTTTTGAAAAGAAAAACAATTTTTACAGTTTTAATCCCAATTATCAATGATCCTATCCATTTCGATGATTTTGATGATGACAGATATCAGAGCTTTTCAAAAAGTAGCAAAACTGCTCGAGTTTTAAAGATTAAGCAGTTAATAGAAAAACAAATGATGATCTTAGCAATTTTGTGATAATCTTAGTCTTTTTCAATTGTTAATTATTTTTGGGTTGTAAAGTTAAGCCTTTCTTCAGAAGACCGAAAAATTATTTTAATAAAGTTCATCAAAATAATCATGGCGAAAAAATGAGGCATATTTATCGCATTTGAGAATAACGCTTTGGTATATAGAAACATTATGTCAATCTTGCTTTTAAATTAAGAGTATTTTTTTGCATAAAGATTTAATTACAAAATTTGCATAAAAACTGGAAAATTTGTGCAAAATGCTGAATGACGACGGATTAAAGAGAATTTGGTTGGTTTTGATGTTAAAGCAAGTGGGAAATTAAAAAATTGCATTCAATGACAAAGTATGCTGGTTACAATGAGAAAATATAACAACTATCAAATACCAGCAAGCATTGCAGTTTGTGCGAAAATTTTTGTCTTTGAGAAAGCGTAAAAGTTTTAATTCAGTATTTTTCAAAAATCAACTCAGCTTCAAAGATATTTTATGAAGTATCAATCATATGCTAAATAAAAATGCTAAGAATGATAATGATTTTATAAATTGTTATTTTTGTGAAATGTATCTTCCAAAGTTTTTACATGTTTTAAACAAAGTAAAGTAAAGCGAGACTTACGAGGAATGCATTTCGGTAATTCAAGCCATGAACATTTATTTGCATTTTCTTCAACTCTTAATTTTGCATGGCAAAGTTGACACCACCAATCGTCTGGATAACTACAGTTTTGGACATGAAAATTGCACCAAAAACCTTGAATCTTCATACTACCAAAAATTGCAGTTTTTCTTTTTGGCCAGAACTCATCAACATGCTTTGGTTCTCCTAAATTATATATATTGTTTCTGCTTTTCTGTTCAGAAAAGAGGCATTAGACATGGTAGATGATCAAGGTAAAAGAGGACCAAAATGATCATCGCTGGGGAGTTCTAATTACAGACATTTTGCGCTAGGTGTTAAATGACATTGAGAAATTTCATCCCCTTAAAACAGCTATGAAAATGGTTGACAATTTTTGTGGGTTTTAAAATTTGCATAAAAAAAAGAAGAAAATATCGGCTACCATGTCTATGAAGAAAAATTTTTTACCGTCGATGAGTGCCGTATAATGCTTACGTAATGCCGGAACATCTTTATTGCCAAAATTCTTTCTTGGTCGCACTAAAAAAATTTATCATTACGGTGAATGGAAATTTGGAAAGCAAGAAAACAAACGAAAAAGAATATTGTTAAAAAATATAATATTGTTCAAGCTTTAAAATATATTTTCAAAATATAAGCTCAGTTTATGTCCATGAAGAACAGCAGGAAATTTTAAGCAATGAGGCTATCCTCAAATCATAGATCCCAAAGACGGTGGAAGGGGTCAAAAGGTCAAATAACACAAAATTTTGAAATTCAGAATAAGATCAAAGCGAAAAAGATCACTGCGGGAGTCGAGAAATCTCAAGAGAAAAGTAATAAAATAAGATTAACTCTTCCTTGGCGGCTGTGTCGATGATGCGGGCAGTACTGCATATTCACGGTTAAAAGTAAAATTCAGCTAAATTATTTGAGGAAAAACTACTGTCCTTGAAAATTGGAGTATCCCATTCCATTTTCAAAAAATGCATAAAGACTTTTTTTAAAGTTCTTAGGAAAAGAAAAAGAAGGTTGGCGGGAAAAGCATTCCAAGAAGAAGAAATAGCCCAATGCATTTGAATTTTATTGATTTTTCTTACATTGAGTTTTTTTTTCTCTTTCACATTTTTCCCAGCAAATGTGTTCATTAAAACTAATGCTGCAAAAAAAGTGCAGAGAAAAGTTTTGATACAATTCTAAATAAAGTGTAGCAACTGATATCCAATATGCAGAAGGAGTAAATTTTTTGGAAGCCACGAATCGTGAATAAACTTTGCCGACGTCAGGAATTTGTTGAAATTTACCGATCAAACAATGAAAAAATAAACTTAAATTTTGAAAGATAAACATATGTCATATTTATGTTTTCTTAACTATACTGAAGCATTTCGCTAACAGAAACTTTTAACTCATAAAAGTTTAACTTATGAAATATATAATGCACAAATGTCGAATTCCATTGAGTCTATTAACAGATAAAATTTTGCAATAATTAATATTGTTAAAAAATAAATAAAAAAATAAAAAAATAAAAAATAGCAGTCATATCATATTTTAGATTGAACCGAGCATTGTCATTTTGCCTTATATATTTATTGTTGTCTTGTAAGTAAATTTATTGATATTTCCGTGTTGCATTTATTGTGCAAAAATTATTAATTACTGCTGAACCTTACCTTTAATTGGAGAAAGTTCACAAGGAAAAACTGGATAAATTGAATTTGTCTTTGAAGTTTCTTCTTTTGCAGGACGTCGTTTTGGACTAAGTAATTTTTGGGATGCTTTAAATTGCATCACTTCTGGCTTTGTTGTTGCATCATCCTCCTTTTGCTGTCGAGGAAATTCAAATGACTCCTACAAAATAAAACATTCATTTTCATTATGTTTAAACCAAATAAAAAATACGACTTGTTTAAACCAAAATTAATAAAACAAAACTTCTGGAACTCGATATTTCTTTGTTTAAAAATTTATTTAGCCGCCTCAAAGCAAGGCTGCACGGAATTCCGGATAAAAAATTTTATTTTCTCTATAAATTATTCCGGATCGGATTCCGGAATTCGCCTGATTTTTGGCATTCCGGAATTCCGTATCATAATTTTTTTACGGATAGCCTTGCCTTGTAAATTTTTTGACAAGGCGTGTTAAAAGCCAATTTCTCAATAGTTCGAGCTTTTTTGACCCCCAGGCACAATCAAAAATTTTACCTTATTAATTATTGTTAAAACAGATTTCAAAGATTTAACAATTTTATTGTATAAAATTTTTTTTCAATTAAAATTTAAACTTTCAAGTACTTAAGTATATTCTTTTAAATTTTGAGGAAGACGGATTCTGATACTTTTCTAGGTTATCTTTATTCAGAGACAGAATCCACATGAGATTATACTTTCATGTGGATTCTGCCCTCTGGCTTCTTGTTTCTTCAATCAAGACATAAAGAGTATCAAATAATACATTCCCTTTAAAAGACACCTACATTCTTTTCATTTGAAGACATTAATTTATCACCACTAGAATCAACAGAAGCAGAAGCAGCAACTTCAATTGAATTTTCATATGCTGCAATATGAAGTGAAAGGGTGCTGCTGCTTCTTTTTGGACTTTTTTCTTCTTGCTTCTTTTTGGCTTTTCCTTCATTTGCAGTATAAAGATTCAAGTATTCTGATGGCTTCAAACTTTTATCTCCATTTTTCCAAGAAAGTTCCTTCTTTCCAGAATCACTTTTACCAACAATATCTGACACTTTTGTTAAGGCTGCAGTCCCTGGCACAAATACTTTTACGTTTTTTTAATCTTTAGAAACCTCTGAACTGCTAATAGCAGTATACTAATATAAAAGCTTTGACAATTTGAAATTTGAAAGAGAAAAAATTTATTAAAAAGGACTGCAACCTTTACCACCACCGACACCATTGCTGGTGCTTTTACCAAAACTTTTGGTATGACTCGGTTCAAATTGTGATGAATTTACGCTTGAACATTTGTGGCCTTGAGTTAAATTGAGATTAGAGAATTTTGAATTCTCTTTGGAAACTGCAGTTCCACCATTAATACTTTTATGCTTATCAGTTTTTGATGAATTTTTTGCCGACATTTTCTCTAAAATTAATAATTATACAAAAACGCATTAATAATTTTTAAAAAGTTTGAATTATTTGGAAAACCAACACTTTTGTGTCCTGATTTTTTGAATAAAAAACTCGCAAAACACGAAATTGAATTTTTAAAAAACTAAAAAAGGTAAAAAAAATTTAGGCAAAAAACTAAATTTTTAAAAACTTTTTAATTTATTTATGAAAAAAGGAAAAAAACTGCACTGAAAAAATTTTAAAATAAAAATGGCAACAAAAAATATATTTTTAAATAACGAAAGACCAAAAAAGATCTAAAAATGAGATGTTCTAAGCGACTGAATTTTAACAGCAAAAAATGAGCATTTGATTTCTTACGAAAGTTGAAAGAAAATGAAAAAATACACTTGCATCATTCTTATTTTTTTTACTATTTACCATGTCTTTCTCTCTCTTTCATCCATCTGCTGCATCGATGTAATGCAACCAATGGATGAAAGATCGTCTGTGATCATTAATTTTTAATGAAGCGGTAGAGAAAAAAAGACATTTCGACATCATTTCGATGTAAACAACAAAAATTTTATTTTATAACATTTTCTTATTTTTTCTCAAACACTTAATCGTTTTCAAGAAGTACAAGAATTATGATGAAATCTAATTTCTTGCAAATTTAGGTAAACAACACTTTTAATAAAGTATTTCGAAAGACGTTTGAAAGGACCGAAGCATAGAATATACTTAACTTTTGTAGAATAATTAACAAAAATATGCCATATTGAAAGAAAATCGTTTAAAAAACAATTATAAATTATAAAATTGGAGCTCGAATTGATGTTCGAAATGATACAGAATTTTGGGTGACTGCTTTCTCGCCCCTTCCACTTCACATTGAATCAGCTTATTTGGATCGGGAATGTGGTCGTGATGGCATTCTTCATAAAGCTTATCAACAATTAACCCTTAAAACCTTTGACCTTCGACAAATCATTCATCAAATTCTATATTCAAAGCCTATCGTCGAATTGTTGGTGGAAAACTTGATGGAAAAGAACGTGAAAAAATTAATAATTTAAGTAATAATATGAACATTTTACAGTACCGTAACCATTTGTTTTTAGCAAGTATTAAATGATTTGGAAAATTTAGCAAATTGAAGGTGTGGTATATGTAGCAATATATTACCGTAACTTTAAGTTCCTGATAAACTTACGTTTCTTGAATTTGGCAGCTACATAATTCATTGCGACAATTACATATTCTTTACAGTAGACGAGTTTATAAACAAAATATGGAACCTTAACCCTATCATAAGTTCAAATGTTTCTCTGTTTTTTGATGCAGTTGCTTAAATCATTGCTTGAAAACATATCGATAATTGTTTTTACAGAAAAATTTTATTAATAAAAGACATTTACAATTTTTAAGAAAAATAAATAAAAATTTGTTTTTTAAAAATATTACAAAATAAAATAATGAATCAGGGGTAATAAATTTGTTTGTTTGTTACGTATTTGTTAATTAATGATTTGTAAGTAAACCTTCAGAAAGGATAAGTTCAATGGCTTCATTGACATATTCAGGGGGAAGAATTCCAACAGGATTTCCACCAAAAATGCTGAGTTGTCGAAGATGCGGGGGAAAAGTAAGGAATGCTTGAATTGCAAGTTCATTGACGAGTTCCATCAATTTTGGAAAATATATTTCAACCCAGCATGGCGAATTTCTTAAACTTTCATTTTGATCCTTATTTCGCATGCCTAATCCCACTCGAATTTTTGTTAAATTTTCCAAATCATTTAATACTTGCTAAAAAGGCAACAGGTTACGGTATTACTTTAAGATATTGATATTATTACTTACATTATTAATTGTTTCACGATCTTTTCCATCAAGTTTTCCACCAACAATTCGACGATAGGCATTTGAATATAGAATTTGATAAATAATTTGTCGAAGATCAAAGATTTTAACAGTTGATTGTTGATAAGCTTTATGAATAATTCCATCTCGACCAGATTCCCGATCCAAATATGCAGATTCAATGTGAAGTGGAAGTGGACAGAAAGTAGTCACCCAAAGTTCTGTATCATTTCGAAAATCAATTCGAGCTCCAATATCGATTTTATTTCTGCAAAAAATTTGTTTTACAAGTTTTTTATTCATGGGTTACTGTAGGTGCAATGTTAAAATCAAAATTTCGATTTTGAAAAACATAAGACACCCAAAAAATAATTTTTAAATTTTCTGTAAAACAACTTCGAATTAGACCAAATCGAAAATTCGACCTTTTTATCAAAGTCAGGAAATTATGCAAATTATTTTAACCTGTTATAGATAATTCCTTCATCAAAGATATCCCGGAGTCCAAAGAATTGACTAATATTAAAACAATCAACATCCTGCTCATCATTTGGATCCGTGGCACCAACATAAAGGGTATCTTTTCGGCATTCAAATACCCCTTCATAACTGTATTCACTTTCAAAATACCTTACGGTAGCCCAATATTCACCACCTTAAAAAAGATTTTGTTTAATCCGAAAATTGAAAGTTTTGAAAAAGGCTTACAACAAAGTTTATTCGCTTCACCATGAAAGCATTTACTGTAGTATTGACTGGTAGAGATAAAATCAACGAGGGTTGTATTTTCAGAATCTAATCCATCAGGACAAACTGAAATTGGGACCGGTGGTTGTTAAAGGGTCAGAGCGCCAGAGGCTGCGCCATTCGCCAAAGCTGCAATATGCCCTGAGGCAGATGTTAAAACATTTCCAAGCATGCCATTCATACTGCCCCACCATCATTTGTAAGCGAAATTCGCTCATAATGATATGGATTAACACAGACGGCATCAGTTTTAAGCTCAAATCCTGCTTGACAAAATGGTAGATGCCGAATTTCATTTTTGTGCAAATCTGGCCATCGAAATGTTCGAGCATAAACAACATGTGGAAAGCCTTTCCGTCCAGCAACTTGAAACCTTCCATCTAAGGTCCTTGGAATTGTAATACATCCGGTATGCTTTTCACCCTTTGATGTAACACATTTTATAAAATCATCCAGCTCACTCCTTTTATCCTTCAACTTTTTAATCAATCATTCAACAGCTTTTCTCCCAAATTCTTGATCTTCACCCTACATAATATTTTATGTTGTTTATATGTGTGTATGGATAGATAAAAACTCACTTGAACATATTTAGAGAGATATGCAGCAATTGTTCCAACAGAATCTCCGCTTGCAGGTAGGGAGTTTTGCGGATATTTTGGATTGTTACATTCTCTGGATTTGCATCAACTTCCATAACCTGCAAATAAACAAATAAAAAATTAAGGGGCAAACTTCAAATTTTGTTAGTTTTGTATTCTCACTTTCTGATTTTAAAAGAATCAATACAAACGCAACCTTTTTTTAAAACTCACAAAAAATTATGCTTAAACTTTTAAATTTTTAACAAAAATTAACTTTTTAATTTTAAAGTGACAAAAATACAACTCATTTTTTAACAAGTTTTATTTTTAAAAAAGATTTTTTAAAATTTTTTTACAAGCAAAGAAAAATTATAATTTTCTTCTATTTTTATATTGAAGGGCATGCCACATTTAGCCAAATAAGAAGAATTCTTATTACTCACACGCTCACACACACGGACACAAACACGAGCAATAAAAATAAACTTGTTTGTTTCTTTTTAGTGCCAGCTTCTTTCAAAAAGATATTATACAACTCACTTTTTTTCAAAGTCGAGACACCGGCGAAAAAAATAAAAGTCGATTTTAAGCTAGAAAGATGAAACTTTCAGAATAGACTAATATGAGGTCAAAACCGCCGAAATCGAAGTCCGTTTTTGTTTAAGTGCCCTGAGGGCATTTGTGCCAAAACCAGGTGGCCTAAAATGGCACTATTTTTTTAAAAATTATTTTTATAGTGGAACATGTTCTACCAACTTAGCTCTATCCAATGAACCCATATTTACATTTTTTGGACCATCTTTGACCGAATGCCGTCGAAATGAAAAGTGCCAAAATCGGTTTTTTGCAAATATCTCAAAATTTTCAATGGGGGATAGTCCTGGTTTTTTTACCATTTGTAGCCATTTTTATGGCAAACATAACTGTTCAGATCATTTTTTCTACTTTTGGGTGGAAGGCCTTCGTTTTCGGCAAAAATGCCATTTCAGCTTTTCATTTTCTTCTTTCTATATAAACAAAAAATGACGTTCTCATGTTGTGCTTCCGTAGCGCAGTTGGTAACCTCTCGGCCTTGCGTGACGAACGTTCTGGGTTCGAATCCCCACATCTTTTTTTCAATTTTTTTAAATAACTAATACATGTTTTACTATTTAAACATCATCAAAAACTTTTTATTGCTACATAAATGTTGTATGAAAAATTGTTTTTTAAATTTTAAGTTTAATTTTTAGAGTTTAAATAGTAAAACATGTATTAGTTATTTAAAAAAATTGAAAAAAAGATGTGGGGATTCGAACCCAGAAGGTTCGTCACGCAAGGCCGAGAGGTTACCAACTGCGCTACGGAAGCACAACATGAGAACGTCATTTTTTGTTTATATAGAAAGAAGAAAATGAAAAGCTGAAATGGCATTTTTGCCGAAAACGAAGGCCTTCCACCCAAAAGTAGAAAAAATGATCTGAACAGTTATGTTTGCCATAAAAATGGCTACAAATGGTAAAAAAACCAGGACTATCCCCCATTGAAAATTTTGAGATATTTGCAAAAAACCGATTTTGGCACTTTTCATTTCGACGGCATTCGGTCAAAGATGGTCCAAAAAATGTAAATATGGGTTCATTGGATAGAGCTAAGTTGGTAGAACATGTTCCACTATAAAAATAATTTTTAAAAAAATAGTGCCATTTTAGGCCACCTGGTTTTGGCACAAATGCCCTCAGGGCACTTAAACAAAAACGGACTTCGATTTCGGCGGTTTTGACCTCATATTAGTCTATTCTGAAAGTTTCATCTTTCTAGCTTAAAATCGACTTTTATTTTTTTCGTTTATTTTTCGATTTGCTCGAGGTTGAAAAAAAGTGAGTTATACTTAGCGACAGGCAGGGAACACTTTTTCCTTTTCTTTTTCTCTTTTTTTCTTCGTTACACACGGCAGATTCAAAGCGGAGTTGAAACGTTTGCAAAGAAGTAAACATTTTCGTGTCGGGAGTCGCGTTTGCCTCTACTATTTAAAAAAGCTTCAATTTCAAAGAAAAAGATAAACGTTATCTTATATATTTTAAAAGCTAAATTACATTTTAACATTAGTTTTTTTTATTCTATTTTTTTATTCTAATCATAGATAAGATATCAAAAATCTAACTAGATATTATTGTAGCTGTTATAAATAGAACTGCGCTATTTATTTGGATACAAAAGGTTATGGGTTAATAAGCTTTATTAATAGTGTTGAGCAGCACACAACCTCGACTAAGATTAAAGCAACACAATAATAAATTATTAGTACAAAAAAACGATGGCTCAGGGCCCGTCCGTGGTGGGTGTAATTGGTGTAACTACACCCCCCAGACAAACATTTGTATGGAAAAAAAATTTTGTTTTTTCAGAGAAAAATATTTTTTTGCCAAAGTTGCGCTCATTTTTTCATGAACAGACAAACATAAATGCCAAAAAAGGCATAATTTGCTTGAAAAAAGAGCAAGACATACATACTCTGGATTTTTGCCAGATCGTTAAAATTTAGTTTTTCTAAAAATATTTCAAAATCATATACATTACTTTTATAAATATTGTGTTTAATAATGAAAAGAAATCAACCGACAATTAATTCATTTTTTGCAAAATCTGATGGGGGAATTGGCAACTTCGGCATTCCCAAAACTCCGAGATTAGAAGCGCGACTCGATTAGTACAGAAACTGTTGAAAATGATGATGAATCTCGACCAACTGAAAATCTTCAAGCTTATATTCAGAGACATGATATTGGAGCTGCAGTTGTCCAAAAACAACAAAATATTTCAATTACAGATGATCAACGATTCAGATATTTAACTGAAACATGGACAATTCCCAAAGGATATAATGTACCAACTCATACCGGTATCTCAAAGAAGGAGAGATTATTGAACGATTCTTGGGAATGAGACTATTGATTGCTCAAAATGCTGTTACAATTAAAGATACAATTTTAGAAATTATTCAAGTAAGATGCTATCCTATCAAGCTTTTGAAAAATACATAAAAATTAGGAAAGCGGAATTGATTTAAATCTTGCAAAAATTGTATCCCAAGTTTATGATGGTGCCAATGCAATGAAGGGATCCAATGGATGAGTACAAAGCAGAGCGATATTTATTTATCAGATATAACTAATAAGATTATTTTGAAAAAATTTTGTGAAACCAGATGGGCAGAAAAAGTTGATTCCATATTATCATTTATGGATTTATTACCAGCCACAATTGTTGTATTGGATGAAATTCGATTAGAAAAAAATGATTGATTTCGATCTATTTTAATTTAAAAAAAATTGTATTTTTTTGCAAAAGAAAAGAGAAGTTCAAATAATTTTTTATACTTTTTTAATAACAATGAAAAATAACCAATTTTGTAGCCTTTTTAGTAATAACTGACATTTAAAAAAATTTATTGTATTAAATGCCACTTTACAAAATTACTGTATTTTCAAATAATCAAAATGTCCTGACCTTTTGTGGTGGTAAAATTCCATTTAATTTATTTGGAGAGAATAAATGATGCGACGCTTTAAATTGCATAATTTCGGGTTCACTCATTTTACCACCATCATCATGTTGTTGTCGCGGAATTTCAAATGAATCCTAAAAATTTAAACACTTTTTTTTTTTTTTTCATTAAATGTTAAAACAGTTTTTTATACAGATTATTCAATTAAATGCCATTTATTGCAATATGATCAAGATAAATAACTTGGGAACACCTGTGAAGTTTTTAGTGCATTTTGCACTGACAATTTGATAATTTTATAAAGTGTCACTGAGGTGTTAACAAGTCGTTTTTATTTGATAAAAACATAGTTTTTTATACAGAAAATTCAATAAAATGCAATTTATTGCATCATGATCAAGATAAATAACTTGGGAACGCCTGTGAAGTTTTTAGTGCATTTTGCACTGATAATTTGATAATATTATAAAATGGCAGTGAGGCTTTACCAAGTAATTTTCATTAAATGTTAAAACAGTTTTTTATACAGATTATTCAATAAAATGCAATTTATTGCAATATGATCAAGATAAATAACATGGGAACGCCTGTGAAGTTTTTAATGCAAATTGCACTGATAATTTGATTATTTTATAAAATGTCACTGAGGTGTTACCAAGTCGTTTTTATTTGATAAAAACACAGTTTTTTATCCAGAAAATTCAATAAAATGTCATTTATTGCAACATGATCAAGATAAATAACTTGGGAACGCCTGTGAACTTATTAGTGCATTTTGCACTGATAATTTGATTATTTTATAAAATGTCACTGAGGTGTTACCAAGTCGTTTTGATTTGATAGAAACATAGTTTTTTATACAGAAAATTCAATTAAATGCCATTTATTGCAATACAATCAAGAAAAATAACTTGGGAACGCCTGTGAACTTTTTAGTGCATTTTGCACTGATAATTTGATAATTTTATAAAATTACAGTAAGGCGTTACCAAGTCATTTTTATTTAATAGAAACATAGTTTTTTACACTATTTACTTGATTGAATGCCATTTATTGCAATACAATCAAGAAAAATAACTTGGGAACGCCTGTGAACTTTTTAGTGCATTTTGCACTGATAATTTGATAATTTTATAAAATGGCAGTGAGACTTTACCAAGTAATTTTCATTAAATGGAAAAACAGTTTTAAAATATATTTTCTGAATCAATGCCATTTTTAGCGATATGATCTAGATAAATAGCTTGGGAACACCTGTGAACTTTTTAGTGCATTCGGAATCAACGTTAAGGTTAGAATATTTTACTGAAAAATTCCCCTTCACTCAGTTGTAGAAAACCTTTAATATCCGAAGTTAAATTAATTAATAAACACTTGTTATGATTTTACGTTGATGTTTTGGATTGACTTCAAATAAAGTATGTCCCAAAACTTTAGCCGAGGTTCAGAATTTAAGGATTCTGATAGAATCTGGTATCGGTGTTAAAAGCGGTTGTTACCATCGTATTCCTCATGTTTAAAAACCCCTATAATCAAACTTTCAGCTACCGTACTCTTCTAGAATTCGCGTCGGGACATTAATCACAAAATTTAGGTGTCCCAAAACTTTAGCCGAGGTACAAAAAAAATTGAAAACTCAATAGGAAAACATAAAATACTGTTTGGAGGTTGTTTAGCATGCTTAATTTAACTTATTTGTGAAGAAAAAACCAAAAAATTTGTACTGGCATCGATTTGCCACCAATTTGAAAATGCCATTTTTGCCGTTTTTGGCACTTTCAGGTGCTAATATCTCTGCGGGAAAACACTGTTACAGAAAACCATGTGTGCCATTTTGTAGCCCATATTAAAGTTACTTAGTCCACCAAGTTTTAGAACTTAATATCCAATGTGCATCTTCACGCACTTTTTCGAAAAACACAATTTTCACCTTTTTTCAGTGTTTTTGACGAAATTCTGCATTTTTTAGGATTTTTGAAATTCTGATTTGAGACAGGTGTTTGAGATTGAGCCATGAAACTTTGTAGACATGTTTAGTATGATAAGGGCTACAAAATGACATATGTAGCATCTTCTAAAATTTACTGTGAGCCATTTTATAGGCACGTAAAAATCGCCAAAAACGGCAAAAATGGCATTTTCAAGTTGGCGGCAAATCGATGCCAGTACAAATTTTTTGGTTTTTTCTTCACAAATAAGTTAAATTAAGCATGCTAAACAACCTCCAAACAGTATTTTATGTTTTCCTATTGAGTTTTCAATTTTTTTTGTACCTCGGCTAAAGTTTTGGGACACCTAAATTTTGTGATTAATGTCCCGACGCGAATTCTAGAAGAGTACGGTAGCTGAAAGTTTGATTATAGGGGTTTTTAAACATGAGGAATACGATGGTAACAATCGCTTTTAACACCGATACCAGATTCTATCAGAATCCTTAAATTCTGAACCTCGGCTAAAGTTTTGGGACATACTTTATTGTGTATTTTAGCCTTTATTCGGACGTTTTTGTTTACTAAATAGTCAACTAATTTTAAATATTCAAGCAGAAAATTTGAAGAAATTTTTTAATTTCAGTTTTATTAGAACATTGTTTTTTATATTAATCTTGGGCTTTTTTAAATAATTTTGTGAAATATTCAAAAGAAAAGCCATAAACGTATTTTCAAAAAATAATTGCAACAAAAACGAACGATTCAGTTTTCTTCCCTTTTTTGTGTTCCGTAAAAATTTTGGTCAAAAACTGCAGATGAAAAAACTGTGCTAGTTTTTATGAAAATTTTTATTAAAAAAAGAACACGCCCTCGAGCGAGTAATCGAAATCTTTAACGAATGCTCATATTTCTTTCAAGCTGCTCACCAAAAAATTCTAAAATAATCTTTTCATTTTTTAATATTTAAGAATGGTAATTTTTGAATCGATAATAAGAAAATCATTAAATGAAATAAAAATTTTAATAATTTGTTGACACCATTAGGAATACGCTTCTTTAGCACGGTCCATAATTAAAAAAACTGTAATGAAATCTGTTTCAGATTAGTAAAAAACATAATAATTAAATTCGCAGAATATACATTTTTGAAATTTTTTTTAATCCTGCAATTTTCTTTAATTTATTCAGAAAAAAAAGTTTGTTTTTAAAAGTTGTTGAAGCACTGTAAAAAATAACAATAAAAAAATTGCGAATTTTGAAGATAAATGAATGTTTTACTCAAATAAAAGCTTTACAAAGAACAGTAATTTAAAAAAAAGTGCATAAAAACAAAATCAATAAAATTATGTTTTAATTTGTTCTGGTACTATTTTCAATTGACGTCATCATTTATTTTTACTTGCAGATGCCAAGATTTTTCTGCTTTTAAAAACGTTATTACAGGAGAACAGCCAAATTTTGAGGATGGTGTGGGGTGAAATTCATGGGGCTAATCAATATCTCATACTTTAGCAAACATTTTACCAAATTTAATATGAAGCTGCCACGTTTTTGTTAACATTGATTCCGAATCGGCCTTTGATTTCAGCATTGCATGCAAATGCCTCTGAAGGAGTTTTTTCAAGAAAGCCTTTCAAGTTGCATGAATTTCGAGCATTCTAAAAGCTTTTTGTCTGAAATCCCTCTTTTTGCAAATACATTTGCAATTTTGCATGGTCGCTTCTTACAAAAAAAAAACATAATGCTCTTCTTTTTGCCTCCGGGCGAGAGATTTACAAGCAAGAGCATCTTTATTTTATCAGTATTTTTGTTCTTTCTTTAACACGATGATTTCAAAATTATTTTGCAATTTTTTTCCCAAAAAATATCCGTTATTAATGGTAAAACATTTATTCCTAAAAAAATAACAAAACTTTAATTTGAATTTTTTTGTCTTTGTTTTAAATTTTAAAAATGAAGAATTTTGAGAGTAGAAAATGATATCCAACAACTGTTCATTACACTTTTAAAAAAAAGAGCAGAAAAACGTCCTTGCATTGCTAAAAATGTAATAATAATACATTTTTAGCAATTTATTTTCTATCGTTTTCGTGTTGTATAATAATTTCTAATATATTCGCGTCTCAGTCTACATTTAACCTACAAACGTTAATTTTCACATCTTTGCCTAATCATGGCTTACTTTCGTAATAATAATTTTACCAATGCTTGTGTTCCTGCTGATACTTTAGTTAAAGCTATCACTCTTCCATCAATTACATGCTTAATCAATGCTAATAGAAGCTCCAAAAGTTAAAATTAAATTATGTTTTAATTTGTTCTGCTACTATTTTCAATTGACGTCATCATTTATTTTTACTTGCAGATGCCAAGATTTTTCTGCTTTTAAAAACGTTATTACAGGATAACAGCCAAATTTTGAGGATGGTGTGGGGTGAAATTCATGGGGCTAATCAATATCTCATACTTTAGCAAACATTTTGCCAAATTTAATATGAAGCTGCCACGTTTTTGTCCGGGCACATTTTAGTTTTACCAGATATTTTGGTCATTTTTTGTCTTTTATATCCACAATGTTCAAAAAAGGAAATGACTAATATTAAATGTGTTATGTTTGTTCATCAGATCTGATGTCTGTTTAAAAGAAAAAATAAGAGTTTTGACACATAAATTTTGAATAAGTCATTTTTATTATTCACATATTTTTTGATTATTAAAGTCTTTTTTGTCTGTAGCTGATGACTGCAATTTGGTTATAAATATCAGCATGCTTTCTAGTGTATGTTCACAAACGCCGAGAATTAGTTGATTCAAGGTTATGATCTCATCTAGTAATAGATTTAACAGTTGTGGGAATCGGAATGAATCCTTTGCAAAAATAGTTACAAATAATGTGATCAACGTCAATCATTTCTTTGCAGAGTTTTGCAGAAGAGAAAAGAATAATTGCTCTTTACTGTGAAGTTGATGAGAAAGACGATAAAAGCCCGACTGCACACGGACCAAATTAAAAATATATATTTGAAGTCAATCCTTTACATCAACGCAAAATCATAACAAGTGTTTATTAAAGGACGAGACCCATCGTGAATAAACTTTTACACGTAACTTTGATTACAATGTATCGACGCGAAAACACCTTCATTGGAGCTTGTTTTTTTCTTCACTGCAGCTGCAAAAAAGGAAAGAAAAAAGCAGCTCTAATGAGTCCCTGATTTTTGTAAAAAAAAGTTTATTCACGATGGATTTAATTAATTCAACTTCGGATATTAAAGGTTTTCTACAATTGAGTGAAGGGGAATTATTCAGTAGAATATTCTAACCTTAACGTTGATTCCGAATCGGCCTTTGATTTCAGCATTGCATGCAAATACCTTTGAAGGAGTTTTTTCAAGAAAGCCTTTCAAGTTGCATGAATTTCGAGCATTCTAAAAGCTTTTTGTTTGAAATCCCTCTTTTTGCAAATACATTTGCAATTTTGCATGATCACTTCTTACAAAAAAGCATTATGCACTTTTTTGCCTCCAAGCGAGAGATTAACTAGCAAGGGAAGACATTTTATCAGTATTTTTGTTCTTTCTTTAACTCGATGATTTCAAAATTATTTTGCAATTTTTTTCCCTAAAAATATCCGTTATTAACGGTAAAACATTTTTTCCTAAAAAAATAACAAAGCTTTAATTTGAATTTTTTTCCTTTTTGTTCTAAATTTTAAAAATAAAGAATTTTGGGTGTGGAAAATAATATCCAACAATAGTTCATTACATTTTTAAGAAAAACAGAAAAAAATCCTTGCGTAGCTAAAAATGTAATAATAATACATATAATAAAATATTATTTAATGTTGGTACTCGAGGTAAATCTTTGGTTAAAAGACGCTTAACTGTTATTTTTTACTGGCAATTTGTGTGAATTTTTACAAATTTAAAGTAAAAATATGCCAAAATAGGGTTCTTTAAATATTCAAAAACCGGAGAAACCTTTGCACATCATAAAATTAAAAAATAAACACACTTTTTTGTTTTTGATTACAGAATTTTTAAATGCATTAAAGAAAACAAATTTTTACAAAAAAACCTTTCAAAACAAACCGAAAAAATAAATGCAAAAGGGTGTGTATCTGTTTTTGCTGTCCTAAAAATTCGCAAACGCCGCAATTTTTTGTTCCATCAAAAACAACAATTTTGAAATGTTATAGATGTGATACAAAAATCAAGGGAACAAAAAACAAAAGAGTAAAATTGCAGAAAAATTGATTCACTTTTTAAATTTTAAAAAGTAATTTGTGTAAGACATCAAAAAAGTTTTTTTTAAATTTGTTTAAAGATGCAAAAATCTTCAAAGCAAAGATCAAAGTCGCAGACAAATAACTGTTTCATTTTTTTCATAAAACAAAAATTCTCTTTTCTTTTTTACACCTTATATATCAACATGCATTATATATCAACGACCACCCTCCTCGCCTGAACATTCACCACTGCCATTCAGAAATATACAACATTAAACATGAGATAATGTAAGTGGAGATTTATTTTTATATTTTCCGGAACATTTTTCTATATATTCTTTTCTTTCTTTATTGAGAGCCCAATAAAGATAATTTGTTTCATATTTGTCCGAAACTACGATACTTGTTTTTAATGTATCGGTTTTGTTCATATTTACAATTATTTTTGTCCGAAACTACGATACTTGTTTTTAATGTATCGGTTTTGTCCAAATTTACAATTCTTTTTGTCCCAAACTACGATACTTGTTTTTAATGTATCGGTTTTGTTCAAATTCACCTTTCTTATCAATAAATATATCCTCTAATTTAATAAATAAAATTTGTTCTTTTTGTTACTAATAAATTATTACATTACATTTTTTTCTCATTCCTTTTTTGGAATCCAATCCGAAAATAAAAAATTAGCATTGGTTTTGCCTATCCATCTTTTTCTTTTTAAATAAACTTTTAAACAAATTTTTTAAATGAACACAAATACTTTTCGTTTCTACACAAAAAAAAAACCCATATATTAATTTTTTGAAAAAGTCTCCTTTTTTTAAAGACTTTAGAGATTTGTCGGTTTTTTATATTAAACAGTCCACACAAACACAAATATTAAAAGCGGGGTAATACTCGCGGAACCTTCTTAATGTGCTTTTTAAAAGGGTCAAGGCTTGGAGCGGTCTTACCCGGTATCTCTGAAGGCTTCCGAAAACTCAAACTTTCGGCGAATGACAGGCTGCCACAGAAAAGATATAATGTTGATATACTGATCGTATCAATGTTATAACTTTTTTGAAAATGTCGCTCTAGCCGTTATCGGAACTCGAACCGGGCCGGTAGTGGTGTCACAAAAGAGTTCAACAAAAATCATCAAGTCTCTCTAAAAAATTCAAATTTTCATTTCAATAATTATATCAATTCGGATTCGGTGTTTAGACAAAAAAGGAAAAGACCGATTAAACCAATTAAATCCACAAACTTTACTGGAGAAAAATGTAATAAAACAAACTGCACAATTTGCCCTCGAATAAATTTTAGAAATTACGTCACAAGCACAGTTACACAGAATCGATATTTAACATGCAAACCAGAAAATTTAAACTGTGCCACCAAAAACGTCATCTATCTTCTCACATGTAAAACCTGCGGAAAACAATACTGTGGACAAACAGGCAAACCACTAAGAGTAAGAATGTCACAACATATTTATCACACGTTAAATTGCACTCAATCACAAACATTGTTATACAAACATTTTAGAACACATAAATGCAATGATTTTGAAATAGACATTCTTGATGCAATAAATTTGACAGAAAATTCCGAAAGATTAAAGACAGAAGACATTTGGATACGACTTTTAATTACAGCTTTTCCCTACGGGCTAAATGATAACATTGCAACTTTAGGTAACCTTACAAACTATAACACATGGAAAAAACATTGAAAAAGACCCCTCAAAATTACCATATTTCAACTTCAAGTTTCCACGTGTAAATAAAACAAGAGGAAATAACAGAAAAAGAAATTTTCTAATAAGTTTATTTTATTCATTTTATTTCTATCACAATCATTGACTTCTACTTGGCTTCTACTTTGACTTCCCTTTAAAATAACACGATCGGGTGGCTTTAAAGTGTTCAAATGATTCGGATAACGTGTAAGCCCTATCCGTTTTCATAGAGCATCCACCTCATTCTTCGATGATCGATGTTGGACTATAAATTTCAAATCCAAGTTCAGTAAAAGTTGGTTTCTGTTATAGTCTAAAATTCATTTAAAAACTTATTTTCTCTTTTATTACTTTATTTAAAACATTTTATTATATTCATTTTTTCATTTTTTATTGTATTCTATTATTCTTATTACATTTCTTTTACCCGCACTTAAAGTGAGCAATCGCTTTGAAGTGAATAAATTAAATTAAATTAAAAATAAAAATAAAGACACAACTACAATTGAAGAAATTAAAAAATTAAATGAAAGACAATTCTTTTTTAAATATTTTAATTCATCCAAATCAGATAAACAAAATATCAGCATATTATTAAATGATAACATAAAGTCACAAGAACTTAAACTCAAAATTGCTAGCTTGAGTTATCAAAACAAAAAAACTGTCGAGAAGAAATTTATAAACATTAAAGATAGCTTTTTTAACAAAATTCAAAATGAAATTCCAATAATGCAAATTTTAAGAAAATCTATGAAAAAAACTAATATTTTCTTACAAGAAGACAAAACGTTCAAAATTATTCAAACAAATTTATCCCCCATTAGTATGAAAATATTTAATTACAACAAATTTCTCGACAATTTCGACTTAAATAATTATAAAGACTTTGAATGCAAATGTAACCCTACAAATAAATTCTTTAATGTACATCACAAACATATAATCACCGGTGATAGCGAATTTGTTAAAAACAAAAATTTAAGAAAAATCATTCAGCAAGGTACCAAATTTCGCGATCACATTAATACTAATTTCAAAGAAATAAAAATTTGGATAAAAAAGATTTTCAACTCAGCTAAAACAAAGTTAGAAAATTTGAAAATTGATTCAAGAAAATTCGAAAGCTTAGAAAAAGAATTTTTTAAACAAATTAACAAAGTTGCATATCCAATCTTTAATAAACAATATTGTAATCAAACCACTTTGTTAAATAACGAAGCATTAAAAGAACTAAAAAGCCTTCAGGAAGACTTTATTATTACTTGTGTTGACAAAGCATCAAATAATTATGCCTTTATATGCAAAAAACTATATGTTAAAGCCTTAAACAAAGAAATGGGAATAGAAAATACTAAAAATGGATGGCAAATTAAAGGAAATGTTACATACCAAAAAGTTAACAACTCTGAAAAAAGCATTATTGAACGCCACAAAAAATTAAATATAAACCTTTAGGAATTTTAGTTTAACATGTTACTGTAACTAAAACAATAACATTTATCATAAATTCCCGCATTGGAATTGCTTTTAAACAAAAATCAGAAATTTAAATTTTTGGTACAGAACCTTGAAAAAGGTGATGAAAAAGTACAAATTTTTTGTCAATTTCAATGCGGGAATTTTAGTTTAACATGGTACTGTAACTAAAACAATAACATTTATCATAAATTCCCGCATTGGAATTGCTTTTAAACAAAAATCAGAAATTTAAATTTTTGGTACAGAACACTGAAAAAGGTGATGAAAAAGTACAAATTTTTTGTCAATTTCAATGCGGGAATTTTAGTTTAACATGTTACTGTAACTAAAACAATAACATTTATCATAAATTCCCGCATTGGAATTGCTTTTAAACAAAAATTTGGAATTTAAATTTTTGATAAAGAACCCTGAAAAAGGTGATGAAAAAGTACAAATTTTTTGTCAATTTCAATGCGGGAATTTTAGTTTAACATGTTACTGTAACTAAAACAATAACATTTATCATAAATTCCCGCATTGGAATTGCTTTTAAACAAAAATTTGGAATTTAAATTTTTGCTACAGAACCCTGAAAAAGGTGATGAAAAAGTACAAATTTTTTGTCAATTTCAATGCGGGAATTTTAGTTTAACATGTTACTGTAACTAAAACAATAACATTTATCATAAATTCCCGCATTGGAATTGCTTTTAAACAAAAATCAGAAATTTAAATTTTTGGTACAGAACCCTGAAAAAGGTGATGAAAAAGTACAAAATTTTGTCAATTTCAATGCGGGAATTTTAGTTTAACATGTTACTGTAACTAAAACAATAACATTTATCATAAATTCCCGCATTGGAATTGCTTTTAAACAAAAATCAGAAATATAAATTTTTGGTACAGAACCTTGAAAAAGGTGATGAAAAAGTACAAATTTTTTGTCAATTTCAATGCGGGAATTTTAGTTTAACATGTTACTGTAACTAAAACAATAACATTTATCATAAATTCCCGCATTGGAATTGCTTTTAAACAAAAATCAGAAATTTAAATTTTTGATAAAGAACCTTGAAAAAGGTGATGAAAAAGTACAAATTTTTTGTCAATTTCAATGCGGGAATTTTAGTTTAACATGTTACTGTAACTAAAACAATAACATTTATCATAAATTCCCGCATCGGAATTGCTTTTAAACAAAAATTTGGAATTTAAATTTTTGATAAAGAACCCTGAAAAAGGTGATGAAAAAGTACAAATTTTTTGTCAATTTCAATGCGGGAATTTTAGTTTAACATGTTACTGTAACTAAAACAATAACATTTATCATAAATTCCCGCATTGGAATTGCTTTTAAACAAAAATCAGAAATTTAAATTTTTGGTACAGAACCCTGAAAAAGGTGATGAAAAAGTACAAAATTTTGTCAATTTCAATGCGGGAATTTTAGTTTAACATGTTACTGTAACTAAAACAATAACATTTATCATAAATTCCCGCATTGGAATTGCTTTTAAACAAAAATCAGAAATTTAAATTTTTGGTACAGAACCCTGAAAAAGGTGATGAAAAAGTACAAATCTTTTGTCAATTTCAATGCGGGAATTTTAGTTTAACATGTTACTGTAACTAAAACAATAACATTTATCATAAATTCCCGCATTGGAATTGCTTTTAAACAAAAATCAGAAATTTAAATTTTTGGTACAGAACCTTGAAAAAGGTGATGAAAAAGTACAAATTTTTTGTCAATTTCAATGCGGGAATTTTAGTTTAACATGTTACTGTAACTAAAACAATAACATTTATCATAAATTCCCGCATTGGAATTGCTTTTAAACAAAAATCAGAAATTTAAATTTTTGGTACAGAACCTTGAAAAAGGTGATGAAAAAGTACAAATCTTTTGTCAATTTCAATGCGGGAATTTTTGTTTAACATGTTACTGTAACTAAAACAATAACATTTATCATAAATTCCCGCATTGGAATTGCTTTTAAACAAAAATCAGAAATTTAAATTTTTGGTACAGAACCTTGAAAAAGGTGATGAAAAAGTACAAATCTTTTGTCAATTTCAATGCGGGAATTTTAGTTTAACATGTTACTGTAACTAAAACAATAACATTTATCATAAATTCCCGCATTGGAATTGCTTTTAAACAAAAATCAGAAATTTAAATTTTTGGTACAGAACCCTGAAAAAGGTGATGAAAAAGTACAAATTTTTTGTCAATTTCAATGCGGGAATTTTAGTTTAACATGTTACTGTAACTAAAACAATAACATTTATCATAAATTCCCGCATTGGAATTGCTTTTAAACAAAAATCAGAAATTTAAATTTTTGGTACAGAACCTTGAAAAAGGTGATGAAAAAGTACAAATCTTTTGTCAATTTCAATGCGGGAATTTTAGTTTAACATGTTACTGTAACTAAAACAATAACATTTATCATAAATTCCCGCATTGGAATTGCTTTTAAACAAAAATCAGAAATTTAAATTTTTGGTACAGAACCTTGAAAAAGGTGATGAAAAAGTACAAATTTTTTGTCAATTTCAATGCGGGAATTTTAGTTTAACATGTTACTGTAACTAAAACAATAACATTTATCATAAATTCCCGCATCGGAATTGCTTTTAAACAAAAATTTGGAATTTAAATTTTTGATAAAGAACCCTGAAAAAGGTGATGAAAAAGTACAAATTTTTTGTCAATTTCAATGCGGGAATTTTAGTTTAACATGTTACTGTAACTAAAACAATAACATTTATCATAAATTCCCGCATTGGAATTGCTTTTAAACAAAAATCAGAAATTTAAATTTTTGGTACAGAACCCTGAAAAAGGTGATGAAAAAGTACAAATTTTTTGTCAATTTCAATGCGGGAATTTTAGTTTAACATGTTACTGTAACTAAAACAATAACATTTATCATAAATTCCCGCATTGGAATTGCTTTTAAACAAAAATCAGAAATTTAAATTTTTGGTACAGAACCCTGAAAAAGGTGATGAAAAAGTACAAATTTTTTGTCAATTTCAATGCGGGAATTTTAGTTTAACATTTTACTGTAACTAAAACAATAACATTTATCATAAATTCCCGCATTGGAATTGCTTTTAAACAAAAATCAGAAATTTAAATTTTTGGTACAGAACCTTGAAAAAGGTGATGAAAAAGTACAAATTTTTTGTCAATTTCAATGCGGGAATTTTAGTTTAACATGTTACTGTAACTAAAACAATAACATTTATCATAAATTCCCGCATTGGAATTGCTTTTAAACAAAAATCAGAAATTTAAATTTTTGGTACAGAACCCTGAAAAAGGTGATGAAAAAGTACAAATTTTTTGTCAATATCAATGCGGGAATTTTAGTTTAACATGTTACTGTAACTAAAACAATAACATTTATCATAAATTCCCGCATTGGAATTGCTTTTAAACAAAAATCAGAAATTTAAATTTTTGGTACAGAACCTTGAAAAAGGTGATGAAAAAGTACAAATCTTTTGTCAATTTCAATGCGGGAATTTTAGTTTAACATGTTACTGTAACTAAAACAATAACATTTATCATAAATTCCCGCATTGGAATTGCTTTTAAACAAAAATCAGAAATTTAAATTTTTGGTACAGAACCTTGAAAAAGGTGATGAAAAAGTACAAATTTTTTGTCAATTTCAATGCGGGAATTTTAGTTTAACATGTTACTGTAACTAAAACAATAACATTTATCATAAATTCCCGCATCGGAATTGCTTTTAAACAAAAATTTGGAATTTAAATTTTTGATAAAGAACCCTGAAAAAGGTGATGAAAAAGTACAAATTTTTTGTCAATTTCAATGCGGGAATTTTAGTTTAACATGTTACTGTAACTAAAACAATAACATTTATCATAAATTCCCGCATTGGAATTGCTTTTAAACAAAAATCAGAAATTTAAATTTTTGGTACAGAACCCTGAAAAAGGTGATGAAAAAGTACAAATTTTTTGTCAATTTCAATGCGGGAATTTTAGTTTAACATGTTACTGTAACTAAAACAATAACATTTATCATAAATTCCCGCATTGGAATTGCTTTTAAACAAAAATCAGAAATTTAAATTTTTGGTACAGAACCCTGAAAAAGGTGATGAAAAAGTACAAATTTTTTGTCAATTTCAATGCGGGAATTTTAGTTTAACATGTTACTGTAACTAAAACAATAACATTTATCATAAATTCCCGCATTGGAATTGCTTTTAAACAAAAATCAGAAATTTAAATTTTTGGTACAGAACCCTGAAAAAGGTGATGAAAAAGTACAAATTTTTTGTCAATTTCAATGCGGGAATTTTAGTTTAACATGTTACTGTAACTAAAACAATAACATTTATCATAAATTCCCGCATTGGAATTGCTTTTAAACAAAAATCAGAAATTTAAATTTTTGGTACAGAACCTTGAAAAAGGTGATGAAAAAGTACAAATTTTTTGTCAATTTCAATGCGGGAATTTTAGTTTAACATGTTACTGTAACTAAAACAATAACATTTATCATAAATTCCCGCATCGGAATTGCTTTTAAACAAAAATTTGGAATTTAAATTTTTGATAAAGAACCCTGAAAAAGGTGATGAAAAAGTACAAATTTTTTGTCAATTTCAATGCGGGAATTTTAGTTTAACATGTTACTGTAACTAAAACAATAACATTTATCATAAATTCCCGCATTGGAATTGCTTTTAAACAAAAATCAGAAATTTAATTTTTTGGTACAGAACCCTGAAAAAGGTGATGAAAAAGTACAAATTTTTTGTCAATTTCAATGCGGGAATTTTAGTTTAACATGTTACTGTAACTAAAACAATAACATTTATCATAAATTCCCGCATTGGAATTGCTTTTAAACAAAAATCAGAAATTTAAATTTTTGGTACAGAACCCTGAAAAAGGTGATGAAAAAGTACAAATTTTTTGTCAATTTCAATGCGGGAATTTTAGTTTAACATGTTACTGTAACTAAAACAATAACATTTATCATAAATTCCCGCATTGGAATTGCTTTTAAACAAAAATCAGAAATTTAAATTTTTGGTACAGAACCCTGAAAAAGGTGATGAAAAAGTACAAATTTTTTGTCAATTTCAATGCGGGAATTTTAGTTTAACATGTTACTGTAACTAAAACAATAACATTTATCATAAATTCCCGCATTGGAATTGCTTTTAAACAAAAATCAGAAATTTAAATTTTTGGTACAGAACCTTGAAAAAGGTGATGAAAAAGTACAAAATTTTGTCAATTTCAATGCGGGAATTTTAGTTTAACATGTTACTGTAACTAAAACAATAACATTTATCATAAATTCCCGCATTGGAATTGCTTTTAAACAAAAATTTGGAATTTAAATTTTTGATAAAGAACCCTGAAAAAGGTGATGAAAAAGTACAAATTTTTTGTCAATTTCAATGCGGGAATTTTAGTTTAACATGTTACTGTAACTAAAACAATAACATTTATCATAAATTCCCGCATTGGAATTGCTTTTAAACAAAAATTAGGAATTTAAATTTTTGATAAAGAACCCTGAAAAGGGTGATGAAAAAGTACAAATTTTTTGTCAATTTCAATGCGGAAATTTTAGTTTAACATGTTACTGTAACTATAACAATAACATTTATCATAAATTCCCGCATTGGAATTGCTTTTAAACAAAAATTTGGAATTTAAATTTTTGATAAAGAACCCTGAAAAAGGTGATGAAAAAGTACAAATTTTTTGTCAATTTCAATGCGGGAATTTTAGTTTAACATGTTACTGTAACTAAAACAATAACATTTATCATAAATTCCCGCATTGGAATTGCTTTTAAACAAAAATCAGAAATTTAAATTTTTGGTACAGAACACTGAAAAAGGTGATGAAAAAGTACAAATTTTTTGTCAATTTCAATGCGGGAATTTTAGTTTAACATGTTACTGTAACTAAAACAATAACATTTATCATAAATTCCCGCATTGGAATTGCTTTTAAACAAAAATTTGGAATTTAAATTTTTGATAAAGAACCCTGAAAAAGGTGATGAAAAAGTACAAATTTTTTGTCAATTTCAATGCGGGAATTTTAGTTTAACATGTTACTGTAACTAAAACAATAACATTTATCATAAATTCCCGCATTGGAATTGCTTTTAAACAAAAATCAGAAATTTAAATTTTTGGTACAGAACCCTGAAAAAGGTGATGAAAAAGTACAAAATTTTGTCAATTTCAATGCGGGAATTTTAGTTTAACATGTTACTGTAACTAAAACAATAACATTTATCATAAATTCCCGCATTGGAATTGCTTTTAAACAAAAATCAGAAATTTAAATTTTTGGTACAGAACCTTGAAAAAGGTGATGAAAAAGTACAAATTTTTTGTCAATTTCAATGCGGGAATTTTAGTTTAACATGTTACTGTAACTAAAACAATAACATTTATCATAAATTCCCGCATTGGAATTGCTTTTAAACAAAAATCAGAAATTTAAATTTTTGGTACAGAACACTGAAAAAGGTGATGAAAAAGTACAAATTTTTTGTCAATTTCAATGCGGGAATTTTAGTTTAACATGTTACTGTAACTAAAACAATAACATTTATCATAAATTCCCGCATTGGAATTGCTTTTAAACAAAAATTTGGAATTTAAATTTTTGATAAAGAACCCTGAAAAAGGTGATGAAAAAGTACAAATTTTTTGTCAATTTCAATGCGGGAATTTTAGTTTAACATGTTACTGTAACTAAAACAATAACATTTATCATAAATTCCCGCATTGGAATTGCTTTTAAACAAAAATCAGAAATTTAAATTTTTGGTACAGAACCCTGAAAAAGGTGATGAAAAAGTACAAAATTTTGTCAATTTCAATGCGGGAATTTTAGTTTAACATGTTACTGTAACTAAAACAATAACATTTATCATAAATTCCCGCATTGGAATTGCTTTTAAACAAAAATCAGAAATTTAAATTTTTGGTACAGAACCTTGAAAAAGGTGATGAAAAAGTACAAATTTTTTGTCAATTTCAATGCGGGAATTTTAGTTTAACATGTTACTGTAACTAAAACAATAACATTTATCATAAATTCCCGCATTGGAATTGCTTTTAAACAAAAATTTGGAATTTAAATTTTTGATAAAGAACCCTGAAAAAGGTGATGAAAAAGTACAAATTTTTTGTCAATTTCAATGCGGGAATTTTAGTTTAACATGTTACTGTAACTAAAACAATAACATTTATCATAAATTCCCGCATTGGAATTGCTTTTAAACAAAAATCAGAAATTTAAATTTTTGGTACAGAACCCTGAAAAAGGTGATGAAAAAGTACAAAATTTTGTCAATTTCAATGCGGGAATTTTAGTTTAACATGTTACTGTAACTAAAACAATAACATTTATCATAAATTCCCGCATTGGAATTGCTTTTAAACAAAAATCAGAAATTTAAATTTTTGGTACAGAACCTTGAAAAAGGTGATGAAAAAGTACAAATTTTTTGTCAATTTCAATGCGGGAATTTTAGTTTAACATGTTACTGTAACTAAAACAATAACATTTATCATAAATTCCCGCATTGGAATTGCTTTTAAACAAAAATTTGGAATTTAAATTTTTGATAAAGAACCCTGAAAAAGGTGATGAAAAAGTACAAATTTTTTGTCAATTTCAATGCGGGAATTTTAGTTTAACATGTTACTGTAACTAAAACAATAACATTTATCATAAATTCCCGCATTGGAATTGCTTTTAAACAAAAATCAGAAATTTAAATTTTTGGTACAGAACCCTGAAAAAGGTGATGAAAAAGTACAAAATTTTGTCAATTTCAATGCGGGAATTTTAGTTTAACATGTTACTGTAACTAAAACAATAACATTTATCATAAATTCCCGCATTGGAATTGCTTTTAAACAAAAATCAGAAATTTAAATTTTTGGTACAGAACCTTGAAAAAGGTGATGAAAAAGTACAAAATTTTGTCAATTTCAATGCGGGAATTTTAGTTTAACATGTTACTGTAACTAAAACAATAACATTTATCATAAATTCCCGCATTGGAATTGCTTTTAAACAAAAATCAGAAATTTAAATTTTTGGTACAGAACCCTGAAAAAGGTGATGAAAAAGTACAAAATTTTGTCAATTTCAATGCGGGAATTTTAGTTTAACATGTTACTGTAACTAAAACAATAACATTTATCATAAATTCCCGCATTGGAATTGCTTTTAAACAAAAATCAGAAATTTAAATTTTTGGTACAGAACCTTGAAAAAGGTGATGAAAAAGTACAAATTTTTTGTCAATTTCAATGCGGGAATTTTAGTTTAACATGTTACTGTAACTAAAACAATAACATTTATCATAAATTCCCGCATTGGAATTGCTTTTAAACAAAAATTTGGAATTTAAATTTTTGATAAAGAACCCTGAAAAAGGTGATGAAAAAGTACAAATTTTTTGTCAATTTCAATGCGGGAATTTTAGTTTAACATGTTACTGTAACTAAAACAATAACATTTATCATAAATTCCCGCATTGGAATTGCTTTTAAACAAAAATCAGAAATTTAAATTTTTGGTACAGAACCCTGAAAAAGGTGATGAAAAAGTACAAAATTTTGTCAATTTCAATGCGGGAATTTTAGTTTAACATGTTACTGTAACTAAAACAATAACATTTATCATAAATTCCCGCATTGGAATTGCTTTTAAACAAAAATTTGGAATTTAAATTTTTGATAAAGAACCCTGAAAAAGGTGATGAAAAAGTACAAATTTTTTGTCAATTTCAATGCGGGAATTTTAGTTTAACATGTTACTGTAACTAAAACAATAACATTTATCATAAATTCCCGCATTGGAATTGCTTTTAAACAAAAATCAGAAATTTAAATTTTTGGTACAGAACCCTGAAAAAGGTGATGAAAAAGTACAAAATTTTGTCAATTTCAATGCGGGAATTTTAGTTTAACATGTTACTGTAACTAAAACAATAACATTTATCATAAATTCCCGCATTGGAGTTGCTTTTAAACAAAAATCAGAAATTTAAATTTTTGGTACAGAACCTTGAAAAAGGTGATGAAAAAGTACAAATTTTTTGTCAATTTCAATGCGGGAATTTTAGTTTAACATGTTACTGTAACTAAAACAATAACATTTATCATAAATTCCCGCATTGGAATTGCTTTTAAACAAAAATTTGGAATTTAAATTTTTGATAAAGAACCCTGAAAAAGGTGATGAAAAAGTACAAATTTTTTGTCAATTTCAATGCGGGAATTTTAGTTTAACATGTTACTGTAACTAAAACAATAACATTTATCATAAATTCCCGCATTGGAATTGCTTTTAAACAAAAATCAGAAATTTAAATTTTTGGTACAGAACCCTGAAAAAGGTGATGAAAAAGTACAAAATTTTGTCAATTTCAATGCGGGAATTTTAGTTTAACATGTTACTGTAACTAAAACAATAACATTTATCATAAATTCCCGCATTGGAATTGCTTTTAAACAAAAATCAGAAATTTAAATTTTTGGTACAGAACCTTGAAAAAGGTGATGAAAAAGTACAAATTTTTTGTCAATTTCAATGCGGGAATTTTAGTTTAACATGTTACTGTAACTAAAACAATAACATTTATCATAAATTCCCGCATTGGAATTGCTTTTAAACAAAAATTTGGAATTTAAATTTTTGATAAAGAACCCTGAAAAAGGTGATGAAAAAGTACAAATTTTTTGTCAATTTCAATGCGGGAATTTTAGTTTAACATGTTACTGTAACTAAAACAATAACATTTATCATAAATTCCCGCATTGGAATTGCTTTTAAACAAAAATCAGAAATTTAAATTTTTGGTACAGAACCCTGAAAAAGGTGATGAAAAAGTACAAAATTTTGTCAATTTCAATGCGGGAATTTTAGTTTAACATGTTACTGTAACTAAAACAATAACATTTATCATAAATTCCCGCATTGGAATTGCTTTTAAACAAAAATCAGAAATTTAAATTTTTGGTACAGAACCTTGAAAAAGGTGATGAAAAAGTACAAATTTTTTGTCAATTTCAATGCGGGAATTTTAGTTTAACATGTTACTGTAACTAAAACAATAACATTTATCATAAATTCCCGCATTGGAATTGCTTTTAAACAAAAATCAGAAATTTAAATTTTTGGTACAGAACCCTGAAAAAGGTGATGAAAAAGTACAAATTTTTTGTCAATTTCAATGCGGGAATTTTAGTTTAACATGTTACTGTAACTAAAACAATAACATTTATCATAAATTCCCGCATTGGAATTGCTTTTAAACAAAAATCAGAAATTTAAATTTTTGGTACAGAACCCTGAAAAAGGTGATGAAAAAGTACAAAATTTTGTCAATTTCAATGCGGGAATTTTAGTTTAACATGTTACTGTAACTAAAACAATAACATTTATCATAAATTCCCGCATTGGAATTGCTTTTAAACAAAAATCAGAAATTTAAATTTTTGGTACAGAACCTTGAAAAAGGTGATGAAAAAGTACAAAATTTTGTCAATTTCAATGCGGGAATTTTAGTTTAACATGTTACTGTAACTAAAACAATAACATTTATCATAAATTCCCGCATTGGAATTGCTTTTAAACAAAAATCAGAAATTTAAATTTTTGGTACAGAACCTTGAAAAAGGTGATGAAAAAGTACAAAATTTTGTCAATTTCAATGCGGGAATTTTAGTTTAACATGTTACTGTAACTAAAACAATAACATTTATCATAAATTCCCGCATTGGAATTGCTTTTAAACAAAAATCAGAAATTTAAATTTTTGGTACAGAACCTTGAAAAAGGTGATGAAAAAGTACAAAATTTTGTCAATTTCAATGCGGGAATTTTAGTTTAACATGTTACTGTAACTAAAACAATAACATTTATCATAAATTCCCGCATTGGAATTGCTTTTAAACAAAAATCAGAAATTTAAATTTTTGGTACAGAACCTTGAAAAAGGTGATGAAAAAGTACAAAATTTTGTCAATTTCAATGCGGGAATTTTAGTTTAACATGTTACTGTAACTAAAACAATAACATTTATCATAAATTCCCGCATTGGAATTGCTTTTAAACAAAAATCAGAAATTTAAATTTTTGGTACAGAACCTTGAAAAAGGTGATGAAAAAGTACAAAATTTTGTCAATTTCAATGCGGGAATTTTAGTTTAACATGTTACTGTAACTAAAACAATAACATTTATCATAAATTCCCGCATTGGAATTGCTTTTAAACAAAAATCAGAAATTTAAATTTTTGGTACAGAACCTTGAAAAAGGTGATGAAAAAGTACAAAATTTTGTCAATTTCAATGCGGGAATTTTAGTTTAACATGTTACTGTAACTAAAACAATAACATTTATCATAAATTCCCGCATTGGAATTGCTTTTAAACAAAAATCAGAAATTTAAATTTTTGGTACAGAACCTTGAAAAAGGTGATGAAAAAGTACAAAATTTTGTCAATTTCAATGCGGGAATTTTAGTTTAACATGTTACTGTAACTAAAACAATAACATTTATCATAAATTCCCGCATTGGAATTGCTTTTAAACAAAAATCAGAAATTTAAATTTTTGGTACAGAACCTTGAAAAAGGTGATGAAAAAGTACAAAATTTTGTCAATTTCAATGCGGGAATTTTAGTTTAACATGTTACTGTAACTAAAACAATAACATTTATCATAAATTCCCGCATTGGAATTGCTTTTAAACAAAAATCAGAAATTTAAATTTTTGGTACAGAACCTTGAAAAAGGTGATGAAAAAGTACAAAATTTTGTCAATTTCAATGCGGGAATTTTAGTTTAACATGTTACTGTAACTAAAACAATAACATTTATCATAAATTCCCGCATTGGAATTGCTTTTAAACAAAAATCAGAAATTTAAATTTTTGGTACAGAACCTTGAAAAAGGTGATGAAAAAGTACAAAATTTTGTCAATTTCAATGCGGGAATTTTAGTTTAACATGTTACTGTAACTAAAACAATAACATTTATCATAAATTCCCGCATTGGAATTGCTTTTAAACAAAAATCAGAAATTTAAATTTTTGGTACAGAACCTTGAAAAAGGTGATGAAAAAGTACAAAATTTTGTCAATTTCAATGCGGGAATTTTAGTTTAACATGTTACTGTAACTAAAACAATAACATTTATCATAAATTCCCGCATTGGAATTGCTTTTAAACAAAAATCAGAAATTTAAATTTTTGGTACAGAACCTTGAAAAAGGTGATGAAAAAGTACAAAATTTTGTCAATTTCAATGCGGGAATTTTAGTTTAACATGTTACTGTAACTAAAACAATAACATTTATCATAAATTCCCGCATTGGAATTGCTTTTAAACAAAAATCAGAAATTTAAATTTTTGGTACAGAACCTTGAAAAAGGTGATGAAAAAGTACAAAATTTTGTCAATTTCAATGCGGGAATTTTAGTTTAACATGTTACTGTAACTAAAACAATAACATTTATCATAAATTCCCGCATTGGAATTGCTTTTAAACAAAAATCAGAAATTTAAATTTTTGGTACAGAACCTTGAAAAAGGTGATGAAAAAGTACAAAATTTTGTCAATTTCAATGCGGGAATTTTAGTTTAACATGTTACTGTAACTAAAACAATAACATTTATCATAAATTCCCGCATTGGAATTGCTTTTAAACAAAAATCAGAAATTTAAATTTTTGGTACAGAACCTTGAAAAAGGTGATGAAAAAGTACAAAATTTTGTCAATTTCAATGCGGGAATTTTAGTTTAACATGTTACTGTAACTAAAACAATAACATTTATCATAAATTCCCGCATTGGAATTGCTTTTAAACAAAAATTTGGAATTTAAATTTTTGATAAAGAACCCTGAAAAAGGTGATGAAAAAGTACAAATTTTTTGTCAATTTCAATGCGGGAATTTTAGTTTAACATGTTACTGTAACTAAAACAATAACATTTATCATAAATTCCCGCATTGGAATTGCTTTTAAACAAAAATCAGAAATTTAAATTTTTGGTACAGAACACTGAAAAAGGTGATGAAAAAGTACAAATTTTTTGTCAATTTCAATGCGGGAATTTTAGTTTAACATGTTACTGTAACTAAAACAATAACATTTATCATAAATTCCCGCATTGGAATTGCTTTTAAACAAAAATCAGAAATTTAAATTTTTGGTACAGAACCTTGAAAAAGGTGATGAAAAAGTACAAAATTTTGTCAATTTCAATGCGGGAATTTTAGTTTAACATGTTACTGTAACTAAAACAATAACATTTATCATAAATTCCCGCATTGGAATTGCTTTTAAACAAAAATCAGAAATTTAAATTTTTGGTACAGAACCTTGAAAAAGGTGATGAAAAAGTACAAAATTTTGTCAATTTCAATGCGGGAATTTTAGTTTAACATGTTACTGTAACTAAAACAATAACATTTATCATAAATTCCCGCATTGGAATTGCTTTTAAACAAAAATTTGGAATTTAAATTTTTGATAAAGAACCCTGAAAAAGGTGATGAAAAAGTACAAATTTTTTGTCAATTTCAATGCGGGAATTTTAGTTTAACATGTTACTGTAACTAAAACAATAACATTTATCATAAATTCCCGCATTGGAATTGCTTTTAAACAAAAATCAGAAATTTAAATTTTTGGTACAGAACCCTGAAAAAGGTGATGAAAAAGTACAAAATTTTGTCAATTTCAATGCGGGAATTTTAGTTTAACATGTTACTGTAACTAAAACAATAACATTTATCATAAATTCCCGCATTGGAATTGCTTTTAAACAAAAATCAGAAATTTAAATTTTTGGTACAGAACCTTGAAAAAGGTGATGAAAAAGTACAAAATTTTGTCAATTTCAATGCGGGAATTTTAGTTTAACATGTTACTGTAACTAAAACAATAACATTTATCATAAATTCCCGCATTGGAATTGCTTTTAAACAAAAATCAGAAATTTAAATTTTTGGTACAGAACCTTGAAAAAGGTGATGAAAAAGTACAAAATTTTGTCAATTTCAATGCGGGAATTTTAGTTTAACATGTTACTGTAACTAAAACAATAACATTTATCATAAATTCCCGCATTGGAATTGCTTTTAAACAAAAATCAGAAATTTAAATTTTTGGTACAGAACCTTGAAAAAGGTGATGAAAAAGTACAAATTTTTTGTCAATTTCAATGCGGGAATTTTAGTTTAACATGTTACTGTAACTAAAACAATAACATTTATCATAAATTCCCGCATTGGAATTGCTTTTAAACAAAAATCAGAAATTTAAATTTTTGGTACAGAACCTTGAAAAAGGTGATGAAAAAGTACAAAATTTTGTCAATTTCAATGCGGGAATTTTAGTTTAACATGTTACTGTAACTAAAACAATAACATTTATCATAAATTCCCGCATTGGAATTGCTTTTAAACAAAAATCAGAAATTTAAATTTTTGGTACAGAACCTTGAAAAAGGTGATGAAAAAGTACAAATTTTTTGTCAATTTCAATGCGGGAATTTTAGTTTAACATGTTACTGTAACTAAAACAATAACATTTATCATAAATTCCCGCATTGGAATTGCTTTTAAACAAAAATCAGAAATTTAAATTTTTGGTACAGAACCTTGAAAAAGGTGATGAAAAAGTACAAAATTTTGTCAATTTCAATGCGGGAATTTTAGTTTAACATGTTACTGTAACTAAAACAATAACATTTATCATAAATTCCCGCATTGGAATTGCTTTTAAACAAAAATCAGAAATTTAAATTTTTGGTACAGAACCTTGAAAAAGGTGATGAAAAAGTACAAATTTTTTGTCAATTTCAATGCGGGAATTTTAGTTTAACATGTTACTGTAACTAAAACAATAACATTTATCATAAATTCCCGCATCGGAATTGCTTTTAAACAAAAATTTGGAATTTAAATTTTTGGTACAGAACCTTGAAAAAGGTGATGAAAAAGTACAAATTTTTTGTCAATTTCAATGCGGGAATTTTAGTTTAACATGTTACTGTAACTAAAACAATAACATTTATCATAAATTCCCGCATTGGAATTGCTTTTAAACAAAAATCAGAAATTTAAATTTTTGGTACAGAACCTTGAAAAAGGTGATGAAAAAGTACAAAATTTTGTCAATTTCAATGCGGGAATTTTAGTTTAACATGTTACTGTAACTAAAACAATAACATTTATCATAAATTCCCGCATTGGAATTGCTTTTAAACAAAAATCAGAAATTTAAATTTTTGGTACAGAACCTTGAAAAAGGTGATGAAAAAGTACAAAATTTTGTCAATTTCAATGCGGGAATTTTAGTTTAACATGTTACTGTAACTAAAACAATAACATTTATCATAAATTCCCGCATTGGAATTGCTTTTAAACAAAAATCAGAAATTTAAATTTTTGGTACAGAACCTTGAAAAAGGTGATGAAAAAGTACAAATTTTTTGTCAATTTCAATGCGGGAATTTTAGTTTAACATGTTACTGTAACTAAAACAATAACATTTATCATAAATTCCCGCATTGGAATTGCTTTTAAACAAAAATCAGAAATTTAAATTTTTGGTACAGAACCTTGAAAAAGGTGATGAAAAAGTACAAATTTTTTGTCAATTTCAATGCGGGAATTTTAGTTTAACATGTTACTGTAACTAAAACAATAACATTTATCATAAATTCCCGCATTGGAATTGCTTTTAAACAAAAATCAGAAATTTAAATTTTTGGTACAGAACCTTGAAAAAGGTGATGAAAAAGTACAAAATTTTGTCAATTTCAATGCGGGAATTTTAGTTTAACATGTTACTGTAACTAAAACAATAACATTTATCATAAATTCCCGCATTGGAATTGCTTTTAAACAAAAATCAGAAATTTAAATTTTTGGTACAGAACCTTGAAAAAGGTGATGAAAAAGTACAAATTTTTTGTCAATTTCAATGCGGGAATTTTAGAAAAAAATGGCTTGGGAACGCCGCTGAAATCTTGAGTGCATTTTGCATTGATAATTTGATAATTTTATAAAATTACAGTAAGGCGTTACCAAGTCATTTTTATTTAATAGAAACATAGTTTTTTACACTATTTACTTGATTGAATGCCATTTATTGCAATACAATCAAGAAAAATGGCTTGGGAACGCCGCTGAAATCTTGAGTGCATTTTGCATTGATAATTTGATAATTTTATAAAATTACAGTAAGGCGTTACCAAGTCATTTTTATTTAATAGAAACATAGTTTTTTACACTATTTACTTGATTGAATGCCATTTATTGCAATACAATCAAGAAAAATGGCTTGGGAACGCCGCTGAAATCTTGAGTGCATTTTGCATTGATAATTTGATAATTTTATAAAATTACAGTAAGGCGTTACCAAGTCATTTTTATTTAATAGAAACATAGTTTTTTACACTATTTACTTGATTTAATGCCATTTTATGCAATACAATCAAGAAAAATGGCTTGGGAACGCCGCTGAAATCTTGAGTGCATTTTGCATTGATAATTTGATAATTTTATAAAATTGCAGTACGGTGTTACCAAGCCATTTTTATTCAATAGAAACATAGTTTTTTACACTATTTACTTGATTGAATGCCATTTATTGCAATACAATCAAGAAAAATGGCTTGGGAACGCCGCTGAAATCTTTAGTGCATTTTGCACTGATAGTTTGATAATTTTATAAAATTACAGTAAGGCGTTACCAAGTCATTTTTATTTAATAGAAACATAGTTTTTTACACTATTTACTTGATTGAATGCCATTTATTGCAATACAATCAAGAAAAATGGCTTGGGAACGCCGCTGAAATCTTTAGTGCATTTTGCACTGATAATTTGATAATTTTATAAAATTACAGTAAGGCGTTACCAAGTCATTTTTATTCAATAGAAACATAGTTTTTTAAACTATTTACTTGATTCAATGCCATTTATTGCAAAACAATCAAGAAAAATGGCTTGGGAACGCCGCTGAAATCTTTAGTGCATTTTGCACTGATAATTTGATAATTTTATAAAATTACAGTAAGGCGTTACCAAGTCATTTTTATTCAATAGAAACATAGTTTTTTACACTATTTACTTGATTCAATGCCATTTATTGCAAAACAATCAAGAAAAATGGCTTGGGAACGCCGCTGAAATCTTTAGTGCATTTTGCATTGATAATTTGATAATTTTATAAAATTACAGTAAGGCGTTACCAAGTCATTTTTATTCAATAGAAACATAGTTTTTTAAACTATTTACTTGATTCAATGCCATTTATTGCAATACAATCAAGAAAAATGGCTTGGGAACGCCGCTGAAATCTTTAGTGCATTTTGCATTGATAATTTGATAATTTTATAAAATTACAGTAAGGCGTTACCAAGTCATTTTTATTCAATAGAAACATAGTTTTTTACACTATTTACTTGATTCAATGCCATTTATTGCAAAACAATCAAGAAAAATGGCTTGGGAACGCCGCTGAAATCTTTAGTGCATTTTGCACTGATAATTTGATAATTTTATAAAATTACAGTAAGGCGTTACCAAGTCATTTTTATTCAATAGAAACATAGTTTTTTACACTATTTACTTGATTCAATGCCATTTATTGCAAAACAATCAAGAAAAATGGCTTGGGAACGCCGCTGAAATCTTTAGTGCATTTTGCACTGATAATTTGATAATTTTATAAAATTACAGTAAGGCGTTACCAAGTCATTTTTATTCAATAGAAACATAGTTTTTTACACTATTTACTTGATTCAATGCCATTTATTGCAAAACAATCAAGAAAAATGGCTTGGGAACGCCGCTGAAATCTTTAGTGCATTTTGCATTGATAATTTGATAATTTTATAAAATTACAGTAAGGCGTTACCAAGTCATTTTTATTCAATAGAAACATAGTTTTTTAAACTATTTACTTGATTCAATGCCATTTATTGCAATACAATCAAGAAAAATGGCTTGGGAACGCCGCTGAAATCTTTAGTGCATTTTGCATTGATAATTTGATAATTTTATAAAATTACAGTAAGGCGTTACCAAGTCATTTTTATTCAATAGAAACATAGTTTTTTACACTATTTACTTGATTCAATGCCATTTATTGCAAAACAATCAAGAAAAATGGCTTGGGAACGCCGCTGAAATCTTTAGTGCATTTTGCACTGATAATTTGATAATTTTATAAAATTACAGTAAGGCGTTACCAAGTCATTTTTATTCAATAGAAACATAGTTTTTTACACTATTTACTTGATTCAATGCCATTTATTGCAAAACAATCAAGAAAAATGGCTTGGGAACGCCGCTGAAATCTTTAGTGCATTTTGCACTGATAATTTGATAATTTTATAAAATTACAGTAAGGCGTTACCAAGTCATTTTTATTCAATAGAAACATAGTTTTTTACACTATTTACTTGATTCAATGCCATTTATTGCAAAACAATCAAGAAAAATGGCTTGGGAACGCCGCTGAAATCTTTAGTGCATTTTGCATTGATAATTTGATAATTTTATAAAATTACAGTAAGGCGTTACCAAGTCATTTTTATTCAATAGAAACATAGTTTTTTACACTATTTACTTGATTCAATGCCATTTATTGCAAAACAATCAAGAAAAATGGCTTGGGAACGCCGCTGAAATCTTTAGTGCATTTTGCACTGATAATTTGATAATTTTATAAAATTACAGTAAGGCGTTACCAAGTCATTTTTATTCAATAGAAACATAGTTTTTTACACTATTTACTTGATTCAATGCCATTTATTGCAAAACAATCAAGAAAAATGGCTTGGGAACGCCGCTGAAATCTTTAGTGCATTTTGCACTGATAATTTGATAATTTTATAAAATTACAGTAAGGCGTTACCAAGTCATTTTTATTCAATAGAAACATAGTTTTTTACACTATTTACTTGATTCAATGCCATTTATTGCAAAACAATGAAGAAAAATGGCTTGGGAACGCCGCTGAAATCTTTAGTGCATTTTGCATTGATAATTTGATAATTTTATAAAATTACAGCAAGGCGTTACCAAGTCATTTTTATTCAATAGAAACATGGTTTTTTACACTATTTACTTGATTCAATGCCATTTATTGCAAAACAATCAAGAAAAATGGCTTGGGAACGCCGCTGAAATCTTTAGTGCATTTTGCACTGATAATTTGATAATTTAATAAAATTACAGTAAGGCGTTACCAAGTCATTTTTATTCAATAGAAACATGGTTTTTTACACTATTTACTTGATTCAATGCCATTTATTGCAAAACAATCAAGAAAAATGGCTTGGGAACGCCGCTGAAATCTTTAGTGCATTTAGCACTGATAATTTGATAATTTAATAAAATTACAGTAAGGCGTTACCAAGTCATTTTTATTCAATAGAAACATGGTTTTTTACACTATTTACTTGATTCAATGCCATTTATTGCAAAACAATCAAGAAAAATGGCTTGGGAACGCCGCTGAAATCTTTAGTGCATTTTGCACTGATAATTTGATAATTTTATAAAATTACAGTAAGGCGTTACCAAGTCATTTTTATTCAATAGAAACATGGTTTTTTACACTATTTACTTGATTCAATGCCATTTATTGCAAAACAATCAAGAAAAATGGCTTGGGAACGCCGCTGAAATCTTTAGTGCATTTTGCACTGATAATTTGATAATTTTATAAAATTACAGTAAGGCGTTACCAAGTCATTTTTATTCAATAGAAACATGGTTTTTTACACTATTTACTTGATTCAATGCCATTTATTGCAAAACAATCAAGAAAAATGGCTTGGGAACGCCGCTGAAATCTTTAGTGCATTTAGCACTGATAATTTGATAATTTAATAAAATTACAGTAAGGCGTTACCAAGTCATTTTTATTCAATAGAAACATGGTTTTTTACACTATTTACTTGATTCAATGCCATTTATTGCAAAACAATCAAGAAAAATGGCTTGGGAACGCCGCTGAAATCTTTAGTGCATTTAGCACTGATAATTTGATAATTTAATAAAATTACAGTAAGGCGTTACCAAGTCATTTTTATTCAATAGAAACATGGTTTTTTACACTATTTACTTGATTCAATGCCATTTATTGCAAAACAATCAAGAAAAATGGCTTGGGAACGCCGCTGAAATCTTTAGTGCATTTTGCACTGATAATTTGATAATTTTATAAAATTACAGTAAGGCGTTACCAAGTCATTTTTATTTAATAGAAACATAGTTTTTTACACTATTTACTTGATTTAATGCCATTTATTGCAATACAATCAAGAAAAATGGCTTGGGAACGCCGCTGAAATCTTTAGTGCATTTTGCGTTGATAATTTGATAATTTTAAAAAATTACAGTAAGGCGTTACCAAGTCATTTTTATTTAATAGAAACATAGTTTTTTAAACTATTTACTTGATTTAATGCCATTTATTGCAATACAATCAAGAAAAATGGCTTGGGAACGCCGCTGAAATCTTTAGTGCATTTTGCATTGATAATTTGATAATTTTAAAAAATTACAGTAAGGCGTTACCAAGTCATTTTTATTTAATAGAAACATAGTTTTTTAAACTATTTACTTGATTTAATGCCATTTATTGCAATACAATCAAGAAAAATGGCTTGGGAACGCCGCTGAAATCTTTAGTGCATTTTGCATTGATAATTTGATAATTTTATAAAATTACAGTAAGGCGTTACCAAGTCATTTTTATTTAATAGAAACATAGTTTTTTACACTATTTACTTGATTTAATGCCATTTATTGCAATACAATCAAGAAAAATGGCTTGGGAACGCCGCTGAAATCTTTAGTGCATTTTGCATTGATAATTTGATAATTTTATAAAATTACAGTAAGGCGTTACCAAGTCATTTTTATTTAATAGAAACATAGTTTTTTACACTATTTACTTGATTTAATGCCATTTATTGCAATACAATCAAGAAAAATGGCTTGGGAACGCCGCTGAAATCTTTAGTGCATTTTGCATTGATAATTTGATAATTTTATAAAATTACAGTAAGGCGTTACCAAGTCATTTTTATTTAATAGAAACATAGTTTTTTACACTATTTACTTGATTTAATGCCATTTATTGCAATACAATCAAGAAAAATGGCTTGGGAACGCCGCTGAAATCTTTAGTGCATTTTGCATTGATAATTTGATAATTTTATAAAATTACAGTAAGGCGTTACCAAGTCATTTTTATTTAATAGAAACATAGTTTTTACACTATTTACTTGATTTAATGCCATTTATTGCAATACAATCAAGAAAAATGGCTTGGGAACGCCGCTGAAATCTTTAGTGCATTTTGCATTGATAATTTGATAATTTTATAAAATTACAGTAAGGCGTTACCAAGTCATTTTTATTTAATAGAAACATAGTTTTTTACACTATTTACTTGATTTAATGCCATTTATTGCAATACAATCAAGAAAAATGGCTTGGGAACGCCGCTGAAATCTTTAGTGCATTTTGCATTGATAATTTGATAATTTTATAAAATTACAGTAAGGCGTTACCAAGTCATTTTTATTTAATAGAAACATAGTTTTTTACACTATTTACTTGATTTAATGCCATTTATTGCAATACAATCAAGAAAAATGGCTTGGGAACGCCGCTGAAATCTTTAGTGCATTTTGCATTGATAATTTGATAATTTTATAAAATTACAGTAAGGCGTTACCAAGTCATTTTTATTTAATAGAAACATAGTTTTTTACACTATTTACTTGATTTAATGCCATTTATTGCAATACAATCAAGAAAAATGGCTTGGGAACGCCGCTGAAATCTTTAGTGCATTTTGCATTGATAATTTGATAATTTTAAAAAATTACAGTAAGGCGTTACCAAGTCATTTTTATTTAATAGAAACATAGTTTTATACACTATTTACTTGATTTAATGCCATTTATTGCAATACAATCAAGAAAAATGGCTTGGGAACGCCGCTGAAATCTTTAGTGCATTTTGCATTGATAATTTGATAATTTTATAAAATTACAGTAAGGCGTTACCAAGTCATTTTTATTTAATAGAAACATAGTTTTTTACACTATTTACTTGATTTAATGCCATTTATTGCAATACAATCAAGAAAAATGGCTTGGGAACGCCGCTGAAATCTTTAGTGCATTTTGCATTGATAATTTGATAATTTTATAAAATTACAGTAAGGCGTTACCAAGTCATTTTTATTTAATAGAAACATAGTTTTTTACACTATTTACTTGATTTAATGCCATTTATTGCAATACAATCAAGAAAAATGGCTTGGGAACGCCGCTGAAATCTTTAGTGCATTTTGCATTGATAATTTGATAATTTTATAAAATTACAGTAAGGCGTTACCAAGTCATTTTTATTTAATAGAAACATAGTTTTTTACACTATTTACTTGATTGAATGCCATTTATTGCAATACAATCAAGAAAAATGGCTTGGGAACGCCGCTGAAATCTTTAGTGCATTTTGCATTGATAATTTTATAATTTTATAAAATTACAGTAAGGCGTTACCAAGTCATTTTTATTTAATAGAAACATAGTTTTTTACACTATTTACTTGATTTAATGCCATTTATTGCAATACAATCAAGAAAAATGGCTTGGGAACGCCGCTGAAATCTTTAGTGCATTTTGCATTGATAATTTTATAATTTTATAAAATTACAGTAAGGCGTTACCAAGTCATTTTTATTTAATAGAAACATAGTTTTTTACACTATTTACTTGATTGAATGCCATTTATTGCAATACAATCAAGAAAAATGGCTTGGGAACGCCGCTGAAATCTTTAGTGCATTTTGCATTGATAATTTGATAATTTTATAAAATTACAGTAAGGCGTTACCAAGTCATTTTTATTTAATAGAAACATAGTTTTTTACACTATTTACTTGATTTAATGCCATTTATTGCAATACAATCAAGAAAAATGGCTTGGGAACGCCGCTGAAATCTTTAGTGCATTTTGCATTGATAATTTTATAATTTTATAAAATTACAGTAAGGCGTTACCAAGTCATTTTTATTTAATAGAAACATAGTTTTTTACACTATTTACTTGATTTAATGCCATTTATTGCAATACAATCAAGAAAAATGGCTTGGGAACGCCGCTGAAATCTTTAGTGCATTTTGCATTGATAATTTGATAATTTTATAAAATTACAGTAAGGCGTTACCAAGTCATTTTTATTTAATAGAAACATAGTTTTTTACACTATTTACTTGATTTAATGCCATTTATTGCAATACAATCAAGAAAAATGGCTTGGGAACGCCGCTGAAATCTTTAGTGCATTTTGCATTGATAATTTTATAATTTTATAAAATTACAGTAAGGCGTTACCAAGTCATTTTTATTTAATAGAAACATAGTTTTTTACACTATTTACTTGATTTAATGCCATTTATTGCAATACAATCAAGAAAAATGGCTTGGGAACGCCGCTGAAATCTTTAGTGCATTTTGCATTGATAATTTGATAATTTTATAAAATTACAGTAAGGCGTTACCAAGTCATTTTTATTTAATAGAAACATAGTTTTTTACACTATTTACTTGATTGAATGCCATTTATTGCAATACAATCAAGAAAAATGGCTTGGGAACGCCGCTGAAATCTTTAGTGCATTTTGCATTGATAATTTTATAATTTTATAAAATTACAGTAAGGCGTTACCAAGTCATTTTTATTTAATAGAAACATAGTTTTTTACACTATTTACTTGATTTAATGCCATTTATTGCAATACAATCAAGAAAAATGGCTTGGGAACGCCGCTGAAATCTTTAGTGCATTTTGCATTGATAATTTTATAATTTTATAAAATTACAGTAAGGCGTTACCAAGTCATTTTTATTTAATAGAAACATAGTTTTTTACACTATTTACTTGATTGAATGCCATTTATTGCAATACAATCAAGAAAAATGGCTTGGGAACGCCGCTGAAATCTTTAGTGCATTTTGCATTGATAATTTGATAATTTTATAAAATTACAGTAAGGCGTTACCAAGTCATTTTTATTTAATAGAAACATAGTTTTTTACACTATTTACTTGATTTAATGCCATTTATTGCAATACAATCAAGAAAAATGGCTTGGGAACGCCGCTGAAATCTTTAGTGCATTTTGCATTGATAATTTTATAATTTTATAAAATTACAGTAAGGCGTTACCAAGTCATTTTTATTTAATAGAAACATAGTTTTTTACACTATTTACTTGATTTAATGCCATTTATTGCAATACAATCAAGAAAAATGGCTTGGGAACGCCGCTGAAATCTTTAGTGCATTTTGCATTGATAATTTGATAATTTTATAAAATTACAGTAAGGCGTTACCAAGTCATTTTTATTTAATAGAAACATAGTTTTTTACACTATTTACTTGATTTAATGCCATTTATTGCAATACAATCAAGAAAAATGGCTTGGGAACGCCGCTGAAATCTTTAGTGCATTTTGCATTGATAATTTTATAATTTTATAAAATTACAGTAAGGCGTTACCAAGTCATTTTTATTTAATAGAAACATAGTTTTTTACACTATTTACTTGATTTAATGCCATTTATTGCAATACAATCAAGAAAAATGGCTTGGGAACGCCGCTGAAATCTTTAGTGCATTTTGCATTGATAATTTGATAATTTTATAAAATTACAGTAAGGCGTTACCAAGTCATTTTTATTTAATAGAAACATAGTTTTTTACACTATTTACTTGATTTAATGCCATTTATTGCAATACAATCAAGAAAAATGGCTTGGGAACGCCGCTGAAATCTTTAGTGCATTTTGCATTGATAATTTTATAATTTTATAAAATTACAGTAAGGCGTTACCAAGTCATTTTTATTTAATAGAAACATAGTTTTTTACACTATTTACTTGATTTAATGCCATTTATTGCAATACAATCAAGAAAAATGGCTTGGGAACGCCGCTGAAATCTTTAGTGCATTTTGCATTGATAATTTGATAATTTTATAAAATTACAGTAAGGCGTTACCAAGTCATTTTTATTTAATAGAAACATAGTTTTTTACACTATTTACTTGATTTAATGCCATTTATTGCAATACAATCAAGAAAAATGGCTTGGGAACGCCGCTGAAATCTTTAGTGCATTTTGCATTGATAATTTGATAATTTTATAAAATTACAGTAAGGCGTTACCAAGTCATTTTTATTTAATAGAAACATAGTTTTTTACACTATTTACTTGATTTAATGCCATTTATTGCAATACAATCAAGAAAAATGGCTTGGGAACGCCGCTGAAATCTTTAGTGCATTTTGCATTGATAATTTTATAATTTTATAAAATTACAGTAAGGCGTTACCAAGTCATTTTTATTTAATAGAAACATAGTTTTTTACACTATTTACTTGATTTAATGCCATTTATTGCAATACAATCAAGAAAAATGGCTTGGGAACGCCGCTGAAATCTTTAGTGCATTTTGCATTGATAATTTTATAATTTTATAAAATTACAGTAAGGCGTTACCAAGTCATTTTTATTTAATAGAAACTTAGTTTTTTACACTATTTACTTGATTTAATGCCATTTATTGCAATACAATCAAGAAAAATGGCTTGGGAACGCCGCTGAAATCTTTAGTGCATTTTGCATTGATAATTTTATAATTTTATAAAATTACAGTAAGGCGTTACCAAGTCATTTTTATTTAATAGAAACATAGTTTTTTACACTATTTACTTGATTTAATGCCATTTATTGCAATACATTCAAGAAAAATGGCTTGGGAACGCCGCTGAAATCTTTAGTGCATTTTGCATTGATAATTTGATAATTTTATAAAATTACAGTAAGGCGTTACCAAGTCATTTTTATTTAATAGAAACATAGTTTTTTACACTATTTACTTGATTGAATGCCATTTATTGCAATACAATCAAGAAAAATGGCTTGGGAACGCCGCTGAAATCTTTAGTGCATTTTGCACTGATTATTTAATAATTTTATAAAATTACTGTAAGGCGTTACCAAGTCATTTTTATTTAATAGAAACTTAGTTTTTTACACTATTTACTTGATTTAATGCCATTTATTGCAATACAATCAAGAAAAATGGCTTGGGAACGCCGCTGAAACCTTTAGTGCATTTTGCATTGATAATTTGATAATTTTATAAAATTACAGTAAGGCGTTACCAAGTCATTTTTATTTAATAGAAACATAGTTTTTTAAACTATTTACTTGATTCAATGCCATTTTATGCAATACAATCAAGAAAAATGGCTTGGCAACGCCGCTGAAATCTTTCATCACTGTGATCGGTCGTATTTCTTTTCGCTCTTGAATATTTTTGTTTTTTGCTGTAAAAAACAGAAATATGTCTTTGTCACCACATTCCAGTTCTTTTAAACGAAGAAATCGCCCTCGTAGTGTTACTGATAACTCCCCACAAAACAAGAAAGGTTTATTTGATGATGATGAGGAACTTCACAACGCTCTCCAAGGTGTTGATGAATCGATGAATACTGCTGAAGAGTTTATGAATACTTTAACTGATGAAAATATCAAATCTCAATTTTCATTATTATTAGAAGCATGTAAAAAATCTCGCTACATTATTAACACATTGCATAATTTTACTACCAAACTTGTTACTCGTATTGAAGCTGTTGAAAGTCGTGATCGAAATCGCACAATTATGGTATCGGGTGTTAATCCTGTTGGTGATTCTCCTTTCGAAATTGCTCAAAGTGATAAAGAAACTTGCAAAAAAAATTATTAATTTCCTTGGTATTCCTTACATTCCAACAATCTATCGATTGGGTGTTCTTAAATCAAAAAATGATAAAGCTAAAAAACCACACCATCATTCCCGTTCTGTTCCCGAAGATATTGTAAACAAAGAAAAAGCAAACACCACCAAGCCTGCTCTTATCAAGATGATCTTTCCGGATGCTTCTCTTTGCCGATTTGCTCTTTTCAAAGCAAAAAAGCTTCGTGATGATCAATCTTTTGATGGAATTTATCTTAACCCCAGCCGTACACGTGAAGAGCAACATGTTTACAATGAAAATCGAAAGTTGATCAAATCTCTCCGTGAAAAACATATTGCTGCTGTCTATTACCGTAATGATGTTTACATTTCCAATAATGGCAAATTAACTAAATATGAAAAAGGAACTGATGAAGATGAAAGTGAGTTTTGAAATTTTAGTAATGAGCCCAAGTTAACCCCTGAACTAACCACTTTTGAATTATATTCTTGTAATGTCCGTTCTATATTTAACAAACGTAACTATCTTCATTATTTTTTAGAAAAAAATAACAACATAATATTTTGCATAACTGAATCTTTTCTTAAACCAAAAATTCCCTCAACCCTAATAACCGGTAAAACCCGTTTTAATTGTTTTCGATCTGATAGACCTTCACCTCAAAATGGTGGAGGAGTAGCAATTTTAATCCCTAATTTTATCTCTGCTTTGAATATTCCTTTCAAAAAAATTCCCCATATCGATATGCTAATTGTTGATGTCTTCTTTGTTCCTGAACCTTATCGCTTTTTTGTTGTTTATGCCCCTCCTAGAAAAACAAATCTTTCTATCTTAATTAAACTTTGTGAAACTATTCAAAGCAATCTCTCGTCTAAATTCACCAATATTATTACTGGTGATTTTAATTTGACTCTATCTCATACTGATAAGATGGGCAAATTTTTCCTCAATTTTTTATCTTCTTGTAATCTTGTAAATTTAATTCATGTACCTACTCGTCTTAATAATATTCTTGATTTATTAATTACTTCTAATGTTGATGCTTTAAAAAATCCTGAAGTTCTCCCACCCTTTGCTAACTCTGACCACAATTCTATCTCTGCAACTATTAATTGTCATGTAAATCCTCCAATTGTTAAAAAGCATCGTGATTTCATAAATGCTGATTATAAATTAATTAATTCTTTTATTGCTAACTTTGATTGGAATAGTCTCTCTAATTATCACAATATCGATGAAATGTATAAATTTTTCTATTCATTTGTTAACTTAACTATTGAAAATTTTGTTCCTTTTTATGTTCCAAAACCCTCTCCAAATCCTACTTATATTGATAAAACCATTGAATACCGTAATTCATTGTTACTTAAACCTTTTTCTCGTGAGCGATATCTCCAAATCTCTCGTGTTTCACGTAAAATTCTTTATTTATCCAAAAAATGGAATACAGCCCGAGAAAAGCGTTTAAGAAAAACACGGTTTATGAAAGGAATGTACAACAGAATTTCTTACCTAACTAAAGGTTCTCCTCCAATTCCTTCTTTAAAATTTAATTCTGAGATTATAAATCATCCTCGTGAAAAAGCTGAAGTCTTTGCTAAATATTATGAAAATTGTGATGTTAATAATTATGAAGTTCATTCATCTACAGATCTTAAAAATATTGATATTGATAATGTTGCACCATATAATATTGCTAATATCTTAAAACATTTGCCATCTAAAACTAACACTTCCCCTGATGGAATAAGTTATATCTTTCTCAAAAAATGTTCTGATTCTTTAGCTTTACCTATTTCAATAATATTCAAACAAAGCTTTAATTCTGGTGAAATTCCCTCTTTTTGGCGAAATGCAATTGTTAAACCTTTTTATAAAAAGGGTGATCCTAGTTTAGTTGATAATTATCGGCAAATATCTTTAACTTGCTCTCTCTCAAAAATTGCTGAAAAAATTGTTGCTAAAAGTCTCTTAAACTATTTAATCACCAATAATATTATTCCTTCCACACAACATGGATTTCTTCCATGTAAATCTGTGATCACTCAATTGTTGTCTTCCTACGACTCTGTAACTTCATATTGTGAAAAAGCTCAACCTGTTGACATCATATATTTTGATTTTGCTAAAGCTTTTGATTCTGTTGATCACGAACTTCTTTTAAAAAAATTGTATGATAAAGGATTTAATGGTATTGAACTTAAATGGATAGCTAATTTTCTTAAAAACAGAACTTTTTCTGTCACTGTTGATAATTGTCATTCTTCTTCTTACAAATGTAACAAAGGTGTGCCTCAAGGATCCGTTTTGGGTCCACTTTTATTTTTATTCTTTGTCTCTGATCTTCCAAGTTTCTGTAAATCTGATGGTGTTGAAGTCGGTATGTACGCCGACGATCTAAAAATATTTGGAAATCCAAAAAACGCTTTACTTCAAACATTTATCAGTAAACTAGAAATTTGGTGTTTATTAAATAAGCTTGATCTTTCCATTGCTAAATGTCTAGTCATCCATTTATTTAATCGTAAATCTAAAACTTATTTCTATAATGGTGAAGAAATTAAATCTATTGTTGAACCTGTCCGAGATTTAGGTCTTTATGTTTCACCTAATCTAAAATTCACAAATCACATTGAAAATATGATTAAAAAATCTCGAGCATGTCTCTTTGTTTTGTTTAAAACTATCTCTTCAAATGATAGTAAATTTTTACTGCATATGTATAAAACTTATGTTCTTCCTATTCTTGATTTTGCTTCACCTCTTTACAATCCCACTAAAATTAATGAAATTAAAAGTATTGAAAGAGTACAAAAACTTGCAACTCGAATGATATTTCAAAGAGATTTTTCTTTGAGGTCAAAATTTAAATGCCAAATTCCCAGTTATATTTCTCGTTTAAAAGAATTGAATTTATTCTCTCTTGAACACCGTCGTCTTTTTAATGATCTGTTACTTTTTGATAAAATTAAGCGTGAACTGTTCTTTTGTAACTTCAACATCAAAACATCTACAAATCATATAACAAGAGGACCTAAAGAAAAGATTATAATTCCTCACTGTAAAACATCAATAAGAAGAGAATTCTTCACTGTCAGAGTAGCAACCTTTTATTCTAAACTTCCTAACTTTCTTCAAGATTCAACATCTCATAAAGAATTTAAAATTACACTTCTTAACTTTTTTAACAACCGGTTCGATACTAACTTTTTATTTCCACTAACTAAATATTACTAACATAATGGGCTCAATTACTTTAATTTAAACTCGTATTACTTTAAATCAATAAATTTTTCTTGTTTATTCTTTAAATTTATTTTAATTTTTATTTCTTTATTTTTTAAATAATAACTGTAACTGTAATTTGAAATTACTTATATCTTTATTTTGTTTTTATTAAATATGTCTGTTTTCTTGTAAAACGTTCAATAAATATAATAATAACATAATAATATAATAATAATAATTACAGTAAGGCGTTACCAAGTCATTTTTATTTAATAGAAACATAGTTTTTTACACTATTTACTTGATTGAATGCCATTTATTGCAATACAATCAAGAAAAATGGCTTGGGAACGCCGCTGAAATCTTTAGTGCATTTTGCATTGATAATTTGATAATTTTATAAAATTACTGTAAGGCGTTACCAAGTCATTTTTATTTAATAGAAACTTAGTTTTTTACACTATTTACTTAATTGAATGCCATTTATTGCAATACAATCAAGAAAAATGGCTTGGGAACGCCGCTGAAATCTTTAGTGCATTTTGCATTGATAATTTGATAATTTTATAAAATTACTGTAAGGCGTTACCAAGTCATTTTTATTTAATAGAAACTTAGTTTTTTACACTATTTACTTGATTTAATGCCATTTACTGCAATACAATCAAGAAAAATGGCTTGGGAATGCCGCTGAAACCTTTAGTGCATTTTGTATTGATAATTTGATAATTTTATAAAATTACTGTAAGGCGTTACCAAGTCATTTTTATTTAATAGAAACATAGTTTTTTAAACTATTTACTTGATTGAATGCCATTTATTGCAATACAATCAAGAAAAATGGCTTGGGAACGCCGCTGAAATCTTTAGTGCATTTTGCATTGATAATTTTATAATTTTATAAAATTACTGTAAGGCGTTACCAAGTCATTTTTATTTAATAGAAACATAGTTTTTTACACCATTTACTTGATTGAATGCCATTTATTGCAATACAATCAAGAAAAATGGCTTGGGAACGCCGCTGAAATCTTTAGTGCATTTTGCATTGATAATTTGATAATTTTATAAAATTACTGTAAGGCGTTACCAAGTCATTTTTATTTAATAGAAACATAGTTTTTTACACTATTTACTTGATTTAATGCCATTTACTGCAATACAATCAAGAAAAATGGCTTGGGAACGCCGCTGAAACCTTTAGTGCATTTTGCATTGATAATTTGATAATTTTATAAAATTACTGTAAGGCGTTACCAAGTCATTTTTATTTAATAGAAACATAGTTTTTTAAACTATTTACTTGATTGAATGCCATTTATTGCAATACAATCAAGAAAAATGGCTTGGGAACGCCGCTGAAACCTTTAGTGCATTTTGCATTGATAATTTGATAATTTTATAAAATTACTGTAAGGCGTTACCAAGTCATTTTTATTTAATAGAAACTTAGTTTTTTACACTATTTACTTGATTTAATGCCATTTACTGCAATACAATCAAGAAAAATGGCTTGGGAACGCCGCTGAAACCTTTAGTGCATTTTGCATTGATAATTTGATAATTTTATAAAATTACTGTAAGGCGTTACCAAGTCATTTTTATTTAATAGAAACATAGTTTTTTACACTATTTACTTGATTTAATGCCATTTACTGCAATACAATCAAGAAAAATGGCTTGGGAACGCCGCTGAAACCTTTAGTGCATTTTGCATTGATAATTTGATAATTTTATAAAATTACTGTAAGGCGTTACCAAGTCATTTTTATTTAATAGAAACATAGTTTTTTAAACTATTTACTTGATTGAATGCCATTTATTGCAATACAATCAAGAAAAATGGCTTGGGAACGCCGCTGAAACCTTTAGTGCATTTTGCATTGATAATTTGATAATTTTATAAAATTACTGTAAGGCGTTACCAAGTCATTTTTATTTAATAGAAACTTAGTTTTTTACACTATTTACTTGATTTAATGCCATTTACTGCAATACAATCAAGAAAAATGGCTTGGGAACGCCGCTGAAACCTTTAGTGCATTTTGCATTGATAATTTGATAATTTTATAAAATTACTGTAAGGCGTTACCAAGTCATTTTTATTTAATAGAAACTTAGTTTTTTACACCATTTACTTGATTGAATGCCATTTATTGCAATACAATCAAGAAAAATGGCTTGGGAACGCCGCTGAAATCTTTAGTGCATTTTGCATTGATAATTTGATAATTTTATAAAATTACTGTAAGGCGTTACCAAGTCATTTTTATTTAATAGAAACATAGTTTTTTAAACTATTTACTTGATTGAATGCCATTTATTGCAATACAATCAAGAAAAATGGCTTGGGAACGCCGCTGAAACCTTTAGTGCATTTTGCATTGATAATTTGATAATTTTATAAAATTACTGTAAGGCGTTACCAAGTCATTTTTATTTAATAGAAACTTAGTTTTTTACACTATTTACTTGATTGAATGCCATTTATTGCAATACAATCAAGAAAAATGGCTTGGGAACGCCGCTGAAATCTTTAGTGCATTTTGCATTGATAATTTGATAATTTTATAAAATTACTGTAAGGCGTTACCAAGTCATTTTTATTTAATAGAAACATAGTTTTTTAAACTATTTACTTGATTGAATGCCATTTATTGCAATACAATCAAGAAAAATGGCTTGGGAACGCCGCTGAAACCTTTAGTGCATTTTGCATTGATAATTTGATAATTTTATAAAATTACTGTAAGGCGTTACCAAGTCATTTTTATTTAATAGAAACTTAGTTTTTTACACTATTTACTTGATTTAATGCCATTTACTGCAATACAATCAAGAAAAATGGCTTGGGAACGCCGCTGAAATCTTTAGTGCATTTTGCATTGATAATTTGATAATTTTATAAAATTACTGTAAGGCGTTACCAAGTCATTTTTATTTAATAGAAACATAGTTTTTTAAACTATTTACTTGATTGAATGCCATTTATTGCAATACAATCAAGAAAAATGGCTTGGGAACGCCGCTGAAATCTTTAGTGCATTTTGCATTGATAATTTGATAATTTTATAAAATTACTGTAAGGCGTTACCAAGTCATTTTTATTTAATAGAAACATAGTTTTTTAAACTATTTACTTGATTGAATGCCATTTATTGCAATACAATCAAGAAAAATGGCTTGGGAACGCCGCTGAAATCTTTAGTGCATTTTGCATTGATAATTTGATAATTTTATAAAATTACTGTAAGGCGTTACCAAGTCATTTTTATTTAATAGAAACATAGTTTTTTAAACTATTTACTTGATTGAATGCCATTTATTGCAATACAATCAAGAAAAATGGCTTGGGAACGCCGCTGAAACCTTTAGTGCATTTTGCATTGATAATTTGATAATTTTATAAAATTACAGTAAGGCGTTACCAAGTCATTTTTATTTAATAGAAACTTAGTTTTTTACACTATTTACTTGATTTAATGCCATTTACTGCAATACAATCAAGAAAAATGGCTTGGGAACGCCGCTGAAACCTTTAGTGCATTTTGCATTGATAATTTGATAATTTTATAAAATTACTGTAAGGCGTTACCAAGTCATTTTTATTTAATAGAAACTTAGTTTTTTACACCATTTACTTGATTGAATGCCATTTATTGCAATACAATCAAGAAAAATGGCTTGGGAACGCCGCTGAAATCTTTAGTGCATTTTGCATTGATAATTTGATAATTTTATAAAATTACTGTAAGGCGTTACCAAGTCATTTTTATTTAATAGAAACATAGTTTTTTAAACTATTTACTTGATTGAATGCCATTTATTGCAATACAATCAAGAAAAATGGCTTGGGAACGCCGCTGAAACCTTTAGTGCATTTTGCATTGATAATTTGATAATTTTATAAAATTACTGTAAGGCGTTACCAAGTCATTTTTATTTAATAGAAACTTAGTTTTTTACACTATTTACTTGATTTAATGCCATTTACTGCAATACAATCAAGAAAAATGGCTTGGGAACGCCGCTGAAACCTTTAGTGCATTTTGCATTGATAATTTGATAATTTTATAAAATTACTGTAAGGCGTTACCAAGTCATTTTTATTTAATAGAAACATAGTTTTTTAAACTATTTACTTGATTGAATGCCATTTATTGCAATACAATCAAGAAAAATGGCTTGGGAACGCCGCTGAAACCTTTAGTGCATTTTGCATTGATAATTTGATAATTTTATAAAATTACTGTAAGGCGTTACCAAGTCATTTTTATTTAATAGAAACATAGTTTTTTAAACTATTTACTTGATTGAATGCCATTTATTGCAATACAATCAAGAAAAATGGCTTGGGAACGCCGCTGAAACCTTTAGTGCATTTTGCATTGATAATTTGATAATTTTATAAAATTACTGTAAGGCGTTACCAAGTCATTTTTATTTAATAGAAACATAGTTTTTTAAACTATTTACTTGATTGAATGCCATTTATTGCAATACAATCAAGAAAAATGGCTTGGGAACGCCGCTGAAACCTTTAGTGCATTTTGCATTGATAATTTGATAATTTTATAAAATTACTGTAAGGCGTTACCAAGTCATTTTTATTTAATAGAAACATAGTTTTTTAAACTATTTACTTGATTGAATGCCATTTATTGCAATACAATCAAGAAAAATGGCTTGGGAACGCCGCTGAAACCTTTAGTGCATTTTGCATTGATAATTTGATAATTTTATAAAATTACTGTAAGGCGTTACCAAGTCATTTTTATTTAATAGAAACTTAGTTTTTTACACTATTTACTTGATTTAATGCCATTTACTGCAATACAATCAAGAAAAATGGCTTGGGAACGCCGCTGAAACCTTTAGTGCATTTTGCATTGATAATTTGATAATTTTATAAAATTACTGTAAGGCGTTACCAAGTCATTTTTATTTAATAGAAACATAGTTTTTTAAACTATTTACTTGATTGAATGCCATTTATTGCAATACAATCAAGAAAAATGGCTTGGGAACGCCGCTGAAACCTTTAGTGCATTTTGCATTGATAATTTGATAATTTTATAAAATTACTGTAAGGCGTTACCAAGTCATTTTTATTTAATAGAAACATAGTTTTTTAAACTATTTACTTGATTGAATGCCATTTATTGCAATACAATCAAGAAAAATGGCTTGGGAACGCCGCTGAAATCTTTAGTGCATTTTGCATTGATAATTTGATAATTTTATAAAATTACTGTAAGGCGTTACCAAGTCATTTTTATTTAATAGAAACATAGTTTTTTAAACTATTTACTTGATTGAATGCCATTTATTGCAATACAATCAAGAAAAATGGCTTGGGAACGCCGCTGAAATCTTTAGTGCATTTTGCATTGATAATTTGATAATTTTATAAAATTACTGTAAGGCGTTACCAAGTCATTTTTATTTAATAGAAACATAGTTTTTTACACTATTTACTTGATTTAATGCCATTTATTGCAATACAATCAAGAAAAATGGCTTGGGAACGCCGCTGAAACCTTTAGTGCATTTTGCATTGATAATTTGATAATTTTATAAAATTACTGTAAGGCGTTACCAAGTCATTTTTATTTAATAGAAACATAGTTTTTTACACTATTTACTTGATTCAATGCCATTTATTGCAATACAATCAAGAAAAATGGCTTGGGAACGCCGCTGAAACCTTTAGTGCATTTTGCATTGATAATTTTATAATTTTATAAAATTACTGTAAGGCGTTACCAAGTCATTTTTATTTAATAGAAACATAGTTTTTTAAACTATTTACTTGATTTAATGCCATTTATTGCAATACAATCAAGAAAAATGGCTTGGGAACGCCGCTGAAACCTTTAGTGCATTTTGCATTGATAATTTGATAATTTTATAAAATTACTGTAAGGCGTTACCAAGTCATTTTTATTTAATAGAAACATAGTTTTTTAAACTATTTACTTGATTGAATGCCATTTATTGCAATACAATCAAGAAAAATGGCTTGGGAACGCCGCTGAAACCTTTAGTGCATTTTGCATTGATAATTTGATAATTTTATAAAATTACTGTAAGGCGTTACCAAGTCATTTTTATTTAATAGAAACATAGTTTTTTAAACTATTTACTTGATTGAATGCCATTTATTGCAATACAATCAAGAAAAATGGCTTGGGAACGCCGCTGAAATCTTTAGTGCATTTTGCATTGATAATTTTATAATTTTATAAAATTACTGTAAGGCGTTACCAAGTCATTTTTATTTAATAGAAACATAGTTTTTTACACTATTTACTTGATTTAATGCCATTTATTGCAATACAATCAAGAAAAATGGCTTGGGAACGCCGCTGAAACCTTTAGTGCATTTTGCATTGATAATTTGATAATTTTATAAAATTACTGTAAGGCGTTACCAAGTCATTTTTATTTAATAGAAACATAGTTTTTTACACTATTTACTTGATTGAATGCCATTTATTGCAATACAATCAAAAAAAATGGCTTGGGAACGCCGCTGAAACCTTTAGTGCATTTTGCATTGATAATTTGATAATTTTATAAAATTACAGTAAGGCGTTACCAAGTCATTTTTATTTAATAGAAACATAGTTTTATACACTATTTACTTAATTGAATGCCATTTATTGCAATACAATCAAGAAAAATGGCTTGGGAACGCCGCTGAAATCTTTAGTGCATTTTGCATTGATAATTTGATAATTTTATAAAATTACAGTAAGGCGTTACCAAGTCATTTTTATTTAATAGAAACATAGTTTTATACACTATTTACTTAATTGAATGCCATTTATTGCAATACAATCAAGAAAAATGGCTTGGGAACGCCGCTGAAATCTTTAGTGCATTTTGCATTGATAATTTGATAATTTTATAAAATTACAGTAAGGCGTTACCAAGTCATTTTTATTTAATAGAAACACAGTTTTATACACTATTTACTTGATTGAATGCCATTTATTGCAATACAATCAAAAAAAATGGCTTGGGAACGCCGCTGAAACCTTTAGTGCATTTTGCATTGATAATTTGATAATTTTATAAAATTACAGTAAGGCGTTACCAAGTCATTTTTATTTAATAGAAACATAGTTTTATACACTATTTACTTGATTGAATGCCATTTATTGCAATACAATCAAGAAAAATGGCTTGGGAACGCCGCTGAAATCTTTAGTGCATTTTGCATTGATAATTTGATAATTTTATAAAATTACAGTAAGGCGTTACCAAGTCATTTTTATTTAATAGAAACATAGTTTTATACACTATTTACTTGATTGAATGCCATTTATTGCAATACAATCAAGAAAAATGGCTTGGGAACGCCGCTGAAATCTTTAGTGCATTTTGCACTGATTATTTAATAATTTTATAAAATTGCAGTGAGGTGTTACCAAGTCATTTTTATTTAATAGAAACATAGTTTTTTACACTATTTACTTGATTTAATGCCATTTATTGCAATACAATCAAGAAAAATGGCTTGGGAACGCCGCTGAAACCTTTAGTGCATTTTGCATTGATAATTTGATAATTTTATAAAATTACAGTAAGGCGTTACCAAGTCATTTTTATTTAATAGAAACATAGTTTTTTACACTATTTACTTGATTTAATGCCATTTATTGCAATACAATCAAGAAAAATGGCTTGGGAACGCCGCTGAAATCTTTAGTGCATTTTGCATTGATAATTTGATAATTTTATAAAATTACAGTAAGGCGTTACCAAGTCATTTTTATTTAATAGAAACATAGTTTTATACACTATTTACTTAATTGAATGCCATTTATTGCAATACAATCAAGAAAAATGGCTTGGGAACGCCGCTGAAATCTTTAGTGCATTTTGCATTGATAATTTGATAATTTTATAAAATTACAGTAAGGCGTTACCAAGTCATTTTTATTTAATAGAAACATAGTTTTATACACTATTTACTTAATTGAATGCCATTTATTGCAATACAATCAAGAAAAATGGCTTGGGAACGCCGCTGAAATCTTTAGTGCATTTTGCACTGATTATTTAATAATTTTATAAAATTGCAGTGAGGTGTTACCAAGTCATTTTTATTTAATAGAAACATAGTTTTTTACACTATTTACTTGATTTAATGCCATTTATTGCAATACAATCAAGAAAAATGGCTTGGGAACGCCGCTGAAACCTTTAGTGCATTTTGCATTGATAATTTGATAATTTTATAAAATTACAGTAAGGCGTTACCAAGTCATTTTTATTTAATAGAAACATAGTTTTTTACACTATTTACTTGATTTAATGCCATTTATTGCAATACAATCAAGAAAAATGGCTTGGGAACGCCGCTGAAACCTTTAGTGCATTTTGCATTGATAATTTGATAATTTTATAAAATTACAGTAAGGCGTTACCAAGTCATTTTTATTTAATAGAAACATAGTTTTTTACACTATTTACTTGATTTAATGCCATTTATTGCAATACAATCAAGAAAAATGGCTTGGGAACGCCGCTGAAACCTTTAGTGCATTTTGCATTGATAATTTGATAATTTTATAAAATTACAGTAAGGCGTTACCAAGTCATTTTTATTTAATAGAAACATAGTTTTTTACACTATTTACTTGATTTAATGCCATTTATTGCAATACAATCAAGAAAAATGGCTTGGGAACGCCGCTGAAACCTTTAGTGCATTTTGCATTGATAATTTGATAATTTTATAAAATTACAGTAAGGCGTTACCAAGTCATTTTTATTTAATAGAAACATAGTTTTATACACTATTTACTTAATTGAATGCCATTTATTGCAATACAATCAAGAAAAATGGCTTGGGAACGCCGCTGAAATCTTTAGTGCATTTTGCATTGATAATTTGATAATTTTATAAAATTACTGTAAGGCGTTACCAAGTCATTTTTATTTAATAGAAACATAGTTTTTTACACTATTTACTTAATTGAATGCCATTTATTGCAATACAATCAAGAAAAATGGCTTGGGAACGCCGCTGAAATCTTTAGTGCATTTTGCACTGATTATTTAATAATTTTATAAAATTGCAGTGAGGTGTTACCAAGTCATTTTTATTTAATAGAAACATAGTTTTATACACTATTTACTTGATTTAATGCCATTTATTGCAATACAATCAAGAAAAATGGCTTGGGAACGCCGCTGAAACCTTTAGTGCATTTTGCATTGATAATTTGATAATTTTATAAAATTACTGTAAGGCGTTACCAAGTCATTTTTATTTAATAGAAACATAGTTTTTTACACTATTTACTTGATTGAATGCCATTTATTGCAATACAATCAAGAAAAATGGCTTGGGAACGCCGCTGAAACCTTTAGTGCATTTTGCATTGATAATTTGATAATTTTATAAAATTACAGTAAGGCGTTACCAAGTCATTTTTATTTAATAGAAACATAGTTTTTTAAACTATTTACTTGATTGAATGCCATTTATTGCAATACAATCAAGAAAAATGGCTTGGGAACGCCGCTGAAATCTTTAGTGCATTTTGCATTGATAATTTGATAATTTTATAAAATTACAGTAAGGCGTTACCAAGTCATTTTTATTTAATAGAAACATAGTTTTTTACACTATTTACTTGATTTAATGCCATTTATTGCAATACAATCAAGAAAAATGGCTTGGGAACGCCGCTGAAACCTTTAGTGCATTTTGCATTGATAATTTGATAATTTTATAAAATTACTGTAAGGCGTTACCAAGTCATTTTTATTTAATAGAAACATAGTTTTTTAAACTATTTACTTGATTGAATGCCATTTATTGCAATACAATCAAGAAAAATGGCTTGGGAACGCCGCTGAAACCTTTAGTGCATTTTGCATTGATAATTTGATAATTTTATAAAATTACTGTAAGGCGTTACCAAGTCATTTTTATTTAATAGAAACATAGTTTTTTAAACTATTTACTTGATTGAATGCCATTTATTGCAATACAATCAAGAAAAATGGCTTGGGAACGCCGCTGAAATCTTTAGTGCATTTTGCATTGATAATTTTATAATTTTATAAAATTACTGTAAGGCGTTACCAAGTCATTTTTATTTAATAGAAACATAGTTTTTTACACTATTTACTTGATTTAATGCCATTTATTGCAATACAATCAAGAAAAATGGCTTGGGAACGCCGCTGAAACCTTTAGTGCATTTTGCATTGATAATTTGATAATTTTATAAAATTACTGTAAGGCGTTACCAAGTCATTTTTATTTAATAGAAACATAGTTTTTTACACTATTTACTTGATTGAATGCCATTTATTGCAATACAATCAAGAAAAATGGCTTGGGAACGCCGCTGAAACCTATAGTGCATTTTGCATTGATAATTTGATAATTTTATAAAATTACAGTAAGGCGTTACCAAGTCATTTTTATTTAATAGAAACATAGTTTTATACACTATTTACTTAATTGAATGCCATTTATTGCAATACAATCAAGAAAAATGGCTTGGGAACGCCGCTGAAATCTTTAGTGCATTTTGCATTGATAATTTGATAATTTTATAAAATTACAGTAAGGCGTTACCAAGTCATTTTTATTTAATAGAAACATAGTTTTATACACTATTTACTTAATTGAATGCCATTTATTGCAATACAATCAAGAAAAATGGCTTGGGAACGCCGCTGAAATCTTTAGTGCATTTTGCATTGATAATTTGATAATTTTATAAAATTACAGTAAGGCGTTACCAAGTCATTTTTATTTAATAGAAACATAGTTTTATACACTATTTACTTGATTGAATGCCATTTATTGCAATACAATCAAGAAAAATGGCTTGGGAACGCCGCTGAAATCTTTAGTGCATTTTGCACTGATTATTTAATAATTTTATAAAATTGCAGTGAGGTGTTACCAAGTCATTTTTATTTAATAGAAACATAGTTTTTTACACTATTTACTTGATTTAATGCCATTTATTGCAATACAATCAAGAAAAATGGCTTGGGAACGCCGCTGAAACCTTTAGTGCATTTTGCATTGATAATTTGATAATTTTATAAAATTACAGTAAGGCGTTACCAAGTCATTTTTATTTAATAGAAACATAGTTTTTTACACTATTTACTTGATTTAATGCCATTTATTGCAATACAATCAAGAAAAATGGCTTGGGAACGCCGCTGAAATCTTTAGTGCATTTTGCATTGATAATTTGATAATTTTATAAAATTACAGTAAGGCGTTACCAAGTCATTTTTATTTAATAGAAACATAGTTTTATACACTATTTACTTAATTGAATGCCATTTATTGCAATACAATCAAGAAAAATGGCTTGGGAACGCCGCTGAAATCTTTAGTGCATTTTGCATTGATAATTTGATAATTTTATAAAATTACTGTAAGGCGTTACCAAGTCATTTTTATTTAATAGAAACATAGTTTTTTACACTATTTACTTAATTGAATGCCATTTATTGCAATACAATCAAGAAAAATGGCTTGGGAACGCCGCTGAAATCTTTAGTGCATTTTGCACTGATTAATTAATAATTTTATAAAATTGCAGTGAGGTGTTACCAAGTCATTTTTATTTAATAGAAACATAGTTTTATACACTATTTACTTGATTTAATGCCATTTATTGCAATACAATCAAGAAAAATGGCTTGGGAACGCCGCTGAAATCTTTAGTGCATTTTGCATTGATAATTTGATAATTTTATAAAATTACAGTAAGGCGTTACCAAGTCATTTTTATTTAATAGAAACATAGTTTTATACACTATTTACTTGATTTAATGCCATTTATTGCAATACAATCAAGAAAAATGGCTTGGGAACGCCGCTGAAATCTTTAGTGCATTTTGCATTGATAATTTGATAATTTTATAAAATTACAGTAAGGCGTTACCAAGTCATTTTTATTTAATAGAAACATAGTTTTTTACACTATTTACTTGATTGAATGCCATTTATTGCAATACAATCAAGAAAAATGGCTTGGGAACGCCGCTGAAATCTTGAGTGCATTTTGCATTGATAACTTGATAATTTTGTAAAATTACAGTAAGGCGTTACCAAGTCATTTTTATTTAATAGAAACATAGTTTTTTACACTATTTACTTGATTTAATGCCATTTATTGCAATACAATCAAGAAAAATGGCTTGGGAACGCCGCTGAAATCTTTAGTGTATTTTGCATTGATAATTTGATAATTTTATAAAATTACAGTAAGGCGTTACCAAGTCATTTTTATTTAATAGAAACATAGTTTTTTACACTATTTACTTGATTTAATGCCATTTATTGCAATACAATCAAGAAAAATGGCTTGGGAACGCCGCTGAAATCTTTAGTGCATTTTGCATTGATAACTTGATAATTTTGTAAAATTACAGTAAGGCGTTACCAAGTCATTTTTATTTAATAGAAACATAGTTTTTTACACTATTTACTTGATTTAATGCCATTTATTGCAATACAATCAAGAAAAATGGCTTGGGAACGCCGCTGAAATCTTTAGTGCATTTTGCATTGATAATTTTATAATTTTATAAAATTACAGTAAGGCGTTACCAAGTCATTTTTATTTAATAGAAACATAGTTTTTTACACTATTTACTTGATTGAATGCCATTTATTGCAATACAATCAAGAAAAATGGCTTGGGAACGCCGCTGAAATCTTTAGTGCATTTTGCATTGATAATTTGATAATTTTATAAAATTACAGTAAGGCGTTACCAAGTCATTTTTATTTAATAGAAACATAGTTTTTTACACTATTTACTTGATTGAATGCCATTTATTGCAATACAATCAAGAAAAATGGCTTGGGAACGCCGCTGAAATCTTTAGTGCATTTTGCATTGATAATTTTATAATTTTATAAAATTACAGTAAGGCGTTACCAAGTCATTTTTATTTAATAGAAACATAGTTTTTTACACTATTTACTTGATTGAATGCCATTTATTGCAATACAATCAAGAAAAATGGCTTGGGAACGCCGCTGAAATCTTTAGTGCATTTTGCATTGATAATTTTATAATTTTATAAAATTACAGTAAGGCGTTACCAAGTCATTTTTATTTAATAGAAACATAGTTTTTTACACTATTTACTTGATTAAATGCCATTTATTGCAATACAATCAAGAAAAATGGCTTGGGAACGCCGCTGAAATCTTTAGTGCATTTTGCATTGATAATTTTATAATTTTATAAAATTACAGTAAGGCGTTACCAAGTCATTTTTATTTAATAGAAACATAGTTTTTTACACTATTTACTTGATTGAATGCCATTTATTGCAATACAATCAAGAAAAATGGCTTGGGAACGCCGCTGAAATCTTTAGTGCATTTTGCATTGATAATTTGATAATTTTATAAAATTACAGTAAGGCGTTACCAAGTCATTTTTATTTAATAGAAACATAGTTTTTTACACTATTTACTTGATTGAATGCCATTTATTGCAATACAATCAAGAAAAATGGCTTGGGAACGCCGCTGAAATCTTTAGTGCATTTTGCATTGATAATTTTATAATTTTATAAAATTACAGTAAGGCGTTACCAAGTCATTTTTATTTAATAGAAACATAGTTTTTTACACTATTTACTTGATTGAATGCCATTTATTGCAATACAATCAAGAAAAATGGCTTGGGAACGCCGCTGAAATCTTGAGTGCATTTTGCATTGATAACTTGATAATTTTGTAAAATTACAGTAAGGCGTTACCAAGTCATTTTTATTTAATAGAAACATAGTTTTTTACACTATTTACTTGATTTAATGCCATTTATTGCAATACAATCAAGAAAAATGGCTTGGGAACGCCGCTGAAATCTTTAGTGTATTTTGCATTGATAATTTGATAATTTTATAAAATTACAGTAAGGCGTTACCAAGTCATTTTTATTTAATAGAAACATAGTTTTTTACACTATTTACTTGATTGAATGCCATTTATTGCAATACAATCAAGAAAAATGGCTTGGGAACGCCGCTGAAATCTTGAGTGCATTTTGCATTGATAACTTGATAATTTTGTAAAATTACAGTAAGGCGTTACCAAGTCATTTTTATTTAATAGAAACATAGTTTTTTACACTATTTACTTGATTTAATGCCATTTATTGCAATACAATCAAGAAAAATGGCTTGGGAACGCCGCTGAAATCTTTAGTGTATTTTGCATTGATAATTTGATAATTTTATAAAATTACAGTAAGGCGTTACCAAGTCATTTTTATTTAATAGAAACATAGTTTTTTACACTATTTACTTGATTGAATGCCATTTATTGCAATACAATCAAGAAAAATGGCTTGGGAACGCCGCTGAAATCTTTAGTGCATTTTGCATTGATAATTTGATAATTTTATAAAATTACAGTAAGGCGTTACCAAGTCATTTTTATTTAATAGAAACATAGTTTTTTACACTATTTACTTGATTGAATGCCATTTATTGCAATACAATCAAGAAAAATGGCTTGGGAACGCCGCTGAAATCTTTAGTGCATTTTGCATTGATAATTTTATAATTTTATAAAATTACAGTAAGGCGTTACCAAGTCATTTTTATTTAATAGAAACATAGTTTTTTACACTATTTACTTGATTGAATGCCATTTATTGCAATACAATCAAGAAAAATGGCTTGGGAACGCCGCTGAAATCTTTAGTGCATTTTGCATTGATAATTTTATAATTTTATAAAATTACAGTAAGGCGTTACCAAGTCATTTTTATTTAATAGAAACATAGTTTTTTACACTATTTACTTGATTGAATGCCATTTATTGCAATACAATCAAGAAAAATGGCTTGGGAACGCCGCTGAAATCTTTAGTGCATTTTGCATTGATAATTTTATAATTTTATAAAATTACAGTAAGGCGTTACCAAGTCATTTTTATTTAATAGAAACATAGTTTTTTACACTATTTACTTGATTGAATGCCATTTATTGCAATACAATCAAGAAAAATGGCTTGGGAACGCCGCTGAAATCTTTAGTGCATTTTGCATTGATAATTTTATAATTTTATAAAATTACAGTAAGGCGTTACCAAGTCATTTTTATTTAATAGAAACATAGTTTTTTACACTATTTACTTGATTTAATGCCATTTATTGCAATACAATCAAGAAAAATGGCTTGGGAACGCCGCTGAAATCTTTAGTGCATTTTGCATTGATAATTTGATAATTTTATAAAATTACAGTAAGGCGTTACCAAGTCATTTTTATTTAATAGAAACATAGTTTTTTACACTATTTACTTGATTGAATGCCATTTATTGCAATACAATCAAGAAAAATGGCTTGGGAACGCCGCTGAAATCTTGAGTGCATTTTGCATTGATAACTTGATAATTTTGTAAAATTACAGTAAGGCGTTACCAAGTCATTTTTATTTAATAGAAACATAGTTTTTTACACTATTTACTTGATTTAATGCCATTTATTGCAATACAATCAAGAAAAATGGCTTGGGAACGCCGCTGAAATCTTTAGTGTATTTTGCATTGATAATTTGATAATTTTATAAAATTACAGTAAGGCGTTACCAAGTCATTTTTATTTAATAGAAACATAGTTTTTTACACTATTTACTTGATTGAATGCCATTTATTGCAATACAATCAAGAAAAATGGCTTGGGAACGCCGCTGAAATCTTGAGTGCATTTTGCATTGATAACTTGATAATTTTGTAAAATTACAGTAAGGCGTTACCAAGTCATTTTTATTTAATAGAAACATAGTTTTTTACACTATTTACTTGATTTAATGCCATTTATTGCAATACAATCAAGAAAAATGGCTTGGGAACGCCGCTGAAATCTTTAGTGTATTTTGCATTGATAATTTGATAATTTTATAAAATTACAGTAAGGCGTTACCAAGTCATTTTTATTTAATAGAAACATAGTTTTTTACACTATTTACTTGATTTAATGCCATTTATTGCAATACAATCAAGAAAAATGGCTTGGGAACGCCGCTGAAATCTTGAGTGCATTTTGCATTGATAACTTGATAATTTTGTTAAATTACAGTAAGGCGTTACCAAGTCATTTTTATTTAATAGAAACATAGTTTTTTACACTATTTACTTGATTTAATGCCATTTATTGCAATACAATCAAGAAAAATGGCTTGGGAACGCCGCTGAAATCTTTAGTGTATTTTGCATTGATAATTTGATAATTTTATAAAATTACAGTAAGGCGTTACCAAGTCATTTTTATTTAATAGAAACATAGTTTTTTACACTATTTACTTGATTGAATGCCATTTATTGCAATACAATCAAGAAAAATGGCTTGGGAACGCCGCTGAAATCTTGAGTGCATTTTGCATTGATAACTTGATAATTTTGTAAAATTACAGTAAGGCGTTACCAAGTCATTTTTATTTAATAGAAACATAGTTTTTTACACTATTTACTTGATTTAATGCCATTTATTGCAATACAATCAAGAAAAATGGCTTGGGAACGCCGCTGAAATCTTGAGTGCATTTTGCATTGATAACTTGATAATTTTGTAAAATTACAGTAAGGCGTTACCAAGTCATTTTTATTTAATAGAAACATAGTTTTTTACACTATTTACTTGATTTAATGCCATTTATTGCAATACAATCAAGAAAAATGGCTTGGGAACGCCGCTGAAATCTTTAGTGTATTTTGCATTGATAATTTGATAATTTTATAAAATTACAGTAAGGCGTTACCAAGTCATTTTTATTTAATAGAAACATAGTTTTTTACACTATTTACTTGATTGAATGCCATTTATTGCAATACAATCAAGAAAAATGGCTTGGGAACGCCGCTGAAATCTTGAGTGCATTTTGCATTGATAACTTGATAATTTTGTAAAATTACAGTAAGGCGTTACCAAGTCATTTTTATTTAATAGAAACATAGTTTTTTACACTATTTACTTGATTTAATGCCATTTATTGCAATACAATCAAGAAAAATGGCTTGGGAACGCCGCTGAAATCTTTAGTGTATTTTGCATTGATAATTTGATAATTTTATAAAATTACAGTAAGGCGTTACCAAGTCATTTTTATTTAATAGAAACATAGTTTTTTACACTATTTACTTGATTGAATGCCATTTATTGCAATACAATCAAGAAAAATGGCTTGGGAACGCCGCTGAAATCTTGAGTGCATTTTGCATTGATAACTTGATAATTTTGTAAAATTACAGTAAGGCGTTACCAAGTCATTTTTATTTAATAGAAACATAGTTTTTTACACTATTTACTTGATTTAATGCCATTTATTGCAATACAATCAAGAAAAATGGCTTGGGAACGCCGCTGAAATCTTTAGTGTATTTTGCATTGATAATTTGATAATTTTATAAAATTACAGTAAGGCGTTACCAAGTCATTTTTATTTAATAGAAACATAGTTTTTTACACTATTTACTTGATTGAATGCCATTTATTGCAATACAATCAAGAAAAATGGCTTGGGAACGCCGCTGAAATCTTGAGTGCATTTTGCATTGATAACTTGATAATTTTGTAAAATTACAGTAAGGCGTTACCAAGTCATTTTTATTTAATAGAAACATAGTTTTTTACACTATTTACTTGATTGAATGCCATTTATTGCAATACAATCAAGAAAAATGGCTTGGGAACGCCGCTGAAATCTTTAGTGCATTTTGCATTGATAATTTTATAATTTTATAAAATTACAGTAAGGCGTTACCAAGTCATTTTTATTTAATAGAAACATAGTTTTTTACACTATTTACTTGATTTAATGCCATTTATTGCAATACAATCAAGAAAAATGGCTTGGGAACGCCGCTGAAATCTTTAGTGCATTTTGCATTGATAATTTTATAATTTTATAATTTTATAAAATTACAGTAAGGCGTTACCAAGTCATTTTTATTTAATAGAAACATAGTTTTTTACACTATTTACTTGATTTAATGCCATTTATTGCAATACAATCAAGAAAAATGGCTTGGGAACGCCGCTGAAATCTTTAGTGTATTTTGCATTGATAATTTGATAATTTTATAAAATTACAGTAAGGCGTTACCAAGTCATTTTTATTTAATAGAAACATAGTTTTTTACACTATTTACTTGATTGAATGCCATTTATTGCAATACAATCAAGAAAAATGGCTTGGGAACGCCGCTGAAATCTTGAGTGCATTTTGCATTGATAACTTGATAATTTTGTAAAATTACAGTAAGGCGTTACCAAGTCATTTTTATTTAATAGAAACATAGTTTTTTACACTATTTACTTGATTTAATGCCATTTATTGCAATACAATCAAGAAAAATGGCTTGGGAACGCCGCTGAAATCTTTAGTGCATTTTGCATTGATAATTTTATAATTTTATAAAATTACAGTAAGGCGTTACCAAGTCATTTTTATTTAATAGAAACATAGTTTTTTACACTATTTACTTGATTTAATGCCATTTATTGCAATACAATCAAGAAAAATGGCTTGGGAACGCCGCTGAAATTTTTAGCGCATTTTGCACTGATGATTTGATAATTTTATAAAATTGCAGTGAGGTGACATTTTATAAAATTACCAAATTATCAGTGCTAAATGCACTTAAAACTTCACAGGCGTTCCCAAGGTATTTATCTTGATCATATCGCTAAAAAAGGCATGTAATTAAATAATCTGATTGAAAAATTATGTTTCTACTAAATAAAAACGACAATTTCTGAATTGACTTTTTTCCATAACACAGCATTGACAGAAGATTCGCCGAAAAAAATCCTAAAGAAAAAGAATGCTTTTGGAAAAATTTTTTTTGACTAAGGAATCAGTTAAGTTTAAAATATGTCGGTAACAAATCCATCACAGACAGTGACGCATCGGTGACAAATTCGTGGTTGCTAAGAAAAGGTTTTTCAACGAAGTGAAAAAAGGGATGAATTCTTCTTTCATTGTACAGAATGTGCATCAAACTTCTCGCTGTTCCGTTTGAACATAGTTTATTTTTGAAAATAGAGAGCGGTCAAATGATGTTTTTTGCTTTTGACGCAGTTTTTTCAAAAAGATATATTTTTTTTTGAATATTTCATATGTATTAAAATGGATTTCATTTAGTTTCTTTAAAATTGTTACATTCAATAAATTTATGTTCGTTACCGATATTAAAAAATTTAAAATTCAAAAGAATTTTGTTCTTAATACAATCCAAATTTCAATATCCCCTTATTTATTTCATAAATTTTGATGATTCTTAATGAAAAAACGTTTTCAAAACGCAGCCACGATGGAATCGAACATTCAGTTAAGAATTTCAATGCTTTCACAAAAATCCTGAAGTTAACTTAGGCTGTTGTCTTTTAATTTTTGTATATTCAGAATCAGGAGAAAAAGCTCTTTCTTGTAATAGAGAGCTTCTTTTTTAATGCTTAAAAAGTTCAAAGACACTGTATAAAAAAAGTAGTACAAAATACAGAATGTTATAGATCTTTCAAAATTTTCAAATCTTGAATAGTTTATTAAAATTATTGAAGGCATGTTTGTTTAAATACCGATATCATATTTACTTTTTTTGAATTTTACCATCGTAAAGAAAAAAAAAACACGAATTACAATATATTATTTCAGTCTCATTGTTACTCAAAAAATGATTTGAGCAAATCATTTTTATATTTAATTGTTTACCAAAAAAGAATATTCACGACTATTTTTAAAACTGCAAAAAACATATGAAAACATATGGTGTTTTGGGAAAAAAGAAAGACAAAATTTTGTTCGTTACAAGTTTTTTTGATCTTTTCTGCGTAGATTTTTTTTTTTAAAAATAAACGAGTTTTTGAATTTTGTGTAATTATAACCGATCATATTTATTTAAATTTATAAAATTTATAATTGAAAAATAAGCAGGTTTTGTCATACAACATTCTATTAATTACGTACGTCCATTAATTAATTAAAAAGTAAAAGTTTGGTTTTATTTAGAAAGAAAGAAGAGTTTTAATTTTTGTTGTTTTCTATTTTAAGTATCTAAAAACTGCGATTTCTCCAAATATTTTTCAAGTGGACAGCTATGTTCAAGATAATTTTTAAAGCTGCAAAAAAATGTATGAAAACATGTGGTGTTTTTGAAAAAATAAAGACAAAAAATGTTTTTTTCAAGTATTTCCGACACCTGGTTTTTCAGACCAGATATTGGATATACATAAACTTGGTGAAAGGGAGTATTTGATCTTACAATATGACCTCGGGAAAGTATTCGTGTTAAAAGAAATAAAATGAGAGACATTATTTAACAATTTTTAGAGCTCATTGCAGCCAGAAGATTTTTGGTCAAAAAATTAATTGGCTTTTAAAACTGCCAGAAACATGAATTTTAAAAAATACAACTTTATTAAAGAGAAATTAAAAGAACCCGTAATCTCTTTTTTAAAATATTAATATGTCAAAAATCTGCAAAATAAAAATCTTTAATTTCGGGTGAATCTTTAAAAGTTCGATTTTTTTATTAACGAAACTTTTCCTTGAGTGCCTTTTCAAATAAAATTTCTGTCATTTTTTTAAAAAATACTAACTAATTGACATTATTTATTTGCTCTTAAAAATTAAAAAAAAACCAAATAAGTAAGTTTTCAAAGAACGAATTTTTAAAAAACGAGAAAGATTGTCGCCGCCTCTTTTTCGGTGGAATTTTCTAAATGGAAAACAGAAAAAAGAATAATGATGCAATCCAAAATCATTTTGGTTTCATTTTTTAAAGCATTTTTATGTTTCACTAAAATGAATTTCTTTGAATATCTTATTACCAATATTTTTTTTAAAATGGGATGAAATATTCAAAAAATAAAATGAAACTTGAAATAAAAAAACGATGTCATAATACACATTTCATGAAATTACACGATTCACTATTAAAAAAAATTTCCGTTATTTTACATTTTTACAATACAAAATATTAAAAACATAAAAGTTTTCGTGAATTTTGAGAAAAACAGAAAAAAAATTAGTTTTGAATATTTTTTTGAAATGACCTTCAAAAAAGAGATCGAAGCCGCAGACAAAAATATGTCTATTTTTTTGTAAAAACAAATTTTTTTTTCTTTACTTTTCGCCATATGCTTTCATATTATTTGTGCAGTTTGAAAATGAGCAACAAAATTTTTTAAAGCTAACTTGGTTTAGTTTTTTTGAATTTTCTGTAGTTATATTTGTTTTTGTTTGTTTAATAATAAATGCAATTAAAATAAGCATGTTTTGTCATACAACAGTTTTTTAAATAATGCCCTCAAACTTCGGAATCATTAATAATGAAAAAAGTGCAATTGTTCGATGACATTTTCACTTCAAAAAAAGCAGGGTTATGGAATATCTTCTTTTTATGTGTAAACTTATTCAAATTTATTTACGTTATGGGACTCAACAATATCACAACAGTACGTTTTCACTTAAATATTACTTTTGCTAAATTTTTATATAATGTTTTTACAGTAATTTAAGCCGATTTTGTTAAAAACCAAAACATGTTACTTCAACGATGTTTTGCAGTGAAAATTTAAACAACAATCATGGTAAAATATAAAAAAATTATCTTCGGGCGCAGTTTTTCATCATACTTTGTTTTATGACAGTTAGAAAAATATTTATTTTATTTTCAAATTACGGTATATTTTTACTAACAAAACTATAGTAATGGAAGTAATGTTTTAAGTTTTTAAATTTTATTCTACAAATCGCAGTATTCTTTTTGTTCAGAATGGTTTTAAAAAAAAGTATCAATTTTTTTAAAAATATTTAAAAATCCAAAGCACACATGGGCATATGGCGGCGAATGCCCATGTGTGATCCAAAGAGGGTGAAGATGTTTTTTCTCGTTCGTTTTTGTTCACATTTTTTGGATCAAAACAACTGCATTTCCAAAGTGTTGTGTCTATCTTAAGATTGAATAAAAAAGGCTGCGACGTTTGCAGACTTTCATCAACGAAAATAATGTTTGTACGATTTTAAATTTTTTTCGTTCTAAAATTTAAGATTTTTGTGAGAAAAAGTCTTTATTAAAAACTCACCCATTTACAAAGAAGAAAAACGTATGTAAAAAAGATTTTTTTGCAAATTCTGTTTCGCAAAACTATATTTTTTCAGGATACTTTATTTTGAGAATTTAATAAATTTTTTATGAACTTCAAAAAAAATAAAAAATAAAAGGATTTTGTGGTTTATTAAGCCTTCAAAATAATTTATTACAGATATGGTTCAAGATCAATAAATATTTAAAAATATTTTCGAAAATGATTCATTAAAAACGTAAAAATAAATGATAGAAAATACAGAAAGGAATTAATTTATAAATACAGTTCTATTCGAGCAGAAACAGATGAAACAGTTGAGCTCAACAAGGGGAAGAATCGTTATTATGCGAAAATTCCGGTTATCATTATTTAATTGAAAACTACAAGAGACCTATTGCTTTAGTAGAATAAAAAGATGAATTTGTGGTATATTAAAACTATAAATTTCTGAATCAGTTTCTACTTTATTTGAATAATTAAACAAGACTAAAATTTAAATCTTGATTTGATCGATGCTCACATTAAAAGTTGGTTTTTAAATTCTAATTATGACATGGAGGTCGCAAAATTGTTAATTAACAGTAAATTTTGTATTATTAGTTTTATTTAGCTATGTTCTTTGTAAATAACTTTTAAGGATATTTTTTTAAATTATTGCCGAATTTTAAAGCACAAGTTTTTAAAGAATAAATAAATCACAGAATAGTATTATTTTATATTTTTTTAAAGTTCACCACGAAAGATTTACTAAAATATTCAAAAGAAAATAGCCCATCAAAAACAAAATTGCACAAGACAGAATTAGCAAAAAAATGATGATTACAATCTGTTGCTTTATTATTTCTATTTTGTTGTTTGCAAAAAAATTTTCACGACTATTTCTAAAACTGCAAAAAACATATGAAAACATATGGTGTTTTGGGAAAAAAAGAAAGAAAAAATTTTGTTCTTAAAAGTTTTGTTCTTGTGTAGATTTTTGCAAATTCAAAAAAAAATTGTAAAAAACAAATTTTGTTCATAGAAAAGCTAAAAAGATGTTGCATCATCAGCGATGAATATTTTACTGCCCCAAAAACAGGAATGCAACGTTTTCTCAATTTTATTTCTTTTAGAACAAACACAAAATAATGATTCACAGTTCATTTTTAAAGAACATAAAAATGTGAGATATAGTTAACCTTTTTTGAATTTTTTAGAATTTCATCAAACTTTTTATGATCTGATAATGAGGTGATCATCCTTTTTTTATTAATTACATAATATAAAAATTGTTACGTGCCAAACATGCATCAACCTGCATTCTTTATTTTGCATACATTTATAAAAATTGAAGTGTGTTCCCTCAGTTACGTAAACATTTTTTTACATCAAATTTGCAGTGGTTCAAATAATCAAGATTTAAAATGCTTCTCTCAGTTTTTTTACAGTTTTTGACATCACGGAAAAACAAAAATGTCAAAAATATTACAAATTGTAAATTTTTTATAATGTATTAGCAGGGGTTGAAAATTACTTTAAATATTTTTTAATATTGTGTATTTTAGCCTTTATTCGGACGTTTTTGTTTACTAAATTGTCAACTAATTTTAAATATTCAAGCAGAAAATTTGAAGAAATTATTTAATTTCAGTTTTATTAAAACATTGTTTTTTATATTAATCTTTGGCTTTTTTAAATAATTTTGTGAAATATTCAAAAGAAAAGCCATAAACGTATTTTCAAAAAATAATTGAAACAAAAACGAACGATTCAGTTTTCTTCCCTTTTTGTGTTCCGTAAAAATTTTGGTCAAAAACTGCAGATGAAAAAACTGTGCTAGTTCTTATGAAAATTTTTATTAAAAAAAGAACACGCCCTCGAGCGAGTAATCGAAATCTTTAACGAATGCTCATATTTCTTTCAAGCTGCTCACCAAAAAATTCTAAAATAATCTTTTCATTTTTTAATATTTAAGAATGGTAATTTTTGAATCGATAATAAGAAAATCATTAAATGAAATAAAAATTTTAATAATTTGTTGACACCATTAGGAATACGCTTCTTTAGCACGGTCCATAATTAAAAAAACTGTAATGAAATCTGTTTCAGATTAGTAAAAAACATAATAATTAAATTCGCAGAATATACATTTTTGAAATTTTTTTTAATCCTGCAATTTTCTTTAATTTATTCAGAAAAAAAAGTTTGTTTTTAAAAGTTGTTGAAGCACTGTAAAAAATAACAATAAAAAAATTGCGAATTTTGAAGATAAATGAATGTTTTACTCAAATAAAAGCTTTACAAAGAACAGTAATTTAAAAAAAAGTGCATAAAAACAAAATCAATAAAATTATGTTTTAATTTGTTCTGGTACTATTTTCAATTGACGTCATCATTTATTTTTACTTGCAGATGCCAAGATTTTTCTGCTTTTAAAAACGTTATTACAGGATAACAGCCAAATTTTGAGGATGGTGTGGGGTGAAATTCATGGGGCTAATCAATATCTCATACTTTAGCAAACATTTTGCCAAATTTAATATGAAGCTGCCACGTTTTTGTCCGGGCACATTTTAGTTTTACCAGATATTTTGGTCATTTTTTGTCTTTTATCCACAATGTTCAAAAAAGGAAATGACTAATATTAAATGTGTTATGTTTGTTCATCAGATCTGATGTCTGTTTAAAAGAAAAAATGAGAGTTTTGACACATAAATTTTGAATAAGTCATTTTTATTATTCACATATTTTTTGATTATTAAAGTCTTTTTTGTCTGTAGCTGATGACTGCAATTTGGTTATAAATATCAGCATGCTTTCTAGTGTATGTTCACAAACGCCGAGAATTAGTTGATTCAAGGTTATGATCTCATCTAGTAATAGATTTAACAGTTGTGGGAATCGGAATGAATCCTTTGCAAAAATAGTTACAAATAATGTGATCAACGTCAATCATTTCTTTGCAGAGTTTTGCAGAAGAGAAAAGAATAATTGCTCTTTACTGTGAAGTTGATGAGAAAGACGATAAAAGCCCGACTGCACACGGACCAAATTAAAAATATATATTTGAAGTCAATCCTTTACATCAACGCAAAATCATAACAAGTGTTTATTAAAGGACGAGACCCATCGTGAATAAACTTTTACACGTAACTTTGATTACAATGTATCGACGCGAAAACACCTTCATTGGAGCTTGTTTTTTTCTTCACTGCAGCTGCAAAAAAGGAAAGAAAAAAGCAGCTCTAATGAGTCCCTGATTTTTGTAAAAAAAAGTTTATTCACGATGGATTTAATTAATTCAACTTCGGATATTAAAGGTTTTCTACAATTGAGTGAAGGGGAATTATTCAGTAGAATATTCTAACCTTAACGTTGATTCCGAATCGGCCTTTGATTTCAGCATTGCATGCAAATACCTTTGAAGGAGTTTTTTCAAGAAAGCCTTTCAAGTTGCATGAATTTCGAGCATTCTAAAAGCTTTTTGTTTGAAATCCCTCTTTTTGCAAATACATTTGCAATTTTGCATGATCACTTCTTACAAAAAAGCATTATGCACTTTTTTGCCTCCAAGCGAGAGATTAACTAGCAAGGGAAGACATTTTATCAGTATTTTTGTTCTTTCTTTAACTCGATGATTTCAAAATTATTTTGCAATTTTTTTTCCTAAAAATATCCGTTATTAACGGTAAAACATTTTTTCCTAAAAAAATAACAAGGCTTTAATTTGAATTTTTTTCCTTTTTGTTCTAAATTTTAAAAATAAAGAATTTTGGGTGTGGAAAATAATATCCAACAATAGTTCATTACATTTTTAAGAAAAACAGAAAAAAATCCTTGCGTAGCTAAAAATGTAATAATAATACATATAATAAAATATTATTTAATGTTGGTACTCGAGGTAAATCTTTGGTTAAAAGACGCTTAACTGTTATTTTTTACTGGCAATTTGTGTGAATTTTTACAAAAAAAAGTAAAAATATGCCAAAATCGGGTTCTTTAAATATTCAAAAACCAAGGCTAGAGCTTTCTTCTTAAATATAACTCGACGTTAATAAAAGTAGTCTGGGGTTAGGGGCCGAAACACTAATTTTAATTTCTATTTAACTATCTAACAAAAAAAACCTTTTTCTTTTCCTTTTAAAATCAACGGAAGCTTCCGCGGAAGATAAAAGAAAATTTCAATACTTTGAAAATAGCCACATTTTTTGTGAGTTTCGACCTCAGTGTTTTTGTGATAAACATGCTTCAAATAAAGCAACAAGTTTCAGAAACCTTTTGTTACTTTATTTGCATAATCAAAAGACTTGGAAATCTATAATTGACCATTGTTTAAGTTAACAATTTTATTTATTATATTTTAGACAAGAGATTCATAAAATTTGTAATTGATATTTTATATTGTATTTTCAATCTTATATAATTGCTTTCAGTGTGAATATTTATTAAGATTATTTTTTTAATTATTGCCCCTTTTGAGGGCAAAATAATGTCTGAAAATCAATCATCATAGAATTATTGTATTTTATATCTTTTTAAATTTTACTATGAAAACATTTATTAAAAAATTCAAAAAAAGAAAGCCGTCAAAAATAAATGAAAGAATAAGCAAAAAGAAATCAAAGAAAAATTGATTCAATTTTCAAAGCATTTTGAACAAGGAAGGAAAAAGTTAAAAAAAAAAGAAATGATCAATGCCGAAAACAAAAATATTTGTCTAAAGAGAAAAAAAAATGTTCATCGATAAAAGATTGACAAGAAATTCGTAAAATTAAAAACGTGTTTTTTAAATAGTGCAAAAAACTAAAAATTCTTCGTCAAAAAAAAAAGAAAAGGGAACACGTTTTTGTCGTAAAAACTTTCGTGGTGCGTTCATTTTTGTCGAGAGAAAAAAGTTTTTGCACTTTTTTTCTTATGCCGATGCCCCAACAAAATGAATCACACCAACGACAAACAAGCATTCTTGATTAATAACGAAAAAAATGTAAGCATTTTCTCAGCAGCTGTGCAGATTTTGATGTTTTCGAGCAAACATCGCTGCTTTCTTTATTCAATTATTCTTGAATTGAATAAATACAACAATTTTAAAAGCGTGGTTTTGATTCAAAAAAAAGTGAACAAAAACGAAATAAAGAATTTTCGTTGTTGAACACTTTAAAAAAAACAGGTAATTTTTGAATATTTAAAAAAGGTTAATTTTTAAAAGCTGTTGAAGCATTGTTTTAAAAAATTTTAAAATCAAAAAAGTATCAAATTTTGAAGCCAAATGAATGTTTTATTTAAACGGAAGTTACACAAAATACAGTAATTAAAAAGAAAATGCATAAAAACTTAATCAAAGAAATTTCCTTTAAATAATATTGTTTTGTTCCAATTTTCAGTTTATGTAATCATGTATTTTTACTTATTAAAATAAAAAATATGCGACAGAAAAATTAAGCAAGTATTATTATTTACAATATATTAAAATTTCGCACTGAAAGGTAAAAACTTTGATGACTGCTTCATTGAGTTGTCGGATATTTCATTTTTGCTCAAAAGCATAAACAAAATCATTTAAATAAATATTTATTCGTTGTTAACAAAAAAATGTTTACTGCCAATTTTAAAACTTCACAAAATATATAAAAACATATGGTATTTCGGAAAAAAAAGAAAAGAAAATTTTTGTTTTATGAAAAAATGAAACAGTTTTTTGTCTGCGACTTTGATCTTTGCTTTGAAGATTTTTGCATCTTTAAACAAATTTAAAAAAAACTTTTTTGATGTCTTACACAAATTACTTTTTAAAATTTAAAAACTGAATCAATTTTTCTGCAATTTTACTCTTTTGTTTTTTGTTCCCTTGATTTTGTATCACATCTATAACATTTCAAAATTGTTGTTTTTGATGGAACAAAAAATTGCGGCGTTTGCGAATTTTTAGGACAGCAAAAACAGATACACACCCTTTTGCATTTATTTTTTCGGTTTGTTTTAAAAGGTTTTTTTGTAAAAATTTGTTTTCTTTAATGCATTTAAAAATTCTGTAATCAAAAACGAAAAAGTGTGTTTTTTTTAATGTTAAGATGTGCAAAAGTTTCTTCGGTTTTTGAATATTTAAAGAACCCGATTTTGGCATATTTTTTACTTTTTTTTTTTTTATTTACTTGATTCAATGCCATTTATTGCAATACAATCAAGAAAAATGGCTTGGGAACGCCGCTGAAATCTTTAGTGCATTTTGCATTGATAATTTGATAATTTTATAAAATTACAGTAAGGCGTTACCAAGTCATTTTTATTTAATAGAAACATAGTTTTTTACACTATTTACTTGATTCAATGCCATTTATTGCAATACAATCAAGAAAAATGGCTTGGGAACGCCGCTGAAATCTTTAGTGCATTTTGCACTGATAATTTAATAATTTTATAAAATTACAGTAAGGCGTTACCAAGTCATTTTTATTTAATAGAAACATAGTTTTTTAAACTATTTACTTGATTCAATGCCATTTATTGCAATACAATCAAGAAAAATGGCTTGGGAACGCCGCTGAAATCTTTAGTGCATTTTGCACTGATAATTTGATAATTTTATAAAATTACAGTAAGGCGTTACCAAGTCATTTTTATTTAATAGAAACATAGTTTTTTACACTATTTACTTGATTCAATGCCATTTATTGCAATACAATCAAGAAAAATGGCTTGGGAACGCCGCTGAAATCTTTAGTGCATTTTGCACTGATAATTTAATAATTTTATAAAATTACAGTAAGGCGTTACCAAGTCATTTTTATTTAATAGAAACATAGTTTTTTACACTATTTACTTGATTCAATGCCAGTTATTGCAATACAATGAAGAAAAATGGCTTGGGAACGCCGCTGAAATCTTTAGTGCATTTTGCATTGATAATTTGATAATTTTATAAAATTACAGTAAGGCGTTACCAAGCCATTTTTATTCAATAGAAACATAGTTTTTTAAACTATTTACTTGATTCAATGCCATTTATTGCAATACAATCAAGAAAAATGGCTTGGGAACGCCGCTGAAATCTTTAGTGCATTTTGCATTGATAATTTGATAATTTTATAAAATTACAGTAAGGCGTTACCAAGCCATTTTTATTCAATAGAAACATAGTTTTTTAAACTATTTACTTGATTCAATGCCATTTATTGCAATACAATCAAGAAAAATGGCTTGGGAACGCCGCTGAAATCTTTAGTGCATTTTGCATTGATAATTTGATAATTTTATAAAATTACTGTAAGGCGTTACCAAGTCATTTTTATTTAATAGAAACATAGTTTTACACTATTTACTTGATTTAATGCCATTTATTGCAATACAATCAAGAAAAATGGCTTGGGAACGCCGCTGAAATCTTTAGTGCATTTTGCATTGATAATTTGATAATTTTATAAAATTACAGTAAGGCGTTACCAAGTCATTTTTATTTAATAGAAACATAGTTTTACACTATTTACTTGATTTAATGCCATTTATTGCAATACAATCAAGAAAAATGGCTTGGGAACGCCGCTGAAATCTTTAGTGCATTTTGCATTGATAATTTGATAATTTTATAAAATTACAGTAAGGCGTTACCAAGTCATTTTTATTTAATAGAAACATAGTTTTTTACACTATTTTACTTGATTCAATGCCATTTATTGCAATACAATCAAGAAAAATGGCTTGGGAACGCCGCTGAAATCTTTAGTGCATTTTGCATTGATAATTTGATAATTTTATAAAATTACTGTAAGGCGTTACCAAGTCATTTTTATTTAATAGAAACATAGTTTTACACTATTTACTTGATTTAATGCCATTTATTGCAATACAATCAAGAAAAATGGCTTGGGAACGCCGCTGAAATCTTTAGTGCATTTTGCATTGATAATTTGATAATTTTATAAAATTACAGTAAGGCGTTACCAAGTCATTTTTATTTAATAGAAACATAGTTTTTTACACTATTTTACTTGATTCAATGCCATTTATTGCAATACAATCAAGAAAAATGGCTTGGGAACGCCGCTGAAATCTTTAGTGCATTTTGCATTGATAATTTGATAATTTTATAAAATTACTGTAAGGCGTTACCAAGTCATTTTTATTTAATAGAAACATAGTTTTACACTATTTACTTGATTTAATGCCATTTATTGCAATACAATCAAGAAAAATGGCTTGGGAACGCCGCTGAAATCTTTAGTGCATTTTGCATTGATAATTTGATAATTTTATAAAATTACAGTAAGGCGTTACCAAGCCATTTTTATTCAATAGAAACATAGTTTTTTAAACTATTTACTTGATTCAATGCCATTTATTGCAATACAATCAAGAAAAATGGCTTGGGAACGCCGCTGAAATCTTTAGTGCATTTTGCATTGATAATTTGATAATTTTATAAAATTACAGTAAGGCGTTACCAAGTCATTTTTATTTAATAGAAACATAGTTTTTTACACTATTTTACTTGATTCAATGCCATTTATTGCAATACAATCAAGAAAAATGGCTTGGGAACGCCGCTGAAATCTTTAGTGCATTTTGCATTGATAATTTGATAATTTTATAAAATTACTGTAAGGCGTTACCAAGTCATTTTTATTTAATAGAAACATAGTTTTACACTATTTACTTGATTTAATGCCATTTATTGCAATACAATCAAGAAAAATGGCTTGGGAACGCCGCTGAAATCTTTAGTGCATTTTGCATTGATAATTTGATAATTTTATAAAATTACAGTAAGGCGTTACCAAGTCATTTTTATTTAATAGAAACATAGTTTATTTACTTGATTCAATGCCATTTATTGCAATACAATCAAGAAAAATAGCTTGGGAACGGCGCTGAAATCTTTAGTGCATTTTGCATTGATAATTTGATAATTTTATAAAATTACAGTAAGGCGTTACCAAGTCATTTTTATTTAATAGAAACACAGTTTTTTACACTATTTACTTGATTCAATGCCATTTATTGCAATACAATCAAGAAAAATGGCTTGGGAACGCCGCTGAAATCTTTAGTGCATTTTGCATTGATAATTTGATAATTTTATAAAATTACAGTAAGGCGTTACCAAGTCATTTTTATTTAATAGAAACATAGTTTTTTAAACTATTTACTTGATTCAATGCCATTTATTGCAATACAATCAAGAAAAATGGCTTGGGAACGCCGCTGAAATCTTTAGTGCATTTTGCATTGATAATTTGATAATTTTATAAAATTACAGTAAGGCGTTACCAAGTCATTTTTATTTAATAGAAACATAGTTTTTTAAACTATTTACTTGATTCAATGCCATTTATTGCAATACAATCAAGAAAAATGGCTTGGGAACGCCGCTGAAATCTTTAGTGCATTTTGCATTGATAATTTGATAATTTTATAAAATTACAGTAAGGCGTTACCAAGTCATTTTTATTTAATAGAAACACAGTTTTTTACACTATTTACTTGATTCAATGCCATTTATTGCAATACAATCAAGAAAAATGGCTTGGGAACGCCGCTGAAGTTTTAAGTGCATTTTGCACTGATAATTTGATAATTTTATAAAATTACAGTAAGGCGTTACCAAGTCATTTTTATTTTATAGAAACATAGTTTTTTACACTATTTACTTGATTCAATGCCATTTATTGCAATACAATCAAGAAAAATGGCTTGGGAACGCCGCTGAAACCTTTAGTGCATTTTGCATTGATAATTTGATAATTTTATAAAATTACAGTAAGGCGTTACCAAGTCATTTTTATTTAATAGAAACATAGTTTTTTAAACTATTTACTTGATTGAATGCCATTTATTGCAATACAATCAAGAAAAATGGCTTGGCAACGCCGCTGAAATCTTTAGTGCATTTTGCATTGATAATTTGATAATTTTATAAAATTACAGTAAGGCGTTACCAAGTCATTTTTATTTAATAGAAACATAGTTTTTTACACTATTTACTTGATTCAATGCCATTTATTGCAATACAATCAAGAAAAATGGCTTGGGAACGCCGCTGAAATCTTTAGTGCATTTTGCATTGATAATTTGATAATTTTATAAAATTACAGTAAGGCGTTACCAAGTCATTTTTATTTAATAGAAACATAGTTTTTTACACTATTTACTTGATTCAATGCCATTTATTGCACTACAATCAAGAAAAATGGCTTGGGAACGCCGCTGAAACCTTTAGTGCATTTTGCATTGATAATTCGATAATTTTATAAAATTACAGTAAGGCGTTACCAAGTCATTTTTATTTAATAGAAACATAGTTTTTTACACCATTTACTTGATTGAATGCCATTTATTGCAATACAATCAAGAAAAATGGCTTGGGAACGCCGCTGAAATCTTTAGTGCATTTTGCATTGATAATTTGATAATTTTATAAAATTACTGTAAGGCGTTACCAAGTCATTTTTATTTAATAGAAACATAGTTTTTTACACTATTTACTTGATTGAATGTTATTATTGCAATACAATCAAGAAAAATGGCTTGGGAACGCCGCTGAAGTTTTAAGTGCATTTTGCACTGATAATTTGATAATTTTATAAAATTACAGTAAGGCGTTACCAAGTCATTTTTATTTAATAGAAACATAGTTTTTTACACTATTTACTTGATTCAATGCCATTTATTGCAATACAATCAAGAAAAATGGCTTGGGAACGCCGCCAAAATCTTTAGTGCATTTTGCATTGATAATTTGATAATTTTATAAAATTACAGTAAGGCGTTACCAAGTCATTTTTATTTAATAGAAACATAGTTTTTTACACTATTTACTTGATTCAATTCCATTTATTGCACTACAATCAAGAAAAATGGCGTGGGAACGCCGCTGAAACCTTTAGTGCATTTTGCATTGATAATTTGATAATTTTATAAAATTACAGTAAGGCGTTACCAAGTCATTTTTATTTAATAGAAACATAGTTTTTTACACCATTTACTTGATTGAATGCCATTTATTGCAATACAATCAAGAAAAATGGCTTGGGAACGCCGCTGAAATCTTTAGTGCATTTTGCATTGATAATTTGATAATTTTATAAAATTACTGTAAGGCGTTACCAAGTCATTTTTATTTAATAGAAACATAGTTTTTTACACTATTTACTTGATTGAATGTTATTATTGCAATACAATCAAGAAAAATGGCTTGGGAACGCCGCTGAAGTTTTAAGTGCATTTTGCACTGATAATTTGATAATTTTATAAAATTACAGTAAGGCGTTACCAAGTCATTTTTATTTAATAGAAACATAGTTTTTTACACTATTTACTTGATTCAATGCCATTTATTGCAAAACAATCAAGAAAAATGGCTTGGGAACGCCGCTGAAATCTTTAGTGCATTTTGCATTGATAATTTGATAATTTTATAAAATTACAGTAAGGCGTTACCAAGTCATTTTTATTTAATAGAAACATAGTTTTATACACTATTTACTTGATTTAATGCCATTTATTGCAATACAATCAAGAAAAATGGCTTGGGAACGCCGCTGAAATCTTTAGTGTATTTTGCATTGATAATTTGATAATTTTATAAAATTACAGTAAGGCGTTACCAAGTCATTTTTATTTAATAGAAACATAGTTTTTTACACTATTTACTTGATTGAATGCCATTTATTGCAATACAATCAAGAAAAATGGCTTGGCAACGCCGCTGAAATCTTTAGTGCATTTTGCATTGATAACTTGATAATTTTATAAAATTACAGTAAGGCGTTACCAAGTCATTTTTATTTAATAGAAACATAGTTTTTTACACTATTTACTTGATTCAATGCCATTTATTGCAATACAATCAAGAAAAATGGCTTGGGAACGCCGCTGAAATCTTTAGTGCATTTTGCATTGATAATTTGATAATTTTATAAAATTACAGTAAGGCGTTACCAAGTCATTTTTATTTAATAGAAACATAGTTTTTTAAACTATTTACTTGATTCAATGCCATTTTATGCAATACAATCAAGAAAAATGGCTTGGCAACGCCGCTGAAATCTTTAGTGCATTTTGCACTGATAATTTGATAATTTTATAAAATTACAGTAAGGCGTTACCAAGTCATTTTTATTCAATAGAAACATAGTTTTTTAAACTATTTACTTGATTCAATGCCATTTATTGCAATACAATCAAGAAAAATGGCTTGGTAACGCCGCTGAAATCTTTAGTGCATTTTGCATTGATAATTTGATAATTTTATAAAATTACAGTAAGGCGTTACCAAGTCATTTTTATTCATTAGAAACATAGTTTTTTACACTATTTACTTGATTCAATGCCATTTATTGCAATACAATCAAGTAAAATGGCTTGGGAACGCCGCTGAAATCTTTAGTGCATTTTGCATTGATAATTTGATAATTTTATAAAATTACAGTAAGGCGTTACCAAGTCATTTTTATTTAATAGAAACATAGTTTTTTACACTATTTACTTGATTCAATGCCATTTATTGCAATACAATCAAGAAAAATGGCTTGGTAACGCCGCTGAAATCTTTAGTGCATTTTGCATTGATAATTTGATAATTTTATAAAATTACAGTAAGGCGTTACCAAGTCATTTTTATTCATTAGAAACATAGTTTTTTACACTATTTACTTGATTCAATGCCATTTATTGCAATACAATCAAGTAAAATGGCTTGGGAACGCCGCTGAAATCTTTAGTGCATTTTGCATTGATAATTTGATAATTTTATAAAATTACAGTAAGGCGTTACCAAGTCATTTTTATTTAATAGAAACATAGTTTTTTACACTATTTACTTGATTCAATGCCATTTATTGCAATACAATCAAGAAAAATGGCTTGGTAACGCCGCTGAAATCTTTAGTGCATTTTGCACTGATAATTTGATAATTTTATAAAATTACAGTAAGGCGTTACCAAGTCATTTTTATTCAATAGAAACATAGTTTTTTAAACTATTTACTTGATTCAATGCCATTTATTGCAAAACAATCAAGAAAAATGGCTTGGGAACGCCGCTGAAATCTTTAGTGCATTTTGCATTGATAATTTGATAATTTTATAAAATTACAGTAAGGCGTTACCAAGTCATTTTTATTCAATAGAAACATAGTTTTTAAAACTATTTACGTGATTCAATGCCATTTATTGCAAAACAATCAAGAAAAATGGCTTGAGAACGCCGCTGAAATCTTTAGTCCATTTTGCACTGATAATTTGATAATTTTATAAAATTACAGTAAGGCGTTACCAAGTCATTTTTATTTAATAGAAACATAGTTTTTTAAACTATTTACTTGATTCAATGCCATTTATTGCAAAACAATCAAGAAAAATGGCTTGGGAACGCCGCTGAAATCTTTAGTGCATTTTGCATTGATAATTTGATAATTTTATAAAATTACAGTAAGGCGTTACCAAGTCATTTTTATTCAATAGAAACATAGTTTTTTACACTATTTACTTGATTCAATGCCATTTATTGCAATACAATCAAGAAAAATGGCTTGGGAACGCCGCTGAAATCTTTAGTGCATTTTGCATTGATAATTTGATAATTTTATAAAATTACAGTAAGGCGTTACCAAGTCATTTTTATTCAATAGAAACATAGTTTTTTACACTATTTACTTGATTCAATGCCATTTATTGCAATACAATCAAGAAAAATGGCTTGAGAACGCCGCTGAAATCTTTAGTGCATTTTGCATTGATAATTTGATAATTTTATAAAATTACAGTAAGGCGTTACCAAGTCATTTTTATTTAATAGAAACATAGTTTTTTACACTATTTACTTGATTGAATGCCATTTATTGCAATACAATCAAGAAAAATGGCTTGGGAACGCCGCTGAAATCTTTAGTGCATTTTGCATTGATAATTTGATAATTTTATAAAATTACAGTAAGGCGTTACCAAGTCATTTTTATTTAATAGAAACATAGTTTTTTACACTATTTACTTGATTGAATGCCATTTATTGCAATACAATCAAGAAAAATGGCTTGGGAACGCCGCTGAAATCTTTAGTGCATTTTGCATTGATAATTTGATAATTTTATAAAATTACAGTAAGGCGTTACCAAGTCATTTTTATTTAATAGAAACATAGTTTTTTACACTATTTACTTGATTGAATGCCATTTATTGCAATACAATCAAGAAAAATGGCTTGGGAACGCCGCTGAAACCTTTAGTGCATTTTGCATTGATAATTTGATAATTTTATAAAATTACTGTAAGGGTTACCAAGTCATTTTTATTTAATAGAAACATAGTTTTTTACACTATTTACTTGATTGAATGTTATTATTGCAATACAATCAAGAAAAATGGCTTGGGAACGCCGCTGAAGTTTTAAGTGCATTTTGCACTGATAATTTGATAATTTTATAAAATTACAGTAAGGCGTTACCAAGTCATTTTTATTTAATAGAAACACAGTTTTTTAAACTATTTACTTGATTCAATGCCATTTATTGCAAAACAATCAAGAAAAATGGCTTGGGAACGCCGCTGAAATCTTTAGTGCATTTTGCATTGATAATTTGATAATTTTATAAAATTACAGTAAGGCGTTACCAAGTCATTTTTATTCAATAGAAACATAGTTTTTTAAACTATTTACTTGATTCAATGCCATTTATTGCAAAACAATCAAGAAAAATGGCTTGGGAACGCCGCTGAAATCTTTAGTGCATTTTGCATTGATAATTTGATAATTTTATAAAATTACAGTAAGGCGTTACCAAGTCATTTTTATTCAATAGAAACATAGTTTTTAAAACTATTTACGTGATTCAATGCCATTTATTGCAAAACAATCAAGAAAAATGGCTTGAGAACGCCGCTGAAACCTTTAGTGCATTTTGCATTGATAATTCGATAATTTTATAAAATTACAGTAAGGCGTTACCAAGTCATTTTTATTTAATAGAAACATAGTTTTTTACACCATTTACTTGATTCAATGCCATTTATTGCAAAACAATCAAGAAAAATGGCTTGGGAACGCCGCTGAAATCTTTAGTGCATTTTGCATTGATAATTTGATAATTTTATAAAATTACAGTAAGGCGTTACCAAGTCATTTTTATTCAATAGAAACATAGTTTTTTACACTATTTACTTGATTCAATGCCATTTATTGCAATACAATCAAGAAAAATGGCTTGGGAACGCCGCTGAAATCTTTAGTGCATTTTGCATTGATAATTTGATAATTTTATAAAATTACAGTAAGGCGTTACCAAGTCATTTTTATTCAATAGAAACATAGTTTTTTACACTATTTACTTGATTCAATGCCATTTATTGCAATACAATCAAGAAAAATGGCTTGAGAACGCCGCTGAAATCTTTAGTGCATTTTGCATTGATAATTTGATAATTTTATAAAATTACAGTAAGGCGTTACCAAGTCATTTTTATTTAATAGAAACATAGTTTTTTACACTATTTACTTGATTGAATGCCATTTATTGCAATACAATCAAGAAAAATGGCTTGGGAACGCCGCTGAAATCTTTAGTGCATTTTGCATTGATAATTTGATAATTTTATAAAATTACAGTAAGGCGTTACCAAGTCATTTTTATTTAATAGAAACATAGTTTTTTACACTATTTACTTGATTGAATGCCATTTATTGCAATACAATCAAGAAAAATGGCTTGGGAACGCCGCTGAAATCTTTAGTGCATTTTGCATTGATAATTTGATAATTTTATAAAATTACAGTAAGGCGTTACCAAGTCATTTTTATTTAATAGAAACATAGTTTTTTACACTATTTACTTGATTGAATGCCATTTATTGCAATACAATCAAGAAAAATGGCTTGGGAACGCCGCTGAAACCTTTAGTGCATTTTGCATTGATAATTTGATAATTTTATAAAATTACTGTAAGGGTTACCAAGTCATTTTTATTTAATAGAAACATAGTTTTTTACACTATTTACTTGATTGAATGTTATTATTGCAATACAATCAAGAAAAATGGCTTGGGAACGCCGCTGAAGTTTTAAGTGCATTTTGCACTGATAATTTGATAATTTTATAAAATTACAGTAAGGCGTTACCAAGTCATTTTTATTTAATAGAAACACAGTTTTTTACACTATTTACTTGATTCAATGCCATTTATTGCAATACAATCAAGAAAAATGGCTTGGGAACGCCGCTGAAATCTTTAGTGCATTTTGCATTGATAATTTGATAATTTTATAAAATTACAGTAAGGCGTTACCAAGTCATTTTTATTTAATAGAAACACAGTTTTTTACACTATTTACTTGATTCAATGCCATTTATTGCAATACAATCAAGAAAAATGGCTTGGGAACGCCGCTGAAATCTTTAGTGCATTTTGCATTGATAATTTGATAATTTTATAAAATTACAGTAAGGCGTTACCAAGTCATTTTTATTTAATAGAAACACAGTTTTTTACACTATTTACTTGATTCAATGCCATTTATTGCAATACAATGAAGAAAAATGGCTTGGGAACGCCGCTGAAATCTTTAGTGCATTTTGCATTGATAATTTGATAATTTTATAAAATTACAGTAAGGCGTTACCAAGCCATTTTTATTCAATAGAAACATAGTTTTTTAAACTATTTACTTGATTCAATTCCATTTATTGCAATACAATCAAGAAAAATGGCTTGGGAATGCCGCTGAAATCTTTAGTGCATTTTGCATTGATAATTTGATAATTTTATAAAATTACAGTAAGGCGTTACCAAGTCATTTTTATTTAATAGAAACACAGTTTTTTACACTATTTACTTGATTCAATGCCATTTATTGCAATACAATCAAGAAAAATGGCTTGGGAACGCCGCTGAAATCTTTAGTGCATTGATGATTTGATAATTTGATAATTTTATAAAATTACAGTAAGGCGTTACCAAGTCATTTTTATTCAATAGAAACACAGTTTTTTACACTATTTACTTGATTCAATGCCATTTATTGCAATACAATCAAGAAAAATGGCTTGGGAACGCCGCTGAAATCTTTAGTGCATTGATGATTTGATAATTTGATAATTTTATAAAATTACAGTAAGGCGTTACCAAGTCATTTTTATTTAATAGAAACATAGTTTTTTAAACTATTTACTTGATTCAATGCCATTTATTGCAATACAATCAAGAAAAATGGCTTGGGAACGCCGCTGAAATCTTTAGTGCATTTTGCATTGATAATTTGATAATTTTATAAAATTACAGTAAGGCGTTACCAAGTCATTTTTATTTAATAGAAACATAGTTTTTTACACTATTTACTTGATTCAATGCCATTTATTGCAATACAATCAAGAAAAATGGCTTGGGAACGCCGCTGAAATCTTTAGTGCATTTTGCATTGATAATTTGATAATTTTATAAAATTACAGTAAGGCGTTACCAAGTCATTTTTATTCAATAGAAACATAGTTTTTTAAACTATTTACTTGATTCAATGCCATTTATTGCAATACAATCAAGAAAAATGGCTTGGGAACGCCGCTGAAATCTTTAGTGCATTGATGATTTGATAATTTGATAATTTTATAAAATTACAGTAAGGCGTTACCAAGTCATTTTTATTCAATAGAAACATAGTTTTTTAAACTATTTACTTGATTCAATGCCATTTATTGCAATACAATCAAGAAAAATGGCTTGGGAACGCCGCTGAAATCTTTAGTGCATTTTGCATTGATAATTTGATAATTTTATAAAATTACAGTAAGGCGTTACCAAGTCATTTTTATTCAATAGAAACATAGTTTTTTAAACTATTTACTTGATTCAATGCCATTTATTGCAATACAATCAAGAAAAATGGCTTGGGAACGCCGCTGAAATCTTTAGTGCATTTTGCATTGATAATTTGATAATTTTATAAAATTACAGTAAGGCGTTACCAAGTCATTTTTATTCAATAGAAACATAGTTTTTTAAACTATTTACTTGATTCAATGCCATTTATTGCAATACAATCAAGAAAAATGGCTTGGGAACGCCGCTGAAATCTTTAGTGCATTTTGCATTGATAATTTGATAATTTTATAAAATTACAGTAAGGCGTTACCAAGTCATTTTTATTTAATAGAAACATAGTTTTTTAAACTATTTACTTGATTCAATGCCATTTATTGCAATACAATCAAGAAAAATGGCTTGGGAACGCCGCTGAAATCTTTAGTGCATTTTGCATTGATAATTTGATAATTTTATAAAATTACAGTAAGGCGTTACCAAGTCATTTTTATTTAATAGAAACATAGTTTTTTACACTATTTACTTGATTCAATGCCATTTATTGCAATACAATCAAGAAAAATGGCTTGGGAACGCCGCTGAAATCTTTAGTGCATTTTGCATTGATAATTTGATAATTTTATAAAATTACAGTAAGGCGTTACCAAGTCATTTTTATTCAATAGAAACATAGTTTTTAAAACTATTTACGTGATTCAATGCCATTTATTGCAATACAATCAAGAAAAATGGCTTGAGAACGCCGCTGAAATCTTTAGTCCATTTTGCACTGATAATTTGATAATTTTATAAAATTACAGTAAGGCGTTACCAAGTCATTTTTATTCAATAGAAACATAGTTTTTTAAACTATTTACTTGATTCAATGCCATTTATTAATTTTTTTAATTAATTAATTTATTTATTCACTTCAAAGCGATTGCTCACTTTAAGTGTGGGTAAAAACAAAAATATAATATCATGAAAAAAATACAGTAAAAAATGAAATACAATAAAAATGTTTTAAATAAAGTAATAATAGAAAAAAGAAATAAGTTTTTTAATGAATTTTAGACTATAACAGACACCAACTTTTACTGAGCTTGGATTTGAAATTTATAGTCCAACATCGATCATCGAAGAATGAGGTGGATGCTCTATGAAAACGGACAGGGCTTACACGTTATCCGAATCATTTGAACACTTTAAAGCCACCCGATCGTGTTATTTTAAAGGGAAGTCAAAATAGAAGCCAAGTAGAAGTCGATGAGTGAGATAGAAATAAAATGAATAAAATAAACTTATTTGAAAATTTTAAAATAATAAGTAAATCGAAAAAGTAAAAAGTACAGTAATAATGTTACAAAGTAAAAATATAGAAACTTATATAATTTTCAGCGTCTTTGAAAAATCGATTGTTTTTAGATGGGCGAGTAAGGCTTCTTTTGAACCAAATTCATTGAGATTAATTTTGTATTGATTCAGCAGGGCTGAGATTCTCGAAGAAAAATGAAGATTGAAGAATTTGGATTTTGGATGAATGCTTGATTTTGTTTTATAAATGCCGCCAGATCTGGATTCCATTGTAGTTCTTTGGTGAAATTCAAGGTCGAGATCGGGATTTTTGTGTTGTACAAATATTTTCCAAGCTTCAAGAATTTGAAAATATAGTCTTCTTTTTTCCAGAGATTCCATTCCGTATAATATTAATCGTTCTTTATAATCGGGAATTTGGTCATAATTTGGATTATTTCTTAAATAAATTCTTTTTGTAAACGTTCTTTGAATTTGTTCAATATCATCAAACAATATTTTTTCTTGGAATATTAAATAAAGATGAGCCATATTCATAATTTGGTCGAATATAAATTTTAAATATTTTCGCAAGAATATCAGGATTGCTGGTGATTACTTTCTTTAATATTGAATGCATTTTTCGATTTGTGATAGAATAAATGACGTCGATGTGATGAGACATTGATAGATCATTTTTAATATAAATACCGAGATCACGAGTGACATCTTTTTTTATAATATGAATATTATTGATTGAATAATTAGCTGCAGGATTGGGTGGACCATATTGAACATGCACAGTTTTTGATGCATTAATTGATAAAGATTTTCTGGAACACCATTCAAATAATCCATCTAATGCAGTTTGAAGAGGAATTGGATCATATTGGTTACGGTAGTATGAGTATAGTAATTTGAGGTCATCCGCAAACTTAAAATGTGTAATGAAGTCAAAGTTGTTTAAAAATTTGCTAATTTGTGCAAAGACAATTATGAATAAAATGGCAGAAAGGACACTTCCTTGGCCAACACCAGAGGTGCATTCTGTCGTGTTACTTTTACTTTTATTGATTTTGACCAAAAATTTTCGTTGAGTTATAAATATAATCATCAAATTTAATAATTTTCCGTTGATTTTTGCCTTTTTTAGATTGTCCACGATTTCTTGAAATGTTAATTTGTCGAAAGCTTTTTCCATGTCCAGAAATATAACATCCGTAGTTTTTCCATTGGCTGCTTCTTTAACAATTTTCTCCTGAAAAAGAATCATTTGTGTAGTAGTGGACATACCTTTTCGAAATCCAAATTGTTCTTTTGGCAAAAATTTTATTTTTTCAAGATGAATTATAAGTTCTTCTTTGATAACTCTTTCCATTGTTTTGAATATATCACTTGTGCAAGAGATTGGTCGAAAATTAGAGAGTAATGTTGGATTTGGTATTTTAGGAATAGGTGTCACATGTGATAGTAAAAATACTTCAGGCATATCACCATTTTTCAGAATATGATTGAATAATATTGATAGAGGCAGAGCCAGAGATCTTGAACATTTTTTTAATATAATCCCAGGGATACCATCAGGACCAAATATGCTTTTACTTGAGCACTTTTTCAGCTGCTTTTTAACAGTTTCTTTGGAGAATTCTACAGTAACCAATTCATCATTTTCATCAATATTGCTGCTAAATGTATGATTTACTTCAGAATTTTGATTTAATACAGATTTAAAGAACGCCATCATTTCATCTGCTTTCTCTTGATCATTTAAAATAACTTTGCCATTTTCGATGATTGATGGAATGGGTTGGTGCTTTGTTTTCAAAATAGGTGTAACATAGGAGAACATGTTGTTTTGTTTGGCTAAAAATTTTTGTTGTTTATTCTTTACCCACCTTTTATGCATTTTTAATATTTGTTTGCCAACATTTCTGCTTTCAGTTGTTTTCGTTGGATCATTGATAATTTTTAGGTAGTGTTTTTTCATTTTCGAAATCACTTCTGGAAAATATTTGGTACTTTTTGGAGTAATACATTTTTCTTCGATAAAGTTGTGCTCGTAAATTCCTTCGGTAATTTTTGATTTAATAAAATTTAGCATTTCTTCAGCAGTCTTTAATTGGCTCATCTCAGTTCTCCAATCTGTAAAGTATAAATGTATGTCAAGTAAATCGAACGCACCATTTTTAAAATCCAGAACTTTGAACGACTCATTGTTTGGCGATGGTGAAGGATGATTCAATTCGAACGATAGAATTTTGTGGTCCAGTCCAGGAATTTGTTGAGTTTGAATATCCTCTGACAGTGCGTGAAGATTATGAATGAGTTCAGGAGACGAGGAAAATATTAAGTCTAAAATATTTAAATTTTTTGTACTTGTTGGAAAACAAACCGTTTGCTTTAAATTGAAATGTTCACAAAAGTTTTTGAGTAATTTTTGAATTCTTTTGTGTTGGTTAAGTTCTTTTGGTAGGCCATTTTCCCAAATAATGTCTGGAAAGTTGACATCTCCAAGGAAGATATATGAAGTTGGTGAGAATGGTGTAGGAGAATCGAATAAATTTGAAATTTCATCAAATAATTTTACAGTATCCGGAACATTGATTCGTGGAGGTCGATAATTTAGAGCAAATCGAATAATATTATTTTCAACAAACAAATCAAAAGCAACAGTTTCGGCAACAGAATGTTTGATGGGAATCATACCTGAAATAGGGGGTGAGAATTTTTCGAAAATGCTATCTGTTTTCCGGTTTTCGGATGACGGTGGTCATTTACATGACGGTCATATTTTACATGACCAATAATTTTTTCCGGCAGGCGCTTCGCGCCTGCCGGATAATCTTTTGACGGTTCCTTTTTACACACGTCTTTTTCATACTTTTTCAGTTCTTTTATTGCATTTTTCTCTATTATTAGTTGGTTTCCTCTTTATCTGTACTATTCGGCACATTTGTGCATTATGATTTGACATGTGATCTTTAAAAATGCTTATCAGCTATATAAATTTACTTCGTCAATGTTTAAATGGCTCCTTTGAATAATTTAAAAAGCATATTTGGCACTATGTTTTCAGAAAAGCCTAGATTATTATTAACTAAAACTAAAGTAGTAACTAATAATGCTTAATATATAAATTGTTTCTGTTCCTTTTAATTATGTCAAAATTTTACATGTAAAAAAGTAAATAACAGACACACACACCTTGTTGATATTATACTAAGTCTTCAGTTCCCTTCGAATTCGACTTTCTAAAGAAAAGCAATAAATAATAGAGTTTATGGGCACAATATGAAGCATCAGCTTGTTGGGAATGTTTAGGGTAAGGTAATCAGTTCGGATCCGACGGATTGATCCGATTGATCAATTCGCCATTCAGATTCCGGTTCTTTCGGATTCATTAAGTTTTGGGAAGTTCTTAGTGTTGTGCAATTTACCGGTAAATTATGATTCGATTAATTAACCAGTTAATTAACCGCCCAACATTAGATGTTCTATATTGCTGCTCGAAATCTTACATCACAAAAATCAAAATCTTAAGCATTGCTCCAATATTTAAGCGCTGATCTCATTGAAAACGTTGTGGATTAGGATCGTGCCGTAATCAATAAACAAGCAGTGTTTGAACGCCGCCGGGCCACCGCCGCCGGATAAAAAAAGGGTTTAAACGTTTTTGGGTAGATGAATCATTGTTTTTTAAAAACTACATTATCCCCCAGATCCAGACGCTTCATTTATGACTATTTTTATCATTTATGGATTATTTGGTGAACTTTAATTAAGCCGTAAAGAGGGCCGGCGGCGGTGAAAAAATTTCTAAAAAATTCTACCGCCGCCGGCCATCTTTACGGCGTAATTAAAGTTCACCAAATAATCCATAAATTGTAAAAATAGTCATAAATGAAGCGTCTGGATCTGGGGGATAATGTAGTTTTTAAAAAACAATGATTCATCTACCCAAAAACGTTTAAACCCTTTTTTTATCCGGCGGCGGTGGCCCGGCGGCGTTCAAACACTGTAAACAAGTTTGGATCAAACTTGGTAACCCAGAATCAGTACCAGCAAATCTGTGTCTTCAAAGCTACAATTCCAACATTCCTGTTCTTGGTCAATGCTAAGTAAAGGTTCAACTCGAAGGTCAAGAAGAATTAGCTTGAATAGTAGTTGTAAAACATGGTGAACTGTTGTTGGGAATAAATTGGATTAAACGCTTCAATATTTGAATTGAAAACAAATTACTTGGATCATGTAATCATATGTATGCATGGAGTTTCCATGCGTGGAAGGTGAAACAAGGTGTTATTTCTGAATCAGAATTTACTTCTATAGCAGAATATATTCGAATAAATCGCAAAACTGAAAGCTTAGTTTGAAAAAGTCTTAAAATAATCTTCTTCTTGAACGTTAAAATAAATTGGGTGAAATTAAGTTGGATCAGCTTAATTTAAAGCTTAACATATATATCGAAGTTCGAGAAGAAACACTTAAAACTCTTGGAAGAATTCGTCAACAAGGAAAAACTGCGAGAAGTTCTCATCGTCTTCTTAAATCTAAGAAATAATTCTCATTATCTGGGGGAAGGTATTACAGATAAATTAGCATAGTACATTCTCCCTTTGTCTGTTAACTATAAATAAATCTCCTTGTGTACGAATGAATTCTCTCATTCTCCTCTCTGCAACCTTTACTACTTCACTTATCATTCCATCTTGTCTTTTACCATGGTAAAAAGGTTTAACATCAACTAATTAATTGATTTAAAGGATCTAAATATTTTGGAATCATAAATAAAGCAAATAATAGCATTTATAAATTCCATGAAAAACCCAATAAATAATTTGTGTATCACGTCAGAAATCACTAAAAAGTTCTTTATGCTTCAGCTTGAAGCAAATCTCCTAACAGCTAACCACAACTTTGTGCAGAACTCTTTCCGAATCGCAAACTACGAATAATGAAAACTTAATTTCAACTTTAACAATAGATACTAAACGAAGAAAATACAAACTTTTTCCGAAAAATTGTACTTTTGATTTTACCGTATTTTCACGTACTCCCCCCTTTGGACATTTTTCACAAAATTATTTTTCATGACGGTGGGTCGGTGGGGGTAGATTTTCTCACCCCCTTTTCAGGTATGATGGGAATATAATGAAGATTATTTTTGATAAACACAACAACACCTCCGTAGGGTTCATTATTGATCCGGTCCTTTCTAATAATTGAATATTTATATTTTTGAATGAGTTGAGAATCGAAGGTGTTTGAATTTAACCAGGATTCACAAATAAATATTAGATCAGGATTATTATTTTCGATGAATGTATGCAGTAGATTAATATCAATGGATCTGAAATTTATTAAATAACATTTTAAATTACCTGGAGGTGATGCGTTTTGATTAAGAATAATTTTTTGCTGTTGATTGTTGACGAAAAATATTAGAATTCTTATTGATATTATCCATAACAGTGACAACTACTTGATTAATTAATGCTTGAATATTAATTTGCTGGTTGTTATTGCTATTAGAATTAATATTACAATTTCTTTGAGATCGTTGACTTCGATTATTTGAATTATTTGAAGTTTTATTACTGCTTTTGCTAGCAACTTCTCTCATTTCAACGTCTGCATTTGTAGGTGTATTATTCAATTTTCCATTTCGGTTATTACGGTAAATGATTTGAACAGGCATTCCTTTTACTTCTTCATTATTTGGGCCGCTGACATTTCGAGCAACTTTTTTACCATTATCAAGAGTTGTTAAATCAAATTTGACTTGTTCACCACGAAGAAGCGTTCGGTAGAAAATATTTTGAATTTTTGATTTCGAAATTGCTGTAGCATGTGTTACCCTACTCTTCTGTTAATAATAATGGGATTAGTTATAATTATAATCTTGGTTTATTCTCTCTTATTCAATATTAAAAAATACGGTTTTATGAAAATATCGGAAAGAGAAGACTAAAAGAAAAAGAGAGAGAGAAGTTTTTCTCCTCGAAGAATTTGAGGCGGTCTCTTTTGATCCATGCGTAACATATTCCCCCCCCTTAGTGATTTGAATGACGCCCTCGTCATAATTAATATATGACGGCAAATCCCGTTAATAATGTGGGTAAAAGGCTGTTTGAGATTGGGAGAAACTGTTACGTTGGGATCAGGAGACCGAAATACGAAAAATGAGGAGAAAGAGAGAATTTCAAACTAAAATGAATTACACAGAAAGAGTAGATAACATATGTAGCGGAATTAAAAATAAAGCAAAAATAAAAAATGAACAATTAAAACATTATAAAAATTTCCATTAAACAATGTGAACAATTCGAAAAGGATTGTGAAAAGATTAAGACACAATCAAAAGAAAGACATACAATTTTAAAGGGGTGTAAAAAGTTTTACTTTATTCATATGGGTTGTTTTTCCATTGTCGAGCAGTAAATTCAAGTTGTGGATCTTTTGAACCTTAAATGGACCACACCATTTGTGTGAAAATTTGTTACGGTTCGGGATGTAATCCTGGTACACAAGGACCAGATCACCTTCTTTGATCGGTTTGGGTTGAGCATGACGGAGCCGATCCACTTTTTCCTTTTGTGCTGATCTGTTGTTGAGCAGTCGTTGATGGACCAATTTAAATGCTTGTTGGGCTGCTGCTGCAGTACGGTCACCGCTTACTGATCCATATGTTGATACTGTTGGAGTCGTTTGAAGTGCCAAATCAGATGGTAAAGTTGCAGTACGTAAATGGACCAAGTTAAAAGGTGGTAAATCTGTTGCCTCATGTGGTGCACAATTGAATGAGAAGGTCACAAGAGGCAAATATCGTGCCCAATCACTTCCAGCTTGATTGACAAATGCTGATAACATGGAAGCTGTTGTTCGATTGGTTCGTTCGATGGCGCCATTAGCCTGTGGATTGTAGGCTGTGATTGTGCGGTGTTTGAACCCACATAGTTTACCTAAATCTTGAAAGATTTGGCTAAGGAAAACCTTACCATTATCAGAGATGCAAAGTTCAGGCACTCCATGGATGCAAATGACATCTCTCAAAAATGCTTGAGTTACTGATTCTGCTGTTTGATCAGTCATCGGGCTGGCGGTTAACCATTTGGAAAAGGCATCGTGTGTGGCTAAAATATATTTGAAGCCGGATTCTGTAACTGGCAGCGGCCCCAAGATATCAGTATGTATACGCTGCATAGGCCTTTCCGCGGCTTCAATTGAGATGGATGGTGGATGTCGCCGATCATTTGCTAAAGTTTTGATGCGTTGGCATGTAAGGCATTCACCAATCCATTTTGAGATATCATTGATAAGATTTGGCCAATAAATCCTTTGTTGTAATTTTTCAGCTGTTCTAGAAACACCTAAATGGGCCCCTTGTATGGGTGAATTATGAAAATCTTCAAAAATGTTCTTTCGAAGCGATGCTGGAATAAAGATTTTATTCGCTCGCTTGTTCTTCCCGCCGTACAACAAAAGGTCGTCCGCGACCTTATATTTGAAGATTTGTTGTTTTAACTTTCGTTGGTGTACTGGATCTTCTGGGAAATTGTTGTGAAGAAGAGCTTCTTTAATTTGTTGAGTTTCTGGGTCATTTGCTTGAGCAGCTCTAACACGATCTCGATCAACAGTTGGTGGTTCAAAAAGAGCAAGAACTTCTGGCATTGGTGTATCTTTATCATAATAACGACTAATATGATCGCACAAAAAATTACTTTTACCTGGACGATGAATAATGTCCAAATCAGCAGCTTGTAAAGCTAACTGATACCGTGCAAGTCTGCCAGATAAATCCTTTTTCCGCAAGATTGATGTTAAAGCTGAATTGTCGGTTTTGACCAATGTTGTACCTGCACCTTCAATAAAAGGTCTAAACTGTTCGACTCCATAGCATAAAGCTAGGGCTTCGGTTTCAATGGCGTGGTAATTTGCCTCATGACGGTTGAGTTTTCTGGATGCAAAAATGATAGGATGGATACCATCTTCTTGTTCTTGAAGCAAAACTGCACTGATAGCATGTTTTGATGCATCTGTTTCAATAATGAAGCGACATCCTAATTTAGGAGCCGCCAAAACTGGTGCATGAGTAAGTTTATCCTTTAAAATCTGGAGAGCTAAATCATGTTCATCGCTCCATTGTGAAACATCTGCTTCATTCTTGGTAAGATCGTAAAGTGGTTTGGCAATTTTGCTGAAGTTGGCAATAAATTTTCGAAAGTAAGAAAATGCACCTAATAAGCTCCTAAGTTCTGTCAAAGTTTTAGCTTTAGACAACTTTTGTATGGAGGCTACTGATTTTGGATCAGGTCGAATTCCATCAGCTGAAATAATATATCCAAGATAAACAATTGAGGCGCAACCAAAGTGACATTTAGATGATTTTAATTTTAGATTGTATTTTTCAAGAACAGTAAGAAACTCGTCCAAATCTGCAATGTGTTCTTCTTCAGTCATAGACGCTAATACCACATCATCAATATAAATAAAGATTGATGCAGATACTTCACGTCTGATCAGTTCCATCGCGCGTTGAAAAACATCAGGCCCGGAAACCAAACCAAAAGGAAGGCGGAGCCAATGGAAAAGGCCGTAAAAACATGCAAAAGCTGTACGTTCTCGATGATCTGGATGCATAGAAATTTGAAAAAATCCTTGCTCGAAATCCATGGTGCTGAATATTCGTTTCCCACCTATTTTGTTAACAATATCGTTGATATCCGGAATAATGTAAGTGTGTTTTCTAGTAATTGCGTTAAGCGCACGATAATCCACAGCAAATCGAAACGATCCGTCTTTCTTCTTCACTAACACAATCGGTGAAGAGAAAGGTGAATTTGATGGTTCAATAATTTTCTGCCGTAACATATCTTCAATTTGTCGTTTAACTTCACCTTGTAAAGCTTGTGGTACCCTATAAGGACGTCTTCGAACGACCAAGCTTTCATCAATCAGATCAATTCGATGTTGGATCGGACCATTAAAACATCCAATGAGTCCATCTTCACCTACAAATGCATTCTTATGCTTATGTAAAACGTTTAAAAGTTTTGCTTTTCCATCTTCAGAAAAAATTGAATCGTCCAAATCAAATTTCAATGGTGCTCGAGGTTTATCAGTAGTTAAAGGTGGAAGTTTCTCTGATACATCTGCTTCTGGTGGAATGTAAGTCGACGGGTTTGAATCTCGTGGTTGTTGTGGACGTACATGATAAACATGTTCAAGTTGTGTTTCATCATCAAGAAGTTCAACTGATGCTAATTTCTGACGTGCTCGAAGGTCAACTGCTGCTTTTCCAGCATTAAGTAATCTTATTGGGAGACGAAGATTTTTATCTACCCTGGCTACTGACCTAGCTACCGTAACTTCTGCTGGGAGTCGTTCATCACTCCCATTAATCAAAAACAATTGATTTGGTGTAGCATTTTCAATTCGAGCATGAAAAACTGTTTCAGATCTGGGATCTAATGTAAATGCAGAATTAGCTCTAGCAACATAAGTTTCTTCTTTTGGATTAATGTAGCCTATCATCGGTAAAATTTGTTGATGAAACTGAACAATATTTCGAGAAAAATCAAATTCAAAAGGTGGTAATTGTTTAAATGTTGAAGTTCCAAGTAAAAGTGGTGCTGGACAATCTTCGTCTGCTGTTACAAGTAAAGAAACTGTACGAACAACATCACCTATTTTTATATTTGCCGTTGTTTGACCGATAAAATGTATAATAGTATTATTAACGGTACGGGCCATAATTCCTTCAGCAGGTTGAATGACTAATTTTGCTGCTTGTGCCGTACATGATTTTATCAACGTTAAACTACTCCCAGTATCCAGAATCGCAGTTGTTGACATTCCATTTAATTCGACAGCTATCAATGGTTGAATCGAGTTAATTTGTGGCATTTGATGTGTTAATGCAAATACAGGAGGTATAAACACTTCTGTTTGTGGTGGTCGTGAAAGGATAATTGATTTCTGTCGTGGGATAAGCGGACGTTCCATTCTTAAAGCTAATACTCTCTCCGAGGAAGTCCGACGTCTACGTTTACTTCGTTTACATTTTCTTTTGCAGTTTTTGAATAATCCTTTCAAACAGCTGTACCAAATTGATTTTGTGAACCACAATAATATTAATATTATAAACACAATGATTATTGTAACCACAATTTTGTACCATTTTTTGAAAAATCCCCATGGATCTGCTATGAAATCATTAACAACGTCCATAAAGCTTGTTGTAGCATTGCTAGCAAGTTCGCTAAGTTCAGCAATTGTTAACAGGGTATCCCAAAGTGAAGCTGATAATTCTGTTTCGGGTTCAGGAATTAACACAATTTCGTTAATTTTGTTTAAATATCTTTCCAATGCTGCTGTTCGAGTTAACAGATGATTAACATCTGATTGAAAAAAAGATTCTGCATTGAAAGATTCATTCATTTGATTGTATTGTGTACCGAAAGGTTGACGGTGATCGGTGAATACCCGACTAGCTTCGGATCCAGATGTAAAAGTTCCATTTTCAAGCTTTCTAATCAGCAGTGGTTTTTCACTACATTTAATTGTTGGTGTAGTTCGAAGAAGTTCTTTTCTGGCATAATCATAATAATAAGTTAGACCGTTGAGTCTTACTGGCGGATGAGCATAACAATTGCCTCCAAATTCCATATTCCAATGGATAAAATCAGGTCTGACGGCTGAACATCTGATAATTTGAATTGCATCACCTTGTACTCTCGCAGCTATGTTATCAGCCTGTAGCCATTTACGTGCGCCTAAGGTTGCATCCACCAAAAGAAGAGCATTGACAGTATCGATGTCCTTGTTATTTAATATGCAAATTTGCTTCCATAATGTTCGGAAGTCTTCTTTGCTCTTTTCTCTTTCCAGCCATATAGCATACTGTAGCTTTGAATTGATAGCATTACTCATTTGCCTGGTGGAAAGTGTTGCATTAAAGTTTGAAACATCAAAGGATGGAATGGCATCTTCAAGAGCGAAAGCTACTGGTGTTGGGGCTGAAGCATTTGCTGTTATCATTTTTGCTAAAGCAAGTATTTGAAGCTGTTCGATTGTTACTGGTTGTGATTGATTATCCCTTCTGGTTCGATTTCCAAGCAAACCTTTGGGGTATAAAGGGAAATGCATTGAAGGTATTGTGGATGTTGTTGAATCAACCTTGGGTGTTGTCGTTTCAGTTGTGGCTTCAGTATATCTGCGAGGTTGTTTCGGTGCCTCTGTGGTTGAAGTCGTTTCGGGCACAGTTGAAGTAGTTTTAACCTCTGTTGTTGTAGCTTCGGTGGTAGTTGTTGTTGTAGTCGGTGGCTCTGTTGTGGCTTCGATACTGGTGGTTGTAGCTGGTGTTATAGTTGTTGTTGAAGGTTGAGGAGTAGTTGTTGTAGTCGTGGTGGTTGTTGTGGTTGTGGTAGTAGTAGTTGTTGGTGGTACTGTTGATGAAGTTGTAGAAAATGTAGGTGCTGTACTAGCTTCTGTAATTGTTGTGGTTACTGCAGCACTTGTGCTTGATGTAGTACTTTCAGGCGTTGTTGTGGTTGTACTGGTTGACGTAGATGACGGTGGAGGGGTAGTTGTTGTTGTACTTGTAGTACTTGACTCGGTTGATGTGGTAGTTGGTACTGTAGATGTCGTCGGCGCACTTGTTGTTGTGGTGGTTGTGGTACTTGTTGTCGATGGTTTAGTTGTGCTGGTTGTGGAAGAAGTATCATTAACTCGTTTTGGCGCTTGCACTGACACTGCTGCTGTTTGTTGATCAGTATTATCTGCTTTTTGTGCTGGTTTAGGATCAGTGCTAACAGGTCTAGGTCTTCGTGGTTCTTCTGTTGTTGTTTCAGTTTCAGGTGCTCGTCGATTTGGTATCTGACGTTTTCGACGTTTGTGTACACCAAGTTGCATTAATTCATCATTTGATTTAAAAACCATTATTGCTTCGTTAGCTAATAACTCTGCTTCTTCTGGCAGACAATCTTTAGCTTTTTCAGGTACGGTACCGTTGATGAGAGCAAAAGCAGCTTGTGCCGCAGGTAAAATAATAAATTTTTCCGTTCTTATAGCTTGAAAAACTCCGCTGTACACATATGGACAGGGCATGGATGCAGGCAAATTCCAAATTACTGTTGAATTATCAACATAACAATGTTCATTGGTGTAATTGCAATATCGTAAATCTCGTAAAGGTGATTGTAGTTGTTCATTAACGATCATTGCAGGGCCTGTTGCTAAATAAAAATTTTGAAGCGGAATTATTGAACGACCAAAGTTCTTTGCTTGATCTTCATATGCTTCTTGGTATGTTGCATATTTGCCTTGTCCCACGGGATTAAGTTGTTTGCCTTGAATTTCGCCATCTTCTTTCATGCGTCGGCATTGCTTTGGTGAAACAGTTTCAAATGTTTTGTTGGTATACGTTACAGATATAGGTTTTCCAAATAGACTAAAAACATCCACTGCATATGAAATGCTGAAGCATTCCCATGCTGATACAACGATTGGTACTGTATTTGGAACATAAATCTGAGCTTGACCTCGTATAGTTGCTTGATCTTCAATATCACAATTTGCGTGTGTTGGCTTTTCAATTAAGAATCGATATTTAGTATGTTCTGTTAAACATGAAGGAAGAAGTGGTTGTTGTTTTTGATTAACAAAATCAGCATTATCTTGTGTAAGTTCTGAATGTGCAGCAATTGTCGATGTAATTAACATTACGATAATTGATAACATGGTTGCAAAACCAGTGAAGCTATTCATTGCTCCACGTCCACGTCCTCGAAAGGTGTTTGGTCGACCTTGAGAGTTATCATTCCAACGATTATTATATTGTTGATAATTATTTCCATTTCGATTAAAATTCCGATTTGAATTTCCTCGATTTCCTTGGTTGTTGTAAAAGCGGTTTTGAAATTGTTTGCGAACCGCTCGACGTTGATTGCCGTTACGGTAACCACCTTGGTTTTGTTGCCATCTGTTTGCTGCTGGTGGTGGTGGACATGACACAGGATACTGTGTACGTTGTTGTGCAGGAAATTGTTGGAATTGTTGTTGGGATTGTTGTTGTGGATATGTTTGAGCTCGTTGAGGTTGTAAATTCATTATCGCTGGTACCTCTTCCAGACTCATAACTGCAAATTTTGTTGAAAGTTTTTGCAGGGCTTCTCGATTCTGCCATTCTTTTAATTTAAATTGCATATCAGTAGCTAATTTAATTTCTTCAGATAAAGTAGATTTTAAATCTTTATCGAACAATGCTTTAGCCAATTCAGGTCGTAAATTGGCTCGAAATGCTTCAACAGCTAATTTCTCCCGTGTTGTCTCGGAGAATTCTCTGGTGGGAAAAGCTTGACGAGCTGCTTCCCGTACTGCTTTCCCAAATTCCAGGATGCTTTCATCTTCCTTTTGAAGCCGATGATTTAATACATTTCGCCAACTTTTTGCAGCATTTGGTGGAGTGATTCGTTTCACCCATTCAGTGGTTGCAATTTTGTAATTGGTTTTATCGGGAACTGATTCCCATGCAGCTTGAGCTTCACCAGATAAATATGCTGGCAGGATTTCCAGTTGTCGTAATTCATCCCAGCCTGAGGCATTAGCTAATTTACCAAAATCTTCAAGAAAACTATGACAAGTACGATAAGTATCAGTACCAGAAAATTTAGGAAGATCAAAAAAAGGCCGCGCCACTCGGCGCAAGGCGGCTTCAAAGCTGTCAGCCAGATTACCGGCGATCATGTTATTAGCGTTTGAAGGTGTTTTCTTATTAAAAAGAAAATTGTTAGACTTTGTTGGAGTCCCTTTTGCTATTCCGAAAAAGTTTGTATTGAAAATATTTTTATTGGAAGTATTTATTTTTGGTGGAAGTTTATCTTCCTTGGTAGTGTTAGAAAAAGAAAACAAACTTTTATACCAACTCTTCTGTGCCTGGTTATCACGTGCTGTTGTTGGTGAACTGCTTCGTTGCGCTACCAATGATGTAGTTGGAGATATTGATGATGGTGTAGAATCCCGCTCAGTATTAAGAAGCCTGTCGACTGCGTCAAAGATGGGGTTGTCTCCTTGTTCGTATGTGGCGATATCAGCCGCTAATGTTGAGAGTTGATGATATGCCTGATTAGCTGCTTCTTTTTGACGTTGAAGTTCACGTGCTGCTTCTTCTGCTTCTTTGGCTGCTTCCTCTTGTTGTCGTTGAAGCTCTACTTGTTGCTGATCAAGATCAATTCGACGTTGTGGTAGAAAGTTGGTAGGTTCTTTTGCTGCGATTGCTTCGTCGATTGCTGTTGTTGTTCTATCCAAATCTTCAGCAACTTCTTGAATTTGAAGCGTGATATTCTTGTTGACTTCGTCTGCTGCTTCAGCAATTTGTTGAAGTTCTTCAACTGCTTGTAGTTCTTCTTGAAGTCGTTTTTCTGCTTCCTTCAGTTGTCGTTCTTTGGCAGCTTTTTCTTTCAAAAATTTTTCGCGTTGCGCAGGAAAGAGTGGTGGTTGAGGGCTAGACTTTGATCTAGTTCTCATATGCATTAATGCTATGGTGAAGTAAAACTTTTATCGCTTATATTTAAAAGAAAAATTTTTGTGCTGAATAACTCCGCCCCACACCCTTTTTTGGATGATTGAGGTCGGTCACGAATGTGTTACTTCTTTTTGGATTCAGCAAATAATCAAAACAGGAATTTCTTTATTTGTTACTGTACCACGATAAATTACAATTAGCAATTTGAAACAACAAGAAATTTTACAAAATTAGTAATTTTTACTGACAATTCAAAAATTAATAATAATTTCTGTTGGCTTCATTGGTTCAGTTTGGACTGCAGCTTCTGCCATTGTTGGTTTTTCCTTTGGTTGATGTTCGATTTGTGAAGTTTCTTCTTGTTGTTCAGTTTGTGTTCCTGCGTCAGTGTAGTACCTTGGTTGTTTCAATTTAAATTGCTTTTGTGTTTGTTCTGTTTTTGGGTACGGTTGGTACCATCGGGGATTACTAATTGGTGGCAATGGAGCAGGTGGAATTTGGTTATTAAAGTTGGCGACATTTGTTTGATAATTAAATCTCGGTTGTTGGTGTTGATGCCGTGGAAATGTTGGACGAAAAGAAAATCTTCCGGATTGAAATTCCATTCGATTACGGTACATCTAAAAGTTAACTTCCAACAACTTTTAAGTTTTTCTAGATACAATTTTAATTCACGGTGACACGCCACTTCTTTTCCATAAATTTAAAATTCGGTATTATTTTTCCACTTCGAAAATGTCTTTATTTTTTCTGCTCCCTTTGAATTTCTTTCGCACTTCTGCTCCATTATTGCTTCCAATCTAGTTCCATTATTTATTTTCGACACCATCATTATTTGCAATTTCTTATTTTCGTTGACACCATTTTTATTTGCCACTTAATGGATAATCGTGATTCCATGATTGTCTATTGTATCCATTCCAGTTGTGTTCTTTTGATCACTGGATTACTTCTTCTTTTATAATTGTCATATCCTTTTCTTTTTATTTATGAACAACCATTAAACTTGCTCACTTATTCCAATTTTTTCCCACATTCAAAAATATCTGTTTTAAAAGGACTAGTTCTTTCTTTGATAAATGCACCCGTCTTTTCTAAGACTTTCTGAAATAAAATAACTTGTCGGATAAATAAAAGAAAAATCGTCGACAAAAATAACCTTTAAGGGGCGCAAAAAAAAATGCAAGCCATCGGTGCTCAAAGAAAAAGAATTGAAAAAGAAAGAAACAAAATTTTGACTAGCAAAACATATATTGATGACATTTAACTTTTTTTGAAATTGGACAAGGATATGATGAAGAAATTGCGCAAAATTCGGCAGATGGCAAAAGTTTCGAAAATTGAAGAATTAAACAGCTCCAAAAAGTGTTGATTTTCACTTTCTTTCATTTGTGAGATTTTCATTTCGCTAAAGTTGTTGGCTATTTATTTAAGTCTTATTCTTCTGGAAGTTCTATAATGGCTGAATGGCATTGGGTTGAAGTTAATAATACCCTTTGTGATGATTGTAAAGGAGCTATGTTTAAGTGTGTTCGCCCTTCCAAGTAAGCTTTTCAGTTTTGAGCTACCGTAACCCATTGTCTTCTTTTATAGATGGCTTGAACCCTTTTTCTGTGTCCATCGTACTCATTCTATGCCTGATGCTTTATTAAAGCCATCACCTGATTTTCAAATGTTCATTGAGTTACTTTTCCTTGGGCTTGCCTTTATTTCTGTCATTGGCTTTTTCGTTCTCCGCGTCGTTGAAATTTGTCGTGGACCACGATTCGTCGAAGTTCGTATTGATGATCCTGCGAAGGTTCAAGTTCTTCGTTAAATTCTTCTTGAATTTTCCATTATAAGCTCTTGTTATGCTTATTTGTTGATTTTCTTTATTCTTACAGTAGTATGTTTATTATGTTAGTCGAATAAACTTTCATTTAATTCAACTAAAAAATGTTTTTGGGGTACAAATTTGGGGATGTTAGGGCAGTGCCAACCAACGACAAAAGACTGCGCAATCTTTTATTCGTGATTTTGAACTCTGCGGTAAACCGAAAATTTGAGAGATTTTAGTTTTTATGAGGAACAATTATGACGTTTCAATATTAATAACATATACATTCCAATAAGTCGTGAAGGCAGAGATCCAAAACGTCAAAAAATATAATAAAATTACGGAAATGGTCGGGCAGTGAGTTAGATCTCTCATTAACTCTTCAAAAATAGGGATCTCTGGTTCAAAATAAAAATAATAATAAAAAAAAATGAACTGCCTTGCTCAAAAAGAACAAGGAGCTAGCCGACCATTCATACTACGAATGCACATTACTATCTGGTAGTAGGGGTTCCTCTACCTACTACCCCCTTCACGCTCTTCGACACGGACAAATATCACGTCGTGGTCTTACCAACACATCGCGTTTTTACAAAAATTGAGTACTGTAAGAGAGAAAAATATAGTTTATGGAAATTTAAATTCAACGATACGGGAAAATGACAAAAAAATGTTAATGGAATTTTAAAAATGTAATTATTCATACAAAACAAGAGATTATTGATAAGAAAATATATAAAAATTACAGTGTAAAATTTAGCCTAACAATAAAAAGCAAAAATAATAAAAATTTCTTAAAGTCCCATTTTAAAAATAAAATCCATGACCCCGGGGATTGTGCTATAGGTCCCGAAGGGCCAGCAAATCCCAGAAGGGAGGACCTCCAATTGTTACCCTACTCTTCTGTTAATAATAATGGGATTAGTTATAATTATAATCTTGGTTTATTCTCTCTTATTCAATATTAAAAAATACGGTTTTATGAAAATATCGGAAAGAGAAGACTAAAAGAAAAAGAGAGAGAGAAGTTTTTCTCCTCGAAGAATTTGAGGCGGTCTCTTTTGATCCATGCGTAACACATGCACAAATACATCAATAATTTCTGTTCCATCATTATAGGTAATAAATCCGAATTTATTTTTTATATTAAAAAATTTGACAGCTCCTTTTACCGTAGTTTGGGAAATAATTTTGGGAACAGCTTTCTTGGCTTTTGTAATTTTTGAATTAGAAAAGGAAACATTGGAATCTGAAAATTTAGAATTTTGTGATCTTGAACTTACCGTACCAAGACTATCTTTTTCATTTGAGGCATGTGCAGGAGTATTAGCTGATTCATCAAGAATTTGAATATCATCATTTTGTGTTGCTGAAATTTCGGAAGATGTCTTTAAATTATCACTTACTTTTTGCAATGCCAATTTCTGTTTCCGCTTTTCTTCATTTTTGGCGGTTTTTTGGGCTTGTAAAGCTTTCGATGAATAAATATTGGTTTCTTTTAAGTGATTGGAATATGAATTTTTTAAAGCAATCATTTAATTTTTTATGCATTCGACTTTTCCTTTGGCAATACCACCCCGTTTATGCTCAGATAGCACATTTTCCATTTTCATTTTGAGAGATTCGAGATCAGAAACGAAATCATTAAATTTTTGAATATGAGATAATGGCAGTGTGATGCAGTTTTGATTTTCAGTAAGTGGGAGAATATGTGTTTCATTCATATGTTTCTTGGTTGAAGGTGTAATATCAGTAATAGAATTGCTTTCGGACATTTGGTGACGACGTTTTGACATTTTTCAATATTGAATATTGAATGAGATTCAAGAAAATCAATAATTTGAACGATTTTGAGTTGAAATAATTTATTTTGAAAATTAATATTTGAAAATAAATATTTGAGAGCAAATTTGATTGGCGACCAGCACAGACAACAAAAAATTTGGAATGACAAAAAATTTGGAATGATGCAATACAATCAAGAAAAATGGCTTGGGAACGCCGCTGAAATCTGTAGTGCATTTTGCATTGATAATTTGATAATTTTATAAAATTACAGTAAGGCGTTACCAAGTCATTTTTATTTAATAGAAACATAGTTTTTTACACTATTTACTTGATTCAATGCTATTTATTGCAATACAATCAAGAAAAATGGCTTGGGAACGCCGCTGAAATCTTTAGTGCATTTTGCATTGATAATTTGATAATTTTATAAAATTACAGTAAGGCGTTACCAAGTCATTTTTATTCAATAGAAACATAGTTTTTAAAACTATTTACTTGATTCAATGCCATTTATTGCAAAACAATGAAGAAAAATGGCTTGGGAACGCCGCTGAAATCTTTAGTGCATTGTGCATTGATAATTTGATAATTTTATAAAATTACAGTAAGGCGTTACCAAGTCATTTTTATTTAATAGAAACATAGTTTTTTACACTATTTACTTGATTCAATGCCATTTATTGCAATACAATCAAGAAAAATGGCTTGGGAACGCCGCTGAAATCTTTAGTGCATTGTGCACTGATAATTTGATAATTTTATAAAATTACAGTAAGGCGTTACCAAGTCATTTTTATTTAATAGAAACATAGTTTTTTACACTATTTACTTGATTCAATGCCATTTATTGCAATACAATCAAGAAAAATGGCTTGGGAACGCCGCTGAAATCTTTAGTGCATTTTGCATTGATAATTTGATAATTTTATAAAATTACAGTAAGGCGTTACCAAGTCATTTTTATTTAATAGAAACATAGTTTTTTACACTATTTACTTGATTCAATGCCATTTATTGCAATACAATCAAGAAAAATGGCTTGGGAACGCCGCTGAAATCTTTAGTGCATTTTGCATTGATAATTTGATAATTTTATAAAATTACAGTAAGGCGTTACCAAGTCATTTTTATTTAATAGAAACATAGTTTTTTACACTATTTACTTGATTCAATGCCATTTATTGCAATACAATCAAGAAAAATGGCTTGGGAACGCCGCTGAAATCTTTAGTGCATTGTGCACTGATAATTTGATAATTTTATAAAATTACAGTAAGGCGTTACCAAGTCATTTTTATTTAATAGAAACATAGTTTTTTACACTATTTACTTGATTCAATGCCATTTATTGCAATACAATGAAGAAAAATGGCTTGGGAACGCCGCTGAAATCTTTAGTGCATTGTGCATTGATAATTTGATAATTTTATAAAATTACAGTAAGGCGTTACCAAGTCATTTTTATTTTAATAGAAACATAGTTTTTTACACTATTTACTTGATTCAATGCCATTTATTGCAATACAATCAAGAAAAATGGCTTGGGAACGCCGCTGAAATCTTTAGTGCATTGTGCACTGATAATTTGATAATTTTATAAAATTACAGTAAGGCGTTACCAAGTCATTTTTATTTAATAGAAACATAGTTTTTTACACTATTTACTTGATTCAATGCCATTTATTGCAATACAATCAAGAAAAATGGCTTGGGAACGCCGCTGAAATCTTTAGTGCATTTTGCATTGATAATTTGATAATTTTATAAAATTACAGTAAGGCGTTACCAAGTCATTTTTATTTAATAGAAACTTAGTTTTTTACACTATTTACTTGATTTAATGCCATTTATTGCAATACAATCAAGAAAAATGGCTTGGGAACGCCGCTGAAATCTTTAGTGCATTTTGCACTGATAATTTGATAATTTTATAAAATTACAGTAAGGCGTTACCAAGTCATTTTTATTTAATAGAAACATAGTTTTTTACACTATTTACTTGATTCAATGCCATTTATTGCAATACAATGAAGAAAAATGGCTTGGGAACGCCGCTGAAATCTTTAGTGCATTTTGCATTGATAATTTGATAATTTTATAAAATTACAGTAAGGCGTTACCAAGTCATTTTTATTTAATAGAAACATAGTTTTTTACACTATTTACTTGATTCAATGCCATTTATTGCAATACAATCAAGAAAAATGGCTTGGGAACGCCGCTGAAATCTTTAGTGCATTTTGCACTGATAATTTAATAATTTTATAAAATTACAGTAAGGCGTTACCAAGTCATTTTTATTTAATAGAAACATAGTTTTTTACACTATTTACTTGATTCAATGCCAGTTATTGCAATACAATGAAGAAAAATGGCTTGGGAACGCCGCTGAAATCTTTAGTGCATTTTGCATTGATAATTTGATAATTTTATAAAATTACAGTAAGGCGTTACCAAGTCATTTTTATTCAATAGAAACATAGTTTTTTAAACTATTTACTTGATTCAATTCCATTTATTGCAATACAATCAAGAAAAATGGCTTGGGAATGCCGCTGAAATCTTTAGTGCATTTTGCATTGATAATTTGATAATTTTATAAAATTACAGTAAGGCGTTACCAAGTCATTTTTATTTAATAGAAACATAGTTTTTTAAACTATTTACTTGATTCAATGCCATTTATTGCAAAACAATCAAGAAAAATGGCTTGGCAACGCCGCTGAAATCTTTAGTGCATTGATGATTTGATAATTTGATAATTTTATAAAATTACAGTAAGGCGTTACCAAGTCATTTTTATTTAATAGAAACATAGTTTTTTAAACTATTTACTTGATTCAATGCCATTTATTGCAATACAATCAAGAAAAATGGCTTGGGAACGCCGCTGAAATCTTTAGTGCATTGATGATTTGATAATTTGATAATTTTATAAAATTACAGTAAGGCGTTACCAAGTCATTTTTATTCAATAGAAACACAGTTTTTTACACTATTTACTTGATTCAATGCCATTTATTGCAATACAATCAAGAAAAATGGCTTGGGAACGCCGCTGAAATCTTTAGTGCATTGATGATTTGATAATTTGATAATTTTATAAAATTACAGTAAGGCGTTACCAAGTCATTTTTATTCAATAGAAACATAGTTTTTTAAACTATTTACTTGATTCAATGCCATTTATTGCAATACAATCAAGAAAAATGGCTTGGGAACGCCGCTGAAATCTTTAGTGCATTTTGCATTGATAATTTGATAATTTTATAAAATTACAGTAAGGCGTTACCAAGTCATTTTTATTTAATAGAAACATAGTTTTTTAAACTATTTACTTGATTCAATGCCATTTATTGCAATACAATCAAGAAAAATGGCTTGGGAACGCCGCTGAAATCTTTAGTGCATTTTGCATTGATAATTTGATAATTTTATAAAATTACAGTAAGGCGTTACCAAGTCATTTTTATTTAATAGAAACATAGTTTTTCACACTATTTACTTGATTCAATGCCATTTATTGCAATACAATCAAGAAAAATGGCTTGGGAACGCCGCTGAAATCTTTAGTGCATTTTGCATTGATAATTTGATAATTTTATAAAATTACAGTAAGGCGTTACCAAGTCATTTTTATTCAATAGAAACATAGTTTTTAAAACTATTTACGTGATTCAATGCCATTTATTGCAATACAATCAAGAAAAATGGCTTGAGAACGCCGCTGAAATCTTTAGTCCATTTTGCATTGATAATTTGATAATTTTATAAAATTACAGTAAGGCGTTACCAAGTCATTTTTATTTAATAGAAACATAGTTTTTTACACTATTTACTTGATTCAATGCCATTTATTGCAATACAATCAAGAAAAATGGCTTGGGAACGCCGCTGAAATCTTTAGTGCATTTTGCATTGATAATTTGATAATTTTATAAAATTACAGTAAGGCGTTACCAAGTCATTTTTATTTAATAGAAACATAGTTTTTTACACTATTTACTTGATTCAATGCTATTTATTGCAATACAATCAAGAAAAATGGCTTGGGAACGCCGCTGAAATCTTTAGTGCATTTTGCATTGATAATTTGATAATTTTATAAAATTACAGTAAGGCGTTACCAAGTCATTTTTATTCAATAGAAACATAGTTTTTAAAACTATTTACGTGATTCAATGCCATTTATTGCAATACAATCAAGAAAAATGGCTTGAGAACGCCGCTGAAATCTTTAGTCCATTTTGCACTGATAATTTGATAATTTTATAAAATTACAGTAAGGCGTTACCAAGTCATTTTTATTTAATAGAAACATAGTTTTTTAAACTATTTACTTGATTCAATGCCATTTATTGCAAAACAATCAAGAAAAATGGCTTGGCAACGCCGCTGAAATCTTTAGTGCATTTTGCATTGATAATTTGATAATTTTATAAAATTACAGTAAGGCGTTACCAAGTCATTTTTATTTAATAGAAACATAGTTTTTTACACTATTTACTTGATTCAATGCCATTTATTGCAATACAATCAAGAAAAATGGCTTGAGAACGCCGCTGAAATCTTTAGTGCATTTTGCATTGATAATTTGATAATTTTATAAAATTACAGTAAGGCGTTACCAAGTCATTTTTATTCAATAGAAACATAGTTTTTTACACTATTTACTTGATTCAATGCCATTTATTGCAATACAATCAAGAAAAATGGCTTGAGAACGCCGCTGAAATCTTTAGTCCATTTTGCACTGATAATTTGATAATTTTATAAAATTACAGTAAGGCGTTACCAAGTCATTTTTATTTAATAGAAACATAGTTTTTTACACTATTTACTTGATTCAATGCCATTTATTGCAATACAATGAAGAAAAATGGCTTGGGAACGCCGCTGAAATCTTTAGTGCATTGTGCATTGATAATTTGATAATTTTATAAAATTACAGTAAGGCGTTACCAAGTCATTTTTATTTAATAGAAACATAGTTTTTTACACTATTTACTTGATTCAATGCCATTTATTGCAATACAATCAAGAAAAATGGCTTGGGAACGCCGCTGAAATCTTTAGTGCATTTTGCATTGATAATTTGATAATTTTATAAAATTACAGTAAGGCGTTACCAAGTCATTTTTATTTAATAGAAACATAGTTTTTTACACTATTTACTTGATTGAATGCCATTTATTGCAATACAATCAAGAAAAATGGCTTGGGAACGCCGCTGAAATCTTTAGTGCATTTTGCATTGATAATTTGATAATTTTATAAAATTACAGTAAGGCGTTACCAAGTCATTTTTATTTAATAGAAACATAGTTTTTTACACTATTTACTTGATTGAATGCCATTTATTGCAATACAATCAAGAAAAATGGCTTGGGAACGCCGCTGAAATCTTTAGTGCATTTTGCATTGATAATTTGATAATTTTATAAAATTACAGTAAGGCGTTACCAAGTCATTTTTATTTAATAGAAACATAGTTTTTTAAACTATTTACTTGATTCAATGCCATTTATTGCAATACAATCAAGAAAAATGGCTTGGGAACGCCGCTGAAATCTTTAGTGCATTTTGCATTGATAATTTGATAATTTTATAAAATTACAGTAAGGCGTTACCAAGTCATTTTTATTTAATAGAAACATAGTTTTTCACACTATTTACTTGATTCAATGCCATTTATTGCAATACAATCAAGAAAAATGGCTTGGGAACGCCGCTGAAATCTTTAGTGCATTTTGCATTGATAATTTAATAATTTTATAAAATTACTGTAAGGCGTTACCAAGTCATTTTTATTTAATAGAAACATAGTTTTTTACACTATTTACTTGATTGAATGTTATTATTGCAATACAATCAAGAAAAATGGCTTGGGAACGCCGCTGAAATCTTTAGTGCATTTTGCATTGATAATTTGATAATTTTATAAAATTACAGTAAGGCGTTACCAAGTCATTTTTATTTAATAGAAACATAGTTTTTCACACTATTTACTTGATTCAATGCCATTTATTGCAATACAATCAAGAAAAATGGCTTGGGAACGCCGCTGAAATCTTTAGTGCATTTTGCATTGATAATTTGATAATTTTATAAAATTACTGTAAGGCGTTACCAAGTCATTTTTATTTAATAGAAACATAGTTTTTTACACTATTTACTTGATTGAATGTTATTATTGCAATACAATCAAGAAAAATGGCTTGGGAACGCCGCTGAAGTTTTAAGTGCATTTTGCATTGATAATTTGATAATTTTATACACTATTTACTTGATTGAATGCCATTTATTGCAATACAATCAAGAAAAATGGCTTGGGAACGCCGCTGAAATCTTTAGTGCATTTTGCATTGATAATTTGATAATTTTATAAAATTACAGTAAGGCGTTACCAAGTCATTTTTATTTAATAGAAACATAGTTTTTTACACTATTTACTTGATTGAATGCCATTTATTGCAATACAATCAAGAAAAATGGCTTGGGAACGCCGCTGAAATCTTTAGTGCATTTTGCATTGATAATTTGATAATTTTATAAAATTACAGTAAGGCGTTACCAAGTCATTTTTATTTAATAGAAACATAGTTTTTTAAACTATTTACTTGATTCAATGCCATTTATTGCAATACAATCAAGAAAAATGGCTTGGGAACGCCGCTGAAATCTTTAGTGCATTTTGCATTGATAATTTGATAATTTTATAAAATTACAGTAAGGCGTTACCAAGTCATTTTTATTTAATAGAAACATAGTTTTTCACACTATTTACTTGATTCAATGCCATTTATTGCAATACAATCAAGAAAAATGGCTTGGGAACGCCGCTGAAATCTTTAGTGCATTTTGCATTGATAATTTGATAATTTTATAAAATTACTGTAAGGCGTTACCAAGTCATTTTTATTTAATAGAAACATAGTTTTTTACACTATTTACTTGATTGAATGTTATTATTGCAATACAATCAAGAAAAATGGCTTGGGAACGCCGCTGAAGTTTTAAGTGCATTTTGCATTGATAATTTGATAATTTTATAAAATTACTGTAAGGCGTTACCAAGTCATTTTTATTTAATAGAAACATAGTTTTTTACACTATTTACTTGATTGAATGTTATTATTGCAATACAATCAAGAAAAATGGCTTGGGAACGCCGCTGAAGTTTTAAGTGCATTTTGCACTGATAATTTGATAATTTTATAAAATTACAGTAAGGCGTTACCAAGTCATTTTTATTTAATAGAAACACAGTTTTTTACACTATTTACTTGATTCAATGCCATTTATTGCAATACAATCAAGAAAAATGGCTAGGGAACGCCGCTGAAATCTTTAGTGCATTTTGCATTGATAATTTGATAATTTTATAAAATTACAGTAAGGCGTTACCAAGTCATTTTTATTCAATAGAAACATAGTTTTTAAAACTATTTACGTGATTCAATGCCATTTATTGCAATACAATCAAGAAAAATGGCTTGAGAACGCCGCTGAAATCTTTAGTCCATTTTGCATTGATAATTTGATAATTTTATAAAATTACAGTAAGGCGTTACCAAGTCATTTTTATTCAATAGAAACATAGTTTTTTAAACTATTTACTTGATTCAATGCCATTTATTGCAATACAATCAAGAAAAATGGCTTGGGAACGCCGCTGAAATCTGTAGTGCATTTTGCATTGATAATTTGATAATTTTATAAAATTACAGTAAGGCGTTACCAAGTCATTTTTATTTAATAGAAACATAGTTTTTTACACTATTTACTTGATTCAATGCCATTTATTGCAATACAATCAAGAAAAATGGCTTGGGAACGCCGCTGAAATCTTTAGTGCATTTTGCATTGATAATTTGATAATTTTAAAAAATTACAGTAAGGCGTTACCAAGTCATTTTTATTTAATAGAAACATAGTTTTTTACACTATTTACTTGATTCAATGCTATTTATTGCAATACAATCAAGAAAAATGGCTTGGGAACGCCGCTGAAATCTTTAGTGCATTTTGCATTGATAATTTGATAATTTTATAAAATTACAGTAAGGCGTTACCAAGTCATTTTTATTTAATAGAAACATAGTTTTTTACACTATTTACTTGATTTAATGCCATTTATTGCAATACAATCAAGAAAAATGGCTTGGGAACGCCGCTGAAATCTTTAGTGCATTTTGCATTGATAATTTGATAATTTTATAAAATTACAGTAAGGCGTTACCAAGTCATTTTTATTCAATAGAAACATAGTTTTTAAAACTATTTACGTGATTCAATGCCATTTATTGCAATACAATCAAGAAAAATGGCTTGAGAACGCCGCTGAAATCTTTAGTCCATTTTGCACTGATAATTTGATAATTTTATAAAATTACAGTAAGGCGTTACCAAGTCATTTTTATTTAATAGAAACATAGTTTTTTAAACTATTTACTTGATTCAATGCCATTTATTGCAAAACAATCAAGAAAAATGGCTTGGCAACGCCGCTGAAATCTTTAGTGCATTTTGCATTGATAATTTGATAATTTTATAAAATTACAGTAAGGCGTTACCAAGTCATTTTTATTTAATAGAAACATAGTTTTTTACACTATTTACTTGATTCAATGCCATTTATTGCAATACAATCAAGAAAAATGGCTTGGGAACGCCGCTGAAATCTTTAGTGCATTTTGCATTGATAATTTGATAATTTTATAAAATTACAGTAAGGCGTTACCAAGTCATTTTTATTCAATAGAAACATAGTTTTTTACACTATTTACTTGATTCAATGCCATTTATTGCAATACAATCAAGAAAAATGGCTTGAGAACGCCGCTGAAATCTTTAGTCCATTTTGCACTGATAATTTGATAATTTTATAAAATTACAGTAAGGCGTTACCAAGTCATTTTTATTCAATAGAAACATAGTTTTTTAAACTATTTACTTGATTCAATGCCATTTATTGCAATACAATCAAGAAAAATGGCTTGGGAACGCCGCTGAAATCTTTAGTGCATTGTGCATTGATAATTTGATAATTTTATAAAATTACAGTAAGGCGTTACCAAGTCATTTTTATTTAATAGAAACATAGTTTTTTACACTATTTACTTGATTCAATGCCATTTATTGCAATACAATCAAGAAAAATGGCTTGAGAACGCCGCTGAAATCTTTAGTGCATTGTGCATTGATAATTTGATAATTTTATAAAATTACAGTAAGGCGTTACCAAGTCATTTTTATTTAATAGAAACATAGTTTTTTACACTATTTACTTGATTCAATGCCATTTATTGCAATACAATCAAGAAAAATGGCTTGAGAACGCCGCTGAAATCTTTAGTCCATTTTGCACTGATAATTTGATAATTTTATAAAATTACAGTAAGGCGTTACCAAGTCATTTTTATTCAATAGAAACATAGTTTTTTAAACTATTTACTTGATTCAATGCCATTTATTGCAATACAATCAAGAAAAATGGCTTGGGAACGCCGCTGAAATCTTTAGTGCATTGTGCATTGATAATTTGATAATTTTATAAAATTACAGTAAGGCGTTACCAAGTCATTTTTATTTAATAGAAACATAGTTTTTTACACTATTTACTTGATTCAATGCCATTTATTGCAATACAATCAAGAAAAATGGCTTGGGAACGCCGCTGAAATCTTTAGTGCATTTTGCATTGATAATTTGATAATTTTATAAAATTACAGTAAGGCGTTACCAAGTCATTTTTATTTAATAGAAACATAGTTTTTTACACTATTTACTTGATTCAATGCCATTTATTGCAATACAATCAAGAAAAATGGCTTGGGAACGCCGCTGAAATCTTTAGTGCATTTTGCATTGATAATTTGATAATTTTATAAAATTACAGTAAGGCGTTACCAAGTCATTTTTATTCAATAGAAACATAGTTTTTTACACTATTTACTTGATTCAATGCCATTTATTGCAATACAATCAAGAAAAATGGCTTGGGAACGCCGCTGAAATCTTTAGTGCATTTTGCATTGATAATTTGATAATTTTATAAAATTACAGTAAGGCGTTACCAAGTCATTTTTATTTAATAGAAACATAGTTTTTTAAACTATTTACTTGATTCAATGCCATTTATTGCAATACAATCAAGAAAAATGGCTTGGGAACGCCGCTGAAATCTTTAGTGCATTGTGCATTGATAATTTGATAATTTTATAAAATTACAGTAAGGCGTTACCAAGTCATTTTTATTTAATAGAAACATAGTTTTTTACACTATTTACTTGATTCAATGCCATTTATTGCAATACAATCAAGAAAAATGGCTTGAGAACGCCGCTGAAATCGTTAGTGGATTTTGCACAGATAATTTGATAATTTTATAAAATTACAGTAAGGCGTTACCAAGTCATTTTTATTTAATAGAAACATAGTTTTTTAAACTGTTTACTTGATTCAATGCCATTTATTGCAATACAATCAAGAAAAATGGCTTGGGAACGCCGCTGAAATCTTTAGTGCATTTTGCACTAATAGTTTGATAATTTTATAAAATTACAGTAAGGCGTTACCAAGTCATTTTTATTTAATAGAAACATAGTTTTTTACACTATTTACTTGATTGAATGCCATTTTATGCAATACAATCAAGAAAAATGGCTTGGGAACGCCGCTGAAATCTTGAGTGCATTTTGCATTGATAATTTGATAATTTTATAAAATTGCAGTACGGTGTTACCAAGCCATTTTTATTCAATAGAAACATAGTTTTTTACACTATTTACTTGATTCAATGCCATTTATTGCAATACAATCAAGAAAAATGGCTTGAGAACGCCGCTGAAATCTTTAGTCCATTTTGCACTGATAATTTGATAATTTTATAAAATTACAGTAAGGCATTACCAAGCCATTTTTATTCAATAGAAACATAGTTTTTTAAACTATTTACTTGATTTAATGCCATTTATTGCAATACGATCAAGAAAAATGGCTTGGGAACGCCGCTGAAATCTTTAGTGCATTTTGCATTGATAATTTGATAATTTTATAAAATTACAGTAAGGCGTTACCAAGTCATTTTTATTTAATAGAAACATAGTTTTTTTACACTATTTACTTGATTCAATGCCATTTATTGCAATACAATCAAGAAAAATGGCTTGGGAACGCCGCTGAAATCGTTAGTGGATTTTGCACAGATAATTTGATAATTTTATAAAATTACAGTAAGGCGTTACCAAGTCATTTTTATTTAATAGAAACATAGTTTTTTACACTATTTACTTGATTGAATGCCATTTTATGCAATACAATCAAGAAAAATGGCTTGGGAACGCCGCTGAAATCTTTAGTGCATTTTGCATTGATAATTTGATAATTTTATAAAATTGCAGTACGGTGTTACCAAGCCATTTTTATTCAATAGAAACATAGTTTTTTACACAATTTACTTGATTCAATGCCATTTTATGCAATACAATCAAGAAAAATGGCTTGGGAATGCCGCTGAAATCTTTAGTGCATTTTGCATTGATAATTTGATAATTTTATAAAATTACAGCAAGGCGTTACCAAGTCATTTTTATTTAATAGAAACATAGTTTTTTACACAATTTACTTGATTCAATGCCGTTTATTGCAATACAATCAAGAAAAATGGCTTGGGAACGCCGCTGAAATCTTTAGTGCATTTTGCATTGATAATTTGATAATTTTATAAAATTACAGTAAGGCGTTACCAAGTCATTTTTATTTAATAGAAACACAGTTTTTTACACTATTTACTTGATTCAATGCCATTTATTGCAATACAATCAAGAAAAATGGCTTGGGAACGCCGCTGAAATCTTTAGTGCATTTTGCATTGATAATTTGATAATTTTATAAAATTACAGTAAGGCGTTACCAAGCCATTTTTATTCAATAGAAACATAGTTTTTTAAACTATTTACTTGATTCAATGCCATTTATTGCAATACAATCAAGAAAAATGGCTTGGGAACGCCGCTGAAATCGTTAGTGGATTTTGCACAGATAATTTGATAATTTTATAAAATTACAGTAAGGCGTTACCAAGTCATTTTTATTTAATAGAAACATAGTTTTTTACACTATTTACTTGATTTAATGCCATTTATTGCAATACAATCAAGAAAAATGGCTTGGGAACGCCGCTGAAATCTTTAGTGCATTTTGCACTGATAATTTGATAATTTTATAAAATTGCAGTGAGGTGTTACCAAGTCATTTTTATTTAATAGAAACTTAGTTTTTTACACTATTTACTTGATTTAATGCCATTTATTGCAATACAATCAAGAAAAATGGCTTGGGAACGCCGCTGAAATCTTTAGTGCATTTTGCACTGATAATTTGATAATTTTATAAAATTACAGTAAGGCGTTACCAAGCCATTTTTATTCAATAGAAACATAGTTTTTTAAACTATTTACTTGATTCAATGCCATTTATTGCAATACAATCAAGAAAAATGGCTTGGGAACGCCGCTGAAATCGTTAGTGGATTTTGCACAGATAATTTGATAATTTTATAAAATTACAGTAAGGCGTTACCAAGTCATTTTTATTCAATAGAAACATAGTTTTTTAAACTATTTACTTGATTCAATGCCATTTATTGCAATACAATCAAGAAAAATGGCTTGGGAACGCCGCTGAAATCTTTAGTGCATTTTGCATTGATAATTTTATAATTTTATAAAATTGCAGTGAGGTGTTACCAAGTCATTTTTATTTAATAGAAACTTAGTTTTTTACACTATTTACTTGATTTAATGCCATTTATTGCAATACAATCAAGAAAAATGGCTTGGGAACGCCGCTGAAATCTTTAGTGCATTTTGCACTGATTATTTAATAATTTTATAAAATTGCAGTGAGGTGTTACCAAGTCATTTTTATTTAATAGAAACTTAGTTTTTTACACTATTTACTTGATTTAATGCCATTTATTGCAATACAATCAAGAAAAATGGCTTGGGAACGCCGCTGAAATCTTAAGTGCATTTTGCATTGATAATTTGATAATTTTATAAAATTACAGTGAGGTGTTACCAAGTCATTTTTATTTAATAGAAACATAGTTTTTTAAACTATTTACTTGATTCAATGCCATTTATTGCAAAACAATCAAGAAAAATGGCTTGGGAACGCCGCTGAAATCTTTAGTGCATTTTGCATTGATAATTTGATAATTTTATAAAATTACAGTAAGGCGTTACCAAGTCATTTTTATTTAATAGAAACATAGTTTTTTACACTATTTACTTGATTCAATGCCATTTATTGCAAAACAATCAAGAAAAATGGCTTGGGAACGCCGCTGAAATCTTTAGTGCATTTTGCATTGATAATTTGATAATTTTATAAAATTACAGTAAGGCGTTACCAAGTCATTTTTATTTAATAGAAACATAGTTTTTTACACTATTTACTTGATTCAATGCCATTTATTGCAATACAATCAAGAAAAATGGCTTGGGAACGCCGCTGAAATCTTTAGTGCATTTTGCATTGATAATTTGATAATTTTATAAAATTACAGTAAGGCGTTACCAAGTCATTTTTATTTAATAGAAACATAGTTTTTTACACTATTTACTTGATTCAATGCCATTTATTGCAATACAATCAAGAAAAATGGCTTGAGAACGCCGCTGAAATCTTTAGTCCATTTTGCACTGATAATTTGATAATTTTATAAAATTACAGTAAGGCGTTACCAAGCCATTTTTATTCAATAGAAACATAGTTTTTTAAACTATTTACTTGATTTAATGCCATTTATTGCAATACGATCAAGAAAAATGGCTTGGGAACGCCGCTGAAATCTTTAGTGCATTTTGCATTGATAATTTGATAATTTTATAAAATTACAGTAAGGCGTTACCAAGTCATTTTTATTTAATAGAAACATAGTTTTTTACACTATTTACTTGATTCAATGCCATTTATTGCAATACAATCAAGAAAAATGGCTTGGGAACGCCGCTGAAATCGTTAGTGGATTTTGCACTAATAGTTTGATAATTTTATAAAATTACAGTAAGGCGTTACCAAGTCATTTTTATTTAATAGAAACATAGTTTTTTAAACTGTTTACTTGATTCAATGCCATTTATTGCAATACAATCAAGAAAAATGGCTTGGGAACGCCGCTGAAATCTTTAGTGCATTTTGCACTAATAGTTTGATAATTTTATAAAATTACAGTAAGGCGTTACCAAGTCATTTTTATTTAATAGAAACATAGTTTTTTACACTATTTACTTGATTGAATGCCATTTTATGCAATACAATCAAGAAAAATGGCTTGGGAACGCCGCTGAAATCTTGAGTGCATTTTGCATTGATAATTTGATAATTTTATAAAATTGCAGTACGGTGTTACCAAGCCATTTTTATTCAATAGAAATATAGTTTTTTACACTATTTACTTGATTCAATGCCATTTATTGCAATACAATCAAGAAAAATGGCTTGGGAACGCCGCTGAAATCTTTAGTGCATTTTGCATTGATAATTTGATAATTTTATAAAATTACAGTAAGGCGTTACCAAGTCATTTTTATTTAATAGAAACATAGTTTTTTACACAATTTACTTGATTCAATGCCATTTATTGCAATACAATCAAGAAAAATGGCTTGGGAACGCCGCTGAAATCTTTAGTGCATTTTGCATTGATAATTTGATAATTTTATAAAATTACAGTAAGGCGTTACCAAGTCATTTTTATTTAATAGAAACATAGTTTTTTACACTATTTACTTGATTCAATGCCATTTATTGCAATACAATCAAGAAAAATGGCTTGGGAACGCCGCTGAAATCTTTAGTGCATTTTGCACTAATAGTTTGATAATTTTATAAAATTACAGTAAGGCGTTACCAAGTCATTTTTATTTAATAGAAACATAGTTTTTTACACTATTTACTTGATTGAATGCCATTTTATGCAATACAATCAAGAAAAATGGCTTGGGAACGCCGCTGAAATCTTGAGTGCATTTTGCATTGATAATTTGATAATTTTATAAAATTGCAGTACGGTGTTACCAAGCCATTTTTATTCAATAGAAACATAGTTTTTTACACTATTTACTTGATTCAATGCCATTTATTGCAATACAATCAAGAAAAATGGCTTGAGAACGCCGCTGAAATCTTTAGTCCATTTTGCACTGATAATTTGATAATTTTATAAAATTACAGTAAGGCATTACCAAGCCATTTTTATTCAATAGAAACATAGTTTTTTAAACTATTTACTTGATTTAATGCCATTTATTGCAATACAATCAAGAAAAATGGCTTGGGAACGCCGCTGAAATCTTTAGTGCATTTTGCATTGATAATTTGATAATTTTATAAAATTACAGTAAGGCGTTACCAAGTCATTTTTATTTAATAGAAACATAGTTTTTTACACTATTTACTTGATTCAATGCCATTTATTGCAATACAATCAAGAAAAATGGCTTGAGAACGCCGCTGAAATCTTTAGTCCATTTTGCACTGATAATTTGATAATTTTATAAAATTACAGTAAGGCGTTACCAAGTCATTTTTATTTAATAGAAACATAGTTTTTTACACTATTTACTTGATTCAATGCCATTTATTGCAATACAATCAAGAAAAATGGCTTGAGAACGCCGCTGAAATCTTTAGTGCATTTTGCATTGATAATTTGATAATTTTATAAAATTACAGTAAGGCGTTACCAAGTCATTTTTATTTAATAGAAACATAGTTTTTTACACTATTTACTTGATTCAATGCCATTTATTGCAATACAATCAAGAAAAATGGCTTGAGAACGCCGCTGAAATCTTTAGTCCATTTTGCACTGATAATTTGATAATTTTATAAAATTACAGTAAGGCATTACCAAGCCATTTTTATTCAATAGAAACATAGTTTTTTAAACTATTTACTTGATTTAATGCCATTTATTGCAATACAATCAAGAAAAATGGCTTGGGAACGCCGCTGAAATCTTTAGTGCATTTTGCATTGATAATTTGATAATTTTATAAAATTACAGTAAGGCGTTACCAAGTCATTTTTATTTAATAGAAACATAGTTTTTTACACTATTTACTTGATTCAATGCCATTTATTGCAATACAATCAAGAAAAATGGCTTGAGAACGCCGCTGAAATCTTTAGTCCATTTTGCACTGATAATTTGATAATTTTATAAAATTACAGTAAGGCATTACCAAGCCATTTTTATTCAATAGAAACATAGTTTTTTACACAATTTACTTGATTCAATGCCATTTATTGCAATACAATCAAGAAAAATGGCTTGGGAACGCCGCTGAAATCTTTAGTGCATTTTGCATTGATAATTTGATAATTTTATAAAATTACAGTAAGGCGTTACCAAGTCATTTTTATTTAATAGAAACATAGTTTTTTACACTATTTACTTGATTCAATGCCATTTATTGCAATACAATCAAGAAAAATGGCTTGGGAACGCCGCTGAAATCGTTAGTGGATTTTGCACAGATAATTTGATAATTTTATAAAATTACAGTAAGGCGTTACCAAGTCATTTTTATTTAATAGAAACATAGTTTTTTAAACTGTTTACTTGATTCAATGCCATTTATTGCAATACAATCAAGAAAAATGGCTTGGGAACGCCGCTGAAATCTTTAGTGCATTTTGCACTAATAGTTTGATAATTTTATAAAATTACAGTAAGGCGTTACCAAGTCATTTTTATTTAATAGAAACATAGTTTTTTACACTATTTACTTGATTGAATGCCATTTTATGCAATACAATCAAGAAAAATGGCTTGGGAACGCCGCTGAAATCTTGAGTGCATTTTGCATTGATAATTTGATAATTTTATAAAATTGCAGTACGGTTTTACCAAGCCATTTTTATTCAATAGAAACATAGTTTTTTACACAATTTACTTGATTCAATGCCATTTTATGCAATACAATCAAGAAAAATGGCTTGGGAATGCCGCTGAAATCTTTAGTGCATTTTGCATTGATAATTTGATAATTTTATAAAATTGCAGTGCGGTGTTACCAAGCCATTTTTATTCAATAGAAACATAGTTTTTTTAAACTATTTACTTGATTCAATGCCATTTATTGCAATACAATAAAGAAAAATGGCTTGGGAACGCCGCTGAAATCTTGAGTGCATTTTGCATTGATAATTTGATAATTTTATAAAATTACAGCAAGGCGTTACCAAGTCATTTTTATTTAATAGAAACATAGTTTTTTACACAATTTACTTGATTCAATGCCGTTTATTGCAATACAATCAAGAAAAATGGCTTGGGAACGCCGCTGAAATCTTTAGTGCATTTTGCATTGATAATTTGATAATTTTATAAAATTGCAGTAAGGCGTTACCAAGTCATTTTTATTCAATAGAAACATAGTTTTTTAAACTATTTACTTGATTCAATGCCATTTATTGCAATACAATAAAGAAAAATGGCTTGGGAACGCCGCTGAAATCTTGAGTGCATTTTGCATTGATAATTTGATAATTTTATAAAATTACAGTAAGGCGTTACCAAGTCATTTTTATTTAATAGAAACATAGTTTTTTACACAATTTACTTGATTCAATGCCGTTTATTGCAATACAATCAAGAAAAATGGTTTGGGAACGCCGCTGAAATCTTTAGTGCATTTTGCATTGATAATTTGATAATTTTATAAAATTGCAGTACGGTGTTACCAAGCCATTTTTATTCAATAGAAACATAGTTTTTCACACTATTTACTTGATTGAATGCCATTTTATGCAATACAATCAAGAAAAATGGCTTGGGAACGCCGCTGAAATCTTTAGTGCATTTTGCATTGATAATTTGATAATTTTATAAAATTACAGTAAGGCGTTACCAAGTCATTTTTATTTAATAGAAACATAGTTTTTTACACTATTTACTTGATTCAATGCCGTTTATTGCAATACAATCAAGAAAAAATGGCTTGAGAACGCCGCTGAAATCTTTAGTCCATTTTGCACTGATAATTTGATAATTTTATAAAATTACAGTAAGGCGTTACCAAGTCATTTTTATTTAATAGAAACATAGTTTTTTAAACTGTTTACTTGATTCAATGCCATTTATTGCAATACAATCAAGAAAAATAGCTTGGGAACGCCGCTGAAATCTTTAGTGCATTTTGCATTGATAATTTGATAATTTTATAAAATTACAGTAAGGCGTTACCAAGTCATTTTTATTTAATAGAAACATAGTTTTTTACACTATTTACTTGATTGAATGCCATTTATTGCAATACAATCAAGAAAAATGGCTTGGGAACGCCGCTGAAATCTTTAGTGCATTTCGCATTGATAATTTGATAATTTTCTAAAATTACTGTAAGGCGTTACCAAGTCATTTTTATTTAATAGAAACTTAGTTTTTTACACTATTTACTTGATTTAATGCCATTTATTGCAATACAATCAAGAAAAATGGCTTGGGAACGCCGCTGAAATCTTTAGTGCATTTTGCACTGATAATTTGATAATTTTATAAAATTACAGTAAGGCGTTACCAAGTCATTTTTATTTAATAGAAACATAGTTTTTTACACTATTTACTTGATTCAATGCCATTTATTGCAATACAATCAAGAAAAATGGCTTGGGAACGCCGCTGAAATCTTTAGTGCATTTTGCACTGATAATTTGATAATTTTATAAAATTACAGTAAGGCGTTACCAAGTCATTTTTATTCAATAGAAACATAGTTTTTTAAACTATTTACTTGATTTAATGTCATTTATTGCAATACGATCAAGAAAAATGGCTTGGGAACGCCGCTGAAATCTTTAGTGCATTTTGCACTGATAATTTGATAATTTTATAAAATTACAGTAAGGCGTTACCAAGCCATTTTTATTCAATAGAAACATAGTTTTTTAAACTATTTACTTGATTTAATGCCATTTATTGCAATACAATCAAGAAAAATGGCTTGAAAACGCCGCTGAAATCTTTAGTGCATTTTGCATTGATAATTTGATAATTTTATAAAATTACAGTAAGGCGTTACCAAGCCATTTTTATTCAATAGAAACATAGTTTTTTAAACTATTTACTTGATTTAATGCCATTTATTGCAATACAATCAAGAAAAATGGCTTGAAAACGCCGCTGAAATCTTTAGTGCATTTTGCATTGATAATTTGATAATTTTATAAAATTACAGTAAGGCGTTACCAAGTCATTTTTATTCAATAGAAACATAGTTTTTTAAACTATTTACTTGATTTAATGCCATTTATTGCAATACGATCAAGAAAAATGGCTTGGGAACGCCGCTGAAATCTTTAGTGCATTTTGCATTGATAATTTGATAATTTTATAAAATTACAGTAAGGCGTTACCAAGCCATTTTTATTCAATAGAAACATAGTTTTTTAAACTATTTACTTGATTTAATGCCATTTATTGCAATACAATCAAGAAAAATGGCTTGAAAACGCCGCTGAAATCTTTAGTGCATTTTGCATTGATAATTTGATAATTTTATAAAATTACAGTAAGGCGTTACCAAGCCATTTTTATTCAATAGAAACATAGTTTTTTAAACTATTTACTTGATTTAATGCCATTTATTGCAATACGATCAAGAAAAATGGCTTGGGAACGCCGCTGAAATCTTTAGTGCATTTTGCACTGATAATTTGATAATTTTATAAAATTACAGTAAGGCGTTACCAAGTCATTTTTATTCAATAGAAACATAGTTTTTTAAACTATTTACTTGATTTAATGCCATTTATTGCAATACGATCAAGAAAAATGGCTTGGGAACGCCGCTGAAATCTTTAGTGCATTTTGCACTGATAATTTGATAATTTTATAAAATTACAGTAAGGCGTTACCAAGCCATTTTTATTCAATAGAAACATAGTTTTTTAAACTATTTACTTGATTTAATGCCATTTATTGCAATACGATCAAGAAAAATGGCTTGGGAACGCCGCTGAAATCTTTAGTGCATTTTGCATTGATAATTTGATAATTTTATAAAATTACAGTAAGGCGTTACCAAGCCATTTTTATTCAATAGAAACATAGTTTTTTAAACTATTTACTTGATTCAATGCCATTTATTGCAATACGATCAAGAAAAATGGCTTGGGAACGCCGCTGAAATCTTTAGTGCATTTTGCATTGATAATTTGATAATTTTATAAAATTACAGTAAGGCGTTACCAAGTCATTTTTATTTAATAGAAACATAGTTTTTTAAACTATTTACTTGATTGAATGCCATTTATTGCAATACAATCAAGAAAAATAGCTTGGGAACGCCGCTGAAATCTTTAGTGCATTTTGCATTGATAATTTGATAATTTTATAAAATTACAGTAAGGCGTTACCAAGCCATTTTTATTCAATAGAAACATAGTTTTTTAAACTATTTACTTGATTCAATGCCATTTATTGCAATACAATCAAGAAAAATGGCTTGGGAACGCCGCTGAAATCTTTAGTGCATTTTGCATTGATAATTTGATAATTTTATAAAATTACAGTAAGGCGTTACCAAGCCATTTTTATTCAATAGAAACATAGTTTTTTAAACTATTTACTTGATTTAATGCCATTTATTGCAATACAATCAAGAAAAATGGCTTGGGAACGCCGCTGAAATCTTTAGTGCATTTTGCATTGATAATTTGATAATTTTATAAAATTACAGTAAGGCGTTACCAAGTCATTTTTATTTAATAGAAACATAGTTTTTTAAACTATTTACTTGATTGAATGCCATTTATTGCAATACAATCAAGAAAAATGGCTTGGGAACGCCGCTGAAATCTTTAGTGCATTTTGCATTGATAATTTGATAATTTTATAAAATTACTGTAAGGCGTTACCAAGTCATTTTTATTTAATAGAAACTTAGTTTTTTACACTATTTACTTGATTTAATGCCATTTATTGCAATACAATCAAGAAAAATAGCTTGGGAACGCCGCTGAAATCTTTAGTGCATTTTGCATTGATAATTTGATAATTTTATAAAATTACAGTAAGGCGTTACCAAGCCATTTTTATTCAATAGAAACATAGTTTTTTAAACTATTTACTTGATTCAATGCCATTTATTGCAATACGATCAAGAAAAATGGCTTGGGAACGCCGCTGAAATCTTTAGTGCATTTTGCATTGATAATTTGATAATTTTATAAAATTACAGTAAGGCGTTACCAAGCCATTTTTATTCAATAGAAACATAGTTTTTTAAACTATTTACTTGATTTAATGCCATTTATTGCAATACAATCAAGAAAAATAGCTTGGGAACGCCGCTGAAATCTTTAGTGCATTTTGCACTGATAATTTGATAATTTTATAAAATTACAGTAAGGCGTTACCAAGCCATTTTTATTCAATAGAAACATAGTTTTTTACACTATTTACTTGATTTAATGCCATTTATTGCAATACAATCAAGAAAAATGGCTTGGGAACGCCGCTGAAATCTTTAGTGCATTTTGCATTGATAATTTTATAATTTTATAAAATTACAGTAAGGCGTTACCAAGTCATTTTTATTTAATAGAAACATAGTTTTATACACTATTTACTTGATTGAATGCCATTTATTGCAATACAATCAAGAAAAATGGCTTGGGAACGCCGCTGAAATCTTTAGTGCATTTTGCACTGATTATTTAATAATTTTATAAAATTGCAGTGAGGTGTTACCAAGTCATTTTTATTTAATAGAAACATAGTTTTTTAAACTATTTACTTGATTGAATGCCATTTATTGCAATACAATCAAGAAAAATGGCTTGGGAACGCCGCTGAAATCTTTAGTGCATTTTGCACTGATTATTTAATAATTTTATTAAATTGCAGTGAGGTGTTACCAAGTCATTTTTATTTAATAGAAACATAGTTTTTTACACTATTTACTTGATTTAATGCCATTTATTGCAATACAATCAAGAAAAATGGCTTGGGAACGCCGCTGAAATCTTTAGTGCATTTTGCACTGATTATTTAATAATTTTATAAAATTACAGTAAGGCGTTACCAAGTCATTTTTATTTAATAGAAACATAGTTTTTTACACTATTTACTTGATTGAATGCCATTTATTGCAATACAATCAAGAAAAATGGCTTGGGAACGCCGCTGAAATCTTGAGTGCATTTTGCATTGATAACTTGATAATTTTGTAAAATTACAGTAAGGCGTTACCAAGTCATTTTTATTTAATAGAAACATAGTTTTTTACACTATTTACTTGATTTAATGCCATTTATTGCAATACAATCAAGAAAAATGGCTTGGGAACGCCGCTGAAATCTTTAGTGCATTTTGCATTGATAATTTGATAATTTTATAAAATTACAGTAAGGCGTTACCAAGTCATTTTTATTTAATAGAAACATAGTTTTTTAAACTATTTACTTGATTGAATGCCATTTATTGCAATACAATCAAGAAAAATGGCTTGGGAACGCCGCTGAAATCTTTAGTGCATTTTGCACTGATAATTTGATAATTTTATAAAATTACAGTAAGGCGTTACCAAGTCATTTTTATTTAATAGAAACATAGTTTTTTACACTATTTACTTGATTTAATGCCATTTATTGCAATACAATCAAGAAAAATGGCTTGGGAACGCCGCTGAAATCTTTAGTGCATTTTGCATTGATAATTTGATAATTTTATAAAATTACAGTAAGGCGTTACCAAGTCATTTTTATTTAATAGAAACATAGTTTTATACACTATTTACTTGATTGAATGCCATTTATTGCAATACAATCAAGAAAAATGGCTTGGGAACGCCGCTGAAATCTTTAGTGCATTTTGCACTGATTATTTAATAATTTTATAAAATTGCAGTGAGGTGTTACCAAGTCATTTTTATTTAATAGAAACATAGTTTTTTACACTATTTACTTGATTGAATGCCATTTATTGCAATACAATCAAGAAAAATGGCTTGGGAACGCCGCTGAAATCTTTAGTGCATTTTGCACTGATTATTTAATAATTTTATAAAATTGCAGTGAGGTGTTACCAAGTCATTTTTATTTAATAGAAACATAGTTTTTTACACTATTTACTTGATTTAATGCCATTTATTGCAATACAATCAAGAAAAATGGCTTGGGAACGCCGCTGAAATCTTTAGTGCATTTTGCATTGTTAATTTGATAATTTTATAAAATTACAGTAAGACGTTACCAAGTCATTTTTATTTAATAGAAACATAGTTTTTTAAACTATTTACTTGATTTAATGCCATTTATTGCAATACAATCAAGAAAAATGGCTTGGGAACGCCGCTGAAATCTTTAGTGCATTTTGCACTGATTATTTAATAATTTTATAAAATTGCAGTGAGGTGTTACCAAGTCATTTTTATTTAATAGAAACATAGTTTTTTACACTATTTACTTGATTTAATGCCATTTATTGCAATACAATCAAGAAAAATGGCTTGGGAACGCCGCTGAAATCTTTAGTGCATTTTGCACTGATTATTTAATAATTTTATAAAATTGCAGTGAGGTGTTACCAAGTCATTTTTATTTAATAGAAACATAGTTTTTTACACTATTTACTTGATTTAATGCCATTTATTGCAATACAATCAAGAAAAATGGCTTGGGAACGCCGCTGAAATCTTTAGTGCATTTTGCATTGATAATTTGATAATTTTATAAAATTACAGTAAGACGTTACCAAGTCATTTTTATTTAATAGAAACATAGTTTTTTACACTATTTACTTGATTGAATGCCATTTATTGCAATACAATCAAGAAAAATGGCTTGGGAACGCCGCTGAAATCTTTAGTGCATTTTGCACTGATTATTTAATAATTTTATAAAATTGCAGTGAGGTGTTACCAAGTCATTTTTATTTAATAGAAACATAGTTTTTTACACTATTTACTTGATTTAATGCCATTTATTGCAATACAATCAAGAAAAATGGCTTGGGAACGCCGCTGAAATCTTTAGTGCATTTTGCATTGATAATTTGATAATTTTATAAAATTACAGTAAGACGTTACCAAGTCATTTTTATTTAATAGAAACATAGTTTTTTACACTATTTACTTGATTTAATGCCATTTATTGCAATACAATCAAGAAAAATGGCTTGGGAACGCCGCTGAAATCTTTAGTGCATTTTGCATTGATAATTTGATAATTTTATAAAATTACAGTAAGGCGTTACCAAGTCATTTTTATTTAATAGAAACATAGTTTTTTACACTATTTACTTGATTGAATGCCATTTATTGCAATACAATCAAGAAAAATGGCTTGGGAACGCCGCTGAAATCTTTAGTGCATTTTGCATTGATAATTTGATAATTTTATAAAATTACAGTAAGACGTTACCAAGTCATTTTTATTTAATAGAAACATAGTTTTTTACACTATTTACTTGATTTAATGCCATTTATTGCAATACAATCAAGAAAAATGGCTTGGGAACGCCGCTGAAATCTTTAGTGCATTTTGCATTGATAATTTGATAATTTTATAAAATTACAGTAAGGCGTTACCAAGTCATTTTTATTTAATAGAAACATAGTTTTTTACACTATTTACTTGATTTAATGCCATTTATTGCAATACAATCAAGAAAAATGGCTTGGGAACGCCGCTGAAATCTTTAGTGCATTTTGCATTGATAATTTTATAATTTTATAAAATTACAGTAAGGCGTTACCAAGTCATTTTTATTTAATAGAAACATAGTTTTTTACACTATTTACTTGATTGAATGCCATTTATTGCAATACAATCAAGAAAAATGGCTTGGGAACGCCGCTGAAATCTTTAGTGCATTTTGCATTGATAATTTTATAATTTTATAAAATTACAGTAAGGCGTTACCAAGTCATTTTTATTTAATAGAAACATAGTTTTTTATACTATTTACTTGATTTAATGCCGTTTATTGCAATACAATCAAGAAAAATGGCTTGGGAACGCCGCTGAAATCTTTAGTGCATTTTGCATTGATAATTTGATAATTTTATAAAATTACAGTAAGACGTTACCAAGTCATTTTTATTTAATAGAAACATAGTTTTTTACACTATTTACTTGATTGAATGCCATTTATTGCAATACAATCAAGAAAAATGGCTTGGGAACGCCGCTGAAATCTTTAGTGCATTTTGCATTGATAATTTTATAATTTTATAAAATTACAGTAAGGCGTTACCAAGTCATTTTTATTTAATAGAAACATAGTTTTTTACACTATTTACTTGATTCAATGCCATTTATTGCAAAACATTTAAGAAAAATGGCTTGGGAACGCCGCTGAAATCTTTAGTGCATTTTGCATTGATAATTTGATAATTTTATAAAATTACAGTAAGGCGTTACCAAGTCATTTTTATTTAATAGAAACATAGTTTTTTACACTATTTACTTGATTGAATGCCATTTATTGCAATACAATCAAGAAAAATGGCTTGGGAACGCCGCTGAAATCTTTAGTGCATTTTGCATTGATAATTTGATAATTTTATAAAATTACAGTAAGGCGTTACCAAGTCATTTTTATTTAATAGAAACATAGTTTTTTACACTATTTACTTGATTCAATGCCATTTATTGCAAAACATTTAAGAAAAATGGCTTGGGAACGCCGCTGAAATCTTTAGTGCATTTTGCATTGATAATTTGATAATTTTATAAAATTACAGTAAGGCGTTACCAAGTCATTTTTATTTAATAGAAACATAGTTTTTTACACTATTTACTTGATTTAATGCCATTTATTGCAATACAATCAAGAAAAATGGCTTGGGAACGCCGCTGAAATCTTTAGTGCATTTTGCATTGATAATTTGATAATTTTATAAAATTACAGTAAGGCGTTACCAAGTCATTTTTATTTAATAGAAACATAGTTTTTTACACTATTTACTTGATTCAATGCCATTTATTGCAAAACATTTAAGAAAAATGGCTTGGGAACGCCGCTGAAATCTTTAGTGCATTTTGCATTGATAATTTGATAATTTTATAAAATTACAGTAAGGCGTTACCAAGTCATTTTTATTTAATAGAAACATAGTTTTTTACACTATTTACTTGATTTAATGCCATTTATTGCAATACAATCAAGAATAATGGCTTGGGAACGCCGCTGAAATCTTTAGTGCATTTTGCATTGATAATTTGATAATTTTATAAAATTACAGTAAGGCGTTACCAAGTCATTTTTATTTAATAGAAACATAGTTTTATACACTATTTACTTGATTGAATGCCATTTATTGCAATACAATCAAGAAAAATGGCTTGGGAACGCCGCTGAAATCTTTAGGGCATTTTGCATTGATAATTTGATAATTTTATAAAATTACAGTAAGACGTTACCAAGTCATTTTTATTTAATAGAAACGTAGTTTTTTACACTATTTACTTGATTTAATGCCATTTATTGCAATACAATCAAGAAAAATGGCTTGGGAACGCCGCTGAAATCTTTAGTGTATTTTGCATTGATAATTTGATAATTTTATAAAATTACAGTAAGGCGTTACCAAGTCATTTTTATTTAATAGAAACGTAGTTTTTTACACTATTTACTTGATTGAATGCCATTTATTGCAATACAATCAAGAAAAATGGCTTGGGAACGCCGCTGAAATCTTTAGTGTATTTTGCATTGATAATTTGATAATTTTATAAAATTACAGTAAGGCGTTACCAAGTCATTTTTATTTAATAGAAACATAGTTTTTTACACTATTTACTTGATTTAATGCCATTTATTGCAATACAATCAAGAAAAATGGCTTGGGAACGCCGCTGAAATCTTTAGTGCATTTTGCATTGATAATTTTATAATTTTATAAAATTACAGTAAGGCGTTACCAAATCATTTTTATTTAATAGAAACATAGTTTTTTACACTATTTACTTGATTTAATGCCATTTATTGCAATACAATCAAGAAAAATGGCTTGGGAACGCCGCTGAAATCTTTAGTGCATTTTGCATTGATAATTTTATAATTTTATAAAATTACAGTAAGGCGTTACCAAGTCATTTTTATTTAATAGAAACGTAGTTTTTTACACTATTTACTTGATTGAATGCCATTTATTGCAATACAATCAAGAAAAATGGCTTGGGAACGCCGCTGAAATCTTTAGTGTATTTTGCATTGATAATTTGATAATTTTATAAAATTACAGTAAGGCGTTGCCAAATCATTTTTATTTAATAGAAACATAGTTTTTTACACTATTTACTTGATTTAATGCCATTTATTGCAATACAATCAAGAAAAATGGCTTGGGAACGCCGCTGAAATCTTTAGTGCATTTTGCATTGATAATTTTATAATTTTATAAAATTACAGTAAGGCGTTACCAAGTCATTTTTATTTAATAGAAACATAGTTTTTTACACTATTTACTTGATTGAATGCCATTTATTGCAATACAATCAAGAAAAATGGCTTGGGAACGCCGCTGAAATCTTGAGTGCATTTTGCATTGATAATTTGATAATTTTGTAAAATTACAGTAAGGCGTTACCAAATCATTTTTATTTAATAGAAACATAGTTTTATACACTATTTACTTGATTGAATGCCATTTATTGCAATACAATCAAGAAAAATGGCTTGGGAACGCCGCTGAAATCTTTAGTGCATTTTGCACTGATTATTTAATAATTTTATAAAATTGCAGTGAGGTGTTACCAAGTCATTTTTATTTAATAGAAACATAGTTTTTTACACTATTTTCTTGATTTAATGCCATTTATTGCAATACAATCAAGAAAAATGGCTTGGGAACGCCGCTGAAATCTTTAGTGCATTTTGCATTGATAATTTGATAATTTTATAAAATTACAGTAAGACGTTACCAAGTCATTTTTATTTAATAGAAACGTAGTTTTTTACACTATTTACTTGATTTAATGACATTTATTGCAATACAATCAAGAAAAATGGCTTGGGAACGCCGCTGAAATCTTTAGTGTATTTTGCATTGATAATTTGATAATTTTATAAAATTACAGTAAGGCGTTACCAAGTCATTTTTATTTAATAGAAACGTAGTTTTTTACACTATTTACTTGATTGAATGCCATTTATTGCAATACAATCAAGAAAAATGGCTTGGGAACGCCGCTGAAATCTTTAGTGTATTTTGCATTGATAATTTGATAATTTTATAAAATTACAGTAAGGCGTTACCAAGTCATTTTTATTTAATAGAAACATAGTTTTTTACACTATTTACTTGATTTAATGCCATTTATTGCAATACAATCAAGAAAAATGGCTTGGGAACGCCGCTGAAATCTTTAGTGCATTTTGCATTGATAATTTTATAATTTTATAAAATTACAGTAAGGCGTTACCAAATCATTTTTATTTAATAGAAACATAGTTTTTTACACTATTTACTTGATTTAATGCCATTTATTGCAATACAATCAAGAAAAATGGCTTGGGAACGCCGCTGAAATCTTTAGTGCATTTTGCATTGATAATTTTATAATTTTATAAAATTACAGTAAGGCGTTACCAAGTCATTTTTATTTAATAGAAACGTAGTTTTTTACACTATTTACTTGATTGAATGCCATTTATTGCAATACAATCAAGAAAAATGGCTTGGGAACGCCGCTGAAATCTTTAGTGTATTTTGCATTGATAATTTGATAATTTTATAAAATTACAGTAAGGCGTTACCAAATCATTTTTATTTAATAGAAACATAGTTTTTTACACTATTTACTTGATTTAATGCCATTTATTGCAATACAATCAAGAAAAATGGCTTGGGAACGCCGCTGAAATCTTTAGTGCATTTTGCATTGATAATTTTATAATTTTATAAAATTACAGTAAGGCGTTACCAAGTCATTTTTATTTAATAGAAACATAGTTTTTTACACTATTTACTTGATTGAATGCCATTTATTGCAATACAATCAAGAAAAATGGCTTGGGAACGCCGCTGAAATCTTGAGTGCATTTTGCATTGATAATTTGATAATTTTGTAAAATTACAGTAAGGCGTTACCAAGTCATTTTTATTTAATAGAAACATAGTTTTTTACACTATTTACTTGATTTAATGCCATTTATTGCAATACAATCAAGAAAAATGGCTTGGGAACGCCGCTGAAATCTTTAGTGTATTTTGCATTGATAATTTGATAATTTTATAAAATTACAGTAAGGCGTTACCAAGTCATTTTTATTTAATAGAAACATAGTTTTTTACACTATTTACTTGATTCAATGCCATTTATTGCAATACAATCAAGAAAAATGGCTTGGGAACGCCGCTGAAATCTTTAGTGCATTTTGCATTGATAATTTTATAATTTTATAAAATTACAGTAAGGCGTTACCAAGTCATTTTTATTTAATAGAAACATAGTTTTTTACACTATTTACTTGATTGAATGCCATTTATTGCAATACAATCAAGAAAAATGGCTTGGGAACGCCGCTGAAATCTTGAGTGCATTTTGCATTGATAATTTGATAATTTTGTAAAATTACAGTAAGGCGTTACCAAGTCATTTTTATTTAATAGAAACATAGTTTTTTACACTATTTACTTGATTTAATGCCATTTATTGCAATACAATCAAGAAAAATGGCTTGGGAACGCCGCTGAAATCTTTAGTGTATTTTGCATTGATAATTTGATAATTTTATAAAATTACAGTAAGGCGTTACCAAGTCATTTTTATTTAATAGAAACATAGTTTTTTACACTATTTACTTGATTTAATGCCATTTATTGCAATACAATCAAGAAAAATGGCTTGGGAACGCCGCTGAAATCTTTAGTGCATTTTGCATTGATAATTTTATAATTTTATAAAATTACAGTAAGGCGTTACCAAGTCATTTTTATTTAATAGAAACATAGTTTTTTACACTATTTACTTGATTGAATGCCATTTATTGCAATACAATCAAGAAAAATGGCTTGGGAACGCCGCTGAAATCTTTAGTGCATTTTGCATTGATAATTTTATAATTTTATAAAATTACAGTAAGGCGTTACCAAGTCATTTTTATTTAATAGAAACATAGTTTTTTACACTATTTACTTGATTGAATGCCATTTATTGCAATACAATCAAGAAAAATGGCTTGGGAACGCCGCTGAAATCTTGAGTGCATTTTGCATTGATAATTTGATAATTTTGTAAAATTACAGTAAGGCGTTACCAAGTCATTTTTATTTAATAGAAACATAGTTTTTTACACTATTTACTTGATTTAATGCCATTTATTGCAATACAATCAAGAAAAATGGCTTGGGAACGCCGCTGAAATCTTTAGTGTATTTTGCATTGATAATTTGATAATTTTATAAAATTACAGTAAGGCGTTACCAAGTCATTTTTATTTAATAGAAACATAGTTTTTTACACTATTTACTTGATTTAATGCCATTTATTGCAATACAATCAAGAAAAATGGCTTGGGAACGCCGCTGAAATCTTTAGTGCATTTTGCATTGATAATTTTATAATTTTATAAAATTACAGTAAGGCGTTACCAAGTCATTTTTATTTAATAGAAACATAGTTTTTTACACTATTTACTTGATTTAATGCCATTTATTGCAATACAATCAAGAAAAATGGCTTGGGAACGCCGCTGAAATCTTTAGTGCATTTTGCATTGATAATTTTATAATTTTATAAAATTACAGTAAGGCGTTACCAAGTCATTTTTATTTAATAGAAACATAGTTTTTTACACTATTTACTTGATTGAATGCCATTTATTGCAATACAATCAAGAAAAATGGCTTGGGAACGCCGCTGAAATCTTTAGTGCATTTTGCATTGATAATTTTATAATTTTATAAAATTACAGTAAGGCGTTACCAAGTCATTTTTATTTAATAGAAACATAGTTTTTTACACTATTTACTTGATTTAATGCCATTTATTGCAATACAATCAAGAAAAATGGCTTGGGAACGCCGCTGAAATCTTTAGTGTATTTTGCATTGATAATTTGATAATTTTATAAAATTACAGTAAGGCGTTACCAAGTCATTTTTATTTAATAGAAACATAGTTTTTTACACTATTTACTTGATTGAATGCCATTTATTGCAATACAATCAAGAAAAATGGCTTGGGAACGCCGCTGAAATCTTTAGTGCATTTTGCATTGATAACTTGATAATTTTGTAAAATTACAGTAAGGCGTTACCAAGTCATTTTTATTTAATAGAAACATAGTTTTTTACACTATTTACTTGATTTAATGCCATTTATTGCAATACAATCAAGAAAAATGGCTTGGGAACGCCGCTGAAATCTTTAGTGCATTTTGCATTGATAATTTTATAATTTTATAATTTTATAAAATTACAGTAAGGCGTTACCAAGTCATTTTTATTTAATAGAAACATAGTTTTTTACACTATTTACTTGATTTAATGCCATTTATTGCAATACAATCAAGAAAAATGGCTTGGGAACGCCGCTGAAATTTTTAGCGCATTTTGCACTGATGATTTGATAATTTTATAAAATTGCAGTGAGGTGACATTTTATAAAATTACCAAATTATCAGTGCTAAATGCACTTAAAACTTCACAGGCGTTCCCAAGGTATTTATCTTGATCATATCGCTAAAAAAGGCATGTAATTAAATAATCTGATTGAAAAATTATGTTTCTACTAAATAAAAACGACAATTTCTGAATTGACTTTTTTCCATAACACAGCATTGACAGAAGATTCGCCGAAAAAAATCCTAAAGAAAAAGAATGCTTTTGGAAAAATTTTTTTTGACTAAGGAATCAGTTAAGTTTAAAATATGTCGGTAACAAATCCATCACAGACAGTGACGCATCGGTGACAAATTCGTGGTTGCTAAGAAAAGGTTTTTCAACGAAGTGAAAAAAGGGATGAATTCTTCTTTCATTGTACAGAATGTGCATCAAACTTCTCGCTGTTCCGTTTGAACATAGTTTATTTTTGAAAATAGAGAGCGGTCAAATGATGTTTTTTGCTTTTGACGCAGTTTTTTCAAAAAGATATATTTTTTTTTGAATATTTCATATGTATTAAAATGGATTTCATTTAGTTTCTTTAAAATTGTTACATTCAATAAATTTATGTTCGTTACCGATATTAAAAAATTTAAAATTCAAAAGAATTTTGTTCTTAATACAATCCAAATTTCAATATCCCCTTATTTATTTCATAAATTTTGATGATTCTTAATGAAAAAACGTTTTCAAAACGCAGCCACGATGGAATCGAACATTCAGTTAAGAATTTCAATGCTTTCACAAAAATCCTGAAGTTAACTTAGGCTGTTGTCTTTTAATTTTTGTATATTCAGAATCAGGAGAAAAAGCTCTTTCTTGTAATAGAGAGCTTCTTTTTTAATGCTTAAAAAGTTCAAAGACACTGTATAAAAAAAGTAGTACAAAATACAGAATGTTATAGATCTTTCAAAATTTTCAAATCTTGAATAGTTTATTAAAATTATTGAAGGCATGTTTGTTTAAATACCGATATCATATTTACTTTTTTTGAATTTTACCATCGTAAAGAAAAAAAAAACACGAATTACAATATATTATTTCAGTCTCATTGTTACTCAAAAAATGATTTGAGCAAATCATTTTTATATTTAATTGTTTACCAAAAAAGAATATTCACGACTATTTTTAAAACTGCAAAAAACATATGAAAACATATGGTGTTTTGGGAAAAAAGAAAGACAAAATTTTGTTCGTTACAAGTTTTTTTGATCTTTTCTGCGTAGATTTTTTTTTTTAAAAATAAACGAGTTTTTGAATTTTGTGTAATTATAACCGATCATATTTATTTAAATTTATAAAATTTATAATTGAAAAATAAGCAGGTTTTGTCATACAACATTCTATTAATTACGTACGTCCATTAATTAATTAAAAAGTAAAAGTTTGGTTTTATTTAGAAAGAAAGAAGAGTTTTAATTTTTGTTGTTTTCTATTTTAAGTATCTAAAAACTGCGATTTCTCCAAATATTTTTCAAGTGGACAGCTATGTTCAAGATAATTTTTAAAGCTGCAAAAAAATGTATGAAAACATGTGGTGTTTTTGAAAAAATAAAGACAAAAAATGTTTTTTTCAAGTATTTCCGACACCTGGTTTTTCAGACCAGATATTGGATATACATAAACTTGGTGAAAGGGAGTATTTGATCTTACAATATGACCTCGGGAAAGTATTCGTGTTAAAAGAAATAAAATGAGAGACATTATTTAACAATTTTTAGAGCTCATTGCAGCCAGAAGATTTTTGGTCAAAAAATTAATTGGCTTTTAAAACTGCCAGAAACATGAATTTTAAAAAATACAACTTTATTAAAGAGAAATTAAAAGAACCCGTAATCTCTTTTTTAAAATATTAATATGTCAAAAATCTGCAAAATAAAAATCTTTAATTTCGGGTGAATCTTTAAAAGTTCGATTTTTTTATTAACGAAACTTTTCCTTGAGTGCCTTTTCAAATAAAATTTCTGTCATTTTTTTAAAAAATACTAACTAATTGACATTATTTATTTGCTCTTAAAAATTAAAAAAAAACCAAATAAGTAAGTTTTCAAAGAACGAATTTTTAAAAAACGAGAAAGATTGTCGCCGCCTCTTTTTCGGTGGAATTTTCTAAATGGAAAACAGAAAAAAGAATAATGATGCAATCCAAAATCATTTTGGTTTCATTTTTTAAAGCATTTTTATGTTTCACTAAAATGAATTTCTTTGAATATCTTATTACCAATATTTTTTTTAAAATGGGATGAAATATTCAAAAAATAAAATGAAACTTGAAATAAAAAAACGATGTCATAATACACATTTCATGAAATTACACGATTCACTATTAAAAAAAATTTCCGTTATTTTACATTTTTACAATACAAAATATTAAAAACATAAAAGTTTTCGTGAATTTTGAGAAAAACAGAAAAAAAATTAGTTTTGAATATTTTTTTGAAATGACCTTCAAAAAAGAGATCGAAGCCGCAGACAAAAATATGTCTATTTTTTTGTAAAAACAAATTTTTTTTTCTTTACTTTTCGCCATATGCTTTCATATTATTTGTGCAGTTTGAAAATGAGCAACAAAATTTTTTAAAGCTAACTTGGTTTAGTTTTTTTGAATTTTCTGTAGTTATATTTGTTTTTGTTTGTTTAATAATAAATGCAATTAAAATAAGCATGTTTTGTCATACAACAGTTTTTTAAATAATGCCCTCAAACTTCGGAATCATTAATAATGAAAAAAGTGCAATTGTTCGATGACATTTTCACTTCAAAAAAAGCAGGGTTATGGAATATCTTCTTTTTATGTGTAAACTTATTCAAATTTATTTACGTTATGGGACTCAACAATATCACAACAGTACGTTTTCACTTAAATATTACTTTTGCTAAATTTTTATATAATGTTTTTACAGTAATTTAAGCCGATTTTGTTAAAAACCAAAACATGTTACTTCAACGATGTTTTGCAGTGAAAATTTAAACAACAATCATGGTAAAATATAAAAAAATTATCTTCGGGCGCAGTTTTTCATCATACTTTGTTTTATGACAGTTAGAAAAATATTTATTTTATTTTCAAATTACGGTATATTTTTACTAACAAAACTATAGTAATGGAAGTAATGTTTTAAGTTTTTAAATTTTATTCTACAAATCGCAGTATTCTTTTTGTTCAGAATGGTTTTAAAAAAAAGTATCAATTTTTTTAAAAATATTTAAAAATCCAAAGCACACATGGGCATATGGCGGCGAATGCCCATGTGTGATCCAAAGAGGGTGAAGATGTTTTTTCTCGTTCGTTTTTGTTCACATTTTTTGGATCAAAACAACTGCATTTCCAAAGTGTTGTGTCTATCTTAAGATTGAATAAAAAAGGCTGCGACGTTTGCAGACTTTCATCAACGAAAATAATGTTTGTACGATTTTAAATTTTTTTCGTTCTAAAATTTAAGATTTTTGTGAGAAAAAGTCTTTATTAAAAACTCACCCATTTACAAAGAAGAAAAACGTATGTAAAAAAGATTTTTTTGCAAATTCTGTTTCGCAAAACTATATTTTTTCAGGATACTTTATTTTGAGAATTTAATAAATTTTTTATGAACTTCAAAAAAAATAAAAAATAAAAGGATTTTGTGGTTTATTAAGCCTTCAAAATAATTTATTACAGATATGGTTCAAGATCAATAAATATTTAAAAATATTTTCGAAAATGATTCATTAAAAACGTAAAAATAAATGATAGAAAATACAGAAAGGAATTAATTTATAAATACAGTTCTATTCGAGCAGAAACAGATGAAACAGTTGAGCTCAACAAGGGGAAGAATCGTTATTATGCGAAAATTCCGGTTATCATTATTTAATTGAAAACTACAAGAGACCTATTGCTTTAGTAGAATAAAAAGATGAATTTGTGGTATATTAAAACTATAAATTTCTGAATCAGTTTCTACTTTATTTGAATAATTAAACAAGACTAAAATTTAAATCTTGATTTGATCGATGCTCACATTAAAAGTTGGTTTTTAAATTCTAATTATGACATGGAGGTCGCAAAATTGTTAATTAACAGTAAATTTTGTATTATTAGTTTTATTTAGCTATGTTCTTTGTAAATAACTTTTAAGGATATTTTTTTAAATTATTGCCGAATTTTAAAGCACAAGTTTTTAAAGAATAAATAAATCACAGAATAGTATTATTTTATATTTTTTTAAAGTTCACCACGAAAGATTTACTAAAATATTCAAAAGAAAATAGCCCATCAAAAACAAAATTGCACAAGACAGAATTAGCAAAAAAATGATGATTACAATCTGTTGCTTTATTATTTCTATTTTGTTGTTTGCAAAAAAATTTTCACGACTATTTCTAAAACTGCAAAAAACATATGAAAACATATGGTGTTTTGGGAAAAAAAGAAAGAAAAAATTTTGTTCTTAAAAGTTTTGTTCTTGTGTAGATTTTTGCAAATTCAAAAAAAAATTGTAAAAAACAAATTTTGTTCATAGAAAAGCTAAAAAGATGTTGCATCATCAGCGATGAATATTTTACTGCCCCAAAAACAGGAATGCAACGTTTTCTCAATTTTATTTCTTTTAGAACAAACACAAAATAATGATTCACAGTTCATTTTTAAAGAACATAAAAATGTGAGATATAGTTAACCTTTTTTGAATTTTTTAGAATTTCATCAAACTTTTTATGATCTGATAATGAGGTGATCATCCTTTTTTTATTAATTACATAATATAAAAATTGTTACGTGCCAAACATGCATCAACCTGCATTCTTTATTTTGCATACATTTATAAAAATTGAAGTGTGTTCCCTCAGTTACGTAAACATTTTTTTACATCAAATTTGCAGTGGTTCAAATAATCAAGATTTAAAATGCTTCTCTCAGTTTTTTTACAGTTTTTGACATCACGGAAAAACAAAAATGTCAAAAATATTACAAATTGTAAATTTTTTATAATGTATTAGCAGGGGTTGAAAATTACTTTAAATATTTTTTAATATTGTGTATTTTAGCCTTTATTCGGACGTTTTTGTTTACTAAATTGTCAACTAATTTTAAATATTCAAGCAGAAAATTTGAAGAAATTATTTAATTTCAGTTTTATTAAAACATTGTTTTTTATATTAATCTTTGGCTTTTTTAAATAATTTTGTGAAATATTCAAAAGAAAAGCCATAAACGTATTTTCAAAAAATAATTGAAACAAAAACGAACGATTCAGTTTTCTTCCCTTTTTGTGTTCCGTAAAAATTTTGGTCAAAAACTGCAGATGAAAAAACTGTGCTAGTTCTTATGAAAATTTTTATTAAAAAAAGAACACGCCCTCGAGCGAGTAATCGAAATCTTTAACGAATGCTCATATTTCTTTCAAGCTGCTCACCAAAAAATTCTAAAATAATCTTTTCATTTTTAAATATTTAAGAATGGTAATTTTTGAATCGATAATAAGAAAATCATTAAATGAAATAAAAATTTTAATAATTTGTTGACACCATTAGGAATACGCTTCTTTAGCACGGTCCATAATTAAAAAAACTGTAATGAAATCTGTTTCAGATTAGTAAAAAACATAATAATTAAATTCGCAGAATATACATTTTTGAAATTTTTTTTAATCCTGCAATTTTCTTTAATTTATTCAGAAAAAAAAGTTTGTTTTTAAAAGTTGTTGAAGCACTGTAAAAAATAACAATAAAAAAATTGCGAATTTTGAAGATAAATGAATGTTTTACTCAAATAAAAGCTTTACAAAGAACAGTAATTTAAAAAAAAGTGCATAAAAACAAAATCAATAAAATTATGTTTTAATTTGTTCTGGTACTATTTTCAATTGACGTCATCATTTATTTTTACTTGCAGATGCCAAGATTTTTCTGCTTTTAAAAACGTTATTACAGGATAACAGCCAAATTTTGAGGATGGTGTGGGGTGAAATTCATGGGGCTAATCAATATCTCATACTTTAGCAAACATTTTGCCAAATTTAATATGAAGCTGCCACGTTTTTGTCCGGGCACATTTTAGTTTTACCAGATATTTTGGTCATTTTTTGTCTTTTATCCACAATGTTCAAAAAAGGAAATGACTAATATTAAATGTGTTATGTTTGTTCATCAGATCTGATGTCTGTTTAAAAGAAAAAATGAGAGTTTTGACACATAAATTTTGAATAAGTCATTTTTATTATTCACATATTTTTTGATTATTAAAGTCTTTTTTGTCTGTAGCTGATGACTGCAATTTGGTTATAAATATCAGCATGCTTTCTAGTGTATGTTCACAAACGCCGAGAATTAGTTGATTCAAGGTTATGATCTCATCTAGTAATAGATTTAACAGTTGTGGGAATCGGAATGAATCCTTTGCAAAAATAGTTACAAATAATGTGATCAACGTCAATCATTTCTTTGCAGAGTTTTGCAGAAGAGAAAAGAATAATTGCTCTTTACTGTGAAGTTGATGAGAAAGACGATAAAAGCCCGACTGCACACGGACCAAATTAAAAATATATATTTGAAGTCAATCCTTTACATCAACGCAAAATCATAACAAGTGTTTATTAAAGGACGAGACCCATCGTGAATAAACTTTTACACGTAACTTTGATTACAATGTATCGACGCGAAAACACCTTCATTGGAGCTTGTTTTTTTCTTCACTGCAGCTGCAAAAAAGGAAAGAAAAAAGCAGCTCTAATGAGTCCCTGATTTTTGTAAAAAAAAGTTTATTCACGATGGATTTAATTAATTCAACTTCGGATATTAAAGGTTTTCTACAATTGAGTGAAGGGGAATTATTCAGTAGAATATTCTAACCTTAACGTTGATTCCGAATCAGCCTTTGATTTCAGCATTGCATGCAAATACCTTTGAAGGAGTTTTTTCAAGAAAGCCTTTCAAGTTGCATGAATTTCGAGCATTCTAAAAGCTTTTTGTTTGAAATCCCTCTTTTTGCAAATACATTTGCAATTTTGCATGATCACTTCTTACAAAAAAGCATTATGCACTTTTTTGCCTCCAAGCGAGAGATTAACTAGCAAGGGAAGACATTTTATCAGTATTTTTGTTCTTTCTTTAACTCGATGATTTCAAAATTATTTTGCAATTTTTTTTCCTAAAAATATCCGTTATTAACGGTAAAACATTTTTTCCTAAAAAAATAACAAGGCTTTAATTTGAATTTTTTTCCTTTTTGTTCTAAATTTTAAAAATAAAGAATTTTGGGTGTGGAAAATAATATCCAACAATAGTTCATTACATTTTTAAGAAAAACAGAAAAAAATCCTTGCGTAGCTAAAAATGTAATAATAATACATATAATAAAATATTATTTAATGTTGGTATTCGAGGTAAATCTTTGGTTAAAAGACGCTTAACTGTTATTTTTTACTGGCAATTTGTGTGAATTTTTACAAAAAAAAGTAAAAAATATGCCAAAATCGGGTTCTTTAAATATTCAAAAACCAAGGCTAGAGCTTTCTTCTTAAATATAACTCGACGTTAATAAAAGTAGTCTGGGGTTAGGGGCCGAAACACTAATTTTAATTTCTATTTAACTATCTAACAAAAAAAACCTTTTTCTTTTCCTTTTAAAATCTACGGAAGCTTAATATTTAAAGAACCCGATTTTGGCATATTTTTTACTTTTTTTTTTTTTTATTTACTTGATTCAATGCCATTTATTGCAATACAATCAAGAAAAATGGCTTGGGAACGCCGCTGAAATCTTTAGTGCATTTTGCATTGATAATTTGATAATTTTATAAAATTACAGTAAGGCGTTACCAAGTCATTTTTATTTAATAGAAACGTAGTTTTTTACGTTATTTACTTGATTCAATGCCATTTTATTGCAATACAATCAAGAAAAATGGCTTGGGAACGCCGCTGAAATCTTTAGTGCATTTTGCATTGATAATTTGATAATTTTATAAAATTACAGTAAGGCGTTACCAAGTCATTTTTATTTAATAGAAACGTAGTTTTTTAAACTATTTACTTGATTCAATGCCATTTATTGCAATACAATCAAGAAAAATGGCTTGGGAACGCCGCTGAAATCTTTAGTGCATTTTGCATTGATAATTTGATAATTTTATAAAATTACAGTAAGGCGTTACCAAGTCATTTTTATTTAATAGAAACGTAGTTTTTTAAACTATTTACTTGATTCAATGCCATTTATTGCAATACAATCAAGAAAAATGGCTTGGGAACGCCGCTGAAATCTTTAGTGCATTTTGCATTGATAATTTGATAATTTTATAAAATTACAGTAAGGCGTTACCAAGTCATTTTTATTTAATAGAAACATAGTTTTTTAAACTGTTTACTTGATTCAATTCCATTTATTGCAATACAATCAAGAAAAATGGCTTGGTAACGCCGCTGAAATCTTTAGTGCATTTTGCACTGATTATTTAATAATTTTATAAAATTGCAGTAAGGCGTTACCAAGTCATTTTTATTTAATAGAAACATAGTTTTTTAAACTATTTACTTGATTCAATGCCATTTATTGCAATACAATCAAGAAAAATGGCTTGGTAACGCCGCTGAAATCTTTAGTGCATTTTGCATTGATAATTTGATAATTTTATAAAATTACAGTAAGGCGTTACCAAGTCATTTTTATTTAATAGAAACATAGTTTTTTAAACTATTTACTTGATTCAATGCCATTTATTGCAATACAATCAAGAAAAATGGCTTGGTAACGCCGCTGAAATCTTTAGTGCATTTTGCATTGATAATTTGATAATTTTATAAAATTACAGTAAGGCGTTACCAAGTCATTTTTATTTAATAGAAACATAGTTTTTTAAACTATTTACTTGATTCAATGCCATTTATTGCAAAACAATCAAGAAAAATGGCTTGGCAACGCCGCTGAAATCTTTAGTGCATTTTGCATTGATAATTTGATAATTTTATAAAATTACAGTAAGGCGTTACCAAGTCATTTTTATTTAATAGAAACATAGTTTTTTAAACTATTTACTTGATTCAATGCCATTTATTGCAATACAATCAAAAAAATGGCTTGGGAACGCCGCTGAAATCTTTAGTGCATTTTGCATTGATAATTTGATAATTTTATAAAATTACAGTAAGGCGTTACCAAGTCATTTTTATTTAATAGAAACATAGTTTTTTAAACTATTTACTTGATTCAATGCCATTTATTGCAATACAATCAAGAAAAATGGCTTGGTAACGCCGCTGAAATCTTTAGTGCATTTTGCATTGATAATTTGATAATTTTATAAAATTACAGTAAGGCGTTACCAAGTCATTTTTATTTAATAGAAACATAGTTTTTTAAACTATTTACTTGATTCAATGCCATTTATTGCAAAACAATCAAGAAAAATGGCTTGGCAACGCCGCTGAAATCTTTAGTGCATTTTGCATTGATAATTTGATAATTTTATAAAATTACAGTAAGGCGTTACCAAGTCATTTTTATTTAATAGAAACATAGTTTTTTAAACTATTTACTTGATTGAATGCCATTTATTGCAATACAATCAAGAAAAATGGCTTGGGAACGCCGCTGAAATCTTTAGTGCATTTTGCATTGATAATTTGATAATTTTATAAAATTACAGTAAGGCGTTACCAAGTCATTTTTATTTAATAGAAACATAGTTTTTTAAACTATTTACTTGATTCAATGCCATTTATTGCAATACAATCAAGAAAAATGGCTTGGTAACGCCGCTGAAATCTTTAGTGCATTTTGCATTGATAATTTGATAATTTTATAAAATTACAGTAAGGCGTTACCAAGTCATTTTTATTCAATAGAAACACAGTTTTTTACACTATTTACTTGATTCAATGCCATTTATTGCAATACAATCAAGAAAAATGGCTTGGGAACGCCGCTGAAATCTTTAGTGCATTTTGCATTGATAATTTGATAATTTTATAAAATTACAGTAAGGCGTTACCAAGTCATTTTTATTTAATAGAAACATAGTTTTTTAAACTATTTACTTGATTCAATGCCATTTATTGCAATACAATCAAGAAAAATGGCTTGGTAACGCCGCTGAAATCTTTAGTGCATTTTGCATTGATAATTTGATAATTTTATAAAATTACAGTAAGGCGTTACCAAGTCATTTTTATTTAATAGAAACATAGTTTTTTAAACTATTTACTTGATTCAATGCCATTTATTGCAAAACAATCAAGAAAAATGGCTTGGGAACGCCGCTGAAATCTTTAGTGCATTTTGCATTGATAATTTGATAATTTTATAAAATTACAGTAAGGCGTTACCAAGTCATTTTTATTTAATAGAAACATAGTTTTTTAAACTATTTACTTGATTCAATGCCATTTATTGCAATACAATCAAGAAAAATGGCTTGGGAACGCCGCTGAAATCTTTAGTGCATTTTGCACTGATAATTTGATAATTTTATAAAATTACAGTAAGGCGTTACCAAGTCATTTTTATTTAATAGAAACATAGTTTTTTAAACTATTTACTTGATTCAATGCCATTTATTGCAATACAATCAAGAAAAATGGCTTGGTAACGCCGCTGAAATCTTTAGTGCATTTTGCATTGATAATTTTATAATTTTATAAAATTACAGTAAGGCGTTACCAAGTCATTTTTATTTAATAGAAACATAGTTTTTTAAACTATTTACTTGATTCAATGCCATTTATTGCAAAACAATCAAGAAAAATGGCTTGGTAACGCCGCTGAAATCTTTAGTGCATTTTGCATTGATAATTTTATAATTTTATAAAATTACAGTAAGGCGTTACCAAGTCATTTTTATTTAATAGAAACATAGTTTTTTACACTATTTACTTGATTCAATGCCATTTATTGCAATATAATCAAGAAAAATGGCTTGGGAACGCCGCTGAAATCTTTAGTGCATTTTGCATTGATAATTTTATAATTTTATAAAATTACAGTAAGGCGTTACCAAGTCATTTTTATTTTATAGAAACATAGTTTTTTACACTATTTACTTGATTGAATGCCATTTATTGCAATACAATCAAGAAAAATGGCTTGGGAACGCCGCTGAAATCTTTAGTGCATTTTGCATTGATAATTTTATAATTTTATAAAATTACAGTAAGGCGGTACCAAGTCATTTTTATTTAATAGAAACATAGTTTTTTACACTATTTACTTGATTGAATGCCATTTATTGCAATACAATCAAGAAAAATGGCTTGGGAACGCCGCTGAAATCTTTAGTGCATTTTGCATTGATAATTTGATAATTTTATAAAATTACAGTAGGGCGTTACCAAGTCATTTTTATTTTATAGAAACGTAGTTTTTTAAACTATTTACTTGATTCAATGCCATTTATTGCAATACAATCAAGAAAAATGGCTTGGGAACGCCGCTGAAATCTTTAGTGCATTTTGCATTGATAATTTGATAATTTTATAAAATTACAGTAAGGCGTTACCAAGTCATTTTTATTTAATAGAAACATAGTTTTTTACACTATTTACTTGATTCAATGCCATTTATTGCAATACAATCAAGAAAAATGGCTTGGGAACGCCGCTGAAATCTTTAGTGCATTTTGCATTGATAATTTGATAATTTTGTAAAATTACAGTAAGGCGTTACCAAGTCATTTTTATTTAATAGAAACATAGTTTTTTACACTATTTACTTGATTGAATGCCATTTATTGCAATACAATCAAGAAAAATGGCTTGGGAACGCCGCTGAAATCTTTAGTGCATTTTGCATTGATAATTTTATAATTTTATAAAATTACAGTAAGGCGGTACCAAGTCATTTTTATTTAATAGAAACATAGTTTTTTACACTATTTACTTGATTGAATGCCATTTATTGCAATACAATCAAGAAAAATGGCTTGGGAACGCCGCTGAAATCTTTAGTGCATTTTGCATTGATAATTTGATAATTTTATAAAATTACAGTAGGGCGTTACCAAGTCATTTTTATTTTATAGAAACGTAGTTTTTTAAACTATTTACTTGATTCAATGCCATTTATTGCAAAACAATCAAGAAAAATGGCTTGGGAACGCCGCTGAAATCTTTAGTGCATTTTGCATTGATAATTTGATAATTTTATAAAATTACAGTAAGGCGTTACCAAGTCATTTTTATTTAATAGAAACATAGTTTTTTACACTATTTACTTGATTCAATGCCATTTATTGCAATACAATCAAGAAAAATGGCTTGGGAACGCCGCTGAAATCTTTAGTGCATTTTGCATTGATAATTTTATAATTTTATAAAATTACAGTAAGGCGTTACCAAGTCATTTTTATTTAATAGAAACATAGTTTTTTACACTATTTACTTGATTCAATGCCATTTATTGCAATACAATCAAGAAAAATGGCTTGGGAACGCCGCTGAAATCTTTAGTGCATTTTGCATTGATAATTTTATAATTTTATAAAATTACAGTAAGGCGTTACCAAGTCATTTTTATTTAATAGAAACATAGGAACAATTCTAGAATAGTGGAACGATTTTTTTTGCGTTTGTCTGAACGACTAAAAGTCGTTCAGACAAACGCAAAATTTTAACACAAAACATTCCACGTTGTTTTTCACAACATTGAAATGTTTTGTGTTGAACTCATGTTGGGTAATAAAACCGCAGACACGAGTTCAAAATTTGTTTTGAACCAAAAATTCAAATGTATTTATGCTTTTTTCATTATTACATCACGATGAATTCTCCTTTGTCGACAGACATCCAAAGAGACACTCTCTCTCTACATAGAAAAAAGACATTTCTTTTTTATCATTTTTTTTCTTTGTTTTTTGATGAAGACACTCATTCAAAAAAAGAATGAAGGAATGAACGCACATCTGTTGTGTGTGCATTAAAAAAAATCCTTCCACTATTCTAGAATTATACCGAAACATAGTTTTTTACACTATTTACTTGATTGAATGCCATTTATTGCAATACAATCAAGAAAAATGGCTTGGGAACGCCGCTGAAATCTTTAGTGCATTTTGCATTGATAATTTAATAATTTTATAAAATTACAGTAAGGCGTTACCAAGTCATTTTTATTTAATAGAAACATAGTTTTTTACACTATTTACTTGATTCAATGCCATTTATTGCAATACAATCAAGAAAAATGGCTTGGGAACGCCGCTGAAATCTTTAGTGCATTTTGCATTGATAATTTGATAATTTTATAAAATTACAGTAAGGCGTTACCAAGTCATTTTTATTTAATAGAAACATAGTTTTTTACACTATTTACTTGATTCAATGCCATTTATTGCAATACAATCAAGAAAAATGGCTTGGGAACGCCGCTGAAATCTTTAGTGCATTTTGCATTGATAATTTTATAATTTTATAAAATTACAGTAAGGCGTTACCAAGTCATTTTTATTTAATAGAAACATAGTTTTTTACACTATTTACTTGATTCAATGCCATTTATTGCAATACAATCAAGAAAAATGGCTTGGGAACGCCGCTGAAATCTTTAGTGCATTTTGCATTGATAATTTTATAATTTTATAAAATTACAGTAAGGCGTTACCAAGTCATTTTTATTTAATAGAAACATAGTTTTTTACACTATTTACTTGATTCAATGCCATTTATTGCAAAACAATCAAGAAAAATGGCTTGGGAACGCCGCTGAAATCTTTAGTGCATTTTGCATTGATAATTTGATAATTTTATAAAATTACAGTAAGGCGTTACCAATTCATTTTTATTTAATAGAAACATAGTTTTTTACACTATTTACTTGATTGAATGCCATTTATTGCAATACAATCAAGAAAAATGGCTTGGGAACGCCGCTGAAATCTTTAGTGCATTTTGCATTGATAATTTTATAATTTTATAAAATTACAGTAAGGCGTTACCAAGTCATTTTTATTTAATAGAAACATAGTTTTTTACACTATTTACTTGATTGAATGTTATTTATTGCAATACAATCAAGAAAAATGGCTTGGGAACGCCGCTGAAATCTTTAGTGCATTTTGCATTGATAATTTGATAATTTTATAAAATTACAGTAGGGCGTTACCAAGTCATTTTTATTTTATAGAAACGTAGTTTTTTAAACTATTTACTTGATTCAATGCCATTTATTGCAAAACAATCAAGAAAAATGGCTTGGGAACGCCGCTGAAATCTTGAGTGCATTTTGCACTGATAATTTGATAATTTTATAAAATTACAGTAAGGCGTTACCAAGTCATTTTTATTTAATAGAAACATAGTTTTTTACACTATTTACTTGATTGAATGTTATTTATTGCAATACAATCAAGAAAAATGGCTTGGGAACGCCGCTGAAATCTTTAGTGCATTTTGCATTGATAATTTGATAATTTTATAAAATTACAGTAGGGCGTTACCAAGTCATTTTTATTTTATAGAAACGTAGTTTTTTAAACTATTTACTTGATTCAATGCCATTTATTGCAAAACAATCAAGAAAAATGGCTTGGGAACGCCGCTGAAATCTTTAGTGCATTTTGCACTGATAATTTGATAATTTTATAAAATTACAGTAAGGCGTTACCAAGTCATTTTTATTTAATAGAAACATAGTTTTTTACACTATTTACTTGATTCAATGCCATTTATTGCAATACAATCAAGAAAAATGGCTTGGGAACGCCGCTGAAATCTTTAGTGCATTTTGCATTGATAATTTGATAATTTTATAAAATTACAGTAAGGCGTTACCAAGTCATTTTTATTTAATAGAAACATAGTTTTTTACACTATTTACTTGATTGAATGTTATTTATTGCAATACAATCAAGAAAAATGGCTTGGGAACGCCGCTGAAATCTTTAGTGCATTTTGCATTGATAATTTGATAATTTTATAAAATTACAGTAGGGCGTTACCAAGTCATTTTTATTTTATAGAAACGTAGTTTTTTAAACTATTTACTTGATTCAATGCCATTTATTGCAAAACAATCAAGAAAAATGGCTTGGGAACGCCGCTGAAATCTTTAGTGCATTTTGCATTGATAATTTGATAATTTTATAAAATTACAGTAGGGCGTTACCAAGTCATTTTTATTTTATAGAAACGTAGTTTTTTAAACTATTTACTTGATTCAATGCCATTTATTGCAAAACAATCAAGAAAAATGGCTTGGGAACGCCGCTGAAATCTTGAGTGCATTTTGCACTGATAATTTGATAATTTTATAAAATTACAGTAAGGCGTTACCAAGTCATTTTTATTTAATAGAAACATAGTTTTTTACACTATTTACTTGATTGAATGTTATTTATTGCAATACAATCAAGAAAAATGGCTTGGGAACGCCGCTGAAATCTTTAGTGCATTTTGCATTGATAATTTGATAATTTTATAAAATTACAGTAGGGCGTTACCAAGTCATTTTTATTTTATAGAAACGTAGTTTTTTAAACTATTTACTTGATTCAATGCCATTTATTGCAAAACAATCAAGAAAAATGGCTTGGGAACGCCGCTGAAATCTTTAGTGCATTTTGCACTGATAATTTGATAATTTTATAAAATTACAGTAAGGCGTTACCAAGTCATTTTTATTTAATAGAAACATAGTTTTTTACACTATTTACTTGATTCAATGCCATTTATTGCAATACAATCAAGAAAAATGGCTTGGGAACGCCGCTGAAATCTTTAGTGCATTTTGCATTGATAATTTGATAATTTTATAAAATTACAGTAAGGCGTTACCAAGTCATTTTTATTTAATAGAAACATAGTTTTTTACACTATTTACTTGATTGAATGTTATTTATTGCAATACAATCAAGAAAAATGGCTTGGGAACGCCGCTGAAATCTTTAGTGCATTTTGCATTGATAATTTGATAATTTTATAAAATTACAGTAGGGCGTTACCAAGTCATTTTTATTTTATAGAAACGTAGTTTTTTAAACTATTTACTTGATTCAATGCCATTTATTGCAAAACAATCAAGAAAAATGGCTTGGGAACGCCGCTGAAATCTTTAGTGCATTTTGCACTGATAATTTGATAATTTTATAAAATTACAGTAAGGCGTTACCAAGTCATTTTTATTTAATAGAAACATAGTTTTTTACACTATTTACTTGATTCAATGCCATTTATTGCAATACAATCAAGAAAAATGGCTTGGGAACGCCGCTGAAATCTTGAGTGCATTTTGCACTGATAATTTGATAATTTTATAAAATTACAGTAAGGCGTTACCAAGTCATTTTTATTTAATAGAAACATAGTTTTTTACACTATTTACTTGATTGAATGTTATTTATTGCAATACAATCAAGAAAAATGGCTTGGGAACGCCGCTGAAATCTTTAGTGCATTTTGCATTGATAATTTGATAATTTTATAAAATTACAGTAGGGCGTTACCAAGTCATTTTTATTTTATAGAAACGTAGTTTTTTAAACTATTTACTTGATTCAATGCCATTTATTGCAAAACAATCAAGAAAAATGGCTTGGGAACGCCGCTGAAATCTTTAGTGCATTTTGCACTGATAATTTGATAATTTTATAAAATTACAGTAAGGCGTTACCAAGTCATTTTTATTTAATAGAAACATAGTTTTTTACACTATTTACTTGATTCAATGCCATTTATTGCAATACAATCAAGAAAAATGGCTTGGGAACGCCGCTGAAATCTTTAGTGCATTTTGCATTGATAATTTTATAATTTTATAAAATTACAGTAAGGCGTTACCAAGTCATTTTTATTTAATAGAAACATAGTTTTTTACACTATTTACTTGATTGAATGCCATTTATTGCAATACAATCAAGAAAAATGGCTTGGGAACGCCGCTGAAATCTTTAGTGCATTTTGCATTGATAATTTAATAATTTTATAAAATTACAGTAAGGCGTTACCAAGTCATTTTTATTTAATAGAAACATAGTTTTTTACACTATTTACTTGATTCAATGCCATTTATTGCAATACAATCAAGAAAAATGGCTTGGGAACGCCGCTGAAATCTTTAGTGCATTTTGCATTGATAATTTGATAATTTTATAAAATTACAGTAAGGCGTTACCAAGTCATTTTTATTTAATAGAAACATAGTTTTTTACACTATTTACTTGATTGAATGCCATTTATTGCAATACAATCAAGAAAAATGGCTTGGGAACGCCGCTGAAATCTTTAGTGCATTTTGCATTGATAATTTTATAATTTTATAAAATTACAGTAAGGCGTTACCAAGTCATTTTTATTTAATAGAAACATAGTTTTTTACACTATTTACTTGATTGAATGCCATTTATTGCAATACAATCAAGAAAAATGGCTTGGGAACGCCGCTGAAATCTTTAGTGCATTTTGCATTGATAATTTTATAATTTTATAAAATTACAGTAAGGCGTTACCAAGTCATTTTTATTTAATAGAAACATAGTTTTTTACACTATTTACTTGATTGAATGTTATTTATTGCAATACAATCAAGAAAAATGGCTTGGGAACGCCGCTGAAATCTTTAGTGCATTTTGCATTGATAATTTGATAATTTTATAAAATTACAGTAGGGCGTTACCAAGTCATTTTTATTTTATAGAAACGTAGTTTTTTAAACTATTTACTTGATTCAATGCCATTTATTGCAAAACAATCAAGAAAAATGGCTTGGGAACGCCGCTGAAATCTTGAGTGCATTTTGCATTGATAATTTGATAATTTTATAAAATTACAGTAAGGCGTTACCAAGTCATTTTTATTTAATAGAAACATAGTTTTTTACACTATTTACTTGATTCAATGCCATTTATTGCAATACAATCAAGAAAAATGGCTTGGGAACGCCGCTGAAATCTTTAGTGCATTTTGCATTGATAATTTTATAATTTTATAAAATTACAGTAAGGCGTTACCAAGTCATTTTTATTTAATAGAAACATAGTTTTTTACACTATTTACTTGATTGAATGCCATTTATTGCAATACAATCAAGAAAAATGGCTTGGGAACGCCGCTGAAATCTTTAGTGCATTTTGCATTGATAATTTTATAATTTTATAAAATTACAGTAAGGCGTTACCAAGTCATTTTTATTTAATAGAAACATAGTTTTTTACACTATTTACTTGATTGAATGCCATTTATTGCAATACAATCAAGAAAAATGGCTTGGGAACGCCGCTGAAATCTTTAGTGCATTTTGCATTGATAATTTTATAATTTTATAAAATTACAGTAAGGCGTTACCAAGTCATTTTTATTTAATAGAAACATAGTTTTTTACACTATTTACTTGATTGAATGTTATTTATTGCAATACAATCAAGAAAAATGGCTTGGGAACGCCGCTGAAATCTTTAGTGCATTTTGCATTAATAATTTGATAATTTTATAAAATTACAGTAGGGCGTTACCAAGTCATTTTTATTTTATAGAAACGTAGTTTTTTAAACTATTTACTTGATTCAATGCCATTTATTGCAAAACAATCAAGAAAAATGGCTTGTGAACGCCGCTGAAATCTTTAGTGCATTTTGCATTGATAATTTGATAATTTTATAAAATTACAGTAAGGCGTTACCAAGTCATTTTTATTTAATAGAAACATAGTTTTTTACACTATTTACTTGATTCAATGCCATTTATTGCAATACAATCAAGAAAAATGGCTTGGGAACGCCGCTGAAATCTTTAGTGCATTTTGCATTGATAATTTTATAATTTTATAAAATTACAGTAAGGCGTTACCAAGTCATTTTTATTTAATAGAAACATAGTTTTTTACACTATTTACTTGATTCAATGCCATTTATTGCAATACAATCAAGAAAAATGGCTTGGGAACGCCGCTGAAATCTTTAGTGCATTTTGCATTGATAATTTAATAATTTTATAAAATTACAGTAAGGCGTTACCAAGTCATTTTTATTTAATAGAAACATAGTTTTTTACACTATTTACTTGATTGAATGTTATTTATTGCAATACAATCAAGAAAAATGGCTTGGGAACGCCGCTGAAATCTTTAGTGCATTTTGCATTGATAATTTAATAATTTTATAAAATTACAGTAAGGCGTTACCAAGTCATTTTTATTTAATAGAAACATAGTTTTTTACACTATTTACTTGATTCAATGCCATTTATTGCAATACAATCAAGAAAAATGGCTTGGGAACGCCGCTGAAATCTTTAGTGCATTTTGCATTGATAATTTTATAATTTTATAAAATTACAGTAAGGCGTTACCAAGTCATTTTTATTTAATAGAAACATAGTTTTTTACACTATTTACTTGATTCAATGCCATTTATTGCAATACAATCAAGAAAAATGGCTTGGGAACGCCGCTGAAATCTTTAGTGCATTTTGCATTGATAATTTTATAATTTTATAAAATTACAGTAAGGCGTTACCAAGTCATTTTTATTTAATAGAAACATAGTTTGTTACACTATTTACTTGATTGAATGTTATTTATTGCAATACAATCAAGAAAAATGGCTTGGGAACGCCGCTGAAATCTTTAGCGCATTTTGCATTGATAATTTGATAATTTTATAAAATTACAGTAAGGCGTTACCAAGTCATTTTTATTTAATAGAAACGTAGTTTTTTACACTATTTACTTGATTCAATGCCATTTATTGCAATACAATCAAGAAAAATGGCTTGGGAACGCCGCTGAAATCTTTAGCGCATTTTGCATTGATAATTTGATAATTTTATAAAATTACAGTAGGGCGTTACCAAGTCATTTTTATTTAATAGAAACATAGTTTTTTACACTATTTACTTGATTCAATGCCATTTATTGCAATACAATAAAGAAAAATGGCTTGGGAATGCCGCTGAAATCTTGAGTGCATTTTGCATTGATAATTTGATAATTTTATAAAATTACAGTAAGGCGTTACCAAGTCATTTTTATTTAATAGAAACGTAGTTTTTTACACTATTTACTTGATTCAATGCCATTTATTGCAATACAATCAAGAAAAATGGCTTGGGAACGCCGCTGAAATCTTTAGCGCATTTTGCATTGATAATTTGATAATTTTATAAAATTACAGTAGGGCGTTACCAAGTCATTTTTATTTAATAGAAACATAGTTTTTTACACTATTTACTTGATTCAATGCCATTTATTGCAATACAATCAAGAAAAATGGCTTGGGAACGCCGCTGAAATCTTTAGTGCATTTTGCATTGATAATTTTATAATTTTATAAAATTACAGTAAGGCGTTACCAAGTCATTTTTATTTAATAGAAACATAGTTTTTTACACTATTTACTTGATTGAATGTTATTTATTGCAATACAATCAAGAAAAATGGCTTGGGAACGCCGCTGAAATCTTTAGCGCATTTTGCATTGATAATTTGATAATTTTATAAAATTACAGTAAGGCGTTACCAAGTCATTTTTATTTAATAGAAACATAGTTTTTTACACTATTTACTTGATTGAATGTTATTTATTGCAATACAATCAAGAAAAATGGCTTGGGAACGCCGCTGAAATCTTTAGCGCATTTTGCATTGATAATTTGATAATTTTATAAAATTACAGTAAGGCGTTACCAAGTCATTTTTATTTAATAGAAACGTAGTTTTTTAAACTATTTACTTGATTCAATGCCATTTATTGCAATACAATCAAGAAAAATGGCTTGGTAACGCCGCTGAAATCTTTAGTGCATTTTGCACTGATAATTTGATAATTTTATAAAATTACAGTAAGGCGTTGCCAAGTCATTTTTATTTAATAGAAACATAGTTTTTTACACTATTTACTTGATTCAATGCCATTTATTGCAATACAATCAAGAAAAATGGCTTGGGAATGCCGCTGAAATCTTGAGTGCATTTTGCATTGATAATTTGATAATTTTATAAAATTACAGTAAGGCGTTACCAAGTCATTTTTATTTAATAGAAACATAGTTTTTTAAACTATTTACTTGATTCAATGCCATTTATTGCAATACAATCAAGAAAAATGGCTTGGGAACGCCGCTGAAATCTTTAGTGCATTTTGCATTGATAATTTTATAATTTTATAAAATTACAGTAAGGCGTTACCAAGTCATTTTTATTTAATAGAAACGTAGTTTTTTAAACTATTTACTTGATTCAATGCCATTTATTGCAATACAATCAAGAAAAATGGCTTGGTAACGCCGCTGAAATCTTTAGTGCATTTTGCACTGATAATTTGATAATTTTATAAAATTACAGTAAGGCGTTACCAAGTCATTTTTATTTAATAGAAACATAGTTTTTTACACTATTTACTTGATTCAATGCCATTTATTGCAATACAATCAAGAAAAATGGCTTGGGAATGCCGCTGAAATCTTGAGTGCATTTTGCATTGATAATTTGATAATTTTATAAAATTACAGTAAGGCGTTACCAAGTCATTTTTATTTAATAGAAACATAGTTTTTTAAACTATTTACTTGATTCAATGCCATTTATTGCAATACAATCAAGAAAAATGGCTTGGGAACGCCGCTGAAATCTTTAGTGCATTTTGCATTGATAATTTGATAATTTTATAAAATTATAGTAAGGCGTTACCAAGTCATTTTTATTTAATAGAAACATAGTTTTTTACACTATTTACTTGATTGAATGTTATTTATTGCAATACAATCAAGAAAAATGGCTTGGGAACGCCGCTGAAATCTTTAGCGCATTTTGCATTGATAATTTGATAATTTTATAAAATTACAGTAGGGCGTTACCAAGTCATTTTTATTTAATAGAAACATAGTTTTTTACACTATTTACTTGATTCAATGCCATTTATTGCAATACAATCAAGAAAAATGGCTTGGGAACGCCGCTGAAATCTTTAGTGCATTTTGCATTGATAATTTTATAATTTTATAAAATTACAGTAAGGCGTTACCAAGTCATTTTTATTTAATAGAAACATAGTTTTTTACACTATTTACTTGATTGAATGTTATTTATTGCAATACAATCAAGAAAAATGGCTTGGGAACGCCGCTGAAATCTTTAGCGCATTTTGCATTGATAATTTGATAATTTTATAAAATTACAGTAAGGCGTTACCAAGTCATTTTTATTTAATAGAAACATAGTTTTTTACACTATTTACTTGATTGAATGTTATTTATTGCAATACAATCAAGAAAAATGGCTTGGGAACGCCGCTGAAATCTTTAGCGCATTTTGCATTGATAATTTGATAATTTTATAAAATTACAGTAAGGCGTTACCAAGTCATTTTTATTTAATAGAAACGTAGTTTTTTAAACTATTTACTTGATTCAATGCCATTTATTGCAATACAATCAAGAAAAATGGCTTGGTAACGCCGCTGAAATCTTTAGTGCATTTTGCACTGATAATTTGATAATTTTATAAAATAACAGTAAGGCGTTGCCAAGTCATTTTTATTTAATAGAAACATAGTTTTTTACACTATTTACTTGATTCAATGCCATTTATTGCAATACAATCAAGAAAAATGGCTTGGGAATGCCGCTGAAATCTTGAGTGCATTTTGCATTGATAATTTGATAATTTTATAAAATTACAGTAAGGCGTTACCAAGTCATTTTTATTTAATAGAAACATAGTTTTTTAAACTATTTACTTGATTCAATGCCATTTATTGCAATACAATCAAGAAAAATGGCTTGGGAACGCCGCTGAAATCTTTAGTGCATTTTGCATTGATAATTTGATAATTTTATAAAATTACAGTAAGGCGTTACCAAGTCATTTTTATTTAATAGAAACGTAGTTTTTTAAACTATTTACTTGATTCAATGCCATTTATTGCAATACAATCAAGAAAAATGGCTTGGTAACGCCGCTGAAATCTTTAGTGCATTTTGCACTGATAATTTGATAATTTTATAAAATTACAGTAAGGCGTTACCAAGTCATTTTTATTTAATAGAAACATAGTTTTTTACACTATTTACTTGATTCAATGCCATTTATTGCAATACAATCAAGAAAAATGGCTTGGGAATGCCGCTGAAATCTTGAGTGCATTTTGCATTGATAATTTGATAATTTTATAAAATTACAGTAAGGCGTTACCAAGTCATTTTTATTTAATAGAAACATAGTTTTTTAAACTATTTACTTGATTCAATGCCATTTATTGCAATACAATCAAGAAAAATGGCTTGGGAACGCCGCTGAAATCTTTAGTGCATTTTGCATTGATAATTTGATAATTTTATAAAATTATAGTAAGGCGTTACCAAGTCATTTTTATTTAATAGAAACATAGTTTTTTACACTATTTACTTGATTGAATGTTATTTATTGCAATACAATCAAGAAAAATGGCTTGGGAACGCCGCTGAAATCTTTAGTGCATTTTGCATTGATAATTTGATAATTTTATAAAATTACAGTAAGGCGTTACCAAGTCATTTTTATTTAATAGAAACATAGTTTTTTACACTATTTACTTGATTCAATGCCATTTATTGCAATACAATCAAGAAAAATGGCTTGGGAACGCCGCTGAAATCTTTAGTGCATTTTGCATTGATAATTTAATAATTTTATAAAATTACAGTAAGGCGTTACCAAGTCATTTTTATTTAATAGAAACATAGTTTTTTACACTATTTACTTGATTCAATGCCATTTATTGCAATACAATCAAGAAAAATGGCTTGGGAACGCCGCTGAAATCTTTAGTGCATTTTGCATTACGGAAAAACAAAAATGTCAAAAATATTACAAATTGTAAATTTTTTATAATGTATTAGCAGGGGTTGAAAATTACTTTAAATATTTTTTAATATTGTGTATTTTAGCCTTTATTCGGACGTTTTTGTTTACTAAATTGTCATCTAATTTTAAATATTCAAGCAGAAAATTTGAAGAAATTATTTAATTTCAGTTTTATTAGAACATTGTTTTTTATATTAATCTTGGGCTTTTTTAAATAATTTTGTGAAATATTCAAAAGAAAAGCCGTAAACGTATTTTCAAAAAATAATTGAAACAAAAACGAACGATTCAGTTTTCTTCCCTTTTTTGTGTTCCGTAAAAATTTTGGTCAAAAACTGCAGATGAAAAAACTGTGCTAGTTCTTATGAAAATTTTTATTAAAAAAAGAACACGCCCTCGAGCGAGTAATCGAAATCTTTAACGAATGCTCATATTTCTTTCAAGCTGCTCACCAAAAAATTCTAAAATAATCTTTTCATTTTTTAATATTTAAGAATGGTAATTTTTGAATCGATAATAAGAAAATCATTAAATGAAATAAAAATTTTAATAATTTGTTGACACCATTAGGAATACGCTTCTTTAGCACGGTCCATAATTAAAAAAACTGTAATGAAATCTGTTTCAGATTAGTAAAAAACATAATAATTAAATTCGCAGAATATACATTTTTGAAATTTTTTTTAATCCTGCAATTTTCTTTAATTTATTCAGAAAAAAAAGTTTGTTTTTAAAAGTTGTTGAAGCACTGTAAAAAATAACAATAAAAAAATTGCGAATTTTGAAGATAAATGAATGTTTTACTCAAATAAAAGCTTTACAAAGAACAGTAATTTAAAAAAAAGTGCATAAAAACAAAATCAATAAAATTATGTTTTAATTTGTTCTGGTACTATTTTCAATTGACGTCATCATTTATTTTTACTTGCAGATGCCAAGATTTTTCTGCTTTTAAAAACGTTATTACAGGATAACAGCCAAATTTTGAGGATGGTGTGGGGTGAAATTCATGGGGCTAATCAATATCTCATACTTTAGCAAACATTTTGCCAAATTTAATATGAAGCTGCCACGTTTTTGTCCGGGCACATTTTAGTTTTACCAGATATTTTGGTCATTTTTTGTCTTTTATCCACAATGTTCAAAAAAGGAAATGACTAATATTAAATGTGTTATGTTTGTTCATCAGATCTGATGTCTGTTTAAAAGAAAAAATGAGAGTTTTGACACATAAATTTTGAATAAGTCATTTTTATTATTCACATATTTTTTGATTATTAAAGTCTTTTTTGTCTGTAGCTGATGACTGCAATTTGGTTATAAATATCAGCATGCTTTCTAGTGTATGTTCACAAACGCCGAGAATTAGTTGATTCAAGGTTATGATCTCATCTAGTAATAGATTTAACAGTTGTGGGAATCGGAATGAATCCTTTGCAAAAATAGTTACAAATAATGTGATCAACGTCAATCATTTCTTTGCAGAGTTTTGCAGAAGAGAAAAGAATAATTGCTCTTTACTGTGAAGTTGATGAGAAAGACGATAAAAGCCCGACTGCACACGGACCAAATTAAAAATATATATTTGAAGTCAATCCTTTACATCAACGCAAAATCATAACAAGTGTTTATTAAAGGACGAGACCCATCGTGAATAAACTTTTACACGTAACTTTGATTACAATGTATCGACGCGAAAACACCTTCATTGGAGCTTGTTTTTTTCTTCACTGCAGCTGCAAAAAAGGAAAGAAAAAAGCAGCTCTAATGAGTCCCTGATTTTTGTAAAAAAAAGTTTATTCACGATGGATTTAATTAATTCAACTTCGGATATTAAAGGTTTTCTACAATTGAGTGAAGGGGAATTATTCAGTAGAATATTCTAACCTTAACGTTGATTCCGAATCAGCCTTTGATTTCAGCATTGCATGCAAATACCTTTGAAGGAGTTTTTTCAAGAAAGCCTTTCAAGTTGCATGAATTTCGAGCATTCTAAAAGCTTTTTGTTTGAAATCCCTCTTTTTGCAAATACATTTGCAATTTTGCATGATCACTTCTTACAAAAAAGCATTATGCACTTTTTTGCCTCCAAGCGAGAGATTAACTAGCAAGGGAAGACATTTTATCAGTATTTTTGTTCTTTCTTTAACTCGATGATTTCAAAATTATTTTGCAATTTTTTTTCCTAAAAATATCCGTTATTAACGGTAAAACATTTTTTCCTAAAAAAATAACAAGGCTTTAATTTGAATTTTTTTCCTTTTTGTTCTAAATTTTAAAAATAAAGAATTTTGGGTGTGGAAAATAATATCCAACAATAGTTCATTACATTTTTAAGAAAAACAGAAAAAAATCCTTGCGTAGCTAAAAATGTAATAATAATACATATAATAAAATATTATTTAATGTTGGTATTCGAGGTAAATCTTTGGTTAAAAGACGCTTAACTGTTATTTTTTACTGGCAATTTGTGTGAATTTTTACAAAAAAAAGTAAAAAATATGCCAAAATCGGGTTCTTTAAATATTCAAAAACCAAGGCTAGAGCTTTCTTCTTAAATATAACTCGACGTTAATAAAAGTAGTCTGGGGTTAGGGGCCGAAACACTAATTTTAATTTCTATTTAACTATCTAACAAAAAAAACCTTTTTCTTTTCCTTTTAAAATCAACGGAAGCTTCCGCGGAAGATAAAAGAAAATTTCAATACTTTGAAAATAGCCACATTTTTTGTGAGTTTCGACCTCAGTGTTTTTGTGATAAACATGCTTCAAATAAAGCAACAAGTTTCAGAAACCTTTTGTTACTTTATTTGCATAATCAAAAGACTTGGAAATCTATAATTGACCATTGTTTAAGTTAACAATTTTATTTATTATATTTTAGACAAGAGATTCATAAAATTTGTAATTGATATTTTATATTGTATTTTCAATCTTATATAATTGCTTTCAGTGTGAATATTTATTAAGATTATTTTTTTAATTATTGCCCCTTTTGAGGGCAAAATAATGTCTGAAAATCAATCATCATAGAATTATTGTATTTTATATCTTTTTAAATTTTACTATGAAAACATTTATTAAAAAATTCAAAAAAAGAAAGCCGTCAAAAATAAATGAAAGAATAAGCAAAAAGAAATCAAAGAAAAATTGATTCAATTTTCAAAGCATTTTGAACAAGGAAGGAAAAAGTTAAAAAAAAAAGAAATGATCAATGCCGAAAACAAAAATATTTGTCTAAAGAGAAAAAAAAATGTTCATCGATAAAAGATTGACAAGAAATTCGTAAAATTAAAAACGTGTTTTTTAAATAGTGCAAAAAACTAAAAATTCTTCGTCAAAAAAAAAAGAAAAGGGAACACGTTTTTGTCGTAAAAACTTTCGTGGTGCGTTCATTTTTGTCGAGAGAAAAAAGTTTTTGCACTTTTTTTCTTATGCCGATGCCCCAACAAAATGAATCACACCAACGACAAACAAGCATTCTTGATTAATAACGAAAAAAATGTAAGCATTTTCTCAGCAGCTGTGCAGATTTTGATGTTTTCGAGCAAACATCGCTGCTTTCTTTATTCAATTATTCTTGAATTGAATAAATACAACAATTTTAAAAGCGTGGTTTTGATTCAAAAAAAAGTGAACAAAAACGAAATAAAGAATTTTCGTTGTTGAACACTTTAAAAAAACAGGTAATTTTTGAATATTTAAAAAAGGTTAATTTTTAAAAGCTGTTGAAGCATTGTTTTAAAAAATTTTAAAATCAAAAAAGTATCAAATTTTGAAGCCAAATGAATGTTTTATTTAAACGGAAGTTACACAAAATACAGTAATTAAAAAGAAAATGCATAAAAACTTAATCAAAGAAATTTCCTTTAAATAATATTGTTTTGTTCCAATTTTCAGTTTATGTAATCATGTATTTTTACTTATTAAAATAAAAAATATGCGACAGAAAAATTAAGCAAGTATTATTATTTACAATATATTAAAATTTCGCACTGAAAGGTAAAAACTTTGATGACTGCTTCATTGAGTTGTCGGATATTTCATTTTTGCTCAAAAGCATAAACAAAATCATTTAAATAAATATTTATTCGTTGTTAACAAAAAAATGTTTACTGCCAATTTTAAAACTTCACAAAATATATAAAAACATATGGTATTTCGGAAAAAAAAGAAAAGAAAATTTTTGTTTTATGAAAAAATGAAACAGTTTTTTGTCTGCGACTTTGATCTTTGCTTTGAAGATTTTTGCATCTTTAAACAAATTTAAAAAAAACTTTTTTTATGTCTTACACAAATTACTTTTTAAAATTTAAAAACTGAATCAATTTTTCTGCAATTTTACTCTTTTGTTTTTTGTTCCCTTCATTTTGTATCACATCTATAACATTTCAAAATTGTTGTTTTTGATGGAACAAAAAATTGCGGCGTTTGCGAATTTTTAGGACAGCAAAAACAGATACACACCCTTTTGCATTTATTTTTTCGGTTTGTTTTAAAAGGTTTTTTTGTAAAAATTTGTTTTCTTTAATGCATTTAAAAATTCTGTAATCAAAAACGAAAAAGTGTGTTTTTTTTAATGTTAAGATGTGCAAAAGTTTCTTCGGTTTTTGAATATTTAAAGAACCCGATTTTGGCATATTTTTTACTTTTTTTTGTAAAAATTCACACAAATTGCCAGTAAAAAATAACAGTTAAGCGTCTTTTAACCAAAGATTTACCTCGAATACCAACATTAAATAATATTTTATTATATGTATTATTATTACATTTTTAGCTACGCAAGGATTTTTTTCTGTTTTTCTTAAAAATGTAATGAACTATTGTTGGATATTATTTTCCACACCCAAAATTCTTTATTTTTAAAATTTAGAACAAAAAGGAAAAAAATTCAAATTAAAGCCTTGTTATTTTTTTAGGAAAAAATGTTTTACCGTTAATAACGGATATTTTTAGGAAAAAAAATTGCAAAATAATTTTGAAATCATCGAGTTAAAGAAAGAACAAAAATACTGATAAAATGTCTTCCCTTGCTAGTTAATCTCTCGCTTGGAGGCAAAAAAGTGCATAATGCTTTTTTGTAAGAAGTGATCATGCAAAATTGCAAATGTATTTGCAAAAAGAGGGATTTCAAACAAAAAGCTTTTAGAATGCTCGAAATTCATGCAACTTGAAAGGCTTTCTTGAAAAAACTCCTTCAAAGGTATTTGCATGCAATGCTGAAATCAAAGGCTGATTCGGAATCAACGTTAAGGTTAGAATATTCTACTGAATAATTCCCCTTCACTCAATTGTAGAAAACCTTTAATATCCGAAGTTGAATTAATTAAATCCATCGTGAATAAACTTTTTTTTACAAAAATCAGGGACTCATTAGAGCTGCTTTTTTCTTTCCTTTTTTGCAGCTGCAGTGAAGAAAAAAACAAGCTCCAATGAAGGTGTTTTCGCGTCGATACATTGTAATCAAAGTTACGTGTAAAAGTTTATTCACGATGGGTCTCGTCCTTTAATAAACACTTGTTATGATTTTGCGTTGATGTAAAGGATTGACTTCAAATATATATTTTTAATTTGGTCCGTGTGCAGTCGGGCTTTTATCGTCTTTCTCATCAACTTCACAGTAAAGAGCAATTATTCTTTTCTCTTCTGCAAAACTCTGCAAAGAAATGATTGACGTTGATCACATTATTTGTAACTATTTTTGCAAAGGATTCATTCCGATTCCCACAACTGTTAAATCTATTACTAGATGAGATCATAACCTTGAATCAACTAATTCTCGGCGTTTGTGAACATACACTAGAAAGCATGCTGATATTTATAACCAAATTGCAGTCATCAGCTACAGACAAAAAAGACTTTAATAATCAAAAAATATGTGAATAATAAAAATGACTTATTCAAAATTTATGTGTCAAAACTCTCATTTTTTCTTTTAAACAGACATCAGATCTGATGAACAAACATAACACATTTAATATTAGTCATTTCCTTTTTTGAACATTGTGGATAAAAGACAAAAAATGACCAAAATATCTGGTAAAACTAAAATGTGCCCGGACAAAAACGTGGCAGCTTCATATTAAATTTGGCAAAATGTTTGCTAAAGTATGAGATATTGATTAGCCCCATGAATTTCACCCCACACCATCCTCAAAATTTGGCTGTTATCCTGTAATAACGTTTTTAAAAGCAGAAAAATCTTGGCATCTGCAAGTAAAAATAAATGATGACGTCAATTGAAAATAGTACCAGAACAAATTAAAACATAATTTTATTGATTTTGTTTTTATGCACTTTTTTTTAAATTACTGTTCTTTGTAAAGCTTTTATTTGAGTAAAACATTCATTTATCTTCAAAATTCGCAATTTTTTTATTGTTATTTTTTACAGTGCTTCAACAACTTTTAAAAACAAACTTTTTTTTCTGAATAAATTAAAGAAAATTGCAGGATTAAAAAAAATTTCAAAAATGTATATTCTGCGAATTTAATTATTATGTTTTTTACTAATCTGAAACAGATTTCATTACAGTTTTTTTAATTATGGACCGTGCTAAAGAAGCGTATTCCTAATGGTGTCAACAAATTATTAAAATTTTTATTTCATTTAATGATTTTCTTATTATCGATTCAAAAATTACCATTCTTAAATATTAAAAAATGAAAAGATTATTTTAGAATTTTTTGGTGAGCAGCTTGAAAGAAATATGAGCATTCGTTAAAGATTTCGATTACTCGCTCGAGGGCGTGTTCTTTTTTTAATAAAAATTTTCATAAGAACTAGCACAGTTTTTTCATCTGCAGTTTTTGACCAAAATTTTTACGGAACACAAAAAAGGGAAGAAAACTGAATCGTTCGTTTTTGTTTCAATTATTTTTTGAAAATACGTTTATGGCTTTTCTTTTGAATATTTCACAAAATTATTTAAAAAAGCCCAAGATTAATATAAAAAACAATGTTCTACTAAAACTGAAATTAAATAATTTCTTCAAATTTTCTGCTTGAATATTTAAAATTAGTTGACAATTTAGTAAACAAAAACGTCCGAATAAAGGCTAAAATACACAATATTAAAAAATATTTAAAGTAATTTTCAACCCCTGCTAATACATTATAAAAAATTTACAATTTGTAATATTTTTGACATTTTTGTTTTTCCGTGATGTCAAAAACTGTGAAAAAACTGAGAGAAGCATTTTAAATCTTGATTATTTGAACCACTGCAAATTTGATGTAAAAAAATGTTTACGTAACTGAGGGAACACACTTCAATTTTTATAAATGTATGCAAAATAAAGAATGCAGGTTGATGCATGTTGGCACGTAACAATTTTTATATTATGTACTTAATAAAAAAAGGATGATCACCTCATTATCAGATCATAAAAAGTTTGATGAAATTCTAAAAAATTCAAAAAAGGTTAACTATATCTCACATTTTTATGTTCTTTAAAAATGAACTGTGAATCATTATTTTGTGTTTGTTCTAAAAGAAATAAAATTGAGAAAACGTTGCATTCCTGTTTTTGGGGCAGTAAAATATTCATCGCTGATGATGCAACATCTTTTTAGCTTTTCTATGAACAAAATTTGTTTTTTACAATTTTTTTTTGAATTTGCAAAAATCTACACAAGAACAAAACTTTTAAGAACAAAATTTTGTCTTTCTTTTTTTCCCAAAACACCATATGTTTTCATATGTTTTTTGCAGTTTTAGAAATAGTCGTGAAAATTTTTTTGCAAACAACAAAATAGAAATAATAAAGCAACAGATTGTAATCATCATTTTTTTGCTAATTCTGTCTTGTGAAATTTTGTTTTTGATGGGCTATTTTCTTTTGAATATTTTAGTAAATCTTTCGTGGTGAACTTTCAAAAAATATAAAATAATACTATTCTGTGATTTATTTATTCTTTAAAAACTTTTAGTTGGCCCCAGGACGACCCGAAGGGGAGTCTGGGGCAATTTGGGTTCACTTCCCTAACTGCCACAGACCCGAAAACGTAAAACCCCTACTTTGCGGCGTCTCCTTTACTTTTTTACTATTTTTATGTTTGGACTACCTTTCCGGGCGTCCATTAATGTCGAAAAATAAAAAAAAAATTAAAAAAATCGGACCACTACAACGTCGTTGAGAAAGTTTTGTCACAAAAAATGCTGCTGATGTCTCTCCGTTCGTTTGCTTGTATTTATTTATTTATTTATTTTATTTATTTAAAACCTTTTATCTGTCACGCAGGACGAAAGGGGACATATTATGACACCAAAAATCAGTTAAACAAAGTGATAATAATTCAATAGGTTTTTTATTTGTGAATTTGGTGAAGTCATCCATCCATCGAGTAGGCGGTCTTCCAATTGGACGTTTTTTGTTTGGGATCCATTCAGTCAGCTTTCGGTTCCAGCGTTCATCAGGAAGTGTCATCAGCTTTTTCAGGTAGTTCCATTTTCGTTCACGAGCAGCTTGGACGATGTCTTTTAATTGGGTTCTTTCACGGAGCCAATCACGAGAATGGTGATCAATCAGCCTTACATTTAACATCCTTCTTTCCATTCTTCTTTGAGCAATAGCAAGCCTGGTTTCTTCAGTTTTCGTTAAACACCAAGTTTCACATCCATATAGCATAGCAGGGAATATACATTGGTTGAAATATTTTCTTTTCAGATTGGCAGGGATTCTTCTAGAGATGAGTAGTTTTTTTGCTTTGTTGAAAGCATTCCAGCCAGCACTGATTCTTCTCGAAATTTCTTTGTTGAATCTTCCGGGTTGAGAAGGCCATTTGACAAGTTGTCCCAAATATATAAATTCAGCTACTTTTTCAACATCTTGATTATTTAGCGTAATAGTTTCATCCGGATCAGAAACATTTGACATCCATTTAGTCTTCTCGATATTAATTTGTAACCCAACACGACCACATTTCTCAGCAACTTGATCGAGCAATAATTGAACACCTTCGAGAGTTTGAGACAGGAGAACTATATCATCAGCAAAGTCAAGATGACCCAGGATACTTCCGTTTATGTTAATACCAGTCCTCCAGTTCACTTGATTCAGAGCATATTGTAGGACGATAATAAAGAGTAGAGGTGATAGAGTATCCCCTTGTCGTACTCCTTTTTGGATATTTATAGGGATAGAAGAAGAACCTACGTTTACACTTGAAGTACCATTTGCATAAATCAATTTAATAATTTCAATATCGCCAGGATCAACATCGAATTCTGCCAGAGCATTCCATATAGCTTGAAGTTCAACAGAATCAAAGGCTTTCTTGAAGTCAATGAATACGGCATATAGAGGCATTTTATATTCGCGGCATTTCTCGAATAGTTGATTGAGAGAGTGAATATGATCTACTGTTGAGAAACATCTTCGGAATCCAGCTTGTTCAGGTGGTAAGGCACGAGTAGTTTCCACTGCAGCAGTAACGCGATTGGTAATTACACGAGTAATTAGTTTGTAAAGAACTGGAAGCAATGAAATAGGACGGTAATTCCCAATATCAAGTCTATTTCCTTTCTTGTATAATAGTATAGTCTTCGAGAAGAAAAGTTCAGTTGGCAAATTTTCTTCCTCGAATAATCCATGTAAAGCAGTAGCAAATCTATCAGCAAAAGTTGATATTGTTGATTTGACTACTTTCGACGGAATATTGTCGGCGCCTGGAGCAGTATTTCCTTTCATTCGTCGTGTAGCAGCAATCAATTCCTCTGCAGTTATTCTTTGAAGAGCAACATTTGGATCACGATTGTGTACAGGATCTCCGAATTCAGAAGAGTATAGGTCGTTATAAAAACGGGCAATTTCTTCCAAGAGATCAGAAACAGTTTCAGTGATAGCACCATCAGTTTGTTGAAGATGTATCATTTGATTCTGTTTTTGAATTAGTTCGGATCGACCTCGTTTAATACGATTCTCTTCGATTGCTTTCCCCATCACCTTCTCATAATACTTATCAAGATCGTATTTAAAACACTTACGTATAAGCTTTGATAATTCAGCATATTCAACAAGTGCTCGTGTATCAGCAGAAATGGCATGTTTCATTTGCCGTCGACGTTCCATCAGCAGTAATGTTTCAGGAGACAATCGAGAATGAATGGTAGGTCTGCGTGCACATTCTTTAGCAGTTGTTGAGAGAGCATGTTTGATGAGATTGAGTTCCGCTTCAGGGGTTTCAGCAATTGGTTGTTCTTGAAGTTTCAGCATCATAGAAATCAGACACGTAATCCTTTCATATTCAGGTTTCACAAACGTAAATGGACGAGACCGACCTGCTCTAATGGGAAGACTGACGGTGGTTCGAACCATACGATGATCACTTCCTGATAATCTGGATATCACAGTAACGTCTTCTATGATGTTCTTCTTCTTGGATAGCACATGATCGATTTCCTTCGTCGTTCTATGATCAGGTGAATGCCAAGTCCAACGGCGGTTTCGTCCCTTTTTGAAAAACCCGTTCATGAGGTACAACTGATGTGACACGCAAAAATGACACAAAAGTTCGCCCCTTTCACTACGAGTATCCCAGGAGTACTTACCAATGAACTGTTCACCATTTTCACGAGGGCCAGTTGATGCATTAAAATCACCAAGCACAATATCATAAGTTGATGGACGAGCCAGTGACGAAGAGAGTTGATCCAAAAAGGTTTCATATTCATCTTCACCACGGCCACTTTGAGGAGCATAGACCTGGGTAATCCGCAGGATCTTGCTTGCACGTAATTTGAATTGCACTTGAATAATTCGATCAGAAACATATTTGACGCCAATGACTTTGCGGTTCATTTCAGCTGAGATCAGCAATCCAGTTCCCGTGAAACGGGCATCCCCGGCTTTCCCACTGTTATAAAAGAACTCACCGGAAGAAAGTCTTGAACAGGTTTGACCAGGTATCCACGTTTCAGCAAGTCCGAGTACGTCAAATTTCTTCAATTTTGATAGTTCCATTTGAAGCGCCAGTAATCGATCATTAGATTGGATGGATTTACAATTGAAAGTCATCACATTCATCTTTTTCATCAGTGGTGCCATAATCAGTCGAAAAGCTACTTTCCAAAGTAGATACTTTGTTGTACCCGCAACGGTACGGTGAAAGGAGTCCCCAATTCGCCACTATCAACGCAAACTTGCTATGCAAATTTACGAAGAATTATGTTTAGAGAGCGGCAGTCGAGAGACGACCGTCCCAAACACGCGTGTGAATGAAGAAAGTTTGCTTGTAAGTCCAAAAAATTCATTTTTTTTTCGTGGTGAGAGTTTTTTTGGCGCGAGAAGTGAAGTTTTTGATTTCTTTTTTTGTTGCGGACATTTAAAAAAAGCTTTTTTTGTTTATCTTTTTATTTAATAATAAAAATTATTTTTCAATCGCATTTTTTAGCCCGGACCATAAAATGTCCGGCCCGAAAAAACTTTTGTAACCCGCAAATTTTTTTTAAAAATAAAATTTTTTTCTTTTTTGGCAAATTTGGTATTGTGTAAGACGTCGGGTTCACATTTTATCGACTGGGTCAGGTAAAATCCGGCCCGCAAAAAATTAAAATTTGCCCGCTAATTTTTACATTAATTTTTTTGTTCCCGTTAATTATTTTAAAATAAATACAGATAAAAAAGCCCGCAGTTAAATTTGTGGCCCACAGCACTAATTATACATTTTTGAATACTGAATATAAATCTATCAAAAAGTTATTTTTTATGTAAAGAAAGGTGATGATGTGCTTTTTAATGTTTAAAAAATTATTTTTTGGTTCTTTTTGCCCGCGGTTGTAAAAAATAATTTTACCCCTAATGTTTTCTATGCAAGTAAAAATTTAATACTTTTTAATTTTGTTTGCTATGAATTATGATTATGTAAATTATCGATCGCTTAGTATTTGGTGTTCTATTTTACATAATATATAAAATTACGCTGTATCTCACAGCTCAGACAAGCTTTTCAACGCTCAGCCTCTATTTTCTTTCCATTACGCGACTTTATGAGCTTATCTTAGACCTAAGATTTTATCTCAGACTTGATCTCAGTTTTATAAAATACGCTGTGATTTATACCAACTTAGTCACTGTTTTCACAAGAGAATTCGTGGCGCCTTTAAAAAATTTAAAGAGCAACCAAAATGAATCATTAAAAAAGGGGTATTAATACTGAGCATTTTTATTAACCATATATCAAAGATATCAATAAAAGTCCGGAAATCGTACAAAAAACTTGCACATATACAAAGCTTATTTAATTTGGGCTGGAGTCAATAAAAGCAGTGAAATCAAAATCTCTGATGCCAATAAAAGTAGGGAAATCAAATAAGAAATTCAACAAATTTTCTAAATTTCAAAAACAGGTAATTTTAAAAAAGCAATTTAGAAAATTTGTTGAATTTCTTATTTTATTTCCCTACTTTTATTGGCATCAGAGATTTTGATTTCACTGCTTTTATTGACTCCAGCCCAAATTAAATAAGCTTTGTATATGTGCAAGTTTTTTGTACGATTTTTAGTTTTAGTTTTATTTATACGCTCCGACTACCGAAGAGTGGAACGAGGCAAACAGATAAATATTTACAAATTGAGAACATAGAAAAATTTACATGGAAAAGTATATACAATAAAAAAACAAAAATTTAAGAATAATAATGATCGATTTCGGTATTCATTAAAAATTGCTTGAAGTGTTTCTTTTCCGTGAAGTTTGAGATGTTGATTTTGAGCTGGTTCATGAAGCTGGAAGTTCTGTGCTTTAAAATTCGGCAATAATTTAAAAAAATATCCTTAAAAGTTATTTACAAAGAACATAGCTAAATAAGAGGCACTTTTGTCGTTAACGCCCCCCTTCATCTTGCGAACACAAAATTTTTGGAATGAAGCAAATTTGCATTTTCGATTTTTGTTCATTTTCGAAGGGGGGCGTTAACGACAAAAGAAGACTACGGCGTACTATTGTTCTTTTCGCCCCCTCATTCAAAAACATTCAAATTTTCAAGAATTTGCATGAGAAATCATCAAAACAGTATAAAAGCTTTCGATGACGTTAATTTCGGGCTTTTTTTACATGTTCACTCCTTTGCTGAACGGTCGTCATTTTGCTCTCCATCTTGCAAAACTTTTCTAAGTTTTGTTCTTCAACAGTGTTTTTGCAAGTTTGTGTTTAAACTTGCTGAACATTGTTGAAGAAAAAAACTTAGAAAAATTTTGCAAGATGAAGGGGGGGCGTTAACGACAAAAGTACCAAATAAGACTAATAATACAAAATTTACTGTTAATTAACAATTTTACGACCTCCATGTCATAATTAGAATTTTAAAAATGACTTTTATTGTGAGCATCGATCAAATCAAGATTTAAATTTTAGTCTTGTTTAATTATTCAAATAAAGTAGAAACTGATTCAGAAATTTATAGTTTTAATATACCACAAATTCATCTTTTTATTCTACTAAAGCAATAGGTCTCTTGTAGTTTTCAATTAAATAATGATAACCGGAATTTTCGCATAATAACGATTCTTCCCCTTGTTGAGCTCAACTGTTTCATCTGTTTCTACTCGAATAGAACTGTATTTATAAATTAATTCCTTTCTGTATATTCTATCATTTATTTTTACGTTTTTAATGAATCATTTTCGAAAATATTTTTAAATATTTATTGATCTTGAACCATATCTATAATAAATTATTTTGAAGGCTTAATTAACCTAGGGACAGGCAGGGAACACTTTTTCCTTTTCTTTTTCATTTTTTTTCTTCGTTACAGTATGAAAAATTCAACTTTTTTTCCAAGACTAATAATCTGACCTACCAGACGTTTTTTTTTACGCTGATTCCGAATATGCTATTTTTGAAAAAGTTTTTTCTGTAACAAATACCTTAAATTTGCATTTTTAGTAGTTTTTACAGAAAAATATTTTCATGCATCGAGTTGCATTCATAAATTTAGTACCATCGGATAGCCAATCGAAAAATACAGCTATGTCGAAAAGGAAAATCACCCCATTTCACCCCAAAAAAAGATAAAGCGATCGTAGAGCTAGATTTGTCTAAAAAATGCATGAAAAACAAAGGAAAGAAAAAGAAATGAACTTTTTTTTGCACGCGCGTCAAAAAAATGCATTCTTTTTTGTGCAAAAAAGAAAAGGAAAAAGTGTTCCCTTTTCTTTTTTTTCAACCAAAAAATTTTACTTTGCCGAATTTTAAATCGTTATTTTCGGCATTTTAACTATTTTTAATAATTTTTTTGATTTTATTTTCGGCTTTTTCAGGTCTGAAAGTACCTAGAACGAACAATAAAATAATTTTTTTAAAACTTTTATTTTTAACATGCCTGTCCCTAAATAAACCACAGAATCCTTTTATTATTTTTTTTTTGAAGTTCATAAAAAATTTATTAAATTCTCAAAATAAAGTATCCTGAAAAAATATAGTTTTGCGAAACAGAATTTGCAAAAAAATGTTTTTTACATACATTTTTCTTCTTTGTAAATGGGTGAGTTTTTAATAAAGACTTTTTCTCACAAAAATCTTAAATTTAAGAACGAAAAAAATTTAAAATCGTACAAACATTATTTTCGTTGATGAAAGTCTGCAAACGTCGCAGCCTTTTTTATTCAATCTTAAGATAGACACAACACTTTGGAAATGCAGTTGTTTTGATCCAAAAAATGTGAACAAAAACGAACGAGAAAAAACATCTTCACCCTCTTTGGATCACACATGGGCATTCGCCGCCATATGCCCATGTGTGCTTTGGATTTTTAAATATTTTTAAAAAAATTGATACTTTTTTTTAAAACCATTCTGAACAAAAAGAATACTGCGATTTGTAGAATAAAATTTAAAAACTTAAAACATTACTTCCATTACTATAGTTTTGTTAGTAAAAATATACCGTAATTTGAAAATAAAATAAATATTTTTCTAACTGTCATAAAACAAAGTATGATGAAAAACTGCGCCCGAAGATAATTTTTTTATATTTTACCATGATTGTTGTTTAAATTTTCACTGCAAAACATCGTTGAAGTAACATGTTTTGGTTTTTAACAAAATCGGCTTAAATTACTGTAAAAACATTATATAAAAATTTAGCAAAAGTAATATTTAAGTGAAAACGTACTGTTGTGATATTGTTGAGTCCCATAACGTAAATAAATTTGAATAAGTTTACACATAAAAAGAAGATATTCCATAACCCTGCTTTTTTTGAAGTGAAAATGTCATCGAACAATTGCACTTTTTTCATTATTAATGATTCCGAAGTTTAAAGGCATTATTTAAAAAACTGTTGTATGACAAAACATGCTTATTTTAATTGCATTTATTATTAAACAAACAAAAACAAATATAACTACAGAAAATTCAAAAAAACTAAACCAAGTTAGCTTTAAAAAATTTTGTTGCTCATTTTCAAACTGCACAAATAATATGAAAGCATATGGCGAAAAGTAAAGAAAAAAAATTTTGTTTTTACAAAAAATAGACATATTTTTGTCTGCGGCTTCGATCTCTTTTTTGAAGGTCATTTCAAAAAATATTCAAAACTAATTTTTTTTCTGTTTTTCTCAAAATTCACGAAAACTTTTATGTTTTTAATATTTTGTATTGTAAAAATGTAAAATAACGGAAATTTTTTTTAATAGTGAATCGTGTAATTTCATGAAATGTGTATTATGACATCGTTTTTTTATTTCAAGTTTCATTTTATTTTTTGAATATTTCATCCCAAACTTAATTTTTAAAAAAAATATTGGTAATAAGATATTCAAAGAAATTCATTTTAGTGAAACATAAAAATGCTTTAAAAAATGAAACCAAAATGATTTTGAATTGCATCATTATTCTTTTTTCTGTTTTCCATTTAGAAAATTCCACCGAAAAAGAGGCATCTGCAAAACACCACATTAGACGTTAAAAATATTTTTAAAAATATCTTCTATCTCAAAAGTCAAACCTTTCTTATATGGTCGTTGCAGCATTATACCGAAATAATACCAGAGTTACTGTATGCAACTGCAAAACATCACATTAAACGTAAAAAATATTTTTAAAAATATTTTCTATTTCAAAAGTCAAACCTTTCTTATATGGTTGTTGCAGCACCATACCGAAATAATACCGGTCATTGCTGCAAAAACCCACATTTGACGTAAAAAATATTTTAAAAAATATTTTCTATCTCAAAAGTCAAACCTTTCTTATATGGTCGTTGCGGCATTTTACCGAAATAATACCGGAGTTACTGTTTGCAACTGCAAAACACCACATTAAACGTAAAAAATATTTTAAAAAATATTTTCTATCTCAAAAGTCAAACCTTTCTTATATGGTGGTTGCAGCACCATACCGAAATAATACCGGTCATTGCTGCAAAACACCACATTTGACGTAAAAAATATTTTTAAAAATATTTTCTATCTCAAAAGTCAAACCTTTCTTATATGGTTGTTGCAGCACCATACCGAAATAATACCGGTCATTGCTGCAAAACACCACATTTGACGTAAAAAATATTTTAAAAAATATTTTCTATCTCAAAAGTCAAACCTTTCTTATATGGTCGTTGCGGCATTTTACCGAAATAATACCGGAGTTACTGTTTGCAACTGCAAAACACCACATTAAACGTAAAAAATATTTTAAAAAATATTTTCTATCTCAAAAGTCAAACCTTTCTTATATGGATGATGCAGCACCATACTGAAATAATACTAGAGTTACTGTATGCAACTGCAAAACACAACATTTAACTTAAAAAATATTTTTAAAAATATTTTCTATCTCAAAAGTCAAACCTTTCTTATATGGATGATGCAGCACCTTACTGAAATAATACTAGAGTTACTGTATGCAACTGCAAAACACAACATTTAACTTAAAAAATATTTTTAAAAATATTTTCTATCTCAAAAGTCAAACCTTTCTTATATGGTTGTTGCAGCACCATACCGAAATAATACCGGTCATTGCTGCAAAACACCACATTTGACGTAAAAAATATTTTTAAAAATATTTTCTATCTCAAAAGTCGAACCTTTCTTATATGGTTGTTGCAGCACCATACCGAAATAATACCGGTCATTGCTGCAAAACACCACATTTGACGTAAAAAATATTTTTAAAAATATTTTCTATCTCAAAAGTCAAACCTTTCTTATATGGTCGTTGCGGCATTTTACCGAAATAATATCAGAGTTAATGTTTGCAACTGCAAAACACCACATTAGACGTAAAAAATATTTTTAAAAATATTTTCTATCTCAAAAGTCGAACCTTTCTTATATGGTTGTTGCAGCACCATACCGAAATAATACCGGTCATTGCTGCAAAACACCACATTTGACGTAAAAAATATTTTTAAAAATATTTTCTATCTCAAAAGTCAAACCTTTCTTATATGGTCGTTGCGGCATTTTACCGAAATAATATCAGAGTTAATGTTTGCAACTGCAAAACACCACATTAGACGTAAAAAATATTTTTAAAAATATTTTCTATCTCAAAAGTCAAACCTTTCTTATATGGTGGTTGCAGCACCATACCGAAATAATACCGGTCATTGCTGCAAAACACCACATTTGACGTAAAAAATATTTTTAAAAATATTTTCTATCTCAAAAGTCAAACCTTTCTTATATGGTTGTTGCAGCACCATACCGAAATAATACCGGTCATTGCTGCAAAACACCACATTTGACGTAAAAAATATTTTTAAAAATATTTTCTATATCAAAAGTCAAACCTTTCTTATATGGTTGTTGCAGCACCATACCGAAATAATACCGGTCAGTGCTGCAAAACACCACATTTGACGTAAAAAATATTTTTAAAAATATTTTCTATCTCTAAAGTCAAACCTTTCTTATATGGTTGTTGCAGCACCATACCGAAATAATACCGGTCATTGCTGCAAAACACCACATTTGACGTAAAAAATATTTTTAAAAATATTTTCTATCTCAAAAGTCAAACCTTTCTTATATGGTCGTTGCGGCATTTTACCGAAATAATACCGGAGTTACTGTTTGCAACTGCAAAACACCATATTAGACGTAAAAAATATTTTTAAAAATATTTTCTATCTCAAAAGTCAAACCTTTCTTATATGGATGATGCAGCACCATACTGAAATAATACTAGAGTTACTGTATGCAACTGCAAAACACAACATTTAACTTAAAAAATATTTTTAAAAATATTTTCTATCTCAAAAGTCAAACCTTTCTTATATGGATGATGCAGCACCTTACTGAAATAATACTAGAGTTACTGTATGCAACTGCAAAACACAACATTTAACTTAAAAAATATTTTTAAAAATATTTTCTATCTCAAAAGTCAAACCTTTCTTATATGGTTGTTGCAGCACCATACCGAAATAATACCGGTCATTGCTGCAAAACACCACATTTGACGTAAAAAATATTTTTAAAAATATTTTCTATCTCAAAAGTCGAACCTTTCTTATATGGTTGTTGCAGCACCATACCGAAATAATACCGGTCATTGCTGCAAAACACCACATTTGACGTAAAAAATATTTTTAAAAATATTTTCTATCTCAAAAGTCAAACCTTTCTTATATGGTCGTTGCGGCATCTTACCGAAATAATATCAGAGTTAATGTTTGCAACTGCAAAACACCACATTAGACGTAAAAAATATTTTTAAAAATATTTTCTATCTCAAAAGTCGAACCTTTCTTATATGGTTGTTGCAGCACCATACCGAAATAATACCGGTCATTGCTGCAAAACACCACATTTGACGTAAAAAATATTTTTAAAAATATTTTCTATCTCAAAAGTCAAACCTTTCTTATATGGTCGTTGCGGCATTTTACCGAAATAATATCAGAGTTAATGTTTGCAACTGCAAAACACCACATTAGACGTAAAAAATATTTTTAAAAATATTTTCTATCTCAAAAGTCAAACCTTTCTTATATGGTGGTTGCAGCACCATACCGAAATAATACCGGTCATTGCTGCAAAACACCACATTAGACGTAAAAAATATTTTTAAAAATATTTTCTATCTCAAAAGTCAAACCTTTCTTATATGGTTGTTGCAGCACCATACCGAAATAATACCGGTCATTGCTGCAAAACACCACATTTGACGTAAAAAATATTTTTAAAAATATTTTCTATCTCAAAAGTCAAACCTTTCTTATATGGTCGTTGCGGCATTTTACCGAAATAATACCGGAGTTACTGTTTGCAACTGCAAAACACCATATTAGACGTAAAAAATATTTTTAAAAATATTTTCTATCTCAAAAGTCAAACCTTTCTTATATGGATGATGCAGCACCATACTGAAATAATACTAGAGTTACTGTATGCAACTGCAAAACACAACATTTAACTTAAAAAATATTTTTAAAAATATTTTCTATCTCAAAAGTCAAACCTTTCTTATATGGATGATGCAGCACCTTACTGAAATAATACTAGAGTTACTGTATGCAACTGCAAAACACAACATTTAACTTAAAAAATATTTTTAAAAATATTTTCTATCTCAAAAGTCAAACCTTTCTTATATGGTTGTTGCAGCACCATACCGAAATAATACCGGTCATTGCTGCAAAACACCACATTTGACGTAAAAAATATTTTTAAAAATATTTTCTATCTCTAAAGTCAAACCTTTCTTATATGTTTGTTGCAGCACCATACCGAAATAATACAAGAGTTACTGGGTGCAACTGCAAAACACCACATTTGACGTAAAAAATATTTTAAAAAATATTTTCTATCTCAAAAGTCAAACCTTTCTTATATGGTTGTTGCAGCACCATACCGAAATAATACCGGTCATTGCTGCAAAACACCACATTAGACGTAAAAAATATTTTTAAAAATATTTTCTATCTCAAAAGTCAAACCTTTCTTATATGGTTGTTGCAGCACCATACCGAAATAATACCAGAGGTACTGTATGCAACTGCAAAACACCCCATTTGACGTAAAAAATATTTTTAAAAATATTTTCTATCTCTAAAGTCAAACCTTTCTTATATGGTTGTTGCAGCACCATACCGAAGTAATACAAGAGTTACGGGGTGCAACTGCAAAACACCACATTTGACGTAAAAAATATTTTTAAAAATATTTTCTATCTCTAAAGTCAAACCTTTCTTATATGGTTGCTGCAGCACCATACCGAAAAAATACCAGAGTTACTGTATGCAACTGCGAAACACCACATTAGGCGTAAAATATATTTTTGAAAATATTTTCTATCGCAAAAGTCAAACCTTTCTTATATGGTTGTTGCAGCACCATACCGAAATAATACCGGTCATTGCTGCAAAACACCACATTTGACGTAAAAAATTTTTTTAAAAATATTTTCTATCTCAAAAGTCAAACCTTTCTTATATGGTTGTTGCAGCACCATACCGAAATAATACCGGTCATTGCTGCAAAACACCACATTTGACGTAAAAAATATTTTTAAAAATATTTTCTATCTCAAAAGTCAAACCTTTCTTATATGGTCGTTGCGGCATTTTACCGAAATAATACCGGAGTTACTGTTTGCAACTGCAAAACACCATATTAGACGTAAAAAATATTTTTAAAAATATTTTCTATCTCAAAAGTCAAACCTTTCTTATATGGATGATGCAGCACCATACTGAAATAATACTAGAGTTACTGTATGCAACTGCAAAACACAACATTTAACTTAAAAAATATTTTTAAAAATATTTTCTATCTCAAAAGTCAAACCTTTCTTATATGGATGATGCAGCACCTTACTGAAATAATACTAGAGTTACTGTATGCAACTGCAAAACACAACATTTAACTTAAAAAATATTTTTAAAAATATTTTCTATCTCAAAAGTCAAACCTTTCTTATATGGTTGTTGCAGCACCATACCGAAATAATACCGGTCATTGCTGCAAAACACCACATTTGACGTAAAAAATATTTTTAAAAATATTTTCTATCTCTAAAGTCAAACCTTTCTTATATGTTTGTTGCAGCACCATACCGAAATAATACAAGAGTTACTGGGTGCAACTGCAAAACACCACATTTGACGTAAAAAATATTTTAAAAAATATTTTCTATCTCAAAAGTCAAACCTTTCTTATATGGTTGTTGCAGCACCATACCGAAATAATACCGGTCATTGCTGCAAAACACCACATTAGACGTAAAAAATATTTTTAAAAATATTTTCTATCTCAAAAGTCAAACCTTTCTTATATGGTTGTTGCAGCACCATACCGAAATAATACCAGAGGTACTGTATGCAACTGCAAAACACCCCATTTGACGTAAAAAATATTTTTAAAAATATTTTCTATCTCTAAAGTCAAACCTTTCTTATATGGTTGTTGCAGCACCATACCGAAGTAATACAAGAGTTACGGGGTGCAACTGCAAAACACCACATTTGACGTAAAAAATATTTTTAAAAATATTTTCTATCTCTAAAGTCAAACCTTTCTTATATGGTTGCTGCAGCACCATACCGAAAAAATACCAGAGTTACTGTATGCAACTGCGAAACACCACATTAGGCGTAAAATATATTTTTGAAAATATTTTCTATCGCAAAAGTCAAACCTTTCTTATATGGTTGTTGCAGCACCATACCGAAATAATACCGGTCATTGCTGCAAAACACCACATTTGACGTAAAAAATTTTTTTAAAAATATTTTCTATCTCAAAAGTCAAACCTTTCTTATATGGTCGTTGCGGCATTTTACCGAAATAATATCAGAGTTAATGTTTGCAACTGCAAAACACCACATTAGACGTAAAAAATATTTTTAAAAATATTTTCTATCTCAAAAGTCAAACCTTTCTTATATGGTTGTTGCAGCACAATACCGAAATAATACCGGTCATTGCTGCAAAACACCACATTTGACGTAAAAAATATTTTTAAAAATATTTTCTATCTCAAAAGTCAAACCTTTCTTATATGGTTGTTGCAGCACCATACCGAAATAATACCAGAGGTACTGTATGCAACTGCAAAACACCACATTTTACGTAAAAAATATTTTTAAAAATATTTTCTATCTCAAAAGTCAAACCTTTCTTTTATGGTTGCTGCAGCACCATACCGAAATAATACCGGTCATTGCTGCAAAACACCACATTTGACGTTTAAAATATTTTTAAACATATTTTCTATCTCAAAAGTCAAACCTTTCTTATATGGTCGTTGCGGCATTTTACCGAAATAATATCAGAGATAATGTTTGCAACTGCAAAACACCACATTAGACGTAAAAAATATTTTTAAAAATATTTTCTATCTCAAAAGTCAAACCTTTCTTATATGGTTGTTGCAGCACCATACCGAAGTTTGAGTTTTCGGAAGCCTTCAGAGATACCGGGTAAGACCGCTCCAAGCCTTGACCCTTTTAAAAAGCACATTAAGAAGGTTCCGCGAGTATTACCCCGCTTTTAATATTTGTGTTTGTGTGGACTGTTTAATATAAAAAACCGACAAATCTCTAAAGTCTTTAAAAAAAGGAGACTTTTTCAAAAAATTAATATATGGGTTTTTTTTTTGTGTAGAAACGAAAAGTATTTGTGTTCATTTAAAAAATTTGTTTAAAAGTTTATTTAAAAAGAAAAAGATGGATAGGCAAAACCAATGCTAATTTTTTATTTTCGGATTGGATTCCAAAAAAGGAATGAGAAAAAAATGTAATGTAATAATTTATTAGTAACAAAAAGAACAAATTTTATTTATTAAATTAGAGGATATATTTATTGATAAGAAAGGTGAATTTGAACAAAACCGATACATTAAAAACAAGTATCGTAGTTTGGGACAAAAAGAATTGTAAATTTGGACAAAACCGATACATTAAAAACAAGTATCGTAGTTTCGGACAAAAATAATTGTAAATATGAACAAAACCGATACATTAAAAACAAGTATCGTAGTTTCGGACAAATATGAAACAAATTATCTTTATTGGGCTCTCAATAAAGAAAGAAAAGAATATATAGAAAAATGTTCCGGAAAATATAAAAATAAATCTCCACTTACATTATCTCATGTTTAATGTTGTATATTTCTGAATGGCAGTGGTGAATGTTCAGGCGAGGAGGGTGGTCGTTGATATATAATGCATGTTGATATATAAGGTGTAAAAAAGAAAAGAGAATTTTTGTTTTATGAAAAAAATGAAACAGTTATTTGTCTGCGACTTTGATCTTTGCTTTGAAGATTTTTGCATCTTTAAACAAATTTAAAAAAAACTTTTTTGATGTCTTACACAAATTACTTTTTAAAATTTAAAAAGTGAATCAATTTTTCTGCAATTTTACTCTTTTGTTTTTTGTTCCCTTGATTTTTGTATCACATCTATAACATTTCAAAATTGTTGTTTTTGATGGAACAAAAAATTGCGGCGTTTGCGAATTTTTAGGACAGCAAAAACAGATACACACCCTTTTGCATTTATTTTTTCGGTTTGTTTTGAAAGGTTTTTTTGTAAAAATTTGTTTTCTTTAATGCATTTAAAAATTCTGTAATCAAAAACAAAAAAGTGTGTTTATTTTTTAATTTTATGATGTGCAAAGGTTTCTCCGGTTTTTGAATATTTAAAGAACCCTATTTTGGCATATTTTTACTTTAAATTTGTAAAAATTCACACAAATTGCCAGTAAAAAATAACAGTTAAGCGTCTTTTAACCAAAGATTTACCTCGAATACCAACATTAAATAATATTTTATTATATGTATTATTATTACATTTTTAGCTACGCAAGGATTTTTTTCTGTTTTTCTTAAAAATGTAATGAACTATTGTTGGATATTATTTTCCACACCCAAAATTCTTTATTTTTAAAATTTAGAACAAAAAGGAAAAAAATTCAAATTAAAGCCTTGTTATTTTTTTAGGAAAAAATGTTTTACCGTTAATAACGGATATTTTTAGGAAAAAAAATTGCAAAATAATTTTGAAATCATCGAGTTAAAGAAAGAACAAAAATACTGATAAAATGTCTTCCCTTGCTAGTTAATCTCTCGCTTGGAGGCAAAAAAGTGCATAATGCTTTTTTGTAAGAAGTGATCATGCAAAATTGCAAATGTATTTGCAAAAAGAGGGATTTCAAACAAAAAGCTTTTAGAATGCTCGAAATTCATGCAACTTGAAAGGCTTTCTTGAAAAAACTCCTTCAAAGGTATTTGCATGCAATGCTGAAATCAAAGGCTGATTCGGAATCAACGTTAAGGTTAGAATATTCTACTGAATAATTCCCCTTCACTCAATTGTAGAAAACCTTTAATATCCGAAGTTGAATTAATTAAATCCATCGTGAATAAACTTTTTTTTACAAAAATCAGGGACTCATTAGAGCTGCTTTTTTCTTTCCTTTTTTGCAGCTGCAGTGAAGAAAAAAACAAGCTCCAATGAAGGTGTTTTCGCGTCGATACATTGTAATCAAAGTTACGTGTAAAAGTTTATTCACGATGGGTCTCGTCCTTTAATAAACACTTGTTATGATTTTGCGTTGATGTAAAGGATTGACTTCAAATATATATTTTTAATTTGGTCCGTGTGCAGTCGGGCTTTTATCGTCTTTCTCATCAACTTCACAGTAAAGAGCAATTATTCTTTTCTCTTCTGCAAAACTCTGCAAAGAAATGATTGACGTTGATCACATTATTTGTAACTATTTTTGCAAAGGATTCATTCCGATTCCCACAACTGTTAAATCTATTACTAGATGAGATCATAACCTTGAATCAACTAATTCTCGGCGTTTGTGAACATACACTAGAAAGCATGCTGATATTTATAACCAAATTGCAGTCATCAGCTACAGACAAAAAAGACTTTAATAATCAAAAAATATGTGAATAATAAAAATGACTTATTCAAAATTTATGTGTCAAAACTCTCATTTTTTCTTTTAAACAGACATCAGATCTGATGAACAAACATAACACATTTAATATTAGTCATTTCCTTTTTTGAACATTGTGGATAAAAGACAAAAAATGACCAAAATATCTGGTAAAACTAAAATGTGCCCGGACAAAAACGTGGCAGCTTCATATTAAATTTGGCAAAATGTTTGCTAAAGTATGAGATATTGATTAGCCCCATGAATTTCACCCCACACCATCCTCAAAATTTGGCTGTTATCCTGTAATAACGTTTTTAAAAGCAGAAAAATCTTGGCATCTGCAAGTAAAAATAAATGATGACGTCAATTGAAAATAGTACCAGAACAAATTAAAACATAATTTTATTGATTTTGTTTTTATGCACTTTTTTTTAAATTACTGTTCTTTGTAAAGCTTTTATTTGAGTAAAACATTCATTTATCTTCAAAATTCGCAATTTTTTTATTGTTATTTTTTACAGTGCTTCAACAACTTTTAAAAACAAACTTTTTTTTCTGAATAAATTAAAGAAAATTGCAGGATTAAAAAAAATTTCAAAAATGTATATTCTGCGAATTTAATTATTATGTTTTTTACTAATCTGAAACAGATTTCATTACAGTTTTTTTAATTATGGACCGTGCTAAAGAAGCGTATTCCTAATGGTGTCAACAAATTATTAAAATTTTTATTTCATTTAATGATTTTCTTATTATCGATTCAAAAATTACCATTCTTAAATATTAAAAAATGAAAAGATTATTTTAGAATTTTTTGGTGAGCAGCTTGAAAGAAATATGAGCATTCGTTAAAGATTTCGATTACTCGCTCGAGGGCGTGTTCTTTTTTTAATAAAAATTTTCATAAGAACTAGCACAGTTTTTTCATCTGCAGTTTTTGACCAAAATTTTTACGGAACACAAAAAAGGGAAGAAAACTGAATCGTTCGTTTTTGTTTCAATTATTTTTTGAAAATACGTTTATGGCTTTTCTTTTGAATATTTCACAAAATTATTTAAAAAAGCCCAAGATTAATATAAAAAACAATGTTCTACTAAAACTGAAATTAAATAATTTCTTCAAATTTTCTGCTTGAATATTTAAAATTAGTTGACAATTTAGTAAACAAAAACGTCCGAATAAAGGCTAAAATACACAATATTAAAAAATATTTAAAGTAATTTTCAACCCCTGCTAATACATTATAAAAAATTTACAATTTGTAATATTTTTGACATTTTTGTTTTTCCGTGATGTCAAAAACTGTAAAAAAACTGAGAGAAGCATTTTAAATCTTGATTATTTGAACCACTGCAAATTTGATGTAAAAAAATGTTTACGTAACTGAGGGAACACACTTCAATTTTTATAAATGTATGCAAAATAAAGAATGCAGGTTGATGCATGTTTGGCACGTAACAATTTTTATATTATGTAATTAATAAAAAAAGGATGATCACCTCATTATCAGATCATAAAAAGTTTGATGAAATTCTAAAAAATTCAAAAAAGGTTAACTATATCTCACATTTTTATGTTCTTTAAAAATGAACTGTGAATCATTATTTTGTGTTTGTTCTAAAAGAAATAAAATTGAGAAAACGTTGCATTCCTGTTTTTGGGGCAGTAAAATATTCATCGCTGATGATGCAACATCTTTTTAGCTTTTCTATGAACAAAATTTGTTTTTTACAATTTTTTTTTGAATTTGCAAAAATCTACACAAGAACAAAACTTTTAAGAACAAAATTTTTTCTTTCTTTTTTTCCCAAAACACCATATGTTTTCATATGTTTTTTGCAGTTTTAGAAATAGTCGTGAAAATTTTTTTGCAAACAACAAAATAGAAATAATAAAGCAACAGATTGTAATCATCATTTTTTTGCTAATTCTGTCTTGTGCAATTTTGTTTTTGATGGGCTATTTTCTTTTGAATATTTTAGTAAATCTTTCGTGGTGAACTTTAAAAAAATATAAAATAATACTATTCTGTGATTTATTTATTCTTTAAAAACTTGTGCTTTAAAATTCGGCAATAATTTAAAAAAATATCCTTAAAAGTTATTTACAAAGAACATAGCTAAATAAAACTAATAATACAAAATTTACTGTTAATTAACAATTTTGCGACCTCCATGTCATAATTAGAATTTAAAAACCAACTTTTAATGTGAGCATCGATCAAATCAAGATTTAAATTTTAGTCTTGTTTAATTATTCAAATAAAGTAGAAACTGATTCAGAAATTTATAGTTTTAATATACCACAAATTCATCTTTTTATTCTACTAAAGCAATAGGTCTCTTGTAGTTTTCAATTAAATAATGATAACCGGAATTTTCGCATAATAACGATTCTTCCCCTTGTTGAGCTCAACTGTTTCATCTGTTTCTGCTCGAATAGAACTGTATTTATAAATTAATTCCTTTCTGTATATTCTATCATTTATTTTTACGTTTTTAATGAATCATTTTCGAAAATATTTTTAAATATTTATTGATCTTGAACCATATCTGTAATAAATTATTTTGAAGGCTTAATAAACCACAAAATCCTTTTATTTTTTATTTTTTTTGAAGTTCATAAAAAATTTATTAAATTCTCAAAATAAAGTATCCTGAAAAAATATAGTTTTGCGAAACAGAATTTGCAAAAAAATCTTTTTTACATACGTTTTTCTTCTTTGTAAATGGGTGAGTTTTTAATAAAGACTTTTTCTCACAAAAATCTTAAATTTTAGAACGAAAAAAATTTAAAATCGTACAAACATTATTTTCGTTGATGAAAGTCTGCAAACGTCGCAGCCTTTTTTATTCAATCTTAAGATAGACACAACACTTTGGAAATGCAGTTGTTTTGATCCAAAAAATGTGAACAAAAACGAACGAGAAAAAACATCTTCACCCTCTTTGGATCACACATGGGCATTCGCCGCCATATGCCCATGTGTGCTTTGGATTTTTAAATATTTTTAAAAAAATTGATACTTTTTTTTAAAACCATTCTGAACAAAAAGAATACTGCGATTTGTAGAATAAAATTTAAAAACTTAAAACATTACTTCCATTACTATAGTTTTGTTAGTAAAAATATACCGTAATTTGAAAATAAAATAAATATTTTTCTAACTGTCATAAAACAAAGTATGATGAAAAACTGCGCCCGAAGATAATTTTTTTATATTTTACCATGATTGTTGTTTAAATTTTCACTGCAAAACATCGTTGAAGTAACATGTTTTGGTTTTTAACAAAATCGGCTTAAATTACTGTAAAAACATTATATAAAAATTTAGCAAAAGTAATATTTAAGTGAAAACGTACTGTTGTGATATTGTTGAGTCCCATAACGTAAATAAATTTGAATAAGTTTACACATAAAAAGAAGATATTCCATAACCCTGCTTTTTTTGAAGTGAAAATGTCATCGAACAATTGCACTTTTTTCATTATTAATGATTCCGAAGTTTGAGGGCATTATTTAAAAAACTGTTGTATGACAAAACATGCTTATTTTAATTGCATTTATTATTAAACAAACAAAAACAAATATAACTACAGAAAATTCAAAAAAACTAAACCAAGTTAGCTTTAAAAAATTTTGTTGCTCATTTTCAAACTGCACAAATAATATGAAAGCATATGGCGAAAAGTAAAGAAAAAAAAATTTGTTTTTACAAAAAAATAGACATATTTTTGTCTGCGGCTTCGATCTCTTTTTTGAAGGTCATTTCAAAAAAATATTCAAAACTAATTTTTTTTCTGTTTTTCTCAAAATTCACGAAAACTTTTATGTTTTTAATATTTTGTATTGTAAAAATGTAAAATAACGGAAATTTTTTTTAATAGTGAATCGTGTAATTTCATGAAATGTGTATTATGACATCGTTTTTTTATTTCAAGTTTCATTTTATTTTTTGAATATTTCATCCCAAACTTAATTTTTAAAAAAAATATTGGTAATAAGATATTCAAAGAAATTCATTTTAGTGAAACATAAAAATGCTTTAAAAAATGAAACCAAAATGATTTTGAATTGCATCATTATTCTTTTTTCTGTTTTCCATTTAGAAAATTCCACCGAAAAAGAGGCATCTGCAAAACACCACATTAAACGTAAAAAGCATTTTAAAAAATATTTTCTATCTCAAAAGTCAAACCTTTCTTATATGGTTGCTGCAGCACCATACCGAAAAAATACCAGAGTTACTGTATGCAACTGCGAAACACCACATTAGGCGTAAAAAATACTTTTGAAAATATTTTCTATCGCAAAAGTCAAACCTTTCTTATATGGTTGTTGCAGCACCATACCGAAATAATACCGGTCATTGCTGCAAAACACCACATTTGACGTAAAAAATATTTTTAAAAATATTTTCTATCTCAAAAGTCAAACCTTTCTTATATGGTTGTTGCAGCACCATACCGAAATAATACCGGTCAGTGCTGCAAAACACCACATTTGACGTAAAAAATATTTTTAAAAATATTTTCTATCTCAAAAGTCAAACCTTTCTTATATGGTTGTTGCAGCACCATACCGAAATAATACCGGTCATTGCTGCAAAACACCACATTTGACGTAAAAAATATTTTTAAAAATATTTTCTATCTCAAAAGTCAAACCTTTCTTATATGGTTGTTGCAGCACCATACCGAAATAATACCGGTCATTGCTGCAAAACACCACATTTGACGTAAAAAATATTTTTAAAAATATTTTCTATATCAAAAGTCAAACCTTTCTTATATGGTTGTTGCAGCACCATACCGAAATAATACCGGTCAGTGCTGCAAAACACCACATTTGACGTAAAAAATATTTTTAAAAATATTTTCTATCTCTAAAGTCAAACCTTTCTTATATGGTTGTTGCAGCACCATACCGAAATAATACCGGTCATTGCTGCAAAACACCACATTTGACGTAAAAAATATTTTTAAAAATATTTTCTATCTCTTAAGTCAAACCTTTCTTATATGGTCGTTGCGGCATTTTACCGAAATAATACCGGAGTTACTGTTTGCAACTGTAAAACACCATATTAGACGTAAAAAATATTTTTAAAAATATTTTCTATCTCAAAAGTCAAACCTTTCTTATATGGTTGTTGCAGCACCATACCGAAATAATACCAGAGGTACTGTATGCAACTGCAAAACACCCCATTTGACGTAAAAAATATTTTTAAAAATATTTTCTATCTCTAAAGTCAAACCTTTCTTATATGGTTGTTGCAGCACCATACCGAAGTAATACAAGAGTTACGGGGTGCAACTGCGAAACACCACATTAGGCGTAAAATATATTTTTGAAAATATTTTCTATCGCAAAAGTCAAACCTTTCTTATATGGTTGTTGCAGCACCATACCGAAATAATACCGGTCATTGCTGCAAAACACCACATTTGACGTAAAAAATATTTTTGAAAATATTTTCTATCGCAAAAGTCAAACCTTTCTTATATGGTTGTTGCAGCACCATACCGAAATAATACCGGTCATTGCTGCAAAACACCACATTTGACGTAAAAAATATTTTTAAAAATATTTTCTATCTCAAAAGTCAAACCTTTCTTATATGGTTGCTGCAGCACCATAACGAAAAAATACCAGAGTTACTGTATGCAACTGCGAAACACCACATTAGGCGTAAAAAATACTTTTGAAAATATTTTCTATCGCAAAAGTCAAACCTTTCTTATATGGTTGTTGCAGCACCATACCGAAATAATACCGGTCATTGCTGCAAAACACCACATTTGACGTAAAAAATATTTTTAAAAATATTTTCTATCTCAAAAGTCAAACCTTTCTTATATGGTCGTTGCGGCATTTTACCGAAATAATATCAGAGTTAACGTTTGCAACTGCAAAACACCACATTAGACGTAAAAAATATTTTTAAAAATATTTTCTATCTCTAAAGTCAAACCTTTCTTATATGGTTGTTGCAGCACCATACCGAAGTAATACAAGAGTTACGGGGTGCAACTGCAAAACACCACATTTGACGTAAAAAATATTTTTAAAAATATTTTCTATCTCAAAAGTCAAACCTTTCTTATATGGTTGTTGCAGCACCATACCGAAATAATACCAGAGGTACTGTATGCAACTGCAAAACACCACATTTTACGTAAAAAATATTTTTAAAAATATTTTCTATCTCAAAAGTCAAACCTTTCTTTTATGGTTGCTGCAGCACCATACCGAAAAAATACCAGAGTTACTGTATGCAACTGCGAAACACCACATTAGGCGTAAAATATATTTTTGAAAATATTTTCTATCGCAAAAGTCAAACCTTTCTTATATGGTTGTTGCAGCACCATACCGAAATAATACCGGTCATTGCTGCAAAACACCACATTTGACGTAAAAAATATTTTTAAAAATATTTTCTATCTCAAAAGTCAAACCTTTCTTATATGGTCGTTGCGGCATTTTACCGAAATAATATCAGAGTTAATGTTTGCAACTGCAAAACACCACATTAGACGTAAAAAATATTTTTAAAAATATTTTCTATCTCAAAAGTCAGACTTTTCTTATATGGTTGTTGCAGCACAATACCGAAATAATACCGGTCATTGCTGCAAAACACCACATTTGACGTAAAAAATATTTTTAAAAATATTTTCTATCTCAAAAGTCAAACCTTTCTTATATGGTCGTTGCGGCATTTTACCGAAATAATATCAGAGTTAATGTTTGCAACTGCAAAACACCACATTAGACGTAAAAAATATTTTTAAAAATATTTTCTATCTCAAAAGTCAAACCTTTCTTATATGGTTGTTGCAGCACAATACCGAAGTAATACAAGAGTTACGGGGTGCAACTGCAAAACACCACATTTGACGTAAAAAATATTTTTAAAAATATTTTCTATCTCAAAAGTCAAACCTTTCTTATATGGTTGTTGCAGCACCATACCGAAATAATACCAGAGGTACTGTATGCAACTGCAAAACACCACATTTGACGTAAAAAATATTTTTAAAAATATTTTCTATCTCAAAAGTCAAACCTTTCTTATATGGTTGTTGCAGCACCATACCGAAATAATACCAGAGGTACTGTATGCAACTGCAAAACACCACATTTTACGTAAAAAATATTTTTAAAAATATTTTCTATCTCAAAAGTCAAACCTTTCTTTTATGGTTGCTGCAGCACCATACCGAAAAAATACCATAGTTACTGTATGCAACTGCGAAACACCACATTAGGCGTAAAATATATTTTTGAAAATATTTTCTATCGCAAAAGTCAAACCTTTCTTATATGGTTGTTGCAGCACCATACCGAAATAATACCGGTCATTGCTGCAAAACACCACATTTGACGTAAAAAATATTTTTAAAAATATTTTCTATCTCAAAAGTCAAACCTTTCTTATATGGTCGTTGCGGCATTTTACCGAAATAATATCAGAGTTAATGTTTGCAACTGCAAAACACCACATTTTACGTAAAAAATATTTTTAAAAATATTTTCTATCTCAAAAGTCAAACCTTTCTTTTATGGTTGCTGCAGCACCATACCGAAAAAATACCATAGTTACTGTATGCAACTGCGAAACACCACATTAGGCGTAAAATATATTTTTGAAAATATTTTCTATCGCAAAAGTCAAACCTTTCTTATATGGTTGTTGCAGCACAATACCGAAATAATACCGGTCATTGCTGCAAAACACCACATTTGACGTAAAAAATATTTTTAAAAATATTTTCTATCTCAAAAGTCAAACCTTTCTTATATCGTTGTTGCAGCACCATACCGAAATAATACCAGAGATACTGTATGCAACTGCAAAACACCACATTTTACGTAAAAAATATTTTTAAAAATATTTTCTATCTCAAAAGTCAAACCTTTCTTATATGGTCGTTGCGGCATTTTACCGAAATAATATCAGAGTTAATGTTTGCAACTGCAAAACACCACATTAGACGTAAAAAATATTTTTAAAAATATTTTCTATCTCAAAAGTCAAACCTTTCTTATATGGTTGTTGCAGCACAATACCGAAGTAATACAAGAGTTACGGGGTGCAACTGCAAAACACCACATTTGACGTAAAAAATATTTTTAAAAATATTTTCTATCTCAAAAGTCAAACCTTTCTTATATGGTTGTTGCAGCACCATACCGAAATAATACCAGAGGTACTGTATGCAACTGCAAAACACCACATTTGACGTAAAAAATATTTTTAAAAATATTTTCTATCTCAAAAGTCAAACCTTTCTTATATGGTTGTTGCAGCACCATACCGAAATAATACCAGAGGTACTGTATGCAACCGCAAAACACCACATTTTACGTAAGAAATATTTTTAAAAATATTTACTATCTCAAAAGTCAAACCTTTCTTTTATGGTTGCTGCAGCACCATACCGAAATAATACCGGTCATTGCTGCAAAACACCACATTTGACGTAAAAAATATTTTTAAAAATATTTTCTATCTCAAAAGTCAAACCTTTCTTATATGGTCGTTGCGGCAGTTTACCGAAATAATATCAGAGATAATGTTTGCAACTGCAAAACACCACATTTTACGTAAAAAATATTTTTAAAAATATTTTCTATCTCAAAAGTCAAACCTTTCTTTTATGGTTGCTGCAGCACCATACCGAAATAATACCGGTCATTGCTGCAAAACACCACATTAGACGTAAAAAATATTTTTAAAAATATTTTCTATCTCTAAAGTCAAACCTTTCTTATATGGTTGTTGCAGCACCATACCGAAGTAATACAAGAGTTACGGGGTGCAACTGCAAAACACCACATTTGACGTAAAAAATATTTTTAAAAATATTTTCTATCTCAAAAGTCAAACCTTTCTTATATGGTTGTTGCAGCACCATACCGAAATAATACCAGAGGTACTGTATGCAACTGCAAAACACCACATTTTACGTAAAAAATATTTTTAAAAATATTTTCTATCTCAAAAGTCAAACCTTTCTTTTATGGTTGCTGCAGCACCATACCGAAAAAATACCAGAGTTACTGTATGCAACTGCGAAACACCACATTAGGCGTAAAATATATTTTTGAAAATATTTTCTATCGCAAAAGTCAAACCTTTCTTATATGGTTGTTGCAGCACCATACCGAAATAATACCGGTCATTGCTGCAAAACACCACATTTGACGTAAAAAATATTTTTAAAAATATTTTCTATCTCAAAAGTCAAACCTTTCTTATATGGTTGTTGCAGCACAATACCGAAATAATACCGGTCATTGCTGCAAAACACCACATTTGACGTAAAAAATATTTTTAAAAATATTTTCTATCTCAAAAGTCAAACCTTTCTTATATGGTTGTTGCAGCACCATACCGAAATAATACCGGTCATTGCTGCAAAACACCACATTTGACGTAAAAAATATTTTTAAAAATATTTTCTATCTCAAAAGTCAAACCTTTCTTATATGGTTGTTGCAGCACCATACCGAAATAATACCAGAGGTACTGTATGCAACTGCAAAACACCACATTTGACGTAAAAAATATTTTTAAAAATATTTTCTATCTCAAAAGTCAAACCTTTCTTATATGGTTGTTGCAGCACCATACCGAAATAATACCAGAGGTACTGTATGCAACTGCAAAACACCACATTTTACGTAAAAAATATTTTTAAAAGAAAGGTTTGACTTTTGCGATAGAAAATATTTTCAAAAATATTTTTTACGTCAAATGTGGTGTTTTGCAGCAATGACCGGTATTATTTCGGTATGGTGCTGCAACAACCATATAAGAAAGGTTTGACTTTTGAGATAGAAAATATTTTTTACGTCAAATGTGGTGTTTTGCAGTTGCACCCCGTAACTCTTGTATTACTTCGGTATGGTGCTGCAACAACCATATAAGAAAGGTTTGACTTTAGAGATAGAAAATATTTTTAAAAATATTTTTTACGTCAAATGGGGTGTTTTGCAGTTGCATACAGTACCTCTGGTATTATTTCGGTATGGTGCTGCAACAACCATATAAGAAAGGTTTGACTTTTGAGATAGAAAATATTTTTAAAAATATTTTTTACGTCAAATGTGGTGTTTTGCAGCAATGACCGGTATTATTTCGGTATGGTGCTGCAGCAACCATAAAAGAAAGGTTTGACTTTTGAGATAGAAAATATTTTTAAAAATATTTTTTACGTAAAATGTGGTGTTTTGCAGTTGCATACAGTACCTCTGGTATTATTTCGGTATGGTGCTGCAACAACCATATAAGAAAGGTTTGACTTTTGAGATAGAAAATATTTTTAAAAATATTTTTTACGTCAAATGTGGTGTTTTGCAGCAATGACCGGTATTATTTCGGTATTGTGCTGCAACAACCATATAAGAAAGGTTTGACTTTTGAGATAGAAAATATTTTTAAAAATATTTTTTACGTCAAATGTGGTGTTTTGCAGCAATGACCGGTATTATTTCGGTATGGTGCTGCAACAACCATATAAGAAAGGTTTGACTTTTGCGATAGAAAATATTTTCAAAAATATATTTTACGCCTAATGTGGTGTTTCGCAGTTGCATACAGTAACTCTGGTATTTTTTCGGTATGGTGCTGCAGCAACCATAAAAGAAAGGTTTGACTTTTGAGATAGAAAATATTTTTAAAAATATTTTTTACGTAAAATGTGGTGTTTTGCAGTTGCATACAGTACCTCTGGTATTATTTCGGTATGGTGCTGCAACAACCATATAAGAAAGGTTTGACTTTTGAGATAGAAAATATTTTTAAAAATATTTTTTACGTCAAATGTGGTGTTTTGCAGTTGCACCCCGTAACTCTTGTATTACTTCGGTATGGTGCTGCAACAACCATATAAGAAAGGTTTGACTTCAGAGATAGAAAATATTTTTAAAAATATTTTTTACGTCTAATGTGGTGTTTTGCAGTTGCAAACATTATCTCTGATATTATTTCGGTAAAATGCCGCAACGACCATATAAGAAAGGTTTGACTTTTGAGATAGAAAATATTTTCAAAAATATTTTTTACGTCAAATGTGGTGTTTTGCAGCAATGACCGGTATTATTTCGGTATGGTGCTGCAACAACCATATAAGAAAGGTTTGACTTTTGAGATAGAAAATATTTTTAAAAATATTTTTTACGTAAAATGTGGTGTTTTGCAGTTGCATACAGTACCTCTGGTATTATTTCGGTATGGTGCTGCAACAACCATATAAGAAAGGTTTGACTTTTGAGATAGAAAATATTTTTAAAAATATTTTTTACGTCAAATGTGGTGTTTTGCAGTTGCATACAGTACCTCTGGTATTATTTCGGTATGGTGCTGCAACAACCATATAAGAAAGGTTTGACTTTTGAGATAGAAAATATTTTTAAAAATATTTTTTACGTCAAATGTGGTGTTTTGCAGCAATGACCGGTATTATTTCGGTATGGTGCTGCAACAACCATATAAGAAAGGTTTGACTTTTGAGATAGAAAATATTTTTAAAAATATTTTTTACGTCAAATGTGGTGTTTTGCAGCAATGACCGGTATTATTTCGGTATTGTGCTGCAACAACCATATAAGAAAGGTTTGACTTTTGAGATAGAAAATATTTTTAAAAATATTTTTTACGTCAAATGTGGTGTTTTGCAGCAATGACCGGTATTATTTCGGTATGGTGCTGCAACAACCATATAAGAAAGGTTTGACTTTTGCGATAGAAAATATTTTCAAAAATATATTTTACGCCTAATGTGGTGTTTCGCAGTTGCATACAGTAACTCTGGTATTTTTTCGGTATGGTGCTGCAGCAACCATAAAAGAAAGGTTTGACTTTTGAGATAGAAAATATTTTTAAAAATATTTTTTACGTAAAATGTGGTGTTTTGCAGTTGCATACAGTACCTCTGGTATTATTTCGGTATGGTGCTGCAACAACCATATAAGAAAGGTTTGACTTTTGAGATAGAAAATATTTTTAAAAATATTTTTTACGTCAAATGTGGTGTTTTGCAGTTGCACCCCGTAACTCTTGTATTACTTCGGTATGGTGCTGCAACAACCATATAAGAAAGGTTTGACTTTAGAGATAGAAATTTGAGGTAGAAAATATTTTAAAAAATATTTTTTACGTCAAATGTGGTGTTTTGCAGCAATGACCGGTATTATTTCGCTATAATGCTGCAACGACCATATAAGAAAGGTTTGACTTTTGAGATAGAAAATATTTTTAAAAATATTATTTACGTCAAATGTGGTGTTTTGCAGCAATGACCGGTATTATTTCGGTATGGTGCTGCAACAACCATATAAGAAAGGTTTGTTGCAGCACCACGTAAAAAATATTTTTAAAAATATTTTTTACGTCAAATGTGGTGTTTTGCAGCAATGACCGGTATTATTTCGGTAAAATGCCGCAACGACCATATAAGAATGGTTTGACTTTTGAGATAGAAAATATTTTAAAAAATATTTTTTACGTCAAATGTGGTGTTTTGCAGTCGCATACAGTAACTCTGGTATTATTTCGGTATGGTGCTGCAACAAACATATAAGAAAGGTTTGACTTTTGAGATTGAAAATATTTTTAAAAATATTTTTTACGTCTAATGTGGTGTTTTGCAGTCGCATACAGTAACTCTGGTATTATTTCGGTATAATGCGGCAACAACCATATAAGAAAGGTTTGTCTTTTGAGATAGAAAATATTTTTAAAAATATTTTTTACGTCAAATGTGGTGTTTTGCAGCAATGACCGGTATTATTTCGGTATGGTGCTGCAACAAACATATAAGAAAGGTTTGACTTTTGAGATAGAAAATATTTTTAAAAATATTTTTTACGTTTAATGTGGTGTTATGCAGTTGCAAACAGTAACTCTGGTATTATTTCGGTATAATGCTGCAACAACCATATAAGAAAGGTTTGACTTTTGAGGTAGAAAATATTTTAAAAAATATTTTTTACGTCAAATGTGGTGTTTTGCAGTCGCATACAGTAACTCTGGTATTATTTCGGTATAATGCTGCAACAACCATATAAGAAAGGTTTGACTTTTAAGATAGAAAATATTTTTAAAAATATTTTTTACGTCTAATGTGGTGTTTTGCAGTCGCATACAGTAACTCTGGTATTATTTCGGTATAATGCTGCAACAACCATATAAGAAAGGTTTGACTTTTGAGGTAGAAAATATTTTAAAAAATATTTTTTACGTCAAATGTGGTATTTTGCAGCAATGACCGGTATTATTTCGCTATAATGCTGCAACGACCATATAAGAAAGGTTTGACTTTTGAGATAGAAAATATTTTTAAAAATATTTTTTACGTCTAATGTAGTCTTTTGCAGTTGCATACAGTAACTCTGGTATTATTTCGGTAAAATGCCGCAACGACCATATAAGAAAGGTTTGACTTTTGAGATAGAAAATATTTTTAAAAATATTTTTTACGTCAAATGTGGTTTTTTGCAGCAATGACCGGTATTATTTCGGTATGGTGCTGCAACAACCATATAAGAAAGGTTTGACTTTTGAGATACAGTATGCCCAGAAAAGATAGAGCCACCCAAGAATATGCAGATATTGAGATTGGGAGTAAAGATAAAAACATATAGATTTCAGATTCGGATTCAGCATGTCAAAAAACCTATAAACCCACAGAATTATCTAAAATGCCTTTCTGGTAATGTTTTTACAGTAATAAATGTTAAAATTCCCTGCCCAAAAATGATAGAGCCACTTTCGAAAAAATTTGCATATGGCACGATATAAAGGAACTGGCTATCAGGGGTTGTTAAACATGCTTATTTTAGCTCATCTGTGAAGAAAAAATCAAACAATCTTCATTGGCACCAATTTGGCGCCATGTTGAAAATGGCATTTTTGCCATTTTTGGCATTTTTTGAGTGCCTGCAAAATGGCCATGAAGCAAGTTTGACAAAAACTGCCAATGCTATTTCGTAGTCCTATATGTGGCTAATAAGTCCCCAAAGTTTCATAGCTCCATCTTATCTAGTTTTCGTTAGACATGACTTTGAAAATCTACACTTCAGCCATTTTTCAGCTTTTTTGAGCAAAATTCCTTGTTTTTTCACATTTTGCAGTTACTTTGAAATTATGGCTAACGAAAACTAGATAAGATGGAGCTATGAAACTTTGGGGACTTATTAGCCACATATAGGACTACGAAATAGCATTGGCAGTTTTTGTCAAACTTGCTTCATGGCCATTTTGCAGGCACTCAAAAAATGCCAAAAATGGCAAAAATGCCATTTTCAACATGGCGCCAAATTGGTGCCAATGAAGATTGTTTGATTTTTTCTTCACAGATGAGCTAAAATAAGCATGTTTAACAACCCCTGATAGCCAGTTCCTTTATATCGTGCCATATGCAAATTTTTTCGAAAGTGGCTCTATCATTTTTGGGCAGGGAATTTTAACATTTATTACTGTAAAAACATTACCAGAAAGGCATTTTAGATAATTCTGTGGGTTTATAGGTTTTTTGACATGCTGAATCCGAATCTGAAATCTATATGTTTTTATCTTTACTCCCAATCTCAATATCTGCATATTCTTGGGTGGCTCTATCTTTTCTGGGCATACTGTAGAATTTTTTTTTGGAATAAAAACGACGCCAAATTTTTTGTGGTCGCTTTGAAAAGTATAAAAGCAACTTGATTTCGTTTTTATTTGCCCTTTTTAATTTATTTTTGTTATTCTACGTTGCCGCTGCTTCTTATTTTTTCCCCCATCATTTTCTTTGTTGATAATTGATGCTTGATTTTTATTTTTTATTATAACATTCATGATCTGGAAAATCCTATTCGAGCATTAACTTTTTCCAGCTTTTCTAAAATGATATATGATTTCGATAGTGATATATGATTTCGATAGTTCATGAACAACATCATTACCCCAATGAATAACGTCGATAGTTGTGGGATACGGTACTTGAATGCATTTTGAGATAACAAAAACCCGAAATAAATTGATAACAATTTATTAAAACAAAATGTAACAAAATGATATAAATGCAAAAGTAACAAACAAAAACCTTTAAAAAAAGGCATTACAGTATTAACAATCTCACTCACAAAATAAAAACATTAATCTTAAAAAACAAAATCCATTTTAGTCACAGTGGCGCAGTGGTTAGAAGCTCGCTTCTAGTTCCATACTGGCGGGGTTCGATTCCCCGTCAGAGTTGCCATTAGACCGTTGACGATCCCGGTGAAATATTCGTAGCGTATCTTTATGTCGTGGTAGCGGAACACAATTTTTCGTCTGTGCTGGTGATCAAATTTTTTGCTCTCAAATTATTATTTTTTTTTTATTCTCAAATATTTATTAATTCAATATGAGTATTGAAACTTTGAAAAAAGAATTGAAAGATGCTCGTGGTGCTATTTCAGAAAAATCAAAATATGGTATTTTAAATTTTATTGATTCCTTGAAAGCTGAAAATGATCGATTAAAAACTGAAATTCAAATGAAAGAAAAAATTATTAGTGCTAAAGATGATATGATTCAAACTCTAGCTGTTTGTATTGTAACTCAAAAAGATCTCATTGAAACTCAAAAATTATTGATTGAAAAACAACCTGAAAATTATCGACAATTTCCAACTGAATCAATTAATACTGTAAACCTTAATGCTGAAGAAAAAAAACGAAAAAGATGTATTGTCATTGCTCGATTTTCTGAATCAACAAAAGAAACTCCATCAGAAAGAATGGCTGATGATACTGCAAATGTCAAACGATTAATCGATGAAATGAAAGTTGAAGCATGTGTTGTTGAAACTTTCCGTATGGGAACTATTAAAGAAAAGAAAGCTGGTGAAAAAGCTGTTAATCCTCAACCTCGACTCTTAAAAGTTAGGCTCCAAACCAGTGCTCAAGCCAAAGCTATTCTCTTAAATGCAAAAAATATTAAAGATTCATCTTCATTCAAAGATAAGAAAATTCTACTTCGGAAATCCTTGTCTGCTGAACAACGCAAATTTGAAAATGATTTATTCAAAAAGCAAAAAGCCCGTGTTCAAGAACTTCAACAGTCAAATCGCCATCAAGAATATACGATTTATGCTGGTAAAATCTGCATCAAAGTTGTTGATAAGAAACCTGAAGTTATTTGTGATCCATTAAATGAATTGAAATACTCAAAAGTATCTGCTCCAAGTGCTCCTACATCTCCTCTCAATACTTCTCAAAGCTTTCATTCAAGCCTCTCAACGCCAAGTGGAAAAAATTAGGTCGGTTGTAAATTTGAATATTAAATGTAGTAGTAGATTAGGTTTTTTAAATTCATTTTCATTGTATCCTTTTATTCTTAACTTTAAGCTTTTTAATGCCAGGAGTCTCTCTAAAAAAGAAACCTTTTTGATTTCCACTCTAAAAACCTATCCAAATTCAATTTTTTGTGTTACGGAAACTTTTTTAAATTCCAAAAATGTTTCTTTTAATGACAATTCAACTCTTGTCGGAGACTCTAATTTTATTGTTGTTCGAGCTGATAGATCCAATTCGAAAAACTCTCGGGGTGGAGGTGTTTGCGCCTTCATTCCAAAACATTTTCCTTTTACGGTTAGAAAAAGTCCTTCTATCAAAAATATTGAATATCTTGTTTTGGACATCTTTTTCGGAACTTTTTCTTTCACTTTAATTGTCACATATATCCCTCCAGATATCCAAACGGATACTGTAAGAGATTTTTGTGAACTTCTTTTATCTTTACAATCTAACTCTTCTTCTGATATTCTTCTTGTTGGGGATTTTAACATGCCAGAAATTAACTGGGAAACCAAGTCAAGTAATTTTTTGAAAGAAAAATTATTTCTTGATTTTCTTTTTGAATCTGGGATGTCAAATTCCGTAACAATTCCAACCAGAAAAGAAAATATCCTGGATCTTGTCATTTCAAATTTTCCACAAAATATTTCTAACGTTTCGACAGATCCAGGATTTTTCGGCTCTGATCATAATGTTGTTAATTTTTTTTTGAAATGTTCTGATAATCCTCCTCCAAAACCTTCTCTTTCTTTTAAAAACTTTAAAAAAGCCGACTTTTTATCCATGAACTTTTTCTTTTTTGAACAAAAATGGGAATTTTTGGACCAAAAAAACATTACTGTAGATCAAGCTTGTTCTCAATTTTGTAAAATTGTTAATGAAGCGATCTCTCTTTTCGTTAAAACTGTTTCTCCTTCTTCTGAGGATAAGATATCTCCAAAAATGAGATCTATGATTAACTTTCAGAAATCTTTACCAAAAACAGCAGCAAATTTTAAAACCATTTCTCTTATCTCTAAAAAGTTAAATAAATTATCAATTCAGGAAAAACGAGAAAAAGAAAAAAATATTTTGAAAAAATACGGTAGCAAAGGCATTTTTAATCATCTTGCTAAATACCTCAAAAACGACTCGTCTATTCCTGCAATTTCAACTGAATCAAAAACTGTATTTTCCGATTTTGAAAAAACTGCTGTTTTTGATAAAAATTTTTTGAATAATTTTCATTCTGAGAAATCACCAATTTTTGAGGATTGTTTTCCTGTCAAAGACAGTTCTCTCTCTTTTCTTACTGTAGAACAATGTAAGGAATTCCTTCAAAAACTTAAACCAAAATGTAACACTTCACCGGATGGAATTCCTTATATTGTTCTCAAAAAATGTTTTTTAACTTTGGCAAAACCTATTACTAAAATCATCAATTTATCTTTTTTGCAATCTAAAGTTCCTGAAATATGGAAAACTTCTCATGTAATTCCAATTTTTAAAAAAGGTGACAAACACCTTGCTTCCAATTATCGTCCAATCTCTCTAAATTGTTCTCTTTCTATGATTCCTCAAAAAATTGTAATAGATTTTTTGAATGATTTCTTTTCTAAAAATAATCTTATTCCTGCATGCCAACATGGTTTTACAAAATCTAAATCTGTCACAACTCAATTAGTTGAGACTTTTGATTTTATCACCTCCAAAGCTGAAAAAAATATTTCTGTTGATATAATTTATTTTGATGTTAAAAAAGCTTTCGATAGAATGAAACATTTTTTACTTTTTCGAAAACTCAAAAATGCAAATGTTCCAAATTCTATCATTGCTTGGATTCAAGCTTTTCTCTCTAACCGAAAATTTAGGGTCAAAATTGGGGATTCTCTTTCTGATTCTTTTGATGCAAATTCTGGGGTTCCACAAGGATCTAAGCTCGGGCCAATTTTATTTCTATTTTTCATTTCCGATCTTATTTCTTTTTGTGAAACTCCAGAAGTTGAAAATAAACTCTTTGCTGATGATCTAAAAGCTTTTTCTTCTAATTTATCTTTAACAAATCCTCCACTTCAAATTTTCCTTGGAAAACTTGAAATATGGATGGATCAAAATGAGCTTGAGATTGCTATCGAAAAGTGCAATGTTCTACATTGTCTTCCAGATAAAAATCCAAGAATTTCTTATTTTTTGAAAAATCAAAAACTACCAAATAATCAAAATTCCCTCCGGGATCTTGGTTTAATCGTTTCGGATGATTTGAGCTGGAAAGCTCATATCAAAACTATTTCAAAAAAAGCTTTATCTCGTCTTTTTATTCTTTTCAAATCTCTTAAATCTCATTCTCCTAAACTCTTACTTCATATGTATCAATCTTATCCTCATTTTAATGCTCCATACGAAGAAAAACTTGAAATGTTAGGTAGTGAATCTCTAGAAATTCGAAGAAATAAGTTTGATCTTATTTTTTTGAATGATTATCTTTCGGGAAAAATAAATTGTAAATTGGATCTATCAGTTCGAACTTCAAAAACTAGAGGATCTTCCAAAAAACTGGAAATTCCAAACTCTAAAATAGTCATTAAAAGAAACTTTTTTACTTTTAGAACTGTTTCCAAATACACAAAACTACCACGTCATTTACAATATACCACCCCCAATCTTTTTAAGAGAGGCATTATGGCATTAAAAGTTTAAAGTTTTGAAAAATTGTTTGAATTGTATTTTTTTACCTATGTAAAATTTTATTGTTGAAATTGAATTTTTAAATTTTATCTTTTCTTTTTATTTGTACATATATGTCACTTTTTTATTGATTTTGTTTGTTTTTTATCATGTGTTAGAGCATGAAAATAAATTATTATTATTATTATTATTATTATTTCGGTATAATGCTGCAACGACCATATAAGAAAGGTTTGACTCTTGAGATAGAAAATATTTTTAAAAATATTTTTTACGTTAAATGTGGTGTTTTGCAGCAATGACCGGTATTATTTCGGTATGGTGCTGCAACAACCATATAAGCAAGGTTTGACTTTTGAGATAGAAAATATTTTTAAAAATATTTTTTACGTCTAATGTGGTGTTTTGCAGTTGCATACAGTAACTCTGGTATTATTTCGGTATAATGCTGCAACGACCATATAAGAAAGGTTTGACTTTTGAGATAGAAAATATTTTTAAAAATATTTTTTACGTCTAATGTGGTGTTTTGCAGTTGCATCCAGTAACTCTGGTATTATTTCGGTATAATGCCGCAACGACCATATAAGAAAGGTTTGACTCTTGAGATAGAAAATATTTTTAAAAATATTTTTTACGTCATGTGTGGTGTTTTGCAGCAATGACCGGTATTATTTCGGTATGGTGCTGCAACAACCATATAAGCAAGGTTTGACTTTTGAGATAGAAAATATTTTTAAAAATATTTTTTACGTCTGATGTGGTGTTTTGCAGCAATGACCGGTATTATTTCGGTATGGTGCTGCAACAACCATATAAGAAAGGTTTGACTTTTGAGATAGAAAATATTTTTAAAAATAGTTTATACGTCTAATGTGGTGTTTTGCAGTTGCATACAGTAACTCTGGTATTACTTCGGTATAATGCTGCAACGACCATATAAGAAAGGTTTGACTTTTGAGATAGAAAATATTTTTAAAAATATTTTTTACGTCAAATGTGGTGTTTTGCAGTTGCATACAGTAACTCTGGTATTATTTCGGTATAATGCTGCAACGACCATATAGAAAAGGTTTGACTTTTGAGATAGAAAATATTTTTAAAAATATTTTTTACGTCTAATGTGGTGTTTTGCAGTTGCATACAGTAACTCTGGTATTATTTCGGTATAATGCTGCAACGACCATATAAGAAAGGTTTGACTTTTGAGATAGAAAATATTTTTAAAAATATTTGTTACGTCTAATGTGGTGTTTTGCAGCAATGACCGGTATTATTTCGGTATGGTGCTGCAACAACCATATAAGAAAGGTTTGACTTTTGAGATAGAAAATATTTTTAAAAATATTTTTTACGTCTAATGTGGTGTTTTGCAGCAATGACCTGTATTATTTCGGTATGGTGCTGCAACAACCATATAAGAAAGGTTTGACTTTTGAGATAGAAAATATTTTTAAAAATATTTTTTACGTCAAATGTGGTGTTTTGCAGCAATGACCGGTATTATTTCGGTATAATGCTGCAACGACCATATAAGAAAGGTTTGACTTTTGAGATAGAAAATATTTTTAAAAATATTTTTTACGTCTAATGTGGTGTTTTGCAGTTGCATACAGTAACTCTGGTATTATTTCGGTATAATGCTGCAACGACCATATAAGAAAGGTTTGACTTTTGAGATAGAAAATATTTTTAAAAATATTTTTTACGTCATATGTACTGTTTTGCAGCAATGACCGGTATTATTTCGGTATGGTGCTGCAACAACCATATAAGCAAGGTTTGACTTTTGAGATAGAAAATATTTTTAAAAATATTTTTTACGTCTAATGTGGTGTTTTGCAGTTGCATACCGTAACTCTGGTATTATTTCGGTATAATGCTGCAACGACCATATAAGAAAGGTTTGACTTTTGAGATAGAAAATATTTTTAAAAATATTTTTTACGTCTAATGTGGTGTTTTGCAGTTGCATCCAGTCACTCTGGTATTATTTCGGTATAATGCCGCAACGACCATATAAGAAAGGTTTGACTCTTGAGATAGAAAATATTTTAAAAAATATTTTTTACGTTAAATGTGGTGTTTTGCAGTTGCATACAGTAACTCTGGTATTATTTCGGTATAATGCCGCAACAACCATATAAGAAAGGTTTGACTTTTGAGACAGAAAATATTTTAAAAAATATTTTTTACGTTAAATGTGGTGTTTTGCAGCAATGACCGGTATTATTTCGGTATGGTGCTGCAACAACCATATAAGCAAGGTTTGACTTTTGAGATAGAAAATATTTTTAAAAATATTTTTTACGTCTAATGTGGTTTTTTGCAGTTGCATCCAGTCACTCTGGTATTATTTCGGTATAATGTCGCAACGACCATATAAGAAAGGTTTGACTCTTGAGACAGAAAATATTTTTAAAAATATTTTTTACGTCATATGTGGTGTTTTGCAGCAATGACCGGTATTATTTCGGTATGGTGCTGCAACAACCATATAAGAAAGGTTTGACTTTTCGGTATGGTGCTGCAACAACCATATAAGAAAGGTTTGACTTTTTCTGCAACAACCATATAAGAAAGGTTTGACTTTTGAGAAAATATTTTTAAAAATATTTTTTACGACAAATGTGGTGTTTTGCAGCAATGACCGGTATTATTTCGGTATGGTGCTGCAACAACCATATAAGAAAGGTTTGACTTTTGAGATAGAAAATATTTTTAAAAATATTTTTTACGTCTAATGTGGTGTTTTGCAGTTGCATACAGTAACTCTGGTATTATTTCGGTATAATGCTGCAACGACCATATAAGAAAGGTTTGACTTTTGAGATAGAAAATATTTTTAAAAATATTTTTTACGTCTAATGTGGTGTTTTGCAGTTGCATCCAGTCACTCTGGTATTATTTCGGTATAATGCCGCAACGACCATATAAGAAAGGTTTGACTCTTGAGATAGAAAATATTTTAAAAAATATTTTTTACGTCATATGTGGTGTTTTGCAGCAATGACCGGTATTATTTCGGTATGGTGCTGCAACAACCATATAAGAAAGGTTTGACTTTTGAGATAGAAAATATTTTTAAAAATATTTTTTACGTCTAATGTGGTGTTTTGCAGTTGCATACAGTAACTCTGGTATTATTTCGGTATAATGCTGCAACGACCATATAAGAAAGGTTTGACTTTTGAGATAGAAAATATTTTTAAAAATATTTTTTACGTTAAATGTGGTGTTTTGCAGCAATGACCGGTATTATTTCGGTATAATGCTGCAACAACCATATAAGCAAGGTTTGACTTTTGAGATAGAAAATATTTTTAAAAATATTTGTTACGTCTAATGTGGTGTTTTGCAGCAATGACCGGTATTATTTCGGTATGGTGCTGCAACAACCATATAAGAAAGGTTTGACTTTTGAGATAGAAAATATTTTTAAAAATATTTTTTACGTCTAATGTGGTGTTTTGCAGTTGCATACAGTAACTCTGGTATTATTTCGGTATAATGCTGCAACGACCATATAAGAAAGGTTTGACTTTTGAGATAGAAAATATTTTTAAAAATATTTTTTACGTTAAATGTGGTGTTTTGCAGCAATGACCGGTATTATTTCGGTATAATGCTGCAACGACCATATAAGAAAGGTTTGACTTTTGAGATAGAAAATATTTTTAAAAATATTTTTTACGTCAAATGTGGTGTTTTGCAGCAATGACCGGTATTATTTCGGTATGGTGCTGCAACAACCATATAAGAAAGGTTTGACTTTTGAGATAGAAAATATTTTTATAAATATTTTTTACGTCAAATGTGGTGTTTTGCAGCAATGACCGGTATTATTTCGGTATGGTGCTGCAACAACCATATAAGAAAGGTTTGACTATTGAGATAGAAAATATTTTTAAAAATATTTTTTACGTCAAATGTGGTGTTTTGCAGCAATGACCGGTATTATTTCGGTATAATGCTGCAACGACCATATAAGAAAGGTTTGACTTTTGAGATAGAAAATATTTTTAAAAATATTTTTTACGTCAAATGTGGTGTTTTGCAGCAATGACCGGTATTATTTCTGTATGGTGCTGCAACAACCATATAAGAAAGGTTTGACTTTTGAGATAGAAAATATTTTTAAAAATATTTTTTACGTCTAACGTGGTGTTTTGCAGTTGCATACAGTAACTCTGGTATTATTTCGGTATAATGCTGCAACGACCATATAAGAAAGGTTTGACTCTTGAGACAGAAAATATTTTTAAAAATATTTTTTACGTCATATGTGGTGTTTTGCAGCAATGACCGGTATTATTTCGGTATGGTGCTGCAACAACCATATAAGAAAGGTTTGACTTTTGAGACAGAAAATATTTTAAAAAATATTTTTTACGTTAAATGTGGTGTTTTGCAGCAATGACCGGTATTATTTCGGTATGGTGCTGCAACAACCATATAAGCAAGGTTTGACTTTTGAGATAGAAAATATTTTTAAAAATATTTTTTACGTCTAATGTGGTGTTTTGCAGTTGCATCCAGTCACTCTGGTATTATTTCGGTATAATGCCGCAACGACCATATAAGAAAGGTTTGACTTTTGAGATAGAAAATATTTTTAAAAATATTTTTTACGTCTAATGTGGTGTTTTGCAGTTGCATCCAGTCACTCTGGTATTATTTCGGTATAATGTCGCAACGATCATATAAGAAAGGTTTGACTCTTGAGACAGAAAATATTTTTAAAAATATTTTTTACGTCAAATGTGGTGTTTTGCAGCAATGACCGGTATTATTTCGGTATGGTGCTGCAACAACAATATAAGAAAGGTTTGACTTTTGAGATAGAAAATATTTTTAAAAATATTTTTTACGTCAAATGTGGTGTTTTGCAGTTGCATCCAGTCACTCTGGTATTATTTCGGTATAATGCCGCAACGACCATATAAGAAAGGTTTGACTTTTGAGATAGAAAATATTTTTAAAAATATTTTTTACGTCTAATGTGGTGTTTTGCAGTTGCATCCAGTCACTCTGGTATTATTTCGGTATAATGTCGCAACAACCATATAAGAAAGGTTTGACTCTTGAGACAGAAAATATTTTTAAAAATATTTTTTACGTCATATGTGGTGTTTTGCAGCAATGACCGGTATTATTTCGGTATGGTGCTGCAACAACCATATAAGAAAGGTTTGACTTTTGAGATAGAAAATATTTTTAAAAATATTTTTTACGTCAAATGTGGTGTTTTGCAGCAATGACCGGTATTATTTCGGTATGGTGCTGCAACAACCATATAAGAAAGGTTTGACTTTTGAGATAGAAAATATTTTTAAAAATATTTTTTACGTCTAATGTGGTGTTTTGCAGTTGCATACAGTAACTCTGGTATTATTTCGGTATAATGCTGCAACGACCATATAAGAAAAGTTTGACTTTTGAGATAGAAAATATTTTTAAAAATATTTTTTACGTCAAATGTGGTGTTTTGCAGCAATGACCGGTATTATTTCGGTATGGTGCTGCAACAACCATATAAGCAAGGTTTGACTTTTGAGATAGAAAATATTTTTAAAAATATTTTTTACGTTAAATGTGGTGTTTTGCAGTTGCATCCAGTCACTCTGGTATTATTTCGGTATAATGCCGCAACGACCATATAAGAAAGGTTTGACTCTTGAGATAGAAAATATTTTAAAAAATATTTTTTACGTTAAATGTGGTGTTTTGCAGTTGCATACAGTAACTCTGGTATTATTTCGGTATAATGCCGCAACAACCATATCAGAAAGGTTTGACTTTTGAGACAGAAAATAATTTAAAAAATATTTTTTACGTTAAATGTGGTGTTTTGCAGCAATGACCGGTATTATTTCGGTATGGTGCTGCAACAACCATATAAGCAAGGTTTGACTTTTGAGATAGAAAATATTTTTAAAAATATTTTTTACGTCTAATGTGGTGTTTTGCAGTTGCATACAGTAACTCTGGTATTATTTCGGTATAATGCTGCAACGACCATATAAGAAAGGTTTGACTTTTGAGATAGAAAATATTTTTAAAAATATTTTTTACGTCTAATGTGGTGTTTTGCAGTTGCATACAGTAACTCTGGTATTATTTCGGTATAATGCTGCAACGACCATATAAGAAAGGTTTGACTTTTGAGATAGAAAATATTTTTAAAAATATTTTTTACGTCAAATGTGGTGTTTTGCAGCAATGACCGGTATTATTTCGGTATGGTGCTGCAACAACCATATAAGAAAGGTTTGACTTTTGAGATAGAAAATATTTTTAAAAATATTTTTTACGTCATATGTGGTGTTTTGCAGCAATGACCGGTATTATTTCGGTATGGTGCTGCAACAACCATATAAGCAAGGTTTGACTTTTGAGATAGAAAATATTTTAAAAAATATTTTTTACGTCTAATGTGGTGTTTCGCAGTTGCATACAGTAACTCTGGTATTATTTCGGTATAATGCTGCAACGACCATATAAGAAAGGTTTGACTTTTGAGATAGAAAATATTTTTAAAAATATTTTTTACGTCTAATGCGGTGTTTTGCAGCAATGACCGGTATTATGTCGGTATGGTGCTGCAACAACCATATAAGAAAGGTTTGACTTTTGAGATAGAAAATATTTTTAAAAATATTTGTTACGTCTAATGTGGTGTTTTGCAGCAATGACCGGTATTATTTCGGTATGGTGCTGCAACAACCATATAAGAAAGGTTTGACTTTTGAGATAGAAAATATTTTTAAAAATATTTTTTACGTCTAATGTGGTGTTTTGCAGTTGCATACAGTAACTCTGGTATTATTTCGGTATAATGCTGCAACGACCATATAAGAAAGGTTTGACTTTTGAGACAGAAAATATTTTTAAAAATATTTTTTACGTCTAATTTGGTGTTTTGCAGTTGCATACAGTAACTCTGGTATTATTTCGGTATAATGCTGCAACGACCATATAAAAAAGGTTTGACTTTTGAGATAGAAAATATTTTTAAAAATATTTTTTACATTAAATGTGGTGTTTTGCAGCAATGACCGGTATTATTTCGGTATGGTGCTGCAACAACCATATAAGAAAGGTTTGACTTTTGAGATAGAAAATATTTTTAAAAATATTTTTTACGTCTAATTTGGTGTTTTGCAGTTGCATACAGTAACTCTGGTATTATTTCGGTATAATGCTGCAACGACCATATAAGAAAGGTTTGACTTTTGAGATAGAAAATATTTTTAAAAATATTTTTTACGTCAAATGTGGTGTTTTGCAGCAATGACCGGTATTATTTCGGTATGGTGCTGCAACAACCATATAAGAAAGGTTTGACTTTTGAGATAGAAAATATTTTTAAAAATATTTTTTACGTCTAATGTGGTGTTTTGCAGTTGCATACAGTAACTCTGGTATTATTTCGGTATAATGCTGCAACGACCATGTAAGAAAGGTTTGACTTTTGAGATAGAAAATATTTTTAAAAATATTTTTTTCGTCTAATGTGGTGTTTTGCAGTTGCATACAGTAACTCTGGTATTATTTCGGTATAATGCTGCAACGACCATATAAGAAAGGTTTGACTTTTGGGATAGAAAATATTTTTAAAAATATTTTTTACGTCAAATGTGGTGTTTTGCAGCAATGACCGGTATTATTTCGGTATGGTGCTGCAACAACCATATAAGAAAGGTTTGACTTTTGAGATAGAAAATATTTTTAAAAATATTTTTTACGTCTAATGTGGTGTTTTGCAGTTGCATACAGTAACTCTGGTATTATTTCGGTATAATGCTGCAACGACCATGTAAGAAAGGTTTGACTTTTGAGATAGAAAATATTTTTAAAAATATTTTTTACGTCAAATGTGGTGTTTTGCAGCAATGACCGGTATTATTTCGGTATGGTGCTGCAGCAACCATAAAAGAAAGGTTTGACTTTTGAGATAGAAAATATTTTTAAAAATATTTTTTACGTCTAATGTGGTGTTTTGCAGTTGCATACAGTAACTCTGGTATTATTTCGGTATAATGCTGCAACGACCATATAAGAAAGGTTTGACTCTTGAGATAGAAAATTTTTTTAAAAATATTTTTTACGTCTAATGTGGTGTTTTGCAGTTGCATACAGTAACTCTGGTATTATTTCGGTATAATGCTGCAACGACCATGTAAAAAAGGTTTGACTTTTGAGATAGAAAATATTTTTAAAAATATTTTTTACGTCTAATGTGGTGTTTTGCAGTTGCATACAGTAACTCTGGTATTATTTCGGTATAATGCTGCAACGACCATATAAGAAAGGTTTGACTTTTGAGATAGAAAATATTTTTAAAAATATTTTTTACGTTAAATGTGGTGTTTTGCAGCAATGACCGGTATTATTTCGGTATAATGCTGCAACGACCATATAAGAAAGGTTTGACTTTTGGGATAGAAAATATTTTTAAAGGGGGAGGCGCATCGCCTGTAGTTTTTTTGATGCGATGTCGATTGCATTTCTCGCAACGAACTCAGGCTCCCTCTGCCTTTGTTTTATCTCTTTTTTTGCAACAAAAAAACGCATTTTTTTCCCCAAAAAAAGTAAAAGATATATTTTTTTTGCTGTTCCTTTTTTGATGTGTAATTTATTGTGTTTAGCTTTAATAAAGGTTTAATTTATTTAATTTGTGTCGTTCTTTTTGCAGTAATGCAGTATTGGATTATATCCATTTCTTCTTTTTATGTTGTTTATCGTTGTTATATCTTTTTTTTTCAGGTGGAACAGATCTTTCGAGCTTATCTCGAAAGGTCTGTTCTTTTTATCTCTATTGGTAAGTTTTCTTATATATTTTTTGTATCTTTACTAATCTATCACTCTTTTTTCAGATTTTTATTTGTATCTATATATATTTGTGAATATTTTATGTAATAAATTTTATTTTTTAATAACCAAACAATCTATTTTGCACCTTCTTCATCACTTTCGTATTCGCTCTCTAATCCCAATTGATTCAGTATCATCGTATTCAATCTGTCACCAACATTCTCTTCAATTTCAGAATCATTCATATCAGAATCTTCAGAGTATTCTTCTTGTGAATCATGTGAGTTTTCACCATTAAGTGTATTAGGATCTTTTACCATTTTCGGAATATTTTCACGAACTTTTGCAGCTAACACTTTTTTCCAAGTAAAATCTGGGGGACTTTTACGAATTTTCGTTACGAATTCTCCATCTCGATGTTTTGCACGACATCTTTTTGTTCCAATTGCTTTTCGTTTTCCACATTCTTCATCCATACGTTTATGATTATGATCGAGAACTGCCAATTTCGTTCTTCGAATAAACCCATTTTTGTTGTAATAATAATTCTTGGTACAGTACTTGTTAGTTCTAACACTATGATATGATTCATTAGCTGAAGTGGCAAAAATGGGAGAACAATTTTGGACATCATGTAGAAAGTTATCAGATGTTAATGACTTCTGAAGAATCCCGTATGTTTTACTTGATGGATCAAGTACAACCTTGTTCGATGGAAGTTCATGGCCGCATCCACGATGATTATTGAAATTCAATTCTTTTACAATTTTTCCTCCTAATTCATATGGATCATTTGGAAGTGCTGTACTTTTGGGGACATTCAAAACAACGGCTTGATTATCATGAAGAACTTTTAAGACTGATTCTGATGACCATGAATGAATGTCTAAGATGTGAAGCAATGCAGAAATTATGTAGAGCATACACTTGTTTCCATCTCCATCAGCACTTTTGATCGACCACCACATATGATTCAGTAATGGTTGACACCATGGTTTTAAATGAATACCTCTTTTATTTTTACATTCCTGAAAGAATGTGATTGTTTTGGGATAGAAAAATCGTTTGACAAACCAATCTAAGTTCTTTAGCTTTTCCTTTGATAACGTGCCAGGAATCGTAGAAATGACGAATGCTTGGAAACTTTGTCTTCATCAAATGAATAACAGTTTTACTACGATCTGTTGTTAGACTAGTAATACTGAGTCCTTTTTCAAGTAAAGCTTCCAACCCTTCTTCTACTCCTTTTTTCTCCAATTCAGTACTGGGACATTTTTCTTCTCTTTTATCGAGGCATACTGTAGAAACAATTAACTGACTTTGAGCATCCATGAAAGTAACAGAGCAAAGATACGCGGAATAACCTCTACAATAAATTATGTTTTAATTTTATGAATTTTCAATTTTATTTCGGTATGGTGCTGCAACAACCATATAAGAAAGGTTTGACTTTTGAGATAGAAAATATTTTTAAAAATATTTTTTATAGTCAAATGTGGTGTTTTGCAGCAATGACCGGTATTATTTCGGTATTGTGCTGCAACAACCATATAAGAAAGGTTTGACTTTTGAGATAGAAAATATTTTTTAAAATATTTTTTACGTCAAATGTGGTGTTTTGCAGTTGCACCCAGTAACTCTTGTATTATTTCGGTATGGTGCTGCAACGACCATAAAAGACAGGTTTGACTTTTGAGATAGAAAATATTTTTTAAAATATTTTTTACGTCAAATGTGGTGTTTTGCAGCAATGACCGGTATTATTTCGGTATTGTGCTGCAACAACCATATAAGAAAGGTTTGACTTTTGAGATAGAAAATATTTTTAAAAATATTTTTTACGTCTAATGTGGTGTTTTGCAGTTGCAAACATTAACTCTGATATTATTTCGGTAAAATGCCGCAACGACCATATAAGAAAGGTTTGAACTTTTGAATATTTTTAAAAATATTTTTTACGTCAAATGTGGTGTTTTGCAGCAATGACCGGTATTATTTCGGTATGGTGCTGCAACAACCATATAAGAAAGGTTTGACTTTTGCGATAGAAAATATTTTCAAAAATATATTTTACGCCTAATGTGGTGTTTCGCAGTTGCATACAGTAACTCTGGTATTTTTTCGGTATGGTGCTGCAGCAACCATAAAAGAAAGGTTTGACTTTTGAGATAGAAAATATTTTTAAAAATATTTTTTACGTAAAATGTGGTGTTTTGCAGTTGCATACAGTACCTCTGGTATTATTTCGGTATGGTGCTGCAACAACCATATAAGAAAGGTTTGACTTTTGAGATAGAAAATATTTTTAAAAATATTTTTTACGTCAAATGTGGTGTTTTGCAGTTGCACCCCGTAACTCTTGTATTACTTCGGTATGGTGCTGCAACAACCATATAAGAAAGGTTTGACTTTAGAGATAGAAAATATTTTTAAAAATATTTTTTACGTCTAATGTGGTGTTTTGCAGTTGCAAACATTATCTCTGATATTATTTCGGTAAAATGCCGCAACGACCATATAAGAAAGGTTTGACTTTTGAGATAGAAAATATTTTTAAAAATATTTTTTACGTCAAATGTGGTGTTTTGCAGCAATGACCGGTATTATTTCGGTATGGTGCTGCAGCAACCATAATTGAAAGGTTTGACTTTTGAGATAGAAAATATTTTTAAAAATATTTTTTACGTAAAATGTGGTGTTTTGCAGTTGCATACAGTACCTCTGGTATTGTTTCGGTATGGTGCTGCAACAACCATATAAGAAAGGTTTGACTTTTGAGATAGAAAATATTTTTAAAAATATTTTTTACGTCAAATGTGGTGTTTTGCAGTTGCACCCAGTAACTCTTGTATTATTTCGGTATGGTGCTGCAACGACCATAAAAGACAGGTTTGACTTTTGAGATAGAAAATATTTTTTAAAATATTTTTTACGTCAAATGTGGTGTTTTGCAGCAATGACCGGTATTATTTCGGTATTGTGCTGCAACAACCATATAAGAAAGGTTTGACTTTTGAGATAGAAAATATTTTTAAAAATATTTTTTACGTCTAATGTGGTGTTTTGCAGTTGCAAACATTAACTCTGATATTATTTCGGTAAAATGCCGCAACGACCATATAAGAAAGGTTTGACTTTTGAGATAGAAAATATTTTTAAAAATATTTTTTACGTCAAATGTGGTGTTTTGCAGCAATGACCGGTATTATTTCGGTATGGTGCTGCAACAACCATATAAGAAAGGTTTGACTTTTGCGATAGAAAATATTTTCAAAAATATATTTTACGCCTAATGTGGTGTTTCGCAGTTGCATACAGTAACTCTGGTATTTTTTCGGTATGGTGCTGCAGCAACCATAAAAGAAAGGTTTGACTTTTGAGATAGAAAATATTTTTAAAAATATTTTTTACGTAAAATGTGGTGTTTTGCAGTTGCATACAGTACCTCTGGTATTATTTCGGTATGGTGCTGCAACAACCATATAAGAAAGGTTTGACTTTTGAGATAGAAAATATTTTTAAAAATATTTTTTACGTCAAATGTGGTGTTTTGCAGTTGCACCCCGTAACTCTTGTATTACTTCGGTATGGTGCTGCAACAACCATATAAGAAAGGTTTGACTTTAGAGATAGAAAATATTTTTAAAAATATTTTTTACGTCTAATGTGGTGTTTTGCAGTTGCAAACATTATCTCTGATATTATTTCGGTAAAATGCCGCAACGACCATATAAGAAAGGTTTGACTTTTGAGATAGAAAATATTTTTAAAAATATTTTTTACGTCAAATGTGGTGTTTTGCAGCAATGACCGGTATTATTTCGGTATGGTGCTGCAGCAACCATAATTGAAAGGTTTGACTTTTGAGATAGAAAATATTTTTAAAAATATTTTTTACGTAAAATGTGGTGTTTTGCAGTTGCATACAGTACCTCTGGTATTGTTTCGGTATGGTGCTGCAACAACCATATAAGAAAGGTTTGACTTTTGAGATAGAAAATATTTTTAAAAATATTTTTTACGTCAAATGTGGTGTTTTGCAGCAATGACCGGTATTATTTCGGTATGGTGCTGCAACAACCATATAAGAAAGGTTTGACTTTTGCGATAGAAAATATTTTCAAAAATATTTTTTACGTCAAATGTGGTGTTTTGCAGCAATGACCGGTATTATTTCGGTATGGTGCTGCAACAACCATATAAGAAAGGTTTGACTTTTGCGATAGAAAATATTTTCAAAAATATATTTTACGCCTAATGTGGTGTTTCGCAGTTGCATACAGTAACTCTGGTATTTTTTCGGTATGGTGCTGCAGCAACCATAAAAGAAAGGTTTGACTTTTGAGATAGAAAATATTTTTAAAAATATTTTTTACGTAAAATGTGGTGTTTTGCAGTTGCATACAGTACCTCTGGTATTATTTCGGTATGGTGCTGCAACAACCATATAAGAAAGGTTTGACTTTTGAGATAGAAAATATTTTTAAAAATATTTTTTACGTCAAATGTGGTGTTTTGCAGTTGCACCCCGTAACTCTTGTATTACTTCGGTATGGTGCTGCAACAACCATATAAGAAAGGTTTGACTTTTGAGATAGAAAATATTTTAAAAATATTTTTTACGTCTAATGTGGTGTTTTGCAGTTGCAAACATTATCTCTGATATTATTTCGGTAAAATGCCGCAACGACCATATAAGAAAGGTTTGACTTTTGAGATAGAAAATATTTTTAAAAATATTTTTTACGTCAAATGTGGTGTTTTGCAGTTGCACCCCGTAACTCTTGTATTACTTCGGTATGGTGCTGCAACAACCATATAAGAAAGGTTTGACTTTAGAGATAGAAAATATTTTTAAAAATATTTTTTACGTCTAATGTGGTGTTTTGCAGTTGCAAACATTATCTCTGATATTATTTCGGTAAAATGCCGCAACGACCATATAAGAAAGGTTTGACTTTTGAGATAGAAAATATTTTTAAAAATATTTTTTACGTCAAATGTGGTGTTTTGCAGCAATGACCGGTATTATTTCGGTATGGTGCTGCAGCAACCATAATTGAAAGGTTTGACTTTTGAGATAGAAAATATTTTTTACGTCAAATGTGGTGTTTTGCAGTTGCACCCCGTAACTCTTGTATTACTTCGGTATGGTGCTGCAACGACCATATAAGAAAGGTTTGACTTTTGAGATAGAAAATATTTTTAAAAATATTTTTTACGTCAAATGTGGTGTTTTGCAGCAATGACCGGTATTATTTCGGTATGGTGCTGCAACAACCATATAAGAAAGGTTTGACTTTTGCGATAGAAAATATTTTCAAAAATATTTTTTACGTCAAATGTGGTGTTTTGCAGCAATGACCGGTATTATTTCGGTATGGTGCTGCAACAACCATATAAGAAAGGTTTGACTTTTGAGATAGAAAATATTTTTTACGTCAAATGTGGTGTTTTGCAGTTGCACCCCGTAACTCTTGTATTACTTCGGTATGGTGCTGCAACAACCATATAAGAAAGGTTTGACTTTAGAGATAGAAAATATTTTTAAAAATATTTTTTACGTCAAATGGGGTGTTTTGCAGTTGCATACAGTACCTCTGGTATTATTTCGGTATGGTGCTGCAACAACCATATAAGAAAGGTTTGACTTTTGAGATAGAAAATATTTTTAAAAATATTTTTTACGTCAAATGTGGTGTTTTGCAGCAATGACCGGTATTATTTCGGTATGGTGATGCAGCAACCATAAAAGAAAGGTTTGACTTTTGAGATAGAAAATATTTTTAAAAATATTTTTTACGTAAAATGTGGTGTTTTGCAGTTGCATACAGTACCTCTGGTATTATTTCGGTATGGTGCTGCAACAACCATATAAGAAAGGTTTGACTTTTGAGATAGAAAATATTTTTAAAAATATTTTTTACGTCAAATGTGGTGTTTTGCAGCAATGACCGGTGTTATTTCGGTATTGTGCTGCAACAACCATATAAGAAAGGTTTGACTTTTGAGATAGAAAATATTTTTAAAAATATTTTTTACGTCAAATGTGGTGTTTTGCAGCAATGACCGGTATTATTTCGGTATGGTGCTGCAACAACCATATAAGAAAGGTTTGACTTTTGCGATAGAAAATATTTTCAAAAATATATTTTACGCCTAATGTGGTGTTTCGCAGTTGCATACAGTAACTCTGGTATTTTTTCGGTATGGTGCTGCAGCAACCATAAAAGAAAGGTTTGACTTTTGAGATAGAAAATATTTTTAAAAATATTTTTTACGTAAAATGTGGTGTTTTGCAGTTGCATACAGTACCTCTGGTATTATTTCGGTATGGTGCTGCAACAACCATATAAGAAAGGTTTGACTTTTGAGATAGAAAATATTTTTAAAAATATTTTTTACGTCAAATGTGGTGTTTTGCAGTTGCACCCCGTAACTCTTGTATTACTTCGGTATGGTGCTGCAACAACCATATAAGAAAGGTTTGACTTCAGAGATAGAAAATATTTTTAAAAATATTTTTTACGTCTAATGTGGTGTTTTGCAGTTGCAAACATTATCTCTGATATTATTTCGGTAAAATGCCGCAACGACCATATAAGAAAGGTTTGACTTTTGAGATAGAAAATATTTTTAAAAATATTTTTTACGTCAAATGTGGTGTTTTGCAGCAATGACCGGTATTATTTCGGTATGGTGCTGCAGCAACCATAAAAGAAAGGTTTGACTTTTGAGATAGAAAATATTTTTAAAAATATTTTTTACGTAAAATGTGGTGTTTTGCAGTTGCATACAGTACCTCTGGTATTATTTCGGTATGGTGCTGCAACAACCATATAAGAAAGGTTTGACTTTTGAGATAGAAAATATTTTTAAAAATATTTTTTACGTCAAATGTGGTGTTTTGCAGTTGCATACAGTACCTCTGGTATTATTTCGGTATGGTGCTGCAACAACCATATAAGAAAGGTTTGACTTTTGAGATAGAAAATATTTTTAAAAATATTTTTTACGTCAAATGTGGTGTTTTGCAGCAATGACCGGTATTATTTCGGTATTGTGCTGCAACAACCATATAAGAAAGGTTTGACTTTTGAGATAGAAAATATTTTTAAAAATATTTTTTACGTCAAATGTGGTGTTTTGCAGCAATGACCGGTATTATTTCGGTATGGTGCTGCAACAACCATATAAGAAAGGTTTGACTTTTGCGATAGAAAATATTTTCAAAAATATATTTTACGCCTAATGTGGTGTTTCGCAGTTGCATACAGTAACTCTGGTATTTTTTCGGTATGGTGCTGCAGCAACCATAAAAGAAAGGTTTGACTTTTGAGATAGATGGTTGTTGCAGCACCATACCGAAATAATACCAGAGGTACTGTATGCAACTGCAAAACACCACATTTTACGTAAAAAATATTTTTAAAAATATTTTCTATCTCAAAAGTCAAACCTTTCTTTTATGGTTGCTGCAGCACCATACCGAAATAATACCGGTCATTGCTGCAAAACACCACATTTGACGTAAAAAATATTTTTAAAAATATTTTCTATCTCAAAAGTCAAACCTTTCTTATATGGTCGTTGCGGCATTTTACCGAAATAATATCAGAGATAATGTTTGCAACTGCAAAACACCACATTAGACGTAAAAAATATTTTTAAAAATATTTTCTATCTCTAAAGTCAAACCTTTCTTATATGGTTGTTGCAGCACCATACCGAAGTAATACAAGAGTTACGGGGTGCAACTGCAAAACACCACATTTGACGTAAAAAATATTTTTAAAAATATTTTCTATCTCAAAAGTCAAACCTTTCTTATATGGTTGTTGCAGCACCATACCGAAATAATACCAGAGGTACTGTATGCAACTGCAAAACACCACATTTTACGTAAAAAATATTTTTAAAAATATTTTCTATCTCAAAAGTCAAACCTTTCTTTTATGGTTGCTGCAGCACCATACCGAAAAAATACCAGAGTTACTGTATGCAACTGCGAAACACCACATTAGGCGTAAAATATATTTTTGAAAATATTTTCTATCGCAAAAGTCAAACCTTTCTTATATGGTTGTTGCAGCACCATACCGAAATAATACCGGTCATTGCTGCAAAACACCACATTTGACGTAAAAAATATTTTTAAAAATATTTTCTATCTCAAAAGTCAAACCTTTCTTATATGGTCGTTGCGGCATTTTACCGAAATAATATCAGAGATAATGTTTGCAACTGCAAAACACCACATTAGACGTAAAAAATATTTTTAAAATATTTTCTATCTCAAAAGTCAAACCTTTCTTATATGGTTGTTGCAGCACCATACCGAAATAATACCGGTCATTGCTGCAAAACACCACATTTGACGTAAAAAATATTTTTAAAAATATTTTCTATCTCAAAAGTCAAACCTTTCTTACATGGTTGTTGCAGCACCATACCGAAATAATACCAGAGGTACTGTATGCAACTGCAAAACACCACATTTGACGTAAAAAATATTTTTAAAAATATTTTCTATCTCTTAAGTCAAACCTTTCTTATATGGTTGTTGCAGCACCATACCGAAGTAATACAAGAGTTACGGGGTGCAACAGCAAAACACCACATTTGACGTAAAAAATATTTTAAAAAATATTTTCTATCTCAAAAGTCAAACCTTTCTTATATGGTCGTTGCGGCATTTTATCGAAATAATACCGGAGTTACTGTTTGCAACTGCAAAACACCACATTAAACGTAAAAAATATTTTTAAAATATTTTCTATCTCAAAAGTCAAATCTTTCTTTTATGGTTGCTGCAGCACCATACCGAAATAATACCAGAGTTACTGTATGCAACTGCAAAACACCACAATAGACGTAAAAAATATTTTGAAAAATATTTTCTATCTCAAAAGTCAAACCTTTCTTTTATGGTTGTTGCAGCACCATACCGAAATAATACCGGTCATTGCTGCAAAACACCACATTAGACGTAAAAAATATTTTTAAAAATATTTTCTATCTCAAACGTCAAACCTTTCTTTTATGGTTGCTGCAGCACCATACCGAAATAATACCGGTCATTGCTGCAAAACACCACATTTGACGTTAAAAATATTTTTAAAAATATTTTCTATCTCAAAAGTCAAATCTTTCTTTTATGGTTGCTGCAGCACCATACCGAAATAATACCGGAGTTACTGTTTGCAACTGCAAAACACCACATTAAACGTAAAAAATATTTTTAAAATATTTTCTATCTCAAAAGTCAAATCTTTCTTTTATGGTTGCTGCAGCACCATACCGAAATAATACCGGAGTTACTGTTTGCAACTGCAAAACACCACATTAAACGTAAAAAATATTTTTAAAATATTTTCTATCTCAAAAGTCAAATCTTTCTTTTATGGTTGCTGCAGCACCATACCGAAATAATACCGGAGTTACTGTTTGCAACTGCAAAACACCACATTAAACGTAAAAAATATTTTTAAAATATTTTCTATCTCAAAAGTCAAATCTTTCTTTTATGGTTGCTGCAGCACCATACCGAAATAATACCAGAGGTACTGTATGCAACTGCAAAACACCACATTTTACGTAAAAAATATTTTTAAAAATATTTTCTATCTCAAAAGTCAAACCTTTCTTTTATGGTTGCTGCAGCATTATACCGAAATAATACCAGAGTTACTGTATGCGACTGCAAAACACCACATTTGACGTAAAAAATATTTTTTAAAATATTTTCTACCTCAAAAGTCAGACCTTTCTTATATGGTTGTTGCAGCATTATACCGAAATAATACCAGAGTTACTGTTTGCAACTGCATAACACCACATTAAACGTAAAAAATATTTTTAAAAATATTTTCTATCTCAAAAGTCAAACCTTGCTTATATGGTTGTTGCAGCACCATACCGAAATAATACCGGTCATTGCTGCAAAACACCACATATGACGTAAAAAATATTTTTAAAAATATTTTCTATCTCAAAAGTCAAACCTTTCTTATATGGTCGTTGCAGCATTATACCGAAATAATACCAGAGTTACTGTATGCAACTGCAAAACACCACATTAGACGTAAAAAATATTTTTAAAAATATTTTCTATCTCAAAAGTCAAACCTTTCTTATATGGTCGTTGCGGCATTATACCGAAATAATACCAGAGTTACTGTATGCGACTGCAAAACACCACATTTGACGTAAAAAATATTTTTTAAAATATTTTCTACCTCAAAAGTCAGACCTTTCTTATATGGTTGTTGCAGCATTTTACCGAAATAATACCGGTCATTGCTGCAAAACACCACATTTGACGTAAAAAATATTTTTAAAAATATTTTTTACGTGGTGCTGCAACAAACCTTTCTTATATGGTTGTTGCAGCACCATACCGAATTAATACCGGTCATTGCTGCAAAACACCACATTTGACGTAAATAATATTTTTAAAAATATTTTCTATCTCAAAAGTCAAACCTTTCTTATATGGTTGTTGCAGCACCATACCGAAATAATACCGTAGTTACTGTTTGCAACTGCAAAACACAACATTTAACTAAAAAAATATTTTTAAAAATATTTTCTATCTCAAAAGTCAAACCTTTCTTATATGGTCGTTGCGGCATTTTACCGAAATAATACCGGAGTTACTGTTTGCAACTGCAAAACACCACATTAAACGTAAAAAATATTTTTAAAAACATCTCAAAAGTCAAACCTTTCTTTTATGGTTGCTGCAGCACCATACCGAAACAATACCAGAGGTACTGTATGCAACTGCAAAACACCACAATAGACGGAAAAAATATTTTTAAAAATATTTTCTATCTCAAAAGTCAAACCTTTCTCATATGGTTGCTGCAGCACCATACCGAAAAAATACCAGAGTTACTGTATGCAACTGCGAAACACCACATTAGGCGTAAAACATATTTTTGAAAATATTTTCTATCGCAAAAGTCAAACCTTTCTTACATGGTTTATTTTTAAAAATATTTTTTACGTCATATGTGGTGTTTTGCAGCAATGACCGGTATTATTTCGGTATAATGCTGCAACGACCATATAAGAAAGGTTTGACTTTCGAGATAGAAAATATTTTTAAAAATATTTTTTACGTCAAATGTTATGTTTTGCAGTTGCATACAGTAACTCTGGTATTATTTCGGTATAATGCTGCAACGACCATATAAGAAAGGTTTGACTTTTGAGATAGAAAATATTTTTAAAAATATTTTTTAAGTTAAATGTTGTGTCTTGCAGTTGCATACAGTAACTCTGGTATTATTTCGGTATAATGCTGCAACGACCATATAAGAAAGGTTTGACTTTTGAGATAGAAAATATTTTTAAAAATATTTTTTTAGTTAAATGTTGTGTTTTGCAGTTGCATACAGTAACTCTAGTATTATTTCGGTATGGTGCTGCAACAACCATATAAGAAAGGTTTAACTTTTGAGATAGAAAATATTTTTAAAAATATTTTTTACGTCAAATGTGGTGTTTTGCAGCAATGACCGGTATTATTTCGGTATGGTGCTGCAACAACCATATAAGAAAGGTTTGACTTTTGAGATAGAAAATATTTTTAAAAATATTTTTTACGTCTAATGTGGTGTTTTGCAGTCGCATACAGTAACTCTGGTATTATTTCGGTATAATGCTGCAACAACCATATAAGAAAGGTTTGACTTTTGAGATAGAAAATATTTTTAAAAATATTTTTTACGTCTAATGTGGTGTTTTACAGTCGCATACAGTAACTCTGGTATTATTTCGGTATGGTGCTGCAACAACCATATAAGAAAGGTTTGACTTTTGAGATAGAAAATATTTTTAAAAATATTTTTTACGTCAAATGTGGTGTTTTGCAGCAATGACCGGTATTATGTCGGTATGGTGCTGCAACAACCATATAAGAAAGGTTTGACGTTTGAGATAGAAAATATTTTTAAAAATATTTTTTACGTCTAATGTGGTGTTTTGCAGCAATGACCGGTATTATTTCGGTATGGTGCTGCAACAACCATAAAAGAAAGGTTTGACTTTTGAGATAGAAAATATTTTTCAAAATATTTTTTACGTCTATTGTGGTGTTTTGCAGTTGCATACAGTAACTCTGGTATTATTTCGGTATGGTGCTGCAGCAACCATAAAAGAAAGATTTGACTTTTGAGATAGAAAATATTTTAAAAATATTTTTTACGCTTAATGTGGTGTTTTGCAGTTGCAAACAGTAACTCCGGTATTATTTCGGTAAAATGCCGCAACGACCATATAAGAAAGGTTTGACTTTTGAGATAGAAAATATTTTTTAAAATATTTTTTACGTCAAATGTGGTGTTTTGCTGTTGCACTTCGTAACTCTTGTATTACTTCGGTATGGTGCTGCAACAACCATATAAGAAAGGTTTGACTTAAGAGATAGAAAATATTTTTAAAAATATTTTTTACGTCAAATGTGGTGTTTTGCAGTTGCATACAGTACCTCTGGTATTATTTCGGTATGGTGCTGCAACAACCATGTAAGAAAGGTTTGACTTTTGAGATAGAAAATATTTTTAAAAATATTTTTTACGTCAAATGTGGTGTTTTGCAGCACTGACCGGTATTATTTCGGTATGGTGCTGCAACAACCATATAAGAAAGGTTTGACTTAAGAGATAGAAAATATTTTTAAAAATATTTTTTACGTCAAATGTGGTGTTTTGCAGTTGCATACAGTACCTCTGGTATTATTTCGGTATGGTGTTGCAACAACCATATAAGAAAGGTTTGACTTTTGCGATAGAAAATATTTTCAAAAATATATTTTACGCCTAATGTGGTGTTTCGCAGTTGCATACAGTAACTCTGGTATTTTTTCGGTATGGTGCTGCAGCAACCATAAAAGAAAGGTTTGAATTTTGAGATAGAAAATATTTTTAAAAATATTTTTTACGTAAAATGTGGTGTTTTGCAGTTGCATACAGTACCTCTGGTATTATTTCGGTATGGTGCTGCAACAACCATATAAGAAAGGTTTGACTTTTGAGATAGAAAATATTTTTAAAAATATTTTTTACGTCAAATGTGGTGTTTTGCAGTTGCACCCCGTAACTCTTGTATTACTTCGGTATGGTGCTGCAACAACCATATAAGAAAGGTTTGACTTTAGAGATAGAAAATATTTTTAAAAATATTTTTTACGTCTAATGTGGTGTTTTGCAGTTGCAAACATTATCTCTGATATTATTTCGGTAAAATGCCGCAACGACCATATAAGAAAGGTTTGACTTTTGAGATAGAAAATATTTTTAAAAATATTTTTTACGTCAAATGTGGTGTTTTGCAGCAATGACCGGTATTATTTCGGTATGGTGCTGCAGCAACCATAAAAGAAAGGTTTGACTTTTGAGATAGAAAATATTTTTAAAAATATTTTTTACGTAAAATGTGGTGTTTTGCAGTTGCATACAGTACCTCTGGTATTATTTCGGTATGGTGCTGCAGCAACCATAAAAGAAAGATTTGACTTTTGAGATAGAAAATATTTTTAAAAATATTTTTTACGTCAAATGTGGTGTTTTGCAGCAATGACCGGTATTATTTCGGTATGGTGCTGCAACAACCATATAAGAAAGGTTTGACTTTTGAGATAGAAAATATTTTAAAAATATTTTTTACGTCTAATGTGGTGTTTTGCAGTTGCAAACATTATCTCTGATATTATTTCGGTAAAATGCCGCAACGACCATATAAGAAAGGTTTGACTTTTGAGATAGAAAATATTTTTAAAAATATTTTTTACGCCTAATGTGGTGTTTCGCAGTTGCATACAGTAACTCTGGTATTTTTTCGGTATGGTGCTGCAGCAACCATAAAAGAAAGGTTTGACTTTTGCGATAGAAAATATTTTCAAAAATATATTTTACGCCTAATGTGGTGTTTCGCAGTTGCATACAGTAACTCTGGTATTTTTTCGGTATGGTGCTGCAGCAACCATAAAAGAAAGGTTTGACTTTTGAGATAGAAAATATTTTTAAAAATATTTTTTACGTAAAATGTGGTGTTTTGCAGTTGCATACAGTACCTCTGGTATTATTTCGGTATAATGCTGCAACAACCATATAAGAAAGGTTTGACTTTTGAGATAGAAAATATTTTTAAAAATATTTTTTACGTCAAATGTGGTGTTTTGCAGTTGCACCCCGTAACTCTTGTATTACTTCGGTATTGTGCTGCAACAACCATATAAGAAAGGTTTGACTTTTGAGATAGAAAATATTTTTAAAAATATTTTTTACGTCTAATGTGGTGTTTTGCAGTTGCAAACATTAACTCTGATATTATTTCGGTAAAATGCCGCAACGACCATATAAGAAAGGTTTGACTTTTGAGATAGAAAATATTTTTAAAAATATTTTTTACGTAAAATGTGGTGTTTTGCAGTTGCATACAGTATCTCTGGTATTATTTCGGTATGGTGCTGCAACAACCATATAAGAAAGGTTTGACTTTTGAGATAGAAAATATTTTTAAAAATATTTTTTACGTCAAATGTGGTGTTTTGCAGCAATGACCGGTATTATTTCGGTATTGTGCTGCAACAACCATATAAGAAAGGTTTGACTTTTGAGATAGAAAATATTTTTAAAAATATTTTTTACGTCTAATGTGGTGTTTTGCAGTTGCAAACATTAACTCTGATATTATTTCGGTAAAATGCCGCAACGACCATATAAGAAAGGTTTGACTTTTGAGATAGAAAATATTTTTAAAAATATTTTTTACGTCAAATGTGGTGTTTTGCAGCAATGACCGGTATTATTTCGGTATGGTGCTGCAACAACCATATAAGAAAGGTTTGACTTTTGCGATAGAAAATATTTTCAAAAATATATTTTACGCCTAATGTGGTGTTTCGCAGTTGCATACAGTAACTCTGGTATTTTTTCGGTATGGTGCTGCAGCAACCATAAAAGAAAGGTTTGACTTTTGAGATAGAAAATATTTTTAAAAATATTTTTTACGTAAAATGTGGTGTTTTGCAGTTGCATACAGTACCTCTGGTATTATTTCGGTATAATGCTGCAACAACCATATAAGAAAGGTTTGACTTTTGAGATAGAAAATATTTTTAAAAATATTTTTTACGTCTAATGTGGTGTTTTGCAGTTGCAAACATTAACTCTGATATTATTTCGGTAAAATGCCGCAACGACCATATAAGAAAGGTTTGACTTTTGAGATAGAAAATATTTTTAAAAATATTTTTTACGTAAAATGTGGTGTTTTGCAGTTGCATACAGTATCTCTGGTATTATTTCGGTATGGTGCTGCAACAACCATATAAGAAAGGTTTGACTTTTGAGATAGAAAATATTTTTAAAAATATTTTTTACGTCAAATGTGGTGTTTTGCAGCAATGACCGGTATTATTTCGGTATTGTGCTGCAACAACCATATAAGAAAGGTTTGACTTTTGAGATAGAAAATATTTTTAAAAATATTTTTTACGTCTAATGTGGTGTTTTGCAGTTGCAAACATTAACTCTGATATTATTTCGGTAAAATGCCGCAACGACCATATAAGAAAGGTTTGACTTTTGAGATAGAAAATATTTTTAAAAATATTTTTTACGTCAAATGTGGTGTTTTGCAGCAATGACCGGTATTATTTCGGTATGGTGCTGCAACAACCATATATAATTATATAATTTATTTTCATGCTCTAACACATGATAAAAAACAAACAAAATCAATACAATAAAAAAGAAACAATAAAAAAATTGACATATATGTACAAATAAAAAGAAAAGATAAAATTTAAAAATTCAATTTCAACAATAAAATTTTACATAGGTAAAAAAATACAATTCAAACAATTTTTCAAAACTTTAAACTTTTAATGCCATAATGCCTCTCTTAAAAAGATTGGGGGTGGTATATTGTAAATGACGTGGTAGTTTTGTGTATTTGGAAACAGTTCTAAAAGTAAAAAAGTTTCTTTTAATGACTTTTTTAGAGTTTGGAATTTCCAGTTTTTTGGAAGATCCTCTAGTTTTTGAAGTTCGAACTGATAGATCCAATTTACAATTTATTTTTCCCGAAAGATAATCATTCAAAAAAATAAGATCAAACTTATTTCTTCGAATTTCTAGAGATTCAATACCTAACATTTCAAGTTTTTCTTCGTATGGAGCATTAAAATGAGGACGAAGTTCACGAGACCTGAGAAAAATAAGTTTTAGAGCTACTTTTTGGACTTTTTCTAATTTATCAATCAAATAAACTTGGGTTGGATTAAAGACAGGTGTCGAAAATTCAACCAAGGGACGAACATAAGATTGATACATATGAAGTAAGAGTTTAGGAGAATGAGATTTAAGAGATTTGAAAAGAATAAAAAGACGAGATAAAGCTTTTTTTGAAATAGTTTTGATATGAGCTTTCCAGCTCAAATCATCCGAAACGATTAAACCAAGATCCCTGAGAGAATTTTGGTTATTTGGAAGTTTTTGATTTTTCAAAAAATATGATATTTTTGGATTTTTATCTGGAAGACAATGAAGAACATTGCACTTCTCGATAGCAATCTCAAGCTCATTTTGATCCATCCATATTTCAAGTTTTCCAAGAAAAATTTGAAGAGGAGGATTAGTTAAAGATAAATTGGAAGAAAAAGCTTTTAGATCATCAGCAAAGAGTTTATTTTCAACTTCTGGAGTTTCACAAAAAGAAATAAGATCGGAAATGAAAAATAGAAATAAAATTGGCCCGAGCTTAGATCCTTGTGGAACCCCAGAATTTGCATCAAAAGAATCAGAAAGAGAATCCCCAATTTTGACCCTAAATTTCCGGTTAGAGAGAAAAGCTTGAATCCAAGCAATGATAGAATTTGGAACATTTGCATTTTTGAGTTTTCGAAAAAGTAAAAAATGTTTCATTCTATCGAAAGCTTTTTTAACATCAAAATAAATTATATCAACAGAAATATTTTTTTCAGCTTTGGAGGTGATATAATCAAAAGTCTCAACTAATTGAGTTGTGACAGATTTGGATTTTGTAAAACCATGTTGGCATGGAGGAATAAGATTATTTTTAGAAAAGAAATCATTCAAAAAATCTATTACAATTTTTTGAGGAATCATAGATAAAGAACAATTTAAAGAGATAGGACGATAATTGGAAGCAAGGTGTTTGTCACCTTTTTTAAAAATAGGAATTACATGAGAAATTTTCCATATTTCAGGAACTTTAGATTGCAAAAAAGATAAATTGATGATTTTAGTAATAGGTTTTGCCAAAGTTAAAAAACATTTTTTGAGAACAATATAAGGAATTCCATCGGGTGAAGTGTTACATTTTGGTTTAAGTTTTTGAAGGAATTCCTTACATTGTTCTACAGTAAGAAAAGAGAGAGAACTGTCTTTGACAGGAAAACAATCCTCAAAAATTGGTGATTTCTCAGAATGAAAATTATTCAAAAAATTTTTACCAAAAACAGCAGTTTTTTCAAAATCCGAAAATAAAGTTTTTGATTCAGTTGAAATTGCAGGAATTGACGAGTCGTTTTTGAGGTATTTGGCAAGATGATTAAAAATGCCTTTGCTACCGTATTTTTTCAAAATATTTTTTTCTTTTTCTCGTTTTTCCTGAATTGATAATTTATTTAACTTTTTAGAGATAAGAGAAATGGTTTTAAAATTGGCTGCTGTTTTTGGTAAAGATTTCTGAAAATTGATCATAGATCTCATTTTTGGAGATATCTTATCTTCAGAAGAAGGAGAAACAGTTTTAACAAAAAGAGAGATCGCCTCATTAACAATTTTACAAAATTGAGAACAAGCCTGATCTACAGTAATGTTTTTTTGGTCCAAAAATTCCCATTTTTGTTCAAAAAAGAAAAAGTTCATGGATAAAAAGTCGGCTTTTTTAAAGTTTTTAAAAGAAAGAGAAGGTTTTGGAGGAGGATTATCAGAACATTTCAAAGAAAAATTAACAACATTATGATCAGAGCCGAAAAATCCTGGATCTGTCGAAACGTTAAAAATATTTTGTGGAAAATTTGAAATGACAAGATCCAGGATATTTTCTTTTCTGGTTGGAATTGTTACGGAATTCGACATCCCAGATTCAAAAAGAAAATCAAGAAATAATTTTTCTTTCAAAAAATTACTTGACTTGGTTTCCCAGTTAATTTCTGGCATGTTAAAATCCCCAACAAGAAGAATTTCAGAAGAAGAGTTAGATTGTAAAGATAAAAGAAGTTCACAAAAATCTCTTACAGTATCCGTTTGGATATCTGGAGGGATATATGTGACAATTAAAGTGAAAGAAAAAGTTCCGAAAAAGATGTCCAAAACAAGATATTCGATATTTTTGATAGAAGGAGTTTTTCTAACCGTAAAAGGAAAATGTTTTGGAATGAAGGCGCAAACACCTCCACCCCGAGACTTTTTCGAATTGGATCTATCAGCTCGAACAACAATAAAATTAGAGTCTCCGACAAGAGTTGAATTGTCATTAAAAGAAACATTTTTGGAATTTAAAAAAGTTTCCGTAACACAAAAAATTGAATTTGGATAGGTTTTTAGAGTGGAAATCAAAAAGGTTTCTTTTTTAGAGAGACTTCTGGCATTAAAAAGCTTAAAGTTAAGAATAAAAGGATACAATGAAAATGAATTTAAAAAACCTAATCTACTAATACAATTAATATTCAAATTTTCAACCGACCTAATTTTTTCCACTTGGCGTTGAGAGGCTTGAATGAAAGCTTTGAGAAGTATTGAGAGGAGATGTAGGAGCACTTGGAGCAGATACTTTTGAGTATTTCAATTCATTTAATGGATCACGAATAACTTCAGGTTTCTTATCAACAACTTTGATGCAGATTTTACCAGCATAAATCGTATATTCTTGATGGCGATTTGACTGTTGTAGTTCTTGAACACGAGCTTGTTGCTTTTTGAATAAATCATTTTCAAATTTGCGTTGTTCAGCAGACAAGGATTTCCGAAGTAGAATTTTCTTATCTTTGAATGAAGATGAATCTTTAATATTTTTTGCATTTGAGAGAATAGCTTTGGCTTGAGCACTGGTTTGGAGCCTAACTTTTAAGAGTCGAGGTTGAGGTTTAACACCTTTTTCACCAGCTTTCTTTTCTTTAATAGTTCCCATACGGAAAGTTTCAACAACACATGCTTCAACTTTCATTTCATCGATTAATCGTTTGACATTTGCAGTATCATCAGCCATTCTTTCTGATGGAGTTTCTTTTGTTGATTCCGGAAATCGAGCAATGACAATACATCTTTTTCGTTCTTTTTCTTCAGCATTAAGGTTTACAGTATTAATTGATTCAGTTGGAAATTGTCGATAATTTTCAGGTTGTTTTTCGATCAATAATTTTTGAGTTTCAATGAGATCTTTTTGAGTTACAATACAAACAGCTTGAGTTTGAATCATATCATCTTTAGCACTAATAATTTTTTCTTTCATTTGAATTTCAGTTTTTAATCGATCATTTTCAGCTTTCAAGGAATCAATAAAATTTAAAATACCATATTTTGATTTTTCTGAAATAGCACCACGAGCATCTTTCAATTCTTTTTTCAAGATTCAAAAAAACCAAGAGTTCACGTTTTTAAAAAAGAACTGTTGTTTTTTTTTGCAGCAATGACCGGTATTATTTCGGTATTGTGCTGCAACAACCATATAAGAAAGGTTTGACTTTTGCGATAGAAAATATTTTCAAAAATATATTTTACGCCTAATGTGGTGTTTCGCAGTTGCATACAGTAACTCTGGTATTTTTTCGGTATGGTGCTGCAGCAACCATAAAAGAAAGGTTTGACTTTTGAGATAGAAAATATTTTTAAAAATATTTTTTACGTAAAATGTGGTGTTTTGCAGTTGCATACAGTACCTCTGGTATTATTTCGGTATAATGCTGCAACAACCATATAAGAAAGGTTTGACTTTTGAGATAGAAAATATTTTTAAAAATATTTTTTACGTCTAATGTGGTGTTTTGCAGTTGCAAACATTAACTCTGATATTATTTCGGTAAAATGCCGCAACGACCATATAAGAAAGGTTTGACTTTTGAGATAGAAAATATTTTTAAAAATATTTTTTACGTAAAATGTGGTGTTTTGCAGTTGCATACAGTATCTCTGGTATTATTTCGGTATGGTGCTGCAACAACCATATAAGAAAGGTTTGACTTTTGAGATAGAAAATATTTTTAAAAATATTTTTTACGTCAAATGTGGTGTTTTGCAGCAATGACCGGTATTATTTCGGTATTGTGCTGCAACAACCATATAAGAAAGGTTTGACTTTTGAGATAGAAAATATTTTTAAAAATATTTTTTACGTCTAATGTGGTGTTTTGCAGTTGCAAACATTAACTCTGATATTATTTCGGTAAAATGCCGCAACGACCATATAAGAAAGGTTTGACTTTTGAGATAGAAAATATTTTTAAAAATATTTTTTACGTCAAATGTGGTGTTTTGCAGCAATGACCGGTATTATTTCGGTATGGTGCTGCAACAACCATATAAGAAAGGTTTGACTTTTGCGATAGAAAATATTTTCAAAAATATATTTTACGCCTAATGTGGTGTTTCGCAGTTGCATACAGTAACTCTGGTATTTTTTCGGTATGGTGCTGCAGCAACCATAAAAGAAAGGTTTGACTTTTGAGATAGAAAATATTTTTAAAAATATTTTTTACGTAAAATGTGGTGTTTTGCAGTTGCATACAGTACCTCTGGTATTATTTCGGTATAATGCTGCAACAACCATATAAGAAAGGTTTGACTTTTGAGATAGAAAATATTTTTAAAAATATTTTTTACGTCAAATGTGGTGTTTTGCAGTTGCACCCCGTAACTCTTGTATTACTTCGGTATTGTGCTGCAACAACCATATAAGAAAGGTTTGACTTTTGAGATAGAAAATATTTTTAAAAATATTTTTTACGTCTAATGTGGTGTTTTGCAGTTGCAAACATTAACTCTGATATTATTTCGGTAAAATGCCGCAACGACCATATAAGAAAGGTTTGACTTTTGAGATAGAAAATATTTTTAAAAATATTTTTTACGTAAAATGTGGTGTTTTGCAGTTGCATACAGTATCTCTGGTATTATTTCGGTATGGTGCTGCAACAACCATATAAGAAAGGTTTGACTTTTGAGATAGAAAATATTTTTAAAAATATTTTTTACGTCAAATGTGGTGTTTTGCAGCAATGACCGGTATTATTTCGGTATTGTGCTGCAACAACCATATAAGAAAGGTTTGACTTTTGAGATAGAAAATATTTTTAAAAATATTTTTTACGTCTAATGTGGTGTTTTGCAGTTGCAAACATTAACTCTGATATTATTTCGGTAAAATGCCGCAACGACCATATAAGAAAGGTTTGACTTTTGAGATAGAAAATATTTTTAAAAATATTTTTTACGTCAAATGTGGTGTTTTGCAGCAATGACCGGTATTATTTCGGTATGGTGCTGCAACAACCATATAAGAAAGGTTTGACTTTTGCGATAGAAAATATTTTCAAAAATATATTTTACGCCTAATGTGGTGTTTCGCAGTTGCATACAGTAACTATGGTATTTTTTCGGTATGGTGCTGCAGCAACCATAAAAGAAAGGTTTGACTTTTGAGATAGAAAATATTTTTAAAAATATTTTTTACGTAAAATGTGGTGTTTTGCAGTTGCATACAGTACCTCTGGTATTATTTCGGTATGGTGCTGCAACAACCATATAAGAAAGGTTTGACTTTTGAGATAGAAAATATTTTTAAAAATATTTTTTACGTCAAATGTGGTGTTTTGCAGTTGCATACAGTACCTCTGGTATTATTTCGGTATGGTGCTGCAACAACCATATAAGAAAGGTTTGACTTTTGAGATAGAAAATATTTTTAAAAATATTTTTTACGTCAAATGTGGTGTTTTGCAGTTGCACCCCGTAACTCTTGTATTACTTCGGTATTGTGCTGCAACAACCATATAAGAAAGGTTTGACTTTTGAGATAGAAAATATTTTTAAAAATATTTTTTACGTCTAATGTGGTGTTTTGCAGTTGCAAACATTAACTCTGATATTATTTCGGTAAAATGCCGCAACGACCATATAAGAAAGGTTTGACTTTTGAGATAGAAAATATTTTTAAAAATATTTTTTACGTCAAATGTGGTGTTTTACAGTCGCATACAGTAACTGTGTTTTCAAACCTTTCTTATATGGTCGTTGCGGCATTTTACCGAAATAATATCAGAGATAATGTTTGCAACTGCAAAACACCACATTAGACGTAAAAAATATTTTTAAAATATTTTCTATCTCAAAAGTCAAACCTTTCTTTTATGGTTGCTGCAGCACCATACCGAAATAATACCGGTCATTGCTGCAAAACACCACATTAGACGTAAAAAATATTTTTAAAAATATTTTCTATCTCTAAAGTCAAACCTTTCTTATATGGTTGTTGCAGCACCATACCGAAGTAATACAAGAGTTACGGGGTGCAACTGCAAAACACCACATTTGACGTAAAAAATATTTTTAAAAATATTTTCTATCTCAAAAGTCAAACCTTTCTTATATGGTTGTTGCAGCACCATACCGAAATAATACCAGAGGTACTGTATGCAACTGCAAAACACCACATTTTACGTAAAAAATATTTTTAAAAATATTTTCTATCTCAAAAGTCAAACCTTTCTTTTATGGTTGCTGCAGCACCATACCGAAAAAATACCAGAGTTACTGTATGCAACTGCGAAACACCACATTAGGCGTAAAATATATTTTTGAAAATATTTTCTATCGCAAAAGTCAAACCTTTCTTATATGGTTGTTGCAGCACCATACCGAAATAATACCGGTCATTGCTGCAAAACACCACATTTGACGTAAAAAATATTTTTAAAAATATTTTCTATCTCAAAAGTCAAACCTTTCTTATATGGTTGTTGCAGCACAATACCGAAATAATACCGGTCATTGCTGCAAAACACCACATTTGACGTAAAAAATATTTTTAAAAATATTTTCTATCTCAAAAGTCAAACCTTTCTTATATGGTTGTTGCAGCACCATACCGAAATAATACCGGTCATTGCTGCAAAACACCACATTTGACGTAAAAAATATTTTTAAAAATATTTTCTATCTCAAAAGTCAAACCTTTCTTATATGGTTGTTGCAGCACCATACCGAAATAATACCAGAGGTACTGTATGCAACTGCAAAACACCACATTTGACGTAAAAAATATTTTTAAAAATATTTTCTATCTCAAAAGTCAAACCTTTCTTATATGGTTGTTGCAGCACCATACCGAAATAATACCAGAGGTACTGTATGCAACTGCAAAACACCACATTTTACGTAAAAAATATTTTTAAAAATATTTTCTATCTCAAAAGTCAAACCTTTCTTATATGGTTGTTGCAGCACCATACCGAAATAATACCGGTCATTGCTGCAAAACACCACATTTGACGTAAAAAATATTTTTGAAAATATTTTCTATCTCAAAAGTCAAACCTTTCTTATATGGTCGTTGCGGCATTTTACCGAAATAATATCAGAGATAATGTTTGCAACTGCAAAACACCACATTAGACGTAAAAAATATTTTTAAAAATATTTTCTATCTCTGAAGTCAAACCTTTCTTATATGGTTGTTGCAGCACCATACCGAAGTAATACAAGAGTTACGGGGTGCAACTGCAAAACACCACATTTGACGTAAAAAATATTTTTAAAAATATTTTCTATCTCAAAAGTCAAACCTTTCTTATATGGTTGTTGCAGCACCATACCGAAATAATACCAGAGGTACTGTATGCAACTGCAAAACACCACATTTTACGTAAAAAATATTTTTAAAAATATTTTCTATCTCAAAAGTCAAACCTTTCTTTTATGGTTGCTGCAGCACCATACCGAAAAAATACCAGAGTTACTGTATGCAACTGCGAAACACCACATTAGGCGTAAAATATATTTTTGAAAATATTTTCTATCGCAAAAGTCAAACCTTTCTTATATGGTTGTTGCAGCACCATACCGAAATAATACCGGTCATTGCTGCAAAACACCACATTTGACGTAAAAAATATTTTTAAAAATATTTTCTATCTCAAAAGTCAAACCTTTCTTATATGGTTGTTGCAGCACAATACCGAAATAATACCGGTCATTGCTGCAAAACACCACATTTGACGTAAAAAATATTTTTAAAAATATTTTCTATCTCAAAAGTCAAACCTTTCTTATATGGTTGTTGCAGCACCATACCGAAATAATACCAGAGGTACTGTATGCAACTGCAAAACACCACATTTTACGTAAAAAATATTTTTAAAAATATTTTCTATCTCAAAAGTCAAACCTTTCTTTTATGGTTGCTGCAGCACCATACCGAAATAATACCGGTCATTGCTGCAAAACACCACATTTGACGTAAAAAATATTTTTAAAAATATTTTCTATCTCAAAAGTCAAACCTTTCTTATATGGTTGTTGCAGCACCATACCGAAATAATACCAGAGGTACTGTATGCAACTGCAAAACACCCCATTTGACGTAAAAAATATTTTTAAAAATATTTTCTATCTCTAAAGTCAAACCTTTCTTATATGGTTGTTGCAGCACCATACCGAAGTAATACAAGAGTTACGGGGTGCAACTGCAAAACACCACATTTGACGTAAAAAATATTTTCTATCTCAAAAGTCAAACCTTTCTTATATGGTTGTTGCAGCACCATACCGAAATAATACCGGTCATTGCTGCAAAACACCACATTTGACGTAAAAAATATTTTTGAAAATATTTTCTATCGCAAAAGTCAAACCTTTCTTATATGGTTGTTGCAGCACCATACCGAAATAATACCGGTCATTGCTGCAAAACACCACATTTGACGTAAAAAATATTTTTAAAAATATTTTCTATCTCAAAAGTCAAACCTTTCTTATATGGTCGTTGCAGCACCATACCGAAGTAATACAAGAGTTACGGGGTGCAACTGCAAAACACCACATTTGACGTAAAAAATATTTTCTATCTCAAAAGTCAAACCTTTCAATTATGGTTGCTGCAGCACCATACCGAAATAATACCGGTCATTGCTGCAAAACACCACATTTGACGTAAAAAATATTTTTAAAAATATTTTCTATCTCAAAAGTCAAACCTTTCTTATATGGTCGTTGCGGCATTTTACCGAAATAATATCAGAGATAATGTTTGCAACTGCAAAACACCACATAAGACGTAAAAAATATTTTTAAAAATATTTTCTATCTCTAAAGTCAAACCTTTCTTATATGGTTGTTGCAGCACCATACCGAAGTAATACAAGAGTTACGGGGTGCAACTGCAAAACACCACATTTGACGTAAAAAATATTTTTAAAAATATTTTCTATCTCAAAAGTCAAACCTTTCTTATATGGTTGTTGCAGCACCATACCGAAATAATACCAGAGGTACTGTATGCAACTGCAAAACACCACATTTGACGTAAAAAATATTTTTAAAAATATTTTCTATCTCAAAAGTCAAACCTTTCTTATATGGTTGTTGCAGCACAATACCGAAATAATACCGGTCATTGCTGCAAAACACCACATTTGACGTAAAAAATATTTTTAAAAATATTTTCTATCTCAAAAGTCAAACCTTTCTTATATGGTTGTTGCAGCACCATACCGAAACAATACCAGAGGTACTGTATGCAACTGCAAAACACCACATTTTACGTAAAAAATATTTTTAAAAATATTTTCTATCTCAAAAGTCAAACCTTTCAATTATGGTTGCTGCAGCACCATACCGAAGTAATACCGGTCATTGCTGCAAAACACCACATTTGACGTAAAAAATATTTTTAAAAATATTTTCTATCTCAAAAGTCAAACCTTTCTTATATGGTCGTTGCGGCATTTTACCGAAATAATATCAGAGATAATGTTTGCAACTGCAAAACACCACATTAGACGTAAAAAATATTTTTAAAAATATTTTCTATCTCTAAAGTCAAACCTTTCTTATATGGTTGTTGCAGCACCATACCGAAGTAATACAAGAGTTACGGGGTGCAACTGCAAAACACCACATTTGACGTAAAAAATATTTTTAAAAATATTTTCTATCTCTAAAGTCAAACCTTTCTTATATGGTTGTTGCAGCACCATACCGAAGTAATACAAGAGTTACGGGGTGCAACTGCAAAACACCACATTTGACGTAAAAAATATTTTTAAAAATATTTTCTATCTCTAAAGTCAAACCTTTCTTATATGGTTGTTGCAGCACCATACCGAAGTAATACAAGAGTTACGGGGTGCAACTGCAAAACACCACATTTGACGTAAAAAATATTTTTAAAAATATTTTCTATCTCAAAAGTCAAACCTTTCTTTTATGGTTGCTGCAGCACCATACCGAAAAAATACCAGAGTTACTGTATGCAACTGCGAAACACCACATTAGGCGTAAAATATATTTTTGAAAATATTTTCTATCGCAAAAGTCAAACCTTTCTTATATGGTTGTTGCAGCACCATACCGAAATAATACCGGTCATTGCTGCAAAACACCACATTTGACGTAAAAAATATTTTTAAAAATATTTTCTATCTCAAAAGTCAAACCTTTCTTATATGGTCGTTGCGGCATTTTACCGAAATAATATCAGAGTTAATGTTTGCAACTGCAAAACACCACATTAGACGTAAAAAATATTTTTAAAAATATTTTCTATCTCAAAAGTCAAACCTTTCTTATATGGTCGTTGCGGCATTTTACCGAAATAATATCAGAGATAATGTTTGCAACTGCAAAACACCACATTAGACGTAAAAAATATTTTTAAAAATATTTTCTATCTCTAAAGTCAAACCTTTCTTTTATGGTTGCTGCAGCACCATACCGAAAAAATACCAGAGTTACTGTATGCAACTGCGAAACACCACATTAGGCGTAAAATATATTTTTGAAAATATTTTCTATCGCAAAAGTCAAACCTTTCTTATATGGTTGTTGCAGCACCATACCGAAATAATACCGGTCATTGCTGCAAAACACCACATTTGACGTAAAAAATATTTTTAAAAATATTTTCTATCTCAAAAGTCAAACCTTTCTTATATGGTCGTTGCGGCATTTTACCGAAATAATATCAGAGATAATGTTTGCAACTGCAAAACACCACATTAGACGTAAAAAATATTTTTAAAATATTTTCTATCTCAAAAGTCAAACCTTTCTTATATGGTTGTTGCAGCACCATACCGAAATAATACCGGTCATTGCTGCAAAACACCACATTTGACGTAAAAAATATTTTTAAAAATATTTTCTATCTCAAAAGTCAAACCTTTCTTACATGGTTGTTGCAGCACCATACCGAAATAATACCAGAGGTACTGTATGCAACTGCAAAACACCACATTTGACGTAAAAAATATTTTTAAAAATATTTTCTATCTCTTAAGTCAAACCTTTCTTATATGGTTGTTGCAGCACCATACCGAAGTAATACAAGAGTTACGGGGTGCAACAGCAAAACACCACATTTGACGTAAAAAATATTTTAAAAAATATTTTCTATCTCAAAAGTCAAACCTTTCTTATATGGTCGTTGCGGCATTTTATCGAAATAATACCGGAGTTACTGTATGCAACTGCAAAACACCACAATAGACGTAAAAAATATTTTGAAAAATATTTTCTATCTCAAAAGTCAAACCTTTCTTTTATGGTTGTTGCAGCACCATACCGAAATAATACCGGTCATTGCTGCAAAACACCACATTAGACGTAAAAAATATTTTTAAAAATATTTTCTATCTCAAACGTCAAACCTTTCTTTTATGGTTGCTGCAGCACCATACCGAAATAATACCGGTCATTGCTGCAAAACACCACATTTGACGTAAAAAATATTTTTAAAAATATTTTCTATCTCAAAAGTCAAATCTTTCTTTTATGGTTGCTGCAGCACCATACCGAAATAATACCGGAGTTACTGTTTGCAACTGCAAAACACCACATTAAACGTAAAAAATATTTTTAAAATATTTTCTATCTCAAAAGTCAAATCTTTCTTTTATGGTTGCTGCAGCACCATACCGAAATAATATAAAAATATTTTTAATAATACCGGTCATTGCTGCAAAACACCACATTTGACGAGGTTTGACTTTTGAGATAGAAAATATTTTTAAAAATATTTTTTACGTCAAATGTGGTGTTTTGCAGTCGCATACAGTAACTCTGGTATTATTTCGGTATAATGCTGCAACAACCATATAAGAAAGGTTTGACTTTTAAGAAAGAAAATATTTTTAAAAATATTTTTTACGTCTAACGTGGTGTTTTGCAGTCGCATACAGTAACTCTGGTATTATTTCGGTATAATGCTGCAACAACCATATAAGAAAGGTTTGACTTTTGAGGTAGAAAATATTTTAAAAAATATTTTTTACGTCAAATGTGGTGTTTTGCAGCAATGACCGGTATTATTTCGGTATGGTGCTGCAACAAACATATAAGAAAGGTTTGACTTTTGAGATAGAAAATATTTTTAAAAATATTTTTTACGTTTAATGTGGTGTTATGCAGTTGCAAACAGTAACTCTGGTATTATTTCGGTATAATGCTGCAACAACCATATAAGAAAGGTCTGACTTTTGAGGTAGAAAATATTTTAAAAAATATTTTTTACGTCAAATGTGGTGTTTTGCAGTCGCATACAGTAACTCTGGTATTATTTCGGTATAATGCTGCAACAACCATATAAGAAAGGTTTGACTTTTAAGAAAGAAAATATTTTTAAAAATATTTTTTACGTCTAACGTGGTGTTTTGCAGTCGCATACAGTAACTCTGGTATTATTTCGGTATAATGCTGCAACAACCATATAAGAAAGGTTTGACTTTTGAGGTAGAAAATATTTTAAAAAATATTTTTTACGTCAAATGTGGTGTTTTGCAGCAATGACCGGTATTATTTCGCTATAATGCTGCAACGACCATATAAGAAAGGTTTGACTTTTGAGATAGAAAATATTTTTAAAAATATTATTTACGTCAAATGTGGTGTTTTGCAGCAATGACCGGTATTATTTCGGTATGGTGCTGCAACAACCATATAAGAAAGGTTTGTTGCAGCACCACGTAAAAAATATTTTTAAAAATATTTTTTACGTCAAATGTGGTGTTTTGCAGCAATGACCGGTATTATTTCGGTAAAATGCCGCAACGACCATATAAGAATGGTTTGACTTTTGAGATAGAAAATATTTTAAAAAATATTTTTTACGTCAAATGTGGTGTTTTGCAGTCGCATACAGTAACTCTGGTATTATTTCGGTATGGTGCTGCAACAAACATATAAGAAAGGTTTGACTTTTGAGATTGAAAATATTTTTAAAAATATTTTTTACGTCTAATGTGGTGTTTTGCAGTCGCATACAGTAACTCTGGTATTATTTCGGTATAATGCGGCAACAACCATATAAGAAAGGTTTGTCTTTTGAGATAGAAAATATTTTTAAAAATATTTTTTACGTCAAATGTGGTGTTTTGCAGCAATGACCGGTATTATTTCGGTATGGTGCTGCAACAAACATATAAGAAAGGTTTGACTTTTGAGATAGAAAATATTTTTAAAAATATTTTTTACGTTTAATGTGGTGTTATGCAGTTGCAAACAGTAACTCTGGTATTATTTCGGTATAATGCTGCAACAACCATATAAGAAAGGTTTGACTTTTGAGGTAGAAAATATTTTAAAAAATATTTTTTACGTCAAATGTGGTGTTTTGCAGTCGCATACAGTAACTCTGGTATTATTTCGGTATAATGCTGCAACAACCATATAAGAAAGGTTTGACTTTTAAGATAGAAAATATTTTTAAAAATATTTTTTACGTCTAATGTGGTGTTTTGCAGTCGCATACAGTAACTCTGGTATTATTTCGGTATAATGCTGCAACAACCATATAAGAAAGGTTTGACTTTTGAGGTAGAAAATATTTTAAAAAATATTTTTTACGTCAAATGTGGTATTTTGCAGCAATGACCGGTATTATTTCGCTATAATGCTGCAACGACCATATAAGAAAGGTTTGACTTTTGAGATAGAAAATATTTTTAAAAATATTTTTTACGTCTAATGTAGTCTTTTGCAGTTGCATACAGTAACTCTGGTATTATTTCGGTAAAATGCCGCAACGACCATATAAGAAAGGTTTGACTTTTGAGATAGAAAATATTTTTAAAAATATTTTTTACGTCAAATGTGGTTTTTTGCAGCAATGACCGGTATTATTTCGGTATGGTGCTGCAACAACCATATAAGAAAGGTTTGACTTTTGAGATACAGTATGCCCAGAAAAGATAGAGCCACCCAAGAATATGCAGATATTGAGATTGGGAGTAAAGATAAAAACATATAGATTTCAGATTCGGATTCAGCATGTCAAAAAACCTATAAACCCACAGAATTATCTAAAATGCCTTTCTGGTAATGTTTTTACAGTAATAAATGTTAAAATTCCCTGCCCAAAAATGATAGAGCCACTTTCGAAAAAATTTGCATATGGCACGATATAAAGGAACTGGCTATCAGGGGTTGTTAAACATGCTTATTTTAGCTCATCTGTGAAGAAAAAATCAAACAATCTTCATTGGCACCAATTTGGCGCCATGTTGAAAATGGCATTTTTGCCATTTTTGGCATTTTTTGAGTGCCTGCAAAATGGCCATGAAGCAAGTTTGACAAAAACTGCCAATGCTATTTCGTAGTCCTATATGTGGCTAATAAGTCCCCAAAGTTTCATAGCTCCATCTTATCTAGTTTTCGTTAGACATGACTTTGAAAATCTACACTTCAGCCATTTTTCAGCTTTTTTGAGCAAAATTCCTTGTTTTTTCACATTTTGCAGTTACTTTGAAATTATGGCTAACGAAAACTAGATAAGATGGAGCTATGAAACTTTGGGGACTTATTAGCCACATATAGGACTACGAAATAGCATTGGCAGTTTTTGTCAAACTTGCTTCATGGCCATTTTGCAGGCACTCAAAAAATGCCAAAAATGGCAAAAATGCCATTTTCAACATGGCGCCAAATTGGTGCCAATGAAGATTGTTTGATTTTTTCTTCACAGATGAGCTAAAATAAGCATGTTTAACAACCCCTGATAGCCAGTTCCTTTATATCGTGCCATATGCAAATTTTTTCGAAAGTGGCTCTATCATTTTTGGGCAGGGAATTTTAACATTTATTACTGTAAAAACATTACCAGAAAGGCATTTTAGATAATTCTGTGGGTTTATAGGTTTTTTGACATGCTGAATCCGAATCTGAAATCTATATGTTTTTATCTTTACTCCCAATCTCAATATCTGCATATTCTTGGGTGGCTCTATCTTTTCTGGGCATACTGTAGAATTTTTTTTTGGAATAAAAACGACGCCAAATTTTTTGTGGTCGCTTTGAAAAGTATAAAAGCAACTTGATTTCGTTTTTATTTGCCCTTTTTAATTTATTTTTGTTATTCTACGTTGCCGCTGCTTCTTATTTTTTCCCCCATCATTTTCTTTGTTGATAATTGATGCTTGATTTTTATTTTTTATTATAACATTCATGATCTGGAAAATCCTATTCGAGCATTAACTTTTTCCAGCTTTTCTAAAATGATATATGATTTCGATAGTGATATATGATTTCGATAGTTCATGAACAACATCATTACCCCAATGAATAACGTCGATAGTTGTGGGATACGGTACTTGAATGCATTTTGAGATAACAAAAACCCGAAATAAATTGATAACAATTTATTAAAACAAAATGTAACAAAATGATATAAATGCAAAAGTAACAAACAAAAACCTTTAAAAAAAGGCATTACAGTATTAACAATCTCACTCACAAAATAAAAACATTAATCTTAAAAAACAAAATCCATTTTAGTCACAGTGGCGCAGTGGTTAGAAGCTCGCTTCTAGTTCCATACTGGCGGGGTTCGATTCCCCGTCAGAGTTGCCATTAGACCGTTGACGATCCCGGTGAAATATTCGTAGCGTATCTTTATGTCGTGGTAGCGGAACACAATTTTTCGTCTGTGCTGGTGATCAAATTTTTTGCTCTCAAATTATTATTTTTTTTTTATTCTCAAATATTTATTAATTCAATATGAGTATTGAAACTTTGAAAAAAGAATTGAAAGATGCTCGTGGTGCTATTTCAGAAAAATCAAAATATGGTATTTTAAATTTTATTGATTCCTTGAAAGCTGAAAATGATCGATTAAAAACTGAAATTCAAATGAAAGAAAAAATTATTAGTGCTAAAGATGATATGATTCAAACTCTAGCTGTTTGTATTGTAACTCAAAAAGATCTCATTGAAACTCAAAAATTATTGATTGAAAAACAACCTGAAAATTATCGACAATTTCCAACTGAATCAATTAATACTGTAAACCTTAATGCTGAAGAAAAAAAACGAAAAAGATGTATTGTCATTGCTCGATTTTCTGAATCAACAAAAGAAACTCCATCAGAAAGAATGGCTGATGATACTGCAAATGTCAAACGATTAATCGATGAAATGAAAGTTGAAGCATGTGTTGTTGAAACTTTCCGTATGGGAACTATTAAAGAAAAGAAAGCTGGTGAAAAAGCTGTTAATCCTCAACCTCGACTCTTAAAAGTTAGGCTCCAAACCAGTGCTCAAGCCAAAGCTATTCTCTTAAATGCAAAAAATATTAAAGATTCATCTTCATTCAAAGATAAGAAAATTCTACTTCGGAAATCCTTGTCTGCTGAACAACGCAAATTTGAAAATGATTTATTCAAAAAGCAAAAAGCCCGTGTTCAAGAACTTCAACAGTCAAATCGCCATCAAGAATATACGATTTATGCTGGTAAAATCTGCATCAAAGTTGTTGATAAGAAACCTGAAGTTATTTGTGATCCATTAAATGAATTGAAATACTCAAAAGTATCTGCTCCAAGTGCTCCTACATCTCCTCTCAATACTTCTCAAAGCTTTCATTCAAGCCTCTCAACGCCAAGTGGAAAAAATTAGGTCGGTTGTAAATTTGAATATTAAATGTAGTAGTAGATTAGGTTTTTTAAATTCATTTTCATTGTATCCTTTTATTCTTAACTTTAAGCTTTTTAATGCCAGGAGTCTCTCTAAAAAAGAAACCTTTTTGATTTCCACTCTAAAAACCTATCCAAATTCAATTTTTTGTGTTACGGAAACTTTTTTAAATTCCAAAAATGTTTCTTTTAATGACAATTCAACTCTTGTCGGAGACTCTAATTTTATTGTTGTTCGAGCTGATAGATCCAATTCGAAAAACTCTCGGGGTGGAGGTGTTTGCGCCTTCATTCCAAAACATTTTCCTTTTACGGTTAGAAAAAGTCCTTCTATCAAAAATATTGAATATCTTGTTTTGGACATCTTTTTCGGAACTTTTTCTTTCACTTTAATTGTCACATATATCCCTCCAGATATCCAAACGGATACTGTAAGAGATTTTTGTGAACTTCTTTTATCTTTACAATCTAACTCTTCTTCTGATATTCTTCTTGTTGGGGATTTTAACATGCCAGAAATTAACTGGGAAACCAAGTCAAGTAATTTTTTGAAAGAAAAATTATTTCTTGATTTTCTTTTTGAATCTGGGATGTCAAATTCCGTAACAATTCCAACCAGAAAAGAAAATATCCTGGATCTTGTCATTTCAAATTTTCCACAAAATATTTCTAACGTTTCGACAGATCCAGGATTTTTCGGCTCTGATCATAATGTTGTTAATTTTTTTTTGAAATGTTCTGATAATCCTCCTCCAAAACCTTCTCTTTCTTTTAAAAACTTTAAAAAAGCCGACTTTTTATCCATGAACTTTTTCTTTTTTGAACAAAAATGGGAATTTTTGGACCAAAAAAACATTACTGTAGATCAAGCTTGTTCTCAATTTTGTAAAATTGTTAATGAAGCGATCTCTCTTTTCGTTAAAACTGTTTCTCCTTCTTCTGAGGATAAGATATCTCCAAAAATGAGATCTATGATTAACTTTCAGAAATCTTTACCAAAAACAGCAGCAAATTTTAAAACCATTTCTCTTATCTCTAAAAAGTTAAATAAATTATCAATTCAGGAAAAACGAGAAAAAGAAAAAAATATTTTGAAAAAATACGGTAGCAAAGGCATTTTTAATCATCTTGCTAAATACCTCAAAAACGACTCGTCTATTCCTGCAATTTCAACTGAATCAAAAACTGTATTTTCCGATTTTGAAAAAACTGCTGTTTTTGATAAAAATTTTTTGAATAATTTTCATTCTGAGAAATCACCAATTTTTGAGGATTGTTTTCCTGTCAAAGACAGTTCTCTCTCTTTTCTTACTGTAGAACAATGTAAGGAATTCCTTCAAAAACTTAAACCAAAATGTAACACTTCACCGGATGGAATTCCTTATATTGTTCTCAAAAAATGTTTTTTAACTTTGGCAAAACCTATTACTAAAATCATCAATTTATCTTTTTTGCAATCTAAAGTTCCTGAAATATGGAAAACTTCTCATGTAATTCCAATTTTTAAAAAAGGTGACAAACACCTTGCTTCCAATTATCGTCCAATCTCTCTAAATTGTTCTCTTTCTATGATTCCTCAAAAAATTGTAATAGATTTTTTGAATGATTTCTTTTCTAAAAATAATCTTATTCCTGCATGCCAACATGGTTTTACAAAATCTAAATCTGTCACAACTCAATTAGTTGAGACTTTTGATTTTATCACCTCCAAAGCTGAAAAAAATATTTCTGTTGATATAATTTATTTTGATGTTAAAAAAGCTTTCGATAGAATGAAACATTTTTTACTTTTTCGAAAACTCAAAAATGCAAATGTTCCAAATTCTATCATTGCTTGGATTCAAGCTTTTCTCTCTAACCGAAAATTTAGGGTCAAAATTGGGGATTCTCTTTCTGATTCTTTTGATGCAAATTCTGGGGTTCCACAAGGATCTAAGCTCGGGCCAATTTTATTTCTATTTTTCATTTCCGATCTTATTTCTTTTTGTGAAACTCCAGAAGTTGAAAATAAACTCTTTGCTGATGATCTAAAAGCTTTTTCTTCTAATTTATCTTTAACAAATCCTCCACTTCAAATTTTCCTTGGAAAACTTGAAATATGGATGGATCAAAATGAGCTTGAGATTGCTATCGAAAAGTGCAATGTTCTACATTGTCTTCCAGATAAAAATCCAAGAATTTCTTATTTTTTGAAAAATCAAAAACTACCAAATAATCAAAATTCCCTCCGGGATCTTGGTTTAATCGTTTCGGATGATTTGAGCTGGAAAGCTCATATCAAAACTATTTCAAAAAAAGCTTTATCTCGTCTTTTTATTCTTTTCAAATCTCTTAAATCTCATTCTCCTAAACTCTTACTTCATATGTATCAATCTTATCCTCATTTTAATGCTCCATACGAAGAAAAACTTGAAATGTTAGGTAGTGAATCTCTAGAAATTCGAAGAAATAAGTTTGATCTTATTTTTTTGAATGATTATCTTTCGGGAAAAATAAATTGTAAATTGGATCTATCAGTTCGAACTTCAAAAACTAGAGGATCTTCCAAAAAACTGGAAATTCCAAACTCTAAAATAGTCATTAAAAGAAACTTTTTTACTTTTAGAACTGTTTCCAAATACACAAAACTACCACGTCATTTACAATATACCACCCCCAATCTTTTTAAGAGAGGCATTATGGCATTAAAAGTTTAAAGTTTTGAAAAATTGTTTGAATTGTATTTTTTTACCTATGTAAAATTTTATTGTTGAAATTGAATTTTTAAATTTTATCTTTTCTTTTTATTTGTACATATATGTCACTTTTTTATTGATTTTGTTTGTTTTTTATCATGTGTTAGAGCATGAAAATAAATTATTATTATTATTATTATTATTATTTCGGTATAATGCTGCAACGACCATATAAGAAAGGTTTGACTCTTGAGATAGAAAATATTTTTAAAAATATTTTTTACGTTAAATGTGGTGTTTTGCAGCAATGACCGGTATTATTTCGGTATGGTGCTGCAACAACCATATAAGCAAGGTTTGACTTTTGAGATAGAAAATATTTTTAAAAATATTTTTTACGTCTAATGTGGTGTTTTGCAGTTGCATACAGTAACTCTGGTATTATTTCGGTATAATGCTGCAACGACCATATAAGAAAGGTTTGACTTTTGAGATAGAAAATATTTTTAAAAATATTTTTTACGTCTAATGTGGTGTTTTGCAGTTGCATCCAGTAACTCTGGTATTATTTCGGTATAATGCCGCAACGACCATATAAGAAAGGTTTGACTCTTGAGATAGAAAATATTTTTAAAAATATTTTTTACGTCATGTGTGGTGTTTTGCAGCAATGACCGGTATTATTTCGGTATGGTGCTGCAACAACCATATAAGCAAGGTTTGACTTTTGAGATAGAAAATATTTTTAAAAATATTTTTTACGTCTGATGTGGTGTTTTGCAGCAATGACCGGTATTATTTCGGTATGGTGCTGCAACAACCATATAAGAAAGGTTTGACTTTTGAGATAGAAAATATTTTTAAAAATAGTTTATACGTCTAATGTGGTGTTTTGCAGTTGCATACAGTAACTCTGGTATTATTTCGGTATAATGCTGCAACGACCATATAAGAAAGGTTTGACTTTTGAGATAGAAAATATTTTTAAAAATATTTTTTACGTCAAATGTGGTGTTTTGCAGTTGCATACAGTAACTCTGGTATTATTTCGGTATAATGCTGCAACGACCATATAGAAAAGGTTTGACTTTTGAGATAGAAAATATTTTTAAAAATATTTTTTACGTCATATGTGGTGTTTTGCAGCAATGACCGGTATTATTTCGGTATGGTGCTGCAACAACCATATAAGCAAGGTTTGACTTTTGAGATAGAAAATATTTTTAAAAATATTTGTTACGTCTAATGTGGTGTTTTGCAGCAATGACCGGTATTATTTCGGTATGGTGCTGCAACAACCATATAAGAAAGGTTTGACTTTTGAGATAGAAAATATTTTTAAAAATATTTTTTACGTCTAATGTGGTGTTTTGCAGTTGCATACAGTAACTCTGGTATTATTTCGGTATAATGCTGCAACGACCATATAAGAAAGGTTTGACTTTTGAGATAGAAAATATTTTTAAAAATATTTGTTACGTCTAATGTGGTGTTTTGCAGCAATGACCGGTATTATTTCGGTATGGTGCTGCAACAACCATATAAGAAAGGTTTGACTTTTGAGATAGAAAATATTTTTAAAAATATTTTTTACGTCTAATGTGGTGTTTTGCAGCAATGACCTGTATTATTTCGGTATGGTGCTGCAACAACCATATAAGAAAGGTTTGACTTTTGAGATAGAAAAAATTTTTAAAAATATTTTTTACGTCAAATGTGGTGTTTTGCAGCAATGACCGGTATTATTTCGGTATAATGCTGCAACGACCATATAAGAAAGGTTTGACTTTTGAGATAGAAAATATTTTTAAAAATATTTTTTACGTCTAATGTGGTGTTTTGCAGTTGCATACAGTAACTCTGGTATTATTTCGGTATAATGCTGCAACGACCATATAAGAAAGGTTTGACTTTTGAGATAGAAAATATTTTTAAAAATATTTTTTACGTCATATGTGGTGTTTTGCAGCAATGACCGGTATTATTTCGGTATGGTGCTGCAACAACCATATAAGCAAGGTTTGACTTTTGAGATAGAAAATATTTTTAAAAATATTTTTTACGTCTAATGTGGTGTTTTGCAGTTGCATACAGTAACTCTGGTATTATTTCGGTATAATGCTGCAACGACCATATAAGAAAGGTTTGACTTTTGAGATAGAAAATATTTTTAAAAATATTTTTTACGTCTAATGTGGTGTTTTGCAGTTGCATCCAGTCACTCTGGTATTATTTCGGTATAATGCCGCAACGACCATATAAGAAAGGTTTGACTCTTGAGATAGAAAATATTTTAAAAAATATTTTTTACGTTAAATGTGGTGTTTTGCAGTTGCATACAGTAACTCTGGTATTATTTCGGTATAATGCCGCAACAACCATATAAGAAAGGTTTGACTTTTGAGACAGAAAATATTTTAAAAAATATTTTTTACGTTAAATGTGGTGTTTTGCAGCAATGACCGGTATTATTTCGGTATGGTGCTGCAACAACCATATAAGCAAGGTTTGACTTTTGAGATAGAAAATATTTTTAAAAATATTTTTTACGTCTAATGTGGTTTTTTGCAGTTGCATCCAGTCACTCTGGTATTATTTCGGTATAATGTCGCAACGACCATATAAGAAAGGTTTGACTCTTGAGACAGAAAATATTTTTAAAAATATTTTTTACGTCATATGTGGTGTTTTGCAGCAATGACCGGTATTATTTCGGTATGGTGCTGCAACAACCATATAAGAAAGGTTTGACTTTTGAGATAGAAAATATTTTTAAAAATATTTTTTACGACAAATGTGGTGTTTTGCAGCAATGACCGGTATTATTTCGGTATGGTGCTGCAACAACCATATAAGAAAGGTTTGACTTTTGAGATAGAAAATATTTTTAAAAATATTTTTTACGTCTAATGTGGTGTTTTGCAGTTGCATACAGTAACTCTGGTATTATTTCGGTATAATGCTGCAACGACCATATAAGAAAGGTTTGACTTTTGAGATAGAAAATATTTTTAAAAATATTTTTTACGTCTAATGTGGTGTTTTGCAGTTGCATACAGTAACTCTGGTATTATTTCGGTATAATGCTGCAACGACCATATAAGAAAGGTTTGACTTTTGAGATAGAAAATATTTTTAAAAATATTTTTTACGTTAAATGTGGTGTTTTGCAGCAATGACCGGTATTATTTCGGTATAATGCTGCAACGACCATATAAGAAAGGTTTGACTTTTGAGATAGAAAATATTTTTAAAAATATTTTTTACGTCAAATGTGGTGTTTTGCAGCAATGACCGGTATTATTTCGGTATGGTGCTGCAACAACCATATAAGAAAGGTTTGACAATTGAGATAGAAAATATTTTGATAAATATTTTTTACGTCAAATGTGGTGTTTTGCAGCAATGACCGGTATTATTTCGGTATGGTGCTGCAACAACCATATAAGAAAGGTTTGACTTTTGAGATAGAAAATATTTTTAAAAATATTTTTTACGTCTAATATGGTGTTTTGCAGCAATGACCTGTATTATTTCGGTATGGTGCTGCAACAACCATATAAGAAAGGTTTGACTTTTGAGATAGAAAATATTTTTAAAAATATTTTTTACGTCTAATGTGGTGTTTTGCAGTTGCATACAGTAACTCTGGTATTATTTCGGTATAATGCTGCAACGACCATATAAGAAAGGTTTGACTTTTGAGATAGAAAATATTTTTAAAAATATTTTTTACGTCAAATGTGGTGTTTTGCAGCAATGACCGGTATTATTTCGGTATGGTGCTGCAACAACCATATAAGAAAGGTTTGACTTTTGAGATAGAAAATATTTTTAAAAATATTTTTTACGTCAAATGTGGTGTTTTGCAGCAATGACCGGTATTATTTCGGTATAATGCTGCAACGACCATATAAGAAAGGTTTGACTTTTGAGATAGAAAATATTTTTAAAAATATTTTTTACGTCAAATGTGGTGTTTTGCAGCAATGACCGGTATTATTTCTGTATGGTGCTGCAACAACCATATAAGAAAGGTTTGACTTTTGAGATAGAAAATATTTTTAAAAATATTTTTTACGTCTAACGTGGTGTTTTGCAGTTGCATACAGTAACTCTGGTATTATTTCGGTATAATGCTGCAACGACCATATAAGAAAGGTTTGACTCTTGAGACAGAAAATATTTTTAAAAATATTTTTTACGTCATATGTGGTGTTTTGCAGCAATGACCGGTATTATTTCGGTATGGTGCTGCAACAACCATATAAGAAAGGTTTGACTTTTGAGATAGAAAATATTTTTAAAAATATTTTTTACGTCTAATGTGGTGTTTTGCAGCAATGACCGGTATTATTTCGGTATGGTGCTGCAACAACCATATAAGAAAGGTTTGACTTTTGAGAAAGAAAATATTTTTAAAAATATTTTTTACGTCAAATGTGGTGTTTTGCAGCAATGACCGGTATTATTTCGGTATAATGCTGCAACGACCATATAAGAAAGGTTTGACTTTTGAGATAGAAAATATTTTTAAAAATATTTTTTACGTCAAATGTGGTGTTTTGCAGCAATGACCGGTATTATTTCTGTATGGTGCTGCAACAACCATATAAGAAAGGTTTGACTTTTGAGATAGAAAATATTTTTAAAAATATTTTTTACGTCTAATGTGGTGTTCTGCAGTTGCATCCAGTCACTCTGGTATTATTTCGGTATAATGTCGCAACGACCATATAAGAAAGGTTTGACTCTTGAGACAGAAAATATTTTTAAAAATATTTTTTACGTCATATGTGGTGTTTTGCAGCAATGACCGGTATTATTTCGGTATGGTGCTGCAACAACCATATAAGCAAGGTTTGACTTTTGAGATAGAAAATATTTTTAAAAATATTTGTTACGTCTAATGTGGTGTTTTGCAGCAATGACCGGTATTATTTCGGTATGGTGCTGCAACAACCATATAAGAAAGGTTTGACTTTTGAGATAGAAAATATTTTTAAAAATATTTTTTACGTCTAATGTGGTGTTTTGCAGTTGCATACAGTAACTCTGGTATTATTTCGGTATAATGCTGCAACGACCATATAAGAAAGGTTTGACTTTTGAGATAGAAAATATTTTTAAAAATATTTTTTACGTCTAATGTGGTGTTTTGCAGTTGCATCCAGTCACTCTGGTATTATTTCGGTATAATGCCGCAACGACCATATAAGAAAGGTTTGACTCTTGAGATAGAAAATATTTTAAAAAATATTTTTTACGTCATATGTGGTGTTTTGCAGCAATGACCGGTATTATTTCGGTATGGTGCTGCAACAACCATATAAGCAAGGTTTGACTTTTGAGATAGAAAATATTTTTAAAAATATTTGTTACGTCTAATGTGGTGTTTTGCAGCAATGACCGGTATTATTTCGGTATGGTGCTGCAACAACCATATAAGAAAGGTTTGACTTTTGAGATAGAAAATATTTTTAAAAATATTTTTTACGTCTAATGTGGTGTTTTGCAGTTGCATACAGTAACTCTGGTATTATTTCGGTATAATGCTGCAACGACCATATAAGAAAGGTTTGACTTTTGAGATAGAAAATATTTTTAAAAATATTTTTTACGTTAAATGTGGTGTTTTGCAGCAATGACCGGTATTATTTCGGTATAATGCTGCAACGACCATATAAGAAAGGTTTGACTTTTGAGATAGAAAATATTTTTAAAAATATTTTTTACGTCAAATGTGGTGTTTTGCAGCAATGACCGGTATTATTTCGGTATGGTGCTGCAACAACCATATAAGAAAGGTTTGACTTTTGAGATAGAAAATATTTTTATAAATATTTTTTACGTCAAATGTGGTGTTTTGCAGCAATGACCGGTATTATTTCGGTATGGTGCTGCAACAACCATATAAGAAAGGTTTGACTTTTGAGATAGAAAATATTTTTAAAAATATTTTTTACGTCTAATATGGTGTTTTGCAGCAATGACCTGTATTATTTCGGTATGGTGCTGCAACAACCATATAAGAAAGGTTTGACTTTTGAGATAGAAAATATTTCTAAAAATATTTTTAACGTCTAATGTGGTGTTTTGCAGTTGCATACAGTAACTCTGGTATTATTTCGGTATAATGCTGCAACGACCATATAAGAAAGGTTTGACTTTTGAGATAGAAAATATTTTTAAAAATATTTTTTACGTCAAATGTGGTGTTTTGCAGCAATGACCGGTATTATTTCGGTATGGTGCTGCAACAACCATATAAGAAAGGTTTGACTTTTGAGATAGAAAATATTTTTAAAAATATTTTTTACGTCAAATGTGGTGTTTTGCAGCAATGACCGGTATTATTTCGGTATAATGCTGCAACGACCATATAAGAAAGGTTTGACTTTTGAGATAGAAAATATTTTTAAAAATATTTTTTACGTCAAATGTGGTGTTTTGCAGCAATGACCGGTATTATTTCTGTATGGTGCTGCAACAACCATATAAGAAAGGTTTGACTTTTGAGATAGAAAATATTTTTAAAAATATTTTTTACGTCTAACGTGGTGTTTTGCAGTTGCATACAGTAACTCTGGTATTATTTCGGTATAATGCTGCAACGACCATATAAGAAAGGTTTGACTCTTGAGACAGAAAATATTTTTAAAAATATTTTTTACGTCATATGTGGTGTTTTGCAGCAATGACCGGTATTATTTCGGTATGGTGCTGCAACAACCATATAAGAAAGGTTTGACTTTTTAGAAAATATTTTTAAAAATATTTTTTACGTCAAATGTGGTGTTTTGCAGCAATGACCGGTATTATTTCGGTATGGTGCTGCAACAACCATATAAGAAAGGTTTGACTTTTGAGATAGAAAATATTTTTAAAAATATTTTTTACGTCTAATGTGGTGTTTTGCAGTTGCATACAGTAACTCTGGTATTATTTCGGTATAATGCTGCAACGACCATATAAGAAAGGTTTGACTTTTGAGATAGAAAATATTTTTAAAAATATTTTTTACGTCAAATGTGGTGTTTTGCAGCAATGACCGGTATTATTTCGGTATGGTGCTGCAACAACCATATAAGAAAGGTTTGACTTTTGAGATAGAAAATATTTTTAAAAATATTTTTTACGTCATATGTGGTGTTTTGCAGCAATGACCGGTATTATTTCGGTATGGTGCTGCAACAACCATATAAGCAAGGTTTGACTTTTGAGATAGAAAATATTTTAAAAAATATTTTTTACGTCTAATGTGGTGTTTCGCAGTTGCATACAGTAACTCTGGTATTATTTCGGTATAATGCTGCAACGACCATATAAGAAAGGTTTGACTTTTGAGATAGAAAATATTTTTAAAAATATTTTTTACGTCATATGTGGTGTTTTGCAGCAATGACCGGTATTATTTCGGTATGGTGCTGCAACAACCATATAAGAAAGGTTTGACTTTTGAGATAGAAAATATTTTTAAAAATATTTTTTACGTCTAATGCGGTGTTTTGCAGCAATGACCGGTATTATGTCGGTATGGTGCTGCAACAACCATATAAGAAAGGTTTGACTTTTGAGATAGAAAATATTTTTAAAAATATTTGTTACGTCTAATGTGGTGTTTTGCAGCAATGACCGGTATTATTTCGGTATGGTGCTGCAACAACCATATAAGAAAGGTTTGACTTTTGAGATAGAAAATATTTTTAAAAATATTTTTTACGTCTAATGTGGTGTTTTGCAGTTGCATACAGTAACTCTGGTATTATTTCGGTATAATGCTGCAACGACCATATAAGAAAGGTTTGACTTTTGAGACAGAAAATATTTTTAAAAATATTTTTTACGTCTAATTTGGTGTTTTGCAGTTGCATACAGTAACTCTGGTATTATTTCGGTATAATGCTGCAACGACCATATAAAAAAGGTTTGACTTTTGAGATAGAAAATATTTTTAAAAATATTTTTTACGTTAAATGTGGTGTTTTGCAGCAATGACCGGTATTATTTCGGTATGGTGCTGCAGCAACCATAAAAGAAAGGTTTGACTTTTGAGATAGAAAATATTTTTAAAAATATTTTTTACGTCAAATGTGGTGTTTTGCAGCAATGACCGGTATTATTTCGGTATGGTGCTGCAGCAACCATAAAAGAAAGGTTTGACTTTTGAGATAGAAAATATTTTTAAAAATATTTTTTACGTCTAATGTGGTGTTTTGCAGTTGCATACAGTAACTCTGGTATTATTTCGGTATAATGCTGCAACGACCATATAAGAAAGGTTTGACTCTTGAGATAGAAAATTTTTTTAAAAATATTTTTTACGTCTAATGTGGTGTTTTGCAGTTGCATACAGTAACTCTGGTATTATTTCGGTATAATGCTGCAACGACCATGTAAGAAAGGTTTGACTTTTGAGATAGAAAATATTTTTAAAAATATTTTTTACGTCTAATGTGGTGTTTTGCAGTTGCATACAGTAACTCTGGTATTATTTCGGTATAATGCTGCAACGACCATATAAGAAAGGTTTGACTTTTGAGATAGAAAATATTTTTAAAAATATTTTTTACGTTAAATGTGGTGTTTTGCAGCAATGACCGGTATTATTTCGGTATAATGCTGCAACGACCATATAAGAAAGGTTTGACTTTTGGGATAGAAAATATTTTTAAAGGGGGAGGCGCATCGCCTGTAGTTTTTTTGATGCGATGTCGATTGCATTTCTCGCAACGAACTCAGGCTCCCTCTGCCTTTGTTTTATCTCTTTTTTTGCAACAAAAAAACGCATTTTTTTCCCCAAAAAAAGTAAAAGATATATTTTTTTTGCTGTTCCTTTTTTGATGTGTAATTTATTGTGTTTAGCTTTAATAAAGGTTTAATTTATTTAATTTGTGTCGTTCTTTTTGCAGTAATGCAGTATTGGATTATATCCATTTCTTCTTTTTATGTTGTTTATCGTTGTTATATCTTTTTTTTTCAGGTGGAACAGATCTTTCGAGCTTATCTCGAAAGGTCTGTTCTTTTTATCTCTATTGGTAAGTTTTCTTATATATTTTTTGTATCTTTACTAATCTATCACTCTTTTTTCAGATTTTTATTTGTATCTATATATATTTGTGAATATTTTATGTAATAAATTTTATTTTTTAATAACCAAACAATCTATTTTGCACCTTCTTCATCACTTTCGTATTCGCTCTCTAATCCCAATTGATTCAGTATCATCGTATTCAATCTGTCACCAACATTCTCTTCAATTTCAGAATCATTCATATCAGAATCTTCAGAGTATTCTTCTTGTGAATCATGTGAGTTTTCACCATCAAGTGTATTAGGATCTTTTACCATTTTCGGAATATTTTCACGAACTTTTGCAGCTAACACTTTTTTCCAAGTAAAATCTGGGGGACTTTTACGAATTTTCGTTACGAATTCTCCATCTCGATGTTTTGCACGACATCTTTTTGTTCCAATGGCTTTTCGTTTTCCACATTCTTCATCCATACGTTTATGATTATGATCGAGAACTGCCAATTTCGTTCTTCGAATAAACCCATTTTTGTTGTAATAATAATTCTTGGTACAGTACTTGTTAGTTCTAACACTATTATATGATTCATTAGCTGAAGTGGCAAAAATGGGAGAACAATTTTGGACATCATGTAGAAAGTTATCAGATGTTAATGACTTCTGAAGAATCCCGTATGTTTTACTTGATGGATCAAGTACAACCTTGTTCGATGGAAGTTCATGGCCGCATCCACGATGATTATTGAAATTCAATTCTTTTACAATTTTTCCTCCTAATTCATATGGATCATTTGGAAGTGCTGTACTTTTGGGGACATTCAAAACAACGGCTTGATTATCATGAAGAACTTTTAAGACTGATTCTGATGACCATGAATGAATGTCTAAGATGTGAAGCAATGCAGAAATTATGTAGAGCATACACTTGTTTCCATCTCCATCAGCACTTTTGATCGACCACCACATATGATTCAGTAATGGTTGACACCATGGTTTTAAATGAATACCTCTTTTATTTTTACATTCCTGAAAGAATGTGATTGTTTTGGGATAGAAAAATCGTTTGACAAACCAATCTAAGTTCTTTAGCTTTTCCTTTGATAACGTGCCAGGAATCGTAGAAATGACGAATGCTTGGAAACTTTGTCTTCATCAAATGAATAACAGTTTTACTACGATCTGTTGTTAGACTAGTAATACTGAGTCCTTTTTCAAGTAAAGCTTCCAACCCTTCTTCTACTCCTTTTTTCTCCAATTCAGTACTGGGACATTTTTCTTCTCTTTTATCGAGGCATACTGTAGAAACAATTAACTGACTTTGAGCATCCATGAAAGTAACAGAGCAAAGATACGCGGAATAACCTCTACAATAAATTATGTTTTAATTTTATGAATTTTCAATTACAATTTACAGTACCGGGAATCAAACTGTCCATCAGCTCCTAAATTTAAATTTCCTTCTTCTTTTAAACGATCAACAATGGATTGCTCCATGATGTCATATGCATTTTCCACTTCCTTCCATACTGTAGGACAAACACGGTAAAATGTTCGCTTGCTTATTAATGGCATATCAAGAATGAAACCAAATTCCTTCAAACTTGGATATGTTATTGGTACCAATGTGGCAGCACTTGCAATATCAACATTCCCAACAAATCTTTGGCTTTCTGGAATACGATTCTGGCTTTCCCATTTAGATTTTTTCCCACATTCTTGACACCATAAGCTCGAAATACAGGCCGATCCAATAAATTTAAGAATTGGTTTTGCACCTTTTGGTTTATGACCGCATTCATGACAGAAACTCAATAATTCCATAAGCTTTTCGACTTCAACCATTGCATATTTTGGACTTTTATCTGGTGACTGTAAATATGATTCATTTGTTTCTCCGTTATTATTTTCAGTAGACAACAATTGATCAACAGCTAAAATTTTAGGATTTTATTATATTTCTTGTTTCAGCTTTTCTTACGTGATTTTAGATTACGTATACGTGGAATACTGTAATTATTAATTTTGCTGCGTTCTTCATCGGTCAACTTTCTTGGAAGTGCATCTTTTATTAAGATCTTACGACCATCAATAATATAGAATTGATTATCATCAAAATGATTGTGGCAAATATATCGACGTGTTTCAATGTTACTAAACGTATCACTGTCAACTCCCAAAGCTTTACGATAAGCATCCAGATTTTGTTTAGTAGGTAAAAGTTTTCCATTTTTTTCATTTGCTTTTGAACCGCATATCGGACATAGCGGCATTGTACTAAAAGAAAGAAACAGTAATTCATTTATTTTTGTATGATCAAATATAATCACTGTTATGCAACAAGTTGGTTATGGCCGTACGTCACATGTTTTACAATCTGTTATTTTATTAATCTGTCCATTCAGCACTCTTAAAACCAACATAAACATTATTAGGATTGGGATACTGCTTTCGCACTAAATTAACTAAACATGACGGTAGCTCAACCCTATTACTCATTCCAAGCTCTCCATGAAACAATAAAGTAAGTTTTTGATAACAAGCAAAGCGGATATGTTTTTCAGGATCCAGCGGGCTAACTCGTTGTCTATCATCACGACTTTTCCAATGGCCATACATACTAAAGAGATCAAGATCTTGACGATTCCGAATGACAGAAAGGACAATTGGAGAGAAGCAGATGCAATCATGATGTTGAATATATTGCCGCATATTCACACTGAACTTTGAAGAGCTTTCAAGTGTCTCCTTGCAACAGATATTTTCAACAAAAGAAGGAAGAAGTGAACACCTTCCACACATGCAGTAAGCAGTAGAATTTCGGCCACCAACATCTTTGCCAAGAAGAACATTGATAGATGATTCCCTTGGTGTAGAAGGTTGAACAGATGGAAAAAAAGCAAAGGCACGAGAATCCATTCTAAAAACTCACACTGACGTTAACCCAATGTCGTTGTATTCATGACACAGTAAATTCAATCCAAGCTTTATTAATATTACATAAAATATTCACAAATATATATAGATACAAATAAAAATCTGAAAAAAGAGTGATAGATTAGTAAAGATACAAAAAATATATAAGAAAACTTACCAATAGAGATAAAAAGAACAGACCTTTCGAGATAAGCTCGAAAGATCTGTTCCACCTGAAAAAAAAAGATATAACAACGATAAACAACATAAAAAGAAGAAATGGATATAATCCAATACTGCATTACTGCAAAAAGAACGACACAAATTAAATAAATTAAACCTTTATTAAAGCTAAACACAATAAATTACACATCAAAAAAGGAACAGCAAAAAAAATATATCTTTTACTTTTATTGAGGAAAAAAATGCGTTTTTTTGTTGCAAAAAAAGAGATAAAACAAAGGCAGAGGGAGCCTAAGTTCGTTGCGAGAAATGCAATCGACATCGCATCAAAAAAACTACAGGCGATGCGCCTCCCCCTTTAAAAATATTTTTTACGTCAAATGTGGTGTTTTGCAGCAATGACCGGTATTATTTCGGTATGGTGCTGCAACAACCATATAAGAAAGGTTTGACTTTTGAGATAGAAAATATTTTTAAAAATATTTTTTACGTCTAATGTGGTGTTTTGCAGTTGCATACAGTAACTCTGGTATTATTTCGGTATAATGCTGCAACGACCATGTAAGAAAGGTTTGACTTTTGAGATAGAAAATATTTTTAAAAATATTTTTTACGTCTAATGCGGTGTTTTGCAGCAATGACCGGTATTATTTCGCTATAATGCTGCAACGACCATATAAGAAAGGTTTGACTTTTGAGATAGAAAATATTTTTAAAAATATTTTTTACGTCTAATGTGGTGTTTTGCAGTTGCATACAGTAACTCTGGTATTATTTCGGTATAATGCTGCAACGACCATATAAGAAAGGTTTGACTTTTGAGATAGAAAATATTTTTAAAAATATTTTTTACGTCTAATGTGGTGTTTTGCAGTTGCATACAGTAACTCTGGTATTATTTCGGTATAATGCTGCAACGACCATATAAGAAAGGTTTGACTTTTGAGATAGAAAATATTTTTAAAAATATTTTTTACGTCATATGTGGTGTTTTGCAGCAATGACCGGTATTATTTCGGTATGGTGCTGCAACAACCATATAAGCAAGGTTTGACTTTTGAGATAGAAAATATTTTTAAAAATATTTTTTACGTCTAATGTGGTGTTTTGCAGTTGCATACAGTAACTCTGATATTATTTCGGTATAATGCTGCAACGACCATATAAGAAAGGTTTGACTTTTGAGATAGAAAATATTTTTAAAAATATTTTTTACGTCTAATGTGGTGTTTTGCAGTTGCATACAGTAACTCTGGTATTATTTCGGTATAATGCTGCAACGACCATATAAGAAAGGTTTGACTTTTGAGATAGAAAATATTTTTAAAAATATTTTTTACGTCATATGTGGTGTTTTGCAGCAATGACCGGTATTATTTCGGTATGGTGCTGCAACAACCATATAAGCAAGGTTTGACTTTGAGATAGAAAATATTTTTAAAAATATTTTTTACGTCTAATGTGGTGTTTTGCAGTTGCATACAGTAACTCTGGTATTATTTCGGTATAATGCTGCAACGACCATATAAGAAAGGTTTGACTTTTGAGATAGAAAATATTTTTAAAAATATTTTTTACGTCTAATGTGGTGTTTTGCAGTTGCATCCAGTCACTCTGGTATTATTTCGGTATAATGCCGCAACGACCATATAAGAAAGGTTTGACTCTTGAGATAGAAAATATTTTAAAAAATATTTTTTACGTTAAATGTGGTGTTTTGCAGTTGCATACCGTAACTCTGGTATTATTTCGGTATAATGCCGCAACAACCATATAAGAAAGGTTTGACTTTTGAGACAGAAAATATTTTAAAAAATTTTTTTTACGTTAAATGTGGTGTTTTGCAGCAATGACCGGTATTATTTCGGTATGGTGCTGCAACAACCATATAAGCAAGGTTTGACTTTTGAGATAGAAAATATTTTTAAAAATATTTTTTACGTCTAATGTGGTTTTTTGCAGTTGCATCCAGTCACTCTGGTATTATTTCGGTATAATGTCGCAACGACCATATAAGAAAGGTTTGACTCTTGAGACAGAAAATATTTTTAAAAATATTTTTTACGTCATATGTGGTGTTTTGCAGCAATGACCGGTATTATTTCGGTATGGTGCTGCAACAACCATATAAGAAAGGTTTGACTTTTGAGATAGAAAATATTTTTAAAAATATTTTTTACGTCTAATGTGGTGTTTTGAAGTTGCATACAGTAACTCTGGTATTATTTCGGTATAATGCTGCAACGACCATGTAAGAAAGGTTTGACTTTTGAGATAGAAAATATTTTTAAAAATATTTTTTACGTCTAATGCGGTGTTTTGCAGCAATGACCGGTATTATTTCGCTATAATGCTGCAACGACCATATAAGAAAGGTTTGACTTTTGAGATAGAAAATATTTTTAAAAATATTTTTTACGTCTAATGTGGTGTTTTGCAGTTGCATACAGTAACTCTGGTATTATTTCGGTATAATGCTGCAACGACCATATAAGAAAGGTTTGACTTTTGAGATAGAAAATATTTTTAAAAATATTTTTTACGTCTAATGTGGTGTTTTGCAGTTGCATACAGTAACTCTGGTATTATTTCGGTATAATGCTGCAACGACCATATAAGAAAGGTTTGACTTTTGAGATAGAAAATATTTTTAAAAATATTTTTTACGTCATATGTGGTGTTTTGCAGCAATGACCGGTATTATTTCGGTATGGTGCTGCAACAACCATATAAGCAAGGTTTGACTTTTGAGATAGAAAATATTTTTAAAAATATTTTTTACGTCTAATGTGGTGTTTTGCAGTTGCATACAGTAACTCTGATATTATTTCGGTATAATGCTGCAACGACCATATAAGAAAGGTTTGACTTTTGAGATAGAAAATATTTTTAAAAATATTTTTTACGTCTAATGTGGTGTTTTGCAGTTGCATACAGTAACTCTGGTATTATTTCGGTATAATGCTGCAACGACCATATAAGAAAGGTTTGACTTTTGAGATAGAAAATATTTTTAAAAATATTTTTTACGTCATATGTGGTGTTTTGCAGCAATGACCGGTATTATTTCGGTATGGTGCTGCAACAACCATATAAGCAAGGTTTGACTTTGAGATAGAAAATATTTTTAAAAATATTTTTTACGTCTAATGTGGTGTTTTGCAGTTGCATACAGTAACTCTGGTATTATTTCGGTATAATGCTGCAACGACCATATAAGAAAGGTTTGACTTTTGAGATAGAAAATATTTTTAAAAATATTTTTTACGTCTAATGTGGTGTTTTGCAGTTGCATCCAGTCACTCTGGTATTATTTCGGTATAATGCCGCAACGACCATATAAGAAAGGTTTGACTCTTGAGATAGAAAATATTTTAAAAAATATTTTTTACGTTAAATGTGGTGTTTTGCAGTTGCATACCGTAACTCTGGTATTATTTCGGTATAATGCCGCAACAACCATATAAGAAAGGTTTGACTTTTGAGACAGAAAATATTTTAAAAAATATTTTTTACGTTAAATGTGGTGTTTTGCAGCAATGACCGGTATTATTTCGGTATGGTGCTGCAACAACCATATAAGCAAGGTTTGACTTTTGAGATAGAAAATATTTTTAAAAATATTTTTTACGTCTAATGTGGTTTTTTGCAGTTGCATCCAGTCACTCTGGTATTATTTCGGTATAATGTCGCAACGACCATATAAGAAAGGTTTGACTCTTGAGACAGAAAATATTTTTAAAAATATTTTTTACGTCATATGTGGTGTTTTGCAGCAATGACCGGTATTATTTCGGTATGGTGCTGCAACAACCATATAAGAAAGGTTTGACTTTTGAGATAGAAAATATTTTTAAAAATATTTTTTACGACAAATGTGGTGTTTTGCAGCAATGACCGGTATTATTTCGGTATGGTGCTGCATCAACCATATAAGAAAGGTTTGACTTTTGAGATAGAAAATATTTTTAAAAATATTTTTTACGTCAAATGTGGTGTTTTGCAGCAATGACCGGTATTATTTTGGTATGGTGCTGCAACAACCATATAAGAAAGGTTTGACTTTTGAGATAGAAAATATTTTTAAAAATATTTTTTACGTCAAATGTGGTGTTTTGCAGCAATGACCGGTATTATTTCGGTATGGTGCTACAACAACCATATAAGCAAGGTTTGACTTTTGAGATAGAAAATATTTTTAAAAATATTTTTTACGTCTAATGTGGTGTTTTGCAGTTGCATACAGTAACTCTGGTATTATTTCGGTATGGTGCTGCAACAAACATATAAGAAAGGTTTGACTTTTGAGATAGAAAATATTTTTAAAAATATTTTTTACGTCTAATGTGGTGTTTTGCAGTTGCATCCAGTCACTCTGGTATTATTTCGGTATAATGCCGCAACGACCATATAAGAAAGGTTTGACTCTTGAGATAGAAAATATTTTTAAAAATATTTTTTTCGTTAAATGTGGTGTTTTGCAGCAATGACCGGTATTATTTCGGTATGGTGCTGCAACAACCATATAAGAAAGGTTTGACTTTTGAGATAGAAAATATTTTTAAAAATATTTTTTACGTCAAATGTGGTGTTTTGCTGCAGTGACCGGTATTATTTCGGTATGGTGCTGCAACAACCATATAAGCAAGGTTTGACTTTTGAGATAGAAAATATTTTTAAAAATATTTTTTACGTCTAATTTGGTGTTTTGCAGTTGCATACAGTAACTCTGGTATTATTTCGGTATAATGCTGCAACGACCATATAAGAAAGGTTTGACTTTTAAGATAGAAAATATTTTTAAAAATATTTTTTACGTCTAATGTGGTGTTTTGCAGTTGCATCCAGTCACTCTGTTATTATTTCGGTATAATGCCGCAACGACCATATAAGAAAGGTTTGACTCTTGAGATAGAAAATATTTTAAAAAATATTTTTTACGTTAAATGTGGTGTTTTGCAGCAATGACCGGTATTATTTCGGTATGGTGCTGCAACAACCATATAAGTAAGGTTTGACTTTTGAGATAGAAAATATTTTTAAAAATATTTTTTACGTCTAATGTGGTGTTTTGCAGTTGCATCCAGTAACTCTGGTATTATTTCGGTATAATGTCGCAACGACCATATAAGAAAGGTTTGACTCTTGAGACAGAAAAAATTTTTAAAAATATTTTTTACGTCATATGTGGTGTTTTGCAGCAATGACCGGTATTATTTCGGTATGGTGCTGCAACAACCATATAAGAAAGGTTTGACTTTTGAGATAGAAAATATTTTTAAAAATATTTTTTACGTCAAATGTGGTGTTTTGCAGCAATGACCGGTATTATTTCGGTATGGTGCTGCAACAACCATATAAGAAAGGTTTGACTCTTGAGACAGAAAAAATTTTTAAAAATATTTTTTACGTCATATGTGGTGTTTTGCAGCAATGACCGGTATTATTTCGGTATGGTGCTGCAACAACCATATAAGAAAGGTTTGACTTTTGAGATAGAAAATATTTTTAAAAATATTTTTTACGTCTAATGTGGTGTTTTGCAGTTGCATACAGTAACTCTGGTATTATTTCGGTATAATGCTGCAACGACCATATAAGAAAGGTTTGACTTTTGAGATAGAAAATATTTTTAAAAATATTTTTTACGTTAAATGTGGTGTTTTGCAGCAATGACCGGTATTATTTCGGTATGGTGCTGCATCAACCATATAAGAAAGGTTTGACTTTTGAGATAGAAAATATTTTTAAAAATATTTTTTACGTCAAATGTGGTGTTTTGCAGCAATGACCGGTATTATTTCGGTATGGTGCTGCAACAACCATATAAGAAAGGTTTGACTTTTGAGATAGAAAATATTTTTAAAAATATTTTTTACGTCAAATGTGGTGTTTTGCAGCAATGACCGGTATTATTTCGGTATGGTGCTACAACAACCATATAAGCAAGGTTTGACTTTTGAGATAGAAAATATTTTTAAAAATATTTTTTACGTCAAATGTGGTGTTTTGCAGTTGCATCCAGTCACTCTGGTATTATTTCGGTATAATGCCGCAACGACCATATAAGAAAGGTTTGACTTTTGAGATAGAAAATATTTTTAAAAATATTTTTTACGTCTAATGTGGTGTTTTGCAGTTGCATCCAGTCACTCTGGTATTATTTCGGTATAATGCCGCAACGACCATATAAGAAAGGTTTGACTCTTGAGATAGAAAATATTTTAAAAAATATTTTTTACGTTAAATGTGGTGTTTTGCAGCAATGACCGGTATTATTTCGGTATGGTGCTGCAACAACCATATAAGAAAGGTTTGACTTTTGAGATAGAAAATATTTTTAAAAATATTTTTTACGTCAAATGTGGTGTTTTGCAGCAATGACCGGTATTATTTCGGTATGGTGCTGCAACAACCATATAAGAAAGGTTTGACTTTTGAGATAGAAAATATTTTTAAAAATATTTTTTACGTCTAATGTGGTGTTTTGCAGTTGCATACAGTAACTCTGGTATTATTTCGGTATAATGCTGCAACGACCATATAAGAAAGGTTTGACTTTTGAGATAGAAAATATTTTTAAAAATATTTTTTACGTCATATGTGGTGTTTTGCAGCAATGACCGGTATTATTTCGGTATGGTGCTGCAACAACCATATAAGCAAGGTTTGACTTTTGAGATAGAAAATATTTTTAAAAATATTATTTACGTCTAACGTGGTGTTTTGCAGTTGCATCCAGTCACTCTGGTATTATTTCGGTATAATGCCGCAACGACCATATAAGAAAGGTTTGACTCTTGAGATAGAAAATATTTTAAAAAATATTTTTTACGTTAAATGTGGTGTTTTGCAGTTGCATACAGTAACTCTGGTATTATTTCGGTATAATGCCGCAACAACCATATCAGAAAGGTTTGACTTTTGAGACAGAAAATATTTTAAAAAATATTTTTTACGTTAAATGTGGTGTTTTGCAGCAATGACCGGTATTATTTCGGTATGGTGCTGCAACAACCATATAAGAAAGGTTTGACTTTTGAGATAGAAAATATTTTTAAAAATATTTTTTACGTCTAATGTGGTGTTTTGCAGTTGCATCCAGTAACTCTGGTATTATTTCGGTATAATGCTGCAACGACCATGTAAGAAAGGTTTGACTCTTGAGATAGAAAATATTTTTAAAAATATTTTTTACGTCATATGTGGTGTTTTGCAGCAATGACCGGTATTATTTCGGTATGGTGCTGCAACAACCATATAAGAAAGGTTTGACTTTTGAGATAGAAAAAATTTTTAAAAATATTTTTTACGTCAAATGTGGTGTTTTGCAGCAATGACCGGTATTATTTCGGTATGGTGCTGCAACAACCATATAAGAAAGGTTTGACTTTTGAGATAGAAAATATTTTTAAAAATATTTTTTACGTCTATTTTGGTGTTTTGCAGTTGCATACAGTAACTCTGGTATTATTTCGGTATAATGCTGCAACGACCATATAAGAAAGGTTTGACTTTTGAGATAGAAAATATTTTTAAAAATATTTTTTACGTCAAATGTGGTGTTTTGCAGCAATGACCGGTATTATTTCGGTATGGTGCTGCAACAACCATATAAGAAAGGTTTGACTTTTGAGATAGAAAATATTTTTAAAAATATTTTTTACGTCTAATGTGGTGTTTTGCAGCAATGACCGGTATTATTTCGGTATGGTGCTGCAACAACCAAATAAGCAAGGTTTGACTTTTGAGATAGAAAATATTTTTAAAAATATTTTTTACGTCATATGTGGTGTTTTGCAGCAATGACCGGTATTATTTCGGTATGGTGCTGCAACAACCATATAAGCAAGGTTTGACTTTTGAGATAGAAAATATTTTTAAAAATATTTGTTACGTCTAATGTGGTGTTTTGCAGCAATGACCGGTATTATTTCGGTATGGTGCTGCAACAACCATATAAGAAAGGTTTGACTTTTGAGATAGAAAATATTTTTAAAAATATTTTTTACGTCTAATGTGGTGTTTTGCAGTTGCATACAGTAACTCTGGTATTATTTCGGTATAATGCTGCAACGACCATATAAGAAAGGTTTGACTTTTGAGACAGAAAATATTTTTAAAAATATTTTTTACGTCTAATGTGGTGTTTTGCAGTTGCATACAGTAACTCTGGTATTATTTCGGTATAATGCTGCAACGACCATATAAGAAAGGTTTGACTTTTGAGATAGAAAATATTTTTAAAAATATTTTTTACTTCTAATGTGGTGTTTTGCAGTTGCATCCAGTCACTCTGATATTATTTCGGTATAATGCCGCAACGACCATATAAGAAAGGTTTGACTCTTGAGATAGAAAATATTTTAAAAAATATTTTTTACGTTAAATGTGGTGTTTTGCAGTTGCATACAGTAACTCTGGTATTATTTCGGTATAATGCCGCAACAACCATATAAGAAAGGTTTGACTTTTGAGACAGAAAATATTTTAAAAAATATTTTTTACGTTAAATGTGGTGTTTTGCAGCAATGACCGGTATTATTTCGGTATGGTGCTGCAACAACCATATAAGCAAGGTTTGACTTTTGAGATAGAAAAAATTTTTAAAAATATTTTTTACGTCTAATGTGGTGTTTTGCAGTTGCATACAGTAACTCTGGTATTATTTCGGTATAATGCTGCAACGACCATATAAGAAAGGTTTGACTTTTGAGATAGAAAATATTTTTAAAAATATTTTTTACGTCTAATGTGGTGTTTTGCAGTTGCATCCAGTCACTCTGGTATTATTTCGGTATAATGTCGCAACGATCATATAAGAAAGGTTTGACTCTTGAGACAGAAAATATTTTTAAAAATATTTTTTACGTCATATGTGGTGTTTTGCAGCAATGACCGGTATTTTTTCGGTATGGTGCTGCAACAACAATATAAGAAAGGTTTGACTTTTGAGATAGAAAATATTTTTAAAAATATTTTTTACGTCAAATGTGGTGTTTTGCAGTTGCATCCAGTCACTCTGGTATTATTTCGGTATGGTGCTGCAACAACCATATAAGAAAGGTTTGACTTTTGAGATAGAAAATATTTTTAAAAATATTTTTTACGTCTAATGTGGTGTTTTGCAGTTGCATCCAGTCACTCTGGTATTATTTCGGTATAATGTCGCAACGATCATATAAGAAAGGTTTGACTCTTGAGACAGAAAATATTTTTAAAAATATTTTTTACGTCATATGTGGTGTTTTGCAGCAATGACCGGTATTATTTCGGTATGGTGCTGCAACAACAATATAAGAAAGGTTTGACTTTTGAGATAGAAAATATTTTTAAAAATATTTTTTACGTCTAATGTGGTGTTTTGCAGTTGCATACAGTAACTCTGGTATTATTTCGGTATAATGCTGCAACGACCATATAAGAAAGGTTTGACTTTTGAGATAGAAAATATTTTTAAAAATATTTTTTACGTCTAATGTGGTTTTTTGCAGTTGCATCCAGTCACTCTGGTATTATTTCGGTATAATGTCGCAACGACCATATAAGAAAGGTTTGACTTTTGAGACAGAAAATATTTTTAAAAATATTTTTTACGTCACATGTGGTGTTTTGCAGCAATGACCGGTATTATTTCGGTATGGTGCTGCAACAACCATATAAGAAAGGTTTGACTTTTGAGATAGAAAATATTTTTAAAAATATTTTTTACGACAAATGTGGTGTTTTGCAGCAATGACCGGTATTATTTCGGTATGGTGCTGCAACAACCATATAAGAAAGGTTTGACTTTTGAGATAGAAAATATTTTTAAAAATATTTTTTACGTCAAATGTGGTGTTTTGCAGCAATGACCGGTATTATTTCGGTATGGTGCTGCAACAACCATATAAGCAAGGTTTGACTTTTGAGATAGAAAATATTTTTAAAAATATTTTTTACGTCTAATGTGGTGTTTTGCAGTTGCATACAGTAACTCTGGTATTATTTCGGTATGGTGCTGCAACAAACATATAAGAAAGGTTTGACTTTTGAGATAGAAAATATTTTTAAAAATATTTTTTACGTCTAATGTGGTGTTTTGCAGTTGCATACAGTAACTCTGGTATTATTTCGGTATAATGCTGCAACGACCATATAAGAAAGGTTTGACTTTTGAGATAGAAAATATTTTTTAAAATATTTTTTACGTTAAATGTGGTGTTTTGCAGCAATGACCGGTATTATTTCGGTATAATGCTGCAACGACCATATAAGAAAGGTTTGACTTTTGAGATAGAAAATATTTTTAAAAATATTTTTTACGTCTAATGCGGTGTTTTGCAGCAATGACCGGTATTATTTCGCTATAATGCTGCAACGACCATATAAGAAAGGTTTGACTTTTGAGATAGAAAATATTTTTAAAAATATTTTTTACGTCTAATGTGGTGTTTTGCAGTCGCATACAGTAACTCTGGTATTATTTCGGTATAATGCTGCAACAACCATATAAGAAAGGTTTGACTTTTGAGATAGAAAATATTTTTAAAAATATTTTTTACGTCATATGTGGTGTTTTGCAGCAATGACCGGTATTATTTCGGTATGGTGCTGCAACAACCATATAAGAAAGGTTTGACTTTTGAGATAGAAAATATTTTTAAAAATATTTTTTACGTCAAATGTGGTGTTTTGCAGCAATGACCGGTATTATTTCGGTATGGTGCTGCAACAACCATATAAGCAAGGTTTGACTTTTGAGATAGAAAATATTTTTAAAAATATTTTTTACGTCTAATGTGGTGTTTTGCAGTTGCATCCAGTCACTCTGGTATTATTTCGGTATAATGCTGCAACGACCATATAAGAAAGGTTTGACTTTTGAGACAGAAAATATTTTTAAAAATATTTTTTACGTCAAATGTGGTGTTTTGCAGCAATGACCGGTATTATTTCGGTATGGTGCTGCAACAACCATATAAGAAAGGTTTGACTTTTGAGATAGAAAATATTTTTAAAAATATTTTTTACGTCAAATGTGGTGTTTTGCAGCAATGACCGGTATTATTTCGGTATGGTGCTGCAACAACCATATAAGAAAGGTTTGACTTTTGAGATAGAAAATATTTTTAAAAATATTTTTTACGTCTATTTTGGTGTTTTGCAGTTGCATACAGTAACTCTGGTATTATTTCGGTATAATGCTGCAACGACCATATAAGAAAGGTTTGACTTTTGAGATAGAAAATATTTTTAAAAATATTTTTTACGTCAAATGTGGTGTTTTGCAGCAATGACCGGTATTATTTCGGTATGGTGCTGCAACAACCATATAAGAAAGGTTTGACTTTTGAGATAGAAAATATTTTTAAAAATATTTTTTACGTCTAATGTGGTGTTTTGCAGTCGCATACAGTAACTCTGGTATTATTTCGGTATAATGCTGCAACAACCATATAAGAAAGGTTTGACTTTTGAGATAGAAAATATTTTTAAAAATATTTTTTACGTCATATGTGGTGTTTTGCAGCAATGACCGGTATTATTTCGGTATGGTGCTGCAACAACCATATAAGAAAGGTTTGACTCTTGAGATAGAAAATATTTTAAAAAATATTTTTTACGTTAAATGTGGTGTTTTGCAGTTGCATACAGTAACTCTGGTATTATTTCGGTATAATGCCGCAACAACCATATCAGAAAGGTTTGACTTTTGAGACAGAAAATATTTTAAAAAATATTTTTTACGTTAAATGTAGTGTTTTGCAGCAATGACCGGTATTATTTCGGTATGGTGCTGCAACAACCATATAAGCAAGGTTTGACTTTTGAGATAGAAAATATTTTTAAAAATATTTGTTACGTCTAATGTGGTGTTTTGCAGCAATGACCGGTATTATTTCGGTATGGTGCTGCAACAACCATATAAGAAAGGTTTGACTTTTGAGATAGAAAATATTTTTAAAAATATTTTTTACGTCTAATGTGGTGTTTTGCAGTTGCATACAGTAACTCTGGTATTATTTCGGTATAATGCTGCAACGACCATATAAGAAAGGTTTGACTTTTGAGACAGAAAATATTTTTAAAAATATTTTTTACGTCAAATGTGGTGTTTTGCAGTTGCATACAGTAACTCTGGTATTATTTCGGTATAATGCTGCAACGACCATATAAGAAAGGTTTGACTTTTGAGACAGAAAATATTTTTAAAAATATTTTTTACGTCAAATGTGGTGTTTTGCAGCAATGACCGGTATTATTTCGGTATGGTGCTGCAACAACCATATAAGAAAGGTTTGACTTTTGAGATAGAAAATATTTTTAAAAATATTTTTTACGTCTATTTTGGTGTTTTGCAGTTGCATACAGTAACTCTGGTATTATTTCGGTATAATGCTGCAACGACCATATAAGAAAGGTTTGACTTTTGAGATAGAAAATATTTTTAAAAATATTTTTTACGTCAAATGTGGTGTTTTGCAGCAATGACCGGTATTATTTCGGTATGGTGCTGCAACAACCATATAAGAAAGGTTTGACTTTTGAGATAGAAAATATTTTTAAAAATATTTTTTACGTCTATTTTGGTGTTTTGCAGTTGCATACAGTAACTCTGGTATTATTTCGGTATAATGCTGCAACGACCATATAAGAAAGGTTTGACTTTTGAGATAGAAAATATTTTTAAAAATATTTGTTACGTCAAATGTGGTGTTTTGCAGCAATGACCGGTATTATTTCGGTATGGTGCTGCAACAACCATATAAGAAAGGTTTGACTTTTGAGATAGAAAATATTTTTAAAAATATTTTTTACGTCAAATGTGGTGTTTTGCAGCAATGACCGGTATTATTTCGGTATGGTGCTGCAACAACCATATAAGAAAGGTTTGACTTTTGAGATAGAAAATATTTTTAAAAATATTTTTTACGTCTAATGTGGTGTTTTGCAGTTGCATACAGTAACTCTGGTATTATTTCGGTATAATGCTGCAACGACCATATAAGAAAGGTTTGACTTTTGAGATAGAAAATATTTTTAAAAATATTTTTTACGTCAAATGTGGTGTTTTGCAGCAATGACCGGTATTATTTCGGTATGGTGCTGCAACAACCATATAAGAAAGGTTTGACTTTTGAGATAGAAAATATTTTTAAAAATATTTTTTACGTCTATTTTGGTGTTTTGCAGTTGCATACAGTAACTCTGGTATTATTTCGGTATAATGCTGCAACGACCATATAAGAAAGGTTTGACTTTTGAGATAGAAAATATTTTTAAAAATATTTGTTACGTCAAATGTGGTGTTTTGCAGCAATGACCGGTATTATTTCGGTATGGTGCTGCAACAACCATATAAGAAAGGTTTGACTTTTGAGATAGAAAATATTTTTAAAAATATTTTTTACGTCAAATGTGGTGTTTTGCAGCAATGACCGGTATTATTTCGGTATGGTGCTGCAACAACCATATAAGAAAGGTTTGACTTTTGAGATAGAAAATATTTTTAAAAATATTTTTTACGTCAAATGTGGTGTTTTGCAGCAATGACCGGTATTATTTCGGTATGGTGCTGCAACAACCATATAAGAAAGGTTTGACTTTTGAGATAGAAAATATTTTTAAAAATATTTTTTACGTTAAATGTGGTGTTTTGCAGTTGCATACAGTAACTCTGGCATTATTTCGGTATAATGCTGCAACGACCATATAAGAAAGGTTTGACTTTTGAGATAGAAAATATTTTTAAAAATATTTTTTACGTCAAATGTGGTGTTTTGCAGCAATGACCGGTATTATTTCGGTATGGTGCTGCAACAACCATATAAGAAAGGTTTGACTTTTGAGACAGAAAATATTTTTAAAAATATTTTTTACGTCAAATGTGGTGTTTTGCAGCAATGACCGGTATTATTTCGGTATGGTGCTGCAACAACCATATAAGAAAGGTTTGACTTTTGAGAAAGAAAATATTTTAAAAAATATTTTTTACGTTAAATGTGGTGTTTTGCAGTTGCATACAGTAACTCTGGTATTATTTCGGTATAATGCCGCAACAACCATATCAGAAAGGTTTGACTTTTGAGACAGAAAATATTTTAAAAAATATTTTTTACGTTAAATGTGGTGTTTTGCAGCAATGACCGGTATTATTTCGGTATGGTGCTGCAACAACCATATAAGCAAGGTTTGACTTTTGAGATAGAAAATATTTTTAAAAATATTTGTTACGTCTAATGTGGTGTTTTGCAGCAATGACCGGTATTATTTCGGTATGGTGCTGCAACAACCATATAAGAAAGGTTTGACTTTTGAGATAGAAAATATTTTTAAAAATATTTTTTACGTCTAATGTGGTGTTTTGCAGTTGCATACAGTAACTCTGGTATTATTTCGGTATAATGCTGCAACGACCATATAAGAAAGGTTTGACTTTTGAGACAGAAAATATTTTTAAAAATATTTTTTACGTCTAATGTGGTGTTTTGCAGTTGCATACAGTAACTCTGGTATTATTTCGGTATGGTGCTGCAACAACCATATAAGCAAGGTTTGACTTTTGAGATAGAAAATATTTTTAAAAATATTTTTTACGTCAAATGTGGGGTTTTGCAGCAATGACCGGTATTATTTCGGTATGGTGCTGCAACAACCATATAAGAAAGGTTTGACTTTTGAGATAGAAAATATTTTTAAAAATATTTTTTACGTCTATTTTGGTGTTTTGCAGTTGCATACAGTAACTCTGGTATTATTTCGGTATAATGCTGCAACGACCATATAAGAAAGGTTTGACTTTTGAGATAGAAAATATTTTTAAAAATATTTTTTACGTCAAATGTGGTGTTTTGCAGCAATGACCGGTATTATTTCGGTATGGTGCTGCAACAACCATATAAGAAAGGTTTGACTTTTGAGATAGAAAATATTTTTAAAAATATTTTTTACGTCAAATGTGGTGTTTTGCAGCAATGACCGGTATTATTTCGGTATGGTGCTGCAACAACCATATAAGAAAGGTTTGACTTTTGAGATAGAAAATATTTTTAAAAATATTTTTTACGTCAAATGTGGTGTTTTGCAGCAATGACCGGTATTATTTCGGTATGGTGCTGCAACAACCATATAAGAAAGGTTTGACTTTTGAGATAGAAAATATTTTTAAAAATATTTTTTACGTTAAATGTGGTGTTTTGCAGTTGCATACAGTAACTCTGGTATTATTTCGGTATAATGCTGCAACGACCATATAAGAAAGGTTTGACTTTTGAGATAGAAAATATTTTTAAAAATATTTTTTACGTCAAATGTGGTGTTTTGCAGCAATGACCGGTATTATTTCGGTATGGTGCTGCAACAACCATATAAGAAAGGTTTGACTTTTGAGACAGAAAATATTTTTAAAAATATTTTTTACGTCAAATGTGGTGTTTTGCAGCAATGACCGGTATTATTTCGGTATGGTGCTGCAACAACCATATAAGAAAGGTTTGACTTTTGAGATAGAAAATATTTTTAAAAATATTTTTTACGTCTAATGTGGTGTTTTGCAGTTGCATACAGTAACTCTGGTATTATTTCGGTATAATGCTGCAACGACCATATAAGAAAGGTTTGACTTTTGAGACAGAAAATATTTTTAAAAATATTTTTTACGTCAAATGTGGTGTTTTGCAGCAATGACCGGTATTATTTCGGTATGGTGCTGCAACAACCATATAAGAAAGGTTTGACTTTTGAGATAGAAAATATTTTTAAAAATATTTTTTACGTTAAATGTGGTGTTTTGCAGCAATGACCGGTATTATTTCGGTATGGTGCTGCAACAACCATATAAGAAAGGTTTGACTTTTGAGATAGAAAATATTTTTAAAAATATTTTTTACGTTAAATGTGGTGTTTTGCAGTTGCATACAGTAACTCTGGTATTATTTCGGTATAATGCTGCAACGACCATATAATAAAGGTTTGACTTTTGAGATAGAAAATATTTTTAAAAATATTTTTTACGTCAAATGTGGTGTTTTGCAGCAATGACCGGTATTATTTCGGTATGGAGCTGCAACAACCATATAAGAAAGGTTTGACTTTTGAGATAGAAAATATTTTTAAAAATATTTTTTACGTCTAATGTGGTGTTTTGCAGTTGCATACAGTAACTCTGGTATTATTTCGGTATAATGCTGCAACGACCATATAAGAAAGGTTTGACTTTTGAGACAGAAAATATTTTTAAAAATATTTTTTACGTCATATGTGGTGTTTTGCAGCAATGACCGGTATTATTTCGGTATGGTGCTGCAACAACCATATAAGCAAGGTTTGACTTTTGAGATAGAAAATATTTTTAAAAATATTTTTTACGTCTAATGTGGTGTTTTGCAGTTGCATACAGTAACTCTGGTATTATTTCGGTATAATGCTGCAACGACCATATAAGAAAGGTTTGACTTTTGAGACAGAAAATATTTTTAAAAATATTTTTTACGTCATATGTGGTGTTTTGCAGCAATGACCGGTATTATTTCGGTATGGTGCTGCAACAACCATATAAGCAAGGTTTGACTTTTGAGATAGAAAATATTTTTAAAAATATTTGTTTCGTCTAATGTGGTGTTTTGCAGCAATGACCGGTATTATTTCGGTATGGTGCTGCAACAACCATATAAGAAAGGTTTGACTTTTGAGATAGAAAATATTTTTAAAAATATTTTTTACGTCAAATGTGGTGTTTTGCAGCAATGACCGGTATTATTTCGGTATGGTGCTGCAACAACCATATAAGAAAGGTTTGACTTTTGAGATAGAAAATATTTTTAAAAATATTTTTTACGTCAAATGTGGTGTTTTGCAGCAATGACCGGTATTATTTCGGTATGGTGCTGCAACAACCATATAAGAAAGGTTTGACTTTTGAGATAGAAAATATTTTTAAAAATATTTTTTACGTTAAATGTGGTGTTTTGCAGTTGCATACAGTAACTCTGGTATTATTTCGGTATAATGCTGCAACGACCATATAAGAAAGGTTTGACTTTTGAGATAGAAAATATTTTTAAAAATATTTTTTACGTCAAATGTGGTGTTTTGCAGCAATGACCGGTATTATTTCGGTATGGTGCTGCAACAACCATATAAGAAAGGTTTGACTTTTGAGACAGAAAATATTTTTAAAAATATTTTTTACGTCAAATGTGGTGTTTTGCAGCAATGACCGGTATTATTTCGGTATGGTGCTGCAACAACCATATAAGAAAGGTTTGACTTTTGAGATAGAAAATATTTTTAAAAATATTTTTTACGTCTAATGTGGTGTTTTGCAGTTGCATACAGTAACTCTGGTATTATTTCGGTATAATGCTGCAACGACCATATAAGAAAGGTTTGACTTTTGAGACAGAAAATATTTTTAAAAATATTTTTTACGTCAAATGTGGTGTTTTGCAGCAATGACCGGTATTATTTCGGTATGGTGCTGCAACAACCATATAAGAAAGGTTTGACTTTTGAGATAGAAAATATTTTTAAAAATATTTTTTACGTTAAATGTGGTGTTTTGCAGCAATGACCGGTATTATTTCGGTATGGTGCTGCAACAACCATATAAGAAAGGTTTGACTTTTGAGATAGAAAATATTTTTAAAAATATTTTTTACGTTAAATGTGGTGTTTTGCAGTTGCATACAGTAACTCTGGTATTATTTCGGTATAATGCTGCAACGACCATATAATAAAGGTTTGACTTTTGAGATAGAAAATATTTTTAAAAATATTTTTTACGTCAAATGTGGTGTTTTGCAGCAATGACCGGTATTATTTCGGTATGGAGCTGCAACAACCATATAAGAAAGGTTTGACTTTTGAGATAGAAAATATTTTTAAAAATATTTTTTACGTCTAATGTGGTGTTTTGCAGTTGCATACAGTAACTCTGGTATTATTTCGGTATAATGCTGCAACGACCATATAAGAAAGGTTTGACTTTTGAGACAGAAAATATTTTTAAAAATATTTTTTACGTCATATGTGGTGTTTTGCAGCAATGACCGGTATTATTTCGGTATGGTGCTGCAACAACCATATAAGCAAGGTTTGACTTTTGAGATAGAAAATATTTTTAAAAATATTTTTTACGTCTAATGTGGTGTTTTGCAGTTGCATACAGTAACTCTGGTATTATTTCGGTATAATGCTGCAACGACCATATAAGAAAGGTTTGACTTTTGAGACAGAAAATATTTTTAAAAATATTTTTTACGTCATATGTGGTGTTTTGCAGCAATGACCGGTATTATTTCGGTATGGTGCTGCAACAACCATATAAGCAAGGTTTGACTTTTGAGATAGAAAATATTTTTAAAAATATTTGTTTCGTCTAATGTGGTGTTTTGCAGCAATGACCGGTATTATTTCGGTATGGTGCTGCAACAACCATATAAGAAAGGTTTGACTTTTGAGATAGAAAATATTTTTAAAAATATTTTTTACGTCTAATGTGGTGTTTTGCAGTTGCATACAGTAACTCTGGTATTATTTCGGTATAATGCTGCAACGACCATATAATAAAGGTTTGACTTTTGAGATAGAAAATATTTTTAAAAATATTTTTTACGTCAAATGTGGTGTTTTGCAGCAATGACCGGTATTATTTCGGTATGGTGCTGCAACAACCATATAAGAAAGGTTTGACTTTTGAGATAGAAAATATTTTTAAAAATATTTTTTACGTCTAATGTGGTGTTTTGCAGTTGCATACAGTAACTCTGGTATTATTTCGGTATAATGCTGCAACGACCATATAAGAAAGGTTTGACTTTTGAGACAGAAAATATTTTTAAAAATATTTTTTACGTCATATGTGGTGTTTTGCAGCAATGACCGGTATTATTTCGGTATGGTGCTGCAACAACCATATAAGCAAGGTTTGACTTTTGAGATAGAAAATATTTTTAAAAATATTTTTTACGTCTAATGTGGTGTTTTGCAGTTGCATACAGTAACTCTGGTATTATTTCGGTATAATGCTGCAACGACCATATAAGAAAGGTTTGACTTTTGAGACAGAAAATATTTTTAAAAATATTTTTTACGTCATATGTGGTGTTTTGCAGCAATGACCGGTATTATTTCGGTATGGTGCTGCAACAACCATATAAGCAAGGTTTGACTTTTGAGATAGAAAATATTATTAAAAATATTTGTTTCGTCTAATGTGGTGTTTTGCAGCAATGACCGGTATTATTTCGGTATGGTGCTGCAACAACCATATAAGAAAGGTTTGACTTTTGAGATAGAAAATATTTTTAAAAATATTTTTTACGTCTAATGTGGTGTTTTGCAGTTGCATACAGTAACTCTGGTATTATTTCGGTATAATGCTGCAACGACCATATAAGAAAGGTTTGACTTTTGAGACAGAAAATATTTTTAAAAATATTTTTTACGTCAAATGTGGTGTTTTGCAGCAATGACCGGTATTATTTCGGTATGGTGCTGCAACAACCATATAAGAAAGGTTTGACTTTTGAGATAGAAAATATTTTTAAAAATATTTTTTACGTCTAATGTGGTGTTTTGCAGTTGCATACAGTAACTCTGGTATTATTTCGGTATAATGCTGCAACGACCATATAAGAAAGGTTTGACTTTTGAGACAGAAAATATTTTTAAAAATATTTTTTACGTCAAATGTGGTGTTTTGCAGCAATGACCGGTATTATTTCGGTATGGTGCTGCAACAACCATATAAGAAAGGTTTGACTTTTGAGATAGAAAATATTTTTAAAAATATTTTTTACGTTAAATGTGGTGTTTTGCAGTTGCATACAGTAACTCTGGTATTATTTCGGTATAATGCTGCAACGACCATATAAGAAAGGTTTGACTTTTGAGATAGAAAATATTTTTAAAAATATTTTTTACGTCAAATGTGGTGTTTTGCAGCAATGACCGGTATTATTTCGGTATGGTGCTGCAACAACCATATAAGAAAGGTTTGACTTTTGAGATAGAAAATATTTTTAAAAATATTTTTTACGTCAAATGTGGTGTTTTGCAGCAATGACCGGTATTATTTCGGTATGGTGCTGCAACAACCATATAAGAAAGGTTTGACTTTTGAGATAGAAAATATTTTTAAAAATATTTTTTACGTTAAATGTGGTGTTTTGCAGTTGCATACAGTAACTCTGGTATTATTTCGGTATAATGCTGCAACGACCATATAATAAAGGTTTGACTTTTGAGATAGAAAATATTTTTAAAAATATTTTTTACGTCAAATGTGGTGTTTTGCAGCAATGACCGGTATTATTTCGGTATGGTGCTGCAACAACCATATAAGCAAGGTTTGACTTTTGAGATAGAAAATATTTTTAAAAATATTTGTTTCGTCTAATGTGGTGTTTTGCAGCAATGACCGGTATTATTTCGGTATGGTGCTGCAACAACCATATAAGAAAGGTTTGACTTTTGAGATAGAAAATATTTTTAAAAATATTTTTTACGTCTAATGTGGTGTTTTGCAGTTGCATACAGTAACTCTGGTATTATTTCGGTATATTGCTGCAACGACCATATAAGAAAGGTTTGACTTTTGAGACAGAAAATATTTTTAAAAATATTTTTTACGTCATGTGTGGTGTTTTGCAGCAATGACCGGTATTATTTCGGTATGGTGCTGCAACAACCATACCGGAAAGGTTTGACTTTTGAGATAGAAAATATTTTTAAAAATATTTGTTTCGTCTAATGTGGTGTTTTGCAGCAATGACCGGTATTATTTCGGTATGGTGCTGCAACAACCATATAAGAAAGGTTTGACTTTTGAGATAGAAAATATTTTTAAAAATATTTTTTACGTCTAATGTGGTGTTTTGCAGTTGCATACAGTAACTCTGGTATTATTTCGGTATATTGCTGCAACGACCATATAAGAAAGGTTTGACTTTTGAGACAGAAAATATTTTTAAAAATATTTTTTACGTCATGTGTGGTGTTTTGCAGCAATGACCGGTATTATTTCGGTATGGTGCTGCAACAACCATATAAGAAAGGTTTGACTTTTGAGATAGAAAATATTTTTAAAAATATTTGTTTCGTCTAATGTGGTGTTTTGCAGCAATGACCGGTATTATTTCGGTATGGTGCTGCAACAACCATATAAGAAAGGTTTGACTTTTGAGATAGAAAATATTTTTAAAAATATTTTTTACGTCTAATGTGGTGTTTTGCAGTTGCATACAGTAACTCTGGTATTATTTCGGTATAATGCTGCAACGACCATATAAGAAAGGTTTGACTTTTGAGACAGAAAATATTTTTAAAAATATTTTTTACGTCTAATGTGGTGTTTTGCAGCAATGACCGGTATTATTTCGGTATGGTGCTGCAACAACCATATAAGAAAGGTTTGACTTTTGAGATAGAAAATATTTTTAAAAATATTTTTTACGTTAAATGTGGTGTTTTGCAGCAATGACCGGTATTATTTCGGTATGGTGCTGCAACAACCATATAAGAAAGGTTTGACTTTTGAGATAGAAAATATTTTTAAAAATATTTTTTACGTCTATTTTGGTGTTTTGCAGTTGCATACAGTAACTCTGGTATTATTTCGGTATAATGCTGCAACAACCATATAAGAAAGGTTTGACTTTTGAGATAGAAAATATTTTTAAAAATATTTTTTACGTCTAATGTGGTGTTTTGCAGTTGCATACAGTAACTCTGGTATTATTTCGGTATAATGCTGCAACGACCATATAAGAAAGGTTTGACTTTTGAGACAGAAAATATTTTTAAAAATATTTTTTACGTCATATGTGGTGTTTTGCAGCAATGACCGGTATTATTTCGGTATGGTGCTGCAACAACCATATAAGCAAGGTTTGACTTTTGAGATAGAAAATATTTTTAAAAATATTTTTTACGTCTATTTTGGTGTTTTGCAGTTGCATACAGTAACTCTGGTATTATTTCGGTATAATGCTGCAACAACCATATAAGAAAGGTTTGACTTTTGAGATAGAAAATATTTTTAAAAATATTTTTTACGTCTAATGTGGTGTTTTGCAGTTGCATACAGTAACTCTGGTATTATTTCGGTATAATGCTGCAACGACCATATAAGAAAGGTTTGACTTTTGAGACAGAAAATATTTTTAAAAATATTTTTTACGTCATATGTGGTGTTTTGCAGCAATGACCGGTATTATTTCGGTATGGTGCTGCAACAACCATATAAGCAAGGTTTGACTTTTGAGATAGAAAATATTTTTAAAAATATTTGTTTCGTCTAATGTGGTGTTTTGCAGCAATGACCGGTATTATTTCGGTATGGTGCTGCAACAACCATATAAGAAAGGTTTGACTTTTGAGATAGAAAATATTTTTAAAAATATTTTTTACGTCTAATGTGGTGTTTTGCAGTTGCATACAGTAACTCTGGTATTATTTCGGTATAATGCTGCAACGACCATATAAGAAAGGTTTGACTTTTGAGACAGAAAATATTTTTAAAAATATTTTTTACGTCTAATGTGGTGTTTTGCAGTTGCATACAGTAACTCTGGTATTATTTCGGTATAATGCTGCAACGACCATATAAGAAAGGTTTGACTTTTGAGATAGAAAATATTTTTAAAAATATTTTTTACGTTAAATGTGGTGTTTTGCAGCAATGACCGGTATTATTTCGGTATGGTGCTGCAACAACCATATAAGAAAGGTTTGACTTTTGAGATAGAAAATATTTTTAAAAATATTTGTTTCGTCTAATGTGGTGTTTTGCAGCAATGACCGGTATTATTTCGGTATGGTGCTGCAACAACCATATAAGAAAGGTTTGACTTTTGAGATAGAAAATATTTTTAAAAATATTTTTTACGTCTAATGTGGTGTTTTGCAGTTGCATACAGTAACTCTGGTATTATTTCGGTATAATGCTGCAACGACCATATAAGAAAGGTTTGACTTTTGAGACAGAAAATATTTTTAAAAATATTTTTTACGTCTAATGTGGTGTTTTGCAGTTGCATACAGTAACTCTGGTATTATTTCGGTATAATGCTGCAACGACCATATAAGAAAGGTTTGACTTTTGAGACAGAAAATATTTTTAAAAATATTTTTTACGTCATATGTGGTGTTTTGCAGCAATGACCGGTATTATTTCGGTATGGTGCTGCAACAACCATATAAGCAAGGTTTGACTTTTGAGATAGAAAATATTTTTAAAAATATTTGTTACGTCTAATGTGGTGTTTTGCAGCAATGACCGGTATTATTTCGGTATGGTGCTGCAACAACCATATAAGAAAGGTTTGACTTTTGAGATAGAAAATATTTTTAAAAATATTTTTTACGTCTAATGTGGTGTTTTGCAGTTGCATACAGTAACTCTGGTATTATTTCGGTATAATGCTGCAACGACCATATAAGAAAGGTTTGACTTTTGAGACAGAAAATATTTTTAAAAATATTTTTTACGTCATATGTGGTGTTTTGCAGCAATGACCGGTATTATTTCGGTATGGTGCTGCAACAACCATATAAGCAAGGTTTGACTTTTGAGATAGAAAATATTTTTAAAAATATTTGTTACGTCTAATGTGGTGTTTTGCAGCAATGACCGGTATTATTTCGGTATGGTGCTGCAACAACCATATAAGAAAGGTTTGACTTTTGAGATAGAAAATATTTTTAAAAATATTTTTTACGTCTAATGTGGTGTTTTGCAGTTGCATACAGTAACTCTGGTATTATTTCGGTATAATGCTGCAACGACCATATAAGAAAGGTTTGACTTTTGAGACAGAAAATATTTTTAAAAATATTTGTTACGTCTAATGTGGTGTTTTGCAGCAATGACCGGTATTATTTCGGTATGGTGCTGCAACAACCATATAAGAAAGGTTTGACTTTTGAGATAGAAAATATTTTTAAAAATATTTTTTACGTCTAATGTGGTGTTTTGCAGTTGCATACAGTAACTCTGGTATTATTTCGGTATAATGCTGCAACGACCATATAAGAAAGGTTTGACTTTTGAGACAGAAAATATTTTTAAAAATATTTTTTACGTCATATGTGGTGTTTTGCAGCAATGACCGGTATTATTTCGGTATGGTGCTGCAACAACCATATAAGCAAGGTTTGACTTTTGAGATAGAAAATATTTTTAAAAATATTTGTTTCGTCTAATGTGGTGTTTTGCAGCAATGACCGGTATTATTTCGGTATGGTGCTGCAACAACCATATAAGAAAGGTTTGACTTTTGAGATAGAAAATATTTTTAAAAATATTTTTTACGTCTAATGTGGTGTTTTGCAGTTGCATACAGTAACTCTGGTATTACTTCGGTATAATGCTGCAACGACCATATAAGAAAGGTTTGACTTTTGAGACAGAAAATATTTTTAAAAATATTTTTTACGTCTAATGTGGTGTTTTGCAGTTGCATACAGTAACTCTGGTATTATTTCGGTATAATGCTGCAACGACCATATAAGAAAGGTTTGACTTTTGAGATAGAAAATATTTTTAAAAATATTTTTTACGTCAAATGTGGTGTTTTGCAGCAATCAACCTATGTAAAATGGATTGTGTTGTCTGTCTGTCTGTTTGTCAGTTTTTTGTACCCATTTTTTTGAAATTGTTTTGGTACTGTCAGATGTATTTTTTTATGCTGATTCCGAATATGTTAATTTTGTTTTTCGGACGAAATGGTAAATGGGTCAAATGGCCTGTTAAAAATTTGCATTTTTACAGAATTCTTGCAACGAAAATTTCTTTTCTTTTACAAGCTTGCGTTGACCTAGATTTCTTTTTTGCAGTTGAGTGCGCATGATTTTTGTTTTGTATTGATTTTTTGTATTATTGCATTCAGGTAAAAATGAGGATTCTGTAATATGGAAAATGTTAAGTAATAAATAATTGTGGTAAAATTCATAAAAAAATATTATTTTTTTAAATTCAATTTTTTTTATTTTTGTAAAATCAAATGGATTCGAGTGGAAAATGAAGCAAATGAAATTTTTTTTAGTGACCCAGTAATATGTAATTTGTGGTAAAGTGGTAAAGTAATAATGTTTGTGTGTAATGTGTTTGATATTGGTTGGGGGCCTTTCAGATGGAACTTTAACAAAGAATAAATGAGGATAATGACGAAATTTCAGTTTTTAAAATTTTAAGATAGTATTTTAGTAATCAGTAATTTGTGGTAAAATGTTAAAATTTTTATAAATGTTATTCTCTCAATTTATGTTAAAGTGTTTAGGCTTAAATGAAAAATAAAAAAATTTAGTTTACTCCAAATTTAAATATTTTTTCAATGAACCAGTAATAATTAATTTTGGTAAAGTGGTAATATAGTAATGTTGTTAAGTCGATTTATACGAAAAATGTTTATTGTCTGATAACTGAGGGATGAAAATGTCCCAAAGAAAAATTAATAAGTATATCAGATAAACAAGTTATAAAATTTTGATGGTTTATTATAGTAATAAGTATTTTGTAGTAAAGTGGTAAAGTAATAATGTGGTAAAATGTTTTGTGTGTAATATGTTTTGACTTTTGTTAGGACCTGCAGGATAGAGTTGTAAAAATAAAAAATTGAAGATAATAGAGGATAAACGAGAGTTTAAAATAAGATGGTATGTCTTAGTAATAGAAAGGGCCTGTTGTCCAGTAATAAGTAATATGTGGTAAAATGGTAAAATTTTCAAAAAATATAATGGTAAAATATATAAATATATGTGGTGAAATGGTAAAATTTTCAAAAAATATATTGTTATCGTTGAACGTTTTTGGTATGAATGAAAAGTAAAGGAAATTAAAAATTTTTTTAATGATCTCGTATAATGTAATTTGTGTTAAAATGGTAAAGTAATAAAGTGGTAAATTGTTTTGTTGCGAAGTGTTTGTGTTTTGTTAAGGACGTGTCGGCTGGAAGTTTAAAGACAAATAAAGTAAATTTTGGATAAAAATTTTTGAAAACTGTCAATGTGGAATTTAATAATAATTAATTTGTGGTAAAATGGTAAATGAAAAATATGGTATAGTTTTCATGTTAAAAGTGTTTATGTTTGTTAAAGATCTGTCAGATGGGAATGGGAGAAAAAATGAGGATAAGTAATTTGTGGTAAAAATATGAAGTGCAACAATGTTAAAATTTTTGTTATCGCTTTTTTAAAATACAATGCAAAATTGAAATTTCAAAAAATGTGGTTATCGTGGGTGCAGTAATTAATAAGGTGTGGTAAAATGTTAAAATGTTTAAAAATGTGACTTTTTCACTCTTTTTTGAATGTCTTTTGGTTTGCATGAAGCATGAATAAATGTGAAAAATTTTTGGTGTATCATTTAATTTGTGGTAATGTGGTAAAATGTTGTATTTGAAAAGTGTTTATTGTGTGTTTGGGAGTTGTCGGGTTTTAAATAAACGATAGAAAATGAAGATAATGTGAGATATACTAATTAAAATTGTTGTTGTGTATGTATTAAGTATTTTGTCTTAAAAACAACAGTGACATTGATGTCTTCTTTGATGTGTTTTAGTGTAGCACATACAAATTATTTTTCTAGAATGTATGTGTCAAGTATACTTATATATTAATGTGAAATATTATTTTAAGCAAAAATAACGTCGATAAATACTCACAACATTACGCTGTAGTTACCACACTCAGTCACAATTTTCTCCCCTTTACCCGACTTTATGCCATTATCTTAGTCCTAAGACTTTATCTCAGACTTTAGCTTAGTTTGTTACCGTGATGCATTGTTCGGCACAAGTTTCAGACATTGCATTTTCAATATATGTTCATAATGAAATTTTTAAGGCGTTTTAATTTGTAATTTTTTTGCTTTAGCAAAAAAGTCTTGGGGGGACTCACGTAGTGAGGCCCCCAAAAGGTCTTGTGACCGGTATTATTTCGGTATGGTGCTGCAACAACCATATAAGAAAGGTTTGACTTTTGAGATAGAAAATATTTTTAAAAATATTTTTTACGTCTAATGTGGTGTTTTGCAGTTGCATACAGTAACTCTGGTATTATTTCGGTATAATGCTGCAACGACCATATAAGAAAGGTTTGACTTTTGAGACAGAAAATATTTTTAAAAATATTTTTTACGTCATATGTGGTGTTTTGCAGCAATGACCGGTATTATTTCGGTATGGTGCTGCAACAACCATATAAGCAAGGTTTGACTTTTGAGATAGAAAATATTTTTAAAAATATTTGTTTCGTCTAATGTGGTGTTTTGCAGCAATGACCGGTATTATTTCGGTATGGTGCTGCAACAACCATATAAGAAAGGTTTGACTTTTGAGATAGAAAATATTTTTAAAAATATTTTTTACGTCTAATGTGGTGTTTTGCAGTTGCATACAGTAACTCTGGTATTACTTCGGTATAATGCTGCAACGACCATATAAGAAAGGTTTGACTTTTGAGACAGAAAATATTTTTAAAAATATTTTTTACGTCTAATGTGGTGTTTTGCAGTTGCATACAGTAACTCTGGTATTATTTCGGTATAATGCTGCAACGACCATATAAGAAAGGTTTGACTTTTGAGATAGAAAATATTTTTAAAAATATTTTTTACGTTAAATGTGGTGTTTTGCAGCAATGACCGGTATTATTTCGGTATGGTGCTGCAACAACCATATAAGAAAGGTTTGACTTTTGAGATAGAAAATATTTTTAAAAATATTTTTTACGTCTATTTTGGTGTTTTGCAGTTGCATACAGTAACTCTGGTATTATTTCGGTATAATGCTGCAACGACCATATAAGAAAGGTTTGACTTTTGAGATAGAAAATATTTTTAAAAATATTTTTTACGTCTAATGTGGTGTTTTGCAGTTGCATACAGTAACTCTGGTATTATTTCGGTATAATGCTGCAACGACCATGTAAGAAAGGTTTGACTTTTGAGATAGAAAATATTTTTAAAAATATTTTTTACGTCTAATGCGGTGTTTTGCAGCAATGACCGGTATTATTTTTTCACTTTCCTTTTTTTCATGCGCCGACCAGTCGGTTTTTTATTTGCTCTCTATTTTTTACTTGATTTTCTTCTTCAACAAATTAATGAATACGCCGCAGAGAAAAAGAACATCGGATCAAGCTAATATTTCTCCAATAGCAAATCGAGTGATTGAATCAACTATGTTGGATATAATCAATAATATTCTTGCTGGATTATTGCAAAAAGCGGATAATTATAATGATGATGAGCTCCGTCGCTTTGCTGAACAGATGCGTTCTCTCTCTTCTTTATTTGAATCCGTGAATGATAATATTAAGAAAGGTTTTGATGCTGTTGATGAAAAGCTTAATTTGAAAGTTGAAATGCTCCAACAAAATTCAATTCCAAAAGAAGATTTTAAGAAAGCTATTCAATTCGAAGTCGCTGAAAAAGAACGAGCTCGATCTTTGGTTTTTTCGGGAGTTCCTGAATCTGCTGCTCAATCATCTATACAACGAAATCGTGCTGATACAAGTTTGGTATGTGAATTACTAAATACATTGGATGTTGAAGCTCAACCTGTTACTGTTTATCGAATGGGAGTCAAGGGCCGTACTCCAAGATTGATTAAAGTTGTTCTTCCTGCTTCAATGTTTCAAAAGGCTGCTATCAAAAATGCTCATTTTCTTCGACGTCACTATCATCCTTATGTACAACAAAATGTTTTTGTTCGACCATCATTAACAAGTGAACAAAGGAAAGAAGTTCAGCAGCAGCAGAAACATGTTGAATATTTGAACAAGCAAGCGAAAAAGAAGATGTATTGTTTATATGCTGGCAAGATTGCTCTCAAAAGTACTCCTGATACAAATGGTAGAAGAAGCAAACCTCAACCTATTGAAGCAAATGATCTCCAATTGCTATTAGCTGATTATGATCCAAATTCAACTCCTCTGAATCCTCATCGTCGTGCTCAACATGATCGTGAAAATTTTCATATGGAAGAAGAAGATTGAATGAAAGAAATGTTAATAATAAATGTAAGTGTTTGGAATCTTTAAATTGTAAATTAGGGCATAAGTGTAATAGTAGGTGTACAAAAAGTACAAATCAAAAATCATTTAAGTTAGGTTCGTTAAAATTCAAACTCGTTAATGCTCATAGTTTGAATAATAAGGGTATATTAGTTATTGATTTTTTAAAGGAATATAGTGATACAATATTCTGTTTTACAGAAACTTGGTACAATTCAAAAATTTGTACTGAGAATAATTCTCTTCTAGTTGGGGACTCAAATTTCATTGTTTTTCGAGCTGATAGAATCAGCAAAGCTAAAAAGCGTGGAGGTGGAGTTGCGGTCTTCGTTCCAAAGAAATTCCCTTTCACTGTTAAACCATCAGTTCCAATAAAAAATGTCGAATATTTAGTTATTGATATTTTTATTGGAACATTTTCGTTCACTTTAGCAGTAGTTTATCTGCCACCCGTTTCTTCGTTTAAAAGTTTAACAGAGCATTGTGATACTGTAAGAGAAGTGTGTGAAGCAATGTCAGCGTTAATAGCAAACTCGCATGAGGTCGTTTTAGTCGGTGATTTTAACTTACCAGGAATAAACTGGCATACCTTAACTTGCCAAACTGCCGCTGAAAATGTTTTTGTTGATTTTTTGGTATCATCAGATCTTCAGAATAAGGTTCTTAGTCCCACCAGAGGAAATAATATACTGGATCTCGTCATATCCAATGTCCATGAGAAAATAAAAGATGTCATTATTGGACCACCTTTTGCAACATCTGATCACAATACAGTAAATTTTTCGCTGGATTGTGATGTAGTTTTGCCTCCGGTTTCAATGTATTCTTTTAAGAATTTTAAGAAAGCAAATTACTTAGCTATGAATTTGTATTTTCTTAATACAAATTGGGACTTTTTGTTAAGCAAAGATGAGGAAGACATTAATCTCGATTCAGCTTATGATGAGTTTGTCCAGATCATCAATGACGCAATTTTGTTATTTGTGGATACAGTAATCCCGGCGTCATCTGAAAAGTTGCCACCATCAGTGAAAGCAATGATTGAATATAGGGACTCTATTGTAAAAACTTCTGAAAGTTTACCCTTGATCTCTAAGATCTCCAGGAAGATTCTAAGTCGATCAATTAAGGCTAAACGGCAGAGAGAGGCATCAATAATGAAACGGTTTGGAATTAAGGGGATTTTCAGCCACTTAGGGCAGTTCTTGAAAAAGGACACTCACATTCCTGCTTTAAAAATCAACGATAAAACTCTATTTTCGGATCATGATAAAGTTGAAGCTTTAGGGAAAAACTTTTTAACAAATTTTAACCCCAACAAATATGTACCGGAAGAAGATTGTTTGATAAAAGATAACAATCTTCCATTTCTCACTACCCCTCAAGTTTCGGATTACCTCAAAGGTTTTAAAAGTAAATGCAATACATCCCCGGATGGAATTCCGTACATTTTATTTAAGAAATGTGCTTCAACTTTAGCAAGACCTATTGCAAAACTTATAAATATTTCTTTTCTGCAAGGTAAAGTACCAGCGCTATGGAAACAATCCCATGTCATCCCTATCTTCAAAAAAGGTGAAAGACATTTTCCGGCAAATTATCGCCCTATTTCTTTAAATTGCTCTCTCTCTGCTGTTCCTCAAATTATCGTAATTGATTTTCTTAACAGCTTTTTTGCTGAACATAAGCTTATCCCTGATTGTCAACACGGTTTTACCAAAGGTAAATCAGTAACTACCCAGTTGCTTGAAACCTTTGACTACATCACTTTGAAAGCAGAAAAGGGTATACCAGTTGATATCATCTATTTTGATTTCAAGAAAGCGTTTGATAGGCTAAAACATGCCATTCTTTTTAATAAATTAAGAAAAGCTAATGTCCCATATTCAATCATTGCTTGGTTAGAAGCTTTTCTCACTGACAGAAAATTTAGGGTCAAAATTGGTGAAACTTTATCTGAGCTTTTTGAGGCAAATTCTGGTGTTCCACAAGGTTCAAAAATAGGTCCGCTACTGTTTTCTTTTTTTATTGGTGATTTAATTTCTTTCTGTGAAACTCCTGGAGTTGAGAATGAACTCTTTGCGGACGATCTGAAAGTATTTTCTGCTTTACTCTCAGCTGATGATTCACCACTTCATCAATTTCTCGCTAAACTTGAAACCTGGACAAACGATAATGAGCTTGAGGTGGCTCCCAACAAATGCAATGTTTTACATTGTCTTCCCAAAAAGAACCCTAAGGTCTCTTACTTTTTCAAAGGGTATAAACTACCAAATAATCAATCTTCGATAAGAGATTTAGGTTTATTAGTTTCCGATGATCTGAGTTGGGAACCTCATATTAACAAAATTACCAAAAATGCAACATCGCGCCTTTTCATTTTATTTAAAGCATTAAGATCCACTTCACCAAAGCTTCTCTTACAAATGTATCACACGTATGTTCGTCCTCTTGTTGAATTTTCAACTCCAGTTTTCAACCCCTCTTCGAGGAAACTTGTTGATAAACTGGAGAAGGTTCAACGAATAGCAGTTCGACTTATCTTTGCCAGATCAAAGGAATTAAGACCCTACTCCAATGCTCCATATGAAGATAAACTAAAAATGTTAGAAATTGAGTCCCTTGAAACTAGAAGAAATAAGTTTGACCTTTCTTTTCTTAATGATTACATCTCTGGTAATGTTAATTTTAAACTTAATCTTACAATTAAATCTACCATTACCAGGGGTGCAAAAGAAAAACTCATTATTCCATTAGCCAAAAAGTCCATCAGGTCAAATTACTTTTCGGTACGGGCTTCCAAAAGGTACGTAAAACTTCCTCGAGCGATTCAATATACTAATCCAAAAACCTTTAAAACTCAACTATCAGCATTAAAAGTTTAAATTTTAAGGACTTAACTTCTTTTAAACATTCTAATATTTGTACTTAATAATTGTACATCGCCTTACACTTATGCCTTAATATTAAGATTCCATTCACTAAAATTTTTATTGTACTTCTTCTTTCTTTTCTCTTAATTGTATTATTTTAGTTGAAAAGTGGTTGAAAGAGTTATTTTAATTTATTTATTTATTGTTCGTTTAATTTAATTCTGTTGTTTATTTTTTTTCTGTATTATGTTTAATTTCAAATCAGTATGCGTTAGGGCATGCAAATAAATAAATAAATAAATAAAAAATAAAAAATAAATAAATATAATGCTGCAACGACCATATAAGAAAGGTTTGACTTTTGAGATAGAAAATATTTTTAAAAATATTTTTTACGTCTAATGTGGTGTTTTGCAGTTGCATACAGTAACTCTGGTATTATTTCGGTATAATGCTGCAACGACCATATAAGAAAGGTTTGACTTTTGAGATAGAAAATATTTTTAAAAATATTTTTTACGTCATATTTGGTGTTTTGCAGCAATGACCGGTATTATTTCGGTATGGTGCTGCAACAACCATATAAGCAAGGTTTGACTTTTGAGATAGAAAATATTTTTAAAAATATTTGTTACGTCTAATGTGGTGTTTTGCAGCAATGACCGGTATTATTTCGGTATGGTGCTGCAACAACCATATAAGAAAGGTTTGACTTTTGAGATAGAAAATATTTTTAAAAATATTTTTTACGTCTATTTTGGTGTTTTGCAGTTGCATACAGTAACTCTGGTATTATTTCGGTATAATGCTGCAACGACCATATAAGAAAGGTTTGACTTTTGAGATAGAAAATATTTTTAAAAATATTTTTTACGTCTAATGTGGTGTTTTGCAGTTGCATACAGTAACTCTGGTATTATTTCGGTATAATGCTGCAACGACCATATAAGAAAGGTTTGACTTTTGAGATAGAAAATATTTTTAAAAATATTTTTTACGTCATATGTGGTGTTTTGCAGCAATGACCGGTATTATTTCGGTATGGTGCTGCAACAACCATATAAGCAAGGTTTGACTTTTGAGATAGAAAATATTTTTAAAAATATTTGTTACGTCTAATGTGGTGTTTTGCAGCAATGACCGGTATTATTTCGGTATGGTGCTGCAACAACCATATAAGAAAGGTTTGACTTTTGAGATAGAAAATATTTTTAAAAATATTTTTTACGTCTAATGTGGTGTTTTGCAGTTGCATACAGTAACTCTGGTATTATTTCGGTATAATGCTGCAACGACCATGTAAGAAAGGTTTGACTTTTGAGATAGAAAATATTTTTAAAAATATTTTTTACGTCTAATGTGGTGTTTTGCAGTTGCATACAGTAACTCTGGTATTATTTCGGTATAATGCTGCAACGACCATATAAGAAAGGTTTGACTTTTGAGATAGAAAATATTTTTAAAAATATTTTTTACGTCAAATGTGGTGTTTTGCAGCAATGACCGGTATTATTTCGGTATGGTGCTGCAACAACCATATAAGAAAGGTTTGACTTTTGAGATAGAAAATATTTTTAAAAATATTTTTTACGTCTAATGTGGTGTTTTGCAGTTGCATACAGTAACTCTGGTATTATTTCGGTATAATGCTGCAACGACCATGTAAGAAAGGTTTGACTTTTGAGATAGAAAATATTTTTAAAAATATTTTTTACGTCTAATGCGGTGTTTTGCAGCAATGACCGGTATTATTTCGCTATAATGCTGCAACGACCATATAAGAAAGGTTTGACTTTTGAGATAGAAAATATTTTTAAAAATATTTTTTACGTTTAATGTGGTGTTTTGCAGTCGCATACAGTAACTCTGGTATTATTTCGGTATAATGCTGCAACAACCATCTAAGAAAGGTTTGACTTTTGAGATAGAAAATATTTTTAAAAATATTTTTTACGTCATATGTGGTGTTTTGCAGCAATGACCGGTATTATTTCGGTATGGTGCTGCAACAACCATATAAGAAAGGTTTGACTTTTGAGATAGAAAATATTTTTAAAAATATTTGTTACGTCTAATGTGGTGTTTTGCAGCAATGACCGGTATTATTTCGGTATGGTGCTGCAACAACCATATAAGAAAGGTTTGACTTTTGAGATAGAAAATATTTTTAAAAATATTTTTTACGTTAAATGTGGTGTTTTGCAGCAATGACCGGTATTATTTCGGTATAAAGCTGCAACGACCATATAAGAAAGGTTTGACTTTTGAGATAGAAAATATTTTTAAAAATATTTTTTACGTCAAATGTGGTGTTTTGCAGCAATGACCGGTATTATTTCGGTATGGTGCTGCAACAACCATATAAGAAAGGTTTGACTTTTGAGATAGAAAATATTTTTAAAAATATTTTTTACGTCTAATGTGGTGTTTTGCAGTTGCATACAGTAACTCTGGTATTATTTCGGTATAATGCTGCAACGACCATTTAAGAAAGGTTTGACTTTTGAGACAGAAAATATTTTTAAAAATATTTTTTACGTCAAATGTGGTGTTTTGCAGCAATGACCGGTACTATTTCGGTATGGTGCTGCAACAACCATATAAGAAAGGTTTGACTTTTGAGATAGAAAATATTTTTAAAAATATTTGTTACGTCTAATGTGGTGTTTTGCAGCAATGACCGGTATTATTTCGGAATGGTGCTGCAACAACCATATAAGAAAGGTTTGACTTTTGAGATAGAAAATATTTTTAAAAATATTTTTTACGTCTAATGTGGTGTTTTGCAGTTGCATACAGTAACTCTGGTATTATTTCGGTATAATGCTGCAACGACCATATAAGAAAGGTTTGACTTTTGAGACAGAAAATATTTTTAAAAATATTTTTTACGTCTAATGTGGTGTTTTGCAGTTGCATACAGTAACTCTGGTATTATTTCGGTATAATGCTGCAACGACCATATAAGAAAGGTTTGACTTTTGAGATAGAAAATATTTTTAAAAATATTTTTTACGTTAAATGTGGTGTTTTGCAGCAATGACCGGTATTATTTCGGTATAATGCTGCAACGACCATATAAGAAAGGTTTGACTTTTGAGATAGAAAATATTTTTAAAAATATTTTTTACGTCAAATGTGGTGTTTTGCAGCAATGACCGGTATTATTTCGGTATGGTGCTGCAACAACCATATAAGAAAGGTTTGACTTTTGAGATAGAAAATATTTTTAAAATTATTTTTTACGTCAAATGTGGTGTTTTGCAGCAATGACCGGTATTATTTCGGTATGGTGCTGCAACAACCATATAAGAAAGGTTTGACTTTTGAGATAGAAAATATTTTTAAAAATATTTTTTACGTCTAATGTGGTGTTTTGCAGTTGCATACAGTAACTCTGGTATTATTTCGGTATAATGCTGCAACGACCATATAAGAAAGGTTTGACTTTTGAGACAGAAAATATTTTTAAAAATATTTTTTACGTCTAATGTGGTGTTTTGCAGTTGCATACAGTAACTCTGGTATTATTTCGGTATAATGCTGCAACGACCATATAAGAAAGGTTTGACTTTTGAGATAGAAAATATTTTTAAAAATATTTTTTACGTTAAATGTGGTGTTTTGCAGCAATGACCGGTATTATTTCGGTATAATGCTGCAACGACCATATAAGAAAGGTTTGACTTTTGAGATAGAAAATATTTTTAAAATTATTTTTTACGTCTAATGTGGTGTTTTGCAGTTGCATACAGTAACTCTGGTATTATTTCGGTATAATGCTGCAACGACCATATAAGAAAGGTTTGACTTTTGAGACAGAAAATATTTTTAAAAATATTTTTTACGTCTAATGTGGTGTTTTGCAGTTGCATACAGTAACTCTGGTATTATTTCGGTATAATGCTGCAACGACCATATAAGAAAGGTTTGACTTTTGAGATAGAAAATATTTTTAAAAATATTTTTTACGTTAAATGTGGTGTTTTGCAGCAATGACCGGTATTATTTCGGTATAATGCTGCAACGACCATATAAGAAAGGTTTGACTTTTGAGATAGAAAATATTTTTAAAAATATTTTTTACGTCAAATGTGGTGTTTTGCAGCAATGACCGGTATTATTTCGGTATGGTGCTGCAACAACCATATAAGAAAGGTTTGACTTTTGAGATAGAAAATATTTCTAAAATTATTTTTTACGTCTAATGTGGTGTTTTGCAGTTGCATACAGTAACTCTGGTATTATTTCGGTATAATGCTGCAACGACCATGTAAGAAAGGTTTGACTTTTGAGATAGAAAATATTTTTAAAAATATTTTTTACGTCTAATGTGGTGTTTTGCAGTTGCATACAGTAACTCTGGTATTATTTCGGTATAATGCTGCAACGACCATTTAAGAAAGGTTTGACTTTTGAGATAGAAAATATTTTTAAAAATATTTTTTACGTCATATGTGGTGTTTTGCAGCAATGACCGGTATTATTTCGGTATGGTGCTGCAACAACCATATAAGCAAGGTTTGACTTTTGAGATAGAAAATATTTTTAAAAATATTTGTTACGTCTAATGTGGTGTTTTGCAGCAATGACCGGTATTTTTTCGGTATGGTGCTGCAACAACCATATAAGAAAGGTTTGACTTTTGAGATAGAAAATATTTTTAAAAATATTTTTTACGTCTAATGTGGTGTTTTGCAGTTGCATACAGTAACTCTGGTATTATTTCGGTATAATGCTGCAACGACCATGTAAGAAAGGTTTGACTTTTGAGATAGAAAATATTTTTAAAAATATTTTTTACGTCTAATGCGGTGTTTTGCAGCAATGACCGGTATTATTTCGCTATAATGCTGCAACGACCATATAAGAAAGGTTTGACTTTTGAGATAGAAAATATTTTTAAAAATATTTTTTACGTCTAATGTGGTGTTTTGCAGTTGCATACAGTAACTCTGGTATTATTTCGGTATAATGCTGCAACGACCATATAAGAAAGGTTTGACTTTTGAGATAGAAAATATTTTTAAAAATATTTTTTACGTCATATGTGGTGTTTTGCAGCAATGACCGGTATTATTTCGGTATGGTGCTGCAACAACCATATAAGCAAGGTTTGACTTTTGAGATAGAAAATATTTTTAAAAATATTTTTTACGTCTAATGTGGTGTTTTGCAGCAATGACCGGTATTATTTCGGTATGGTGCTGCAACAACCATATAAGAAAGGTTTGACTTTTGAGATAGAAAATATTTTTAAAAATATTTTTTACGTCTAATGTGGTGTTTTGCAGTTGCATACAGTAACTCTGGTATTATTTCGGTATAATGCTGCAACGACCATATAAGAAAGGTTTGGACACGAAAATGTTGGAGAGGTCATACTGTAGGGTCAAATGCACTGTCTTTTCAAGTATTAGGTTGCCCAACACAAGTTATTCAACTCCCCTTGCCTTTGTTTGAAAAGTGAAGTCCACTTTTTTGGCCTGTAATGATAAAATTCGAATTCCGGAACGCCAATTTTTTTAGAAACCACCATTTTCAGCGGTGAATTTCTGAAACAAAATATTTTCTAATTGCCAAGAAATTCTCGATTGTTACAAAAAACGTCCTTTAAACTCTATTTTAGGCCCATTAGTTTTCTAAAATACCATAATCACCTCATCATTGTTCAACAAATGATTATTTTTCTTTGACGACTCAGCCACAAATTCAAGAAATCGCTGAAAAATAGCATTGATCAATAAAAATCAGCATTCCCTTTGGCACTTTTTTAGATCAAAGCTTTCGAAAGTGGTGTAAAAAAAGACAATATTTGTTCCGTTTTGTGCGACAACAAGAGTTCAATTTTTATCTAAGAAAAGGGAAAGAAAAACTTTTTTATCTTTCTTTGACAAAGTATTTTTACTTTACCAAATTTAAAACGTCATTTTTGGCATTTTAACTACCTTAAATAAATTTTTTAGCTTTATTATCGGATTATTCTGGTTTAAATGTATTTAGACAGAACAAAAAAATAATTTTTTTCACCTTTTATTTTCGAGCTGCCAATATCTGTTTAAGAGTCTATAATATATTCTGGCAAGGTGTTCTCCCACGTAAAAGAACACAAGTTTTTTCAACAAATGTTTTTATTGATAAACTAGGTTGTTCATTTCCCGGGAAATGGAAAAAGCTGGAAATTTCCCGCAATTTCCCGGAGTTACAGTATTCTAAGCTACAGTAATATTTTACCAAAATATTCTTTATAATCTACAAAAAAACTATTAATACTAAATTTAATCATTTTTGACTATTTATAGTTTGCATATTTATCCCGTTTTTATATGTTTAATGTTAAAATATAAAATATTACCGTAATTTCCCGGGAGAGGGAAATGCACAACCCTATGATAAACTAATCAGAAGGTTATAGTTTCCAGCAGATTTTTTGGCAGTAATTTTTAGGTTATTAGTTTGTTAAATTTTTAGATTGTAATTTACTGGGTAAAGTTTAGTGGCATTTCTTATATGAATAAAATGTGTACTGTTTGTGGGGGTTTCTTTCTTAAAATTAAAAATATTAAATTCGTTTAAACTATTTTTAATCACACAACTGTATTTACTGATTCAGTTTGTTATAAATAGGTGGTATTTTTTAGACATTTTATTTTCAGTTTCAAGCTAATGGAATATTTAACATGGAATGACAAAAATAACTATTCTTGATAACAAAACGAAGTATTTATTCCTTTTCATGATCAAATGTCTTTGCTCTTTTTAAATCCATCAATTCCAGCCCAATTGGATCTTTTTTACAGCAACCAGGATTTTTATCATTGCCATGATCGGCGCTCATTCCAATAATATCAGCAACCATAAAATTACAAATAACATTTGGTTCATATTGGTCTACAATAATGCGACCGAGGCAGCTAAAAATGGATTTTATAGATTTTATAAATAAAACATTTCTTTAAGGATAACTAACTTTTTAGTGCTACAAATAAATACACTTAAATATTTGAATGGCTTTGAATATTTTGCATGGAACTTGAATGTAGCTTCATTGTAATAAAGTGTTACAGTTTGATGTCCAGCATAAAGTGATTTCAAGAAGTACCCAGGTTGAATATGTGGAACAATTGCATAACGAGGTCCATGAAAGCCAATATAGGGATTCCAAGTTATTGCCATATTAACTGATTTCTTCTAAACGTGGATTTTAACAAACTAAAATCATCAGATATATAACCTGCCTCAAAAAGTGAATCAATCAATTCAGCAATTTTGCCATAGTTAGGCAATTCACCCAATATAAGCTCATCAATCATTCGAATCATTTCTCGAAAAGCAGCAGGTAAAGGTCGATCATGAATTGTATATTGTGTCCAAATTTCATTTTTAATTCTTAATTTTTTCTCTTTTTTAAAATCAACAAGATTTAAAAAATGTAGAAAAAGAAATATAAATGATTCTTAAAATTTTAATATTGTATTAAAAATTGTTAATTTATATCTTTAAAAACCTTACCAAGATCATCTTTAATTGATATTTCTTTTAAATCTAACTTCGCGCGGGAAGCATATTTAACATTGCCCACTTCATTCAAATCAACATTTGTACAATTGTAATTTTGGCATAAACCAAAATCAATCAAAATTACAGTATGATGGCGATTTACAAGATTTTTCAAATGTGTTTTGGAACCAACGTTTTCATCATTTTCAGCTTCATTAATACCTATACCAAAATTTGATGGCTAAACAAAGTAATCTTGCCATTAATTGATTAAAAAAATTACAAAAGAGGTATAATATGTGAAAAATGTTGAAACAAATTTACTCCTCCTTAATATACAAAGAAGTCAAAACGTACCATCAAATCACGATGTACAAAACCAATAGTGTGCAGTTCTTGAAGAGCCTTCAAAATTTGTTTACCAACAACTAATGCAGTTCCCGTTGTAAATTTCCCAAATGTCTTAACTACTTTCTTCAAATCGGAGAAAATCTAAAGTTGCACATCATGTAAAAGAAAGAGCATATTAAAAAAAAGTTACCAATTCCATCACAACGTATCGAAAAGTAAGATTATTTTCAGCAACTCGATAATATCCTTCTGAGATAAATCTCGGAAAATGGACAAATCCTCGTTCAGTTGCCATTCGAAGAATATCAATTTCAATCTTAATTGAATCACAATTGCCGAGCTTTAGCGCCATCATTTTTTTATCACTTTCTCGTCGAACTTTAAAAACTATACCCTGTGAACCTCTGGCAATTGTATTAATAATCTGAAAAATAATACTTGATTATTACAACAACAATGAAGTCAAAAAGAAAGGAAACTACTGTATAGAGATTGTCAAAATTATCTCCAACATTTCTATCAGGAACATGAGGAAGATCATCTGATAAGCGGTGGTCTGAAATATATAAAAAAATTTATTAGTTGAAAATAAAGCTGGAACTCTGTATAAGTTTTTCAGCGGGATACAGTATCTTTATACTAGCAAAATAAGAACAAGAAACTAACCAATTATTTGTTTTACTCTTTCATTTTTTTGATTACGCATCATGCGTCTTGGAGAAGAAGAAATGTTTTGAAAAAGTTTCGGTCGTTGCCAGTCGGGATTGGGCTTTGAAGTATTAGCTTAAATATCCTCTACGTATGCAATGATTTAAAGGTTAAATTTCGTTACCTTTATTTGGATCAACTAATTGTTGAGATGCTTTAAAATGCATAATTTCTGGTGTTGTTCCAACCTCATTTTCTTGTTGTCTTGGAAATTCAAATGGACTCAACTTTGTTATTGAATTTTCTTTTGTCGTAACAGCAGGACGTTCAATTGAATTTTCATAAGCAGCAATATCTAAAATTGAATATTACGTAATTGTTTTCAAAAATGCAAATTTCTAACGAAGGGAAAGGGTGCTGCTACTTTTTGAAATGTTTGAATTAATATGCAGTTTAACAGCTTTAACTTCATTATCAATTACACTATTGCACAATCGATTTTCAGAAGGTTCAATCCATAGTTTTTTTGGTTTTTCTTCACGATAATCAGTAAAAGTGGAAGGATATAATTTATTTTCAGATTTATGCTTGCTTGAATTATTAACAAGAGATATTTTAGCACATTTGTGATTTTTATTTAAATTGAGATCTGAATACTGGGAATTGTCATTCTTAATCACAGATGGTTTAACTTTCGAGGAATCTGGTTTCGTTGACATCCCTAAAATTACGGTACGTTTGAAACACAGACAATTTAACTGATGACAGAGAACAAAAAATACATCTTTTTTAACTTTTTGGTTTAAAATTGCAGAATAAAATGGATAACCCCGTTCGACACCTGTTTTGAATCCTTTTGAGATTTTTTGTTCGATTTAATATTTTATAAAATGCTTTAAAATAGCGTCACGTGCATATTAAAAAAGAAGCTTCAGCTAACATAGTTTGTCTAAGACGAGGAGCTGTCCGTCTGTCATTAATTTGAAGGCGATAAAAGTGTTTCATTTTGTGTGTGTACACTTGGTGCATGATGCAATATTGCAACATTGTTATTCAAAAGCATTATTTTAAAAACTTAATACAATTAATGTTGATATCAAATGATATAGCTAGTAAAATCTCAAAAGGGATGTGGTTGTAGCACTAATCAATGCATCATTTTTGGTTTGCATCTTTGCAATTCTCTCTAAACTGAAGCGAATTATAAAGTTGATCAATTGGGTTATTCAAGTATTCAGTCGTATTGTTATTCTTCGTTTTTGCAAATGAAAAAGAGCGTTCAATTAAATAACTACCAACAAAAGAATTATTTCAAAGGAAGAAGAAACAATACAAAACATTTTATTTTAATTACATTTATACACAAGCCAAACGAAATTGTAAACATAAAACCGATAAATAAAAAAAAATTCCACCGTAAATTTTTATCCTTTGATCACAGCAATAGGTCGAAGTTTAACTGCAAGCTTGCTGATGCCAGCTTCATGACAAGTGTTTACAACATCTGTAACATCTTTGTACGATTCAGGAGCTTCTTCCATAACAAGCTTTGGAGATGCAACACGAATGCTAATGCCTTTCTGCTTCAGATTTTCCAAAACATCTTCAAATAAAATATTTCGACGTGATTTTGAGCGAGACATTGCACGGCCCTAAAAATTACTGTTTTAAACGAGTACTTAATAAAATTAAAAACTTACAGCTCCATGACATGTTGTACCAAAGGTTTCATTCATGCCTTTTTGAGTTCCGCTTAAAATGTAACTGCAAGTTCCCATTGAGCCTCCAATAAGGACAGGTTGTCCAGTAAGTTGATAATCAACAGGAATCAAGGGATGATGAGGACCAAAAGCTCGAGTACTACCTAAAATTTTATTCTTTTTTGAAGTTACCGTAATCATAATTTTAAGTCATACCTTTTCGATGAACACAAAGTTCCTTTGGTCTTCCATCAATCCAATGTTCTTCAAATTTGGCAATGTTATGACTGACATCATAGATAACATGCATATCAAGGTCATCAGGTGAAGAATTAAAAATTCGAGAAAAGGCCTTAAAAAGGTTACTGTATTACTGTATAAATAAATAAAAAAAATTGTTTAAAAACAAACGTACTTGTCTAACGCAGAAAGTCATACATGAACGATTAACCCAAGCAAAATTAGCAGCAGCTGCCATTCCTTTCAAATAATTCTGCCCTTCAGTACTTTGAATTCTGGCACAAGCAAGTTGCCGATCATTGACAAAAATTCCATCTCGAGCCATAGCTCGTTCCATTTCAACAAGAGAATCCGTTGCAACTTGATGCCCGAGACCACGTGAACCACAATGAATCTAAAAATCTTTTGTAATATTTTCTTAGAAGCAAATGGATGTGGCTCACCATTACACAAACTTGACCCTTTTCTTCAATACCCATTTTAGCAGCAGCATGTTTATCAAAAATTTCATCAACCACTTGTACTTCACCATAATGATTACCAGCTCCAAGAGTTCCCAACTAAAAATGATATACTGTAAGAAAAATAAATCTTAAATAAACATACCTGTGGTAATCCACGTTTTTTTGCTCGCATCGAAACTTTTGAAGCATCAGCTTGTAACATTCGACCATATTCTTCACAATGTTCTTTATCTTCTGTCCAACTGTATCCTTCTCGTAAGCTCCAATCCATACCATATTGTAAGCACTGTTCAAAGTCACTTGCTTTAATAGGAATAATACCACGAGATCCAACACCAACTGGAATATGATCAAATAATGATTGAGCTAATTGTTCTTTATAAGGTTCAACATCTTTTTCCATTAAATTTGTTCGAATAAGTCGTACTCCACAATTAATATCAAATCCAACACCACCTGGAGACACAACTGCTTCAGGATTTGAGGTATCAAAAGCCGCGATATTTCCAATTGCAAAACCATATCCCGAATGAATATCTGGTAAACCGATTGAATTCTAAAGAAGATTCTATTATTACTGTATTAATATAAATAGAAAAAACGTACTCCAACAATTGCAGGTAAAGAAGCAACATTACCAATTTGTTTTACAGCAGGAAGAAAGCCACCAACGCCACCTTTTGTGCAAGCTTGTTGAAGCTCTTCAAACATAAGCTTTTCTAAATTCGAATTAACATAGAACCTTCCTTCAACCTAAAATTTGCATAAGCTTGAGAATGATATTTACTAAATGAAATAATGAAAGTGAGACATACGTTCATGTTTGGAACAAATCCTTTTTTAATCCTGAATTCAACGGGTGAAATTCGTTCAATGAATTCTAGCTCCTGTGCAAAAGAGCGTGGCATTCTGAAGTGTGTTGAAAATAAGCTTGTTGAAGTAAAAATTTATTGCACAATTATTACATAAACTAGCAAGGTTTTGAAATTTAAAAAACGCAACAAATTCACATTTTGTGTTTTTGATTTTTAATGGTGAAGTCAGAGTGCAGCTTTAAAATGCGTTTTCGTGGTGGAACAACTTTTTTTTATTGCTAACTCAAAATACAAAAAAAATTACAATCTGCTTGCATTACTGTAATCATATGAATTTTTACAACGTCAAAAATGAACAGGTAACTCAAAAAATCTGAATAATTCAAATACCTTAAAGAATTTTACAAGGCAAAAGTTTTACATTAATAATGGTAGATTTGCATAAAATTAAGTACTTGAAAACAATAATTGTTAGCATTTTGTCAAATTTTAAAAGTACAAATTTCTCGAAAAAAAGTTGTAAAGCATCATAAGAGGTTACGTTTTTGGGTTCGGACGAAAATGTGGGTTGTAAAACTCACTGAAAAGAATGTAATTCGCTGGCTGAAGCACCTTGATTTGGTGAAAATAATTTTTGAGATGTTTTAAATTGTTGAACTTCTGGATTAAAATGTTTATTATCCTTCATTTGTCGGGGAAATTCAAAGTGATCCTATATAATAAAGATGAATTAAATATTGTAGAAAGTGTTTAACTTGCGTGAAGTTTTGATAAAACTGTCTGAAATGCTTGGGAATTCTTTGAAAATTCTTCTGATTCACTTGGAACACCTTCAATGGAATTTTCATATGCTGCAATATGAAGGGATAAAGTGCTGCTATTCATTTTTGAATCATCTTTATCATTCTTCCAACGCTTTTGAGCTTCTTCTTCAACATTTTTCCGTAAACTTGAATGCTTTGAAGTTTTTAAAATTGGGTCTTTTGATGATTTATTCAATGATTTTTCATTGTAATTTTTGGTTACTGTATAACCTAACAAATGTTGCTGCAATTCTTTAAAAAAATTTTTTGTCTTTCTGATTTATTGTTACTGATCTTAATGACCGAAATGATTTTTAAATTACAATAAGGAACTTTTGTGCAAAGATTTTTTTCTATAAAATTGCAGCAGTTTTGTTTTACCTGAATATTTTGCATTGTTCGGTTTGCAAAAAGATTGAACAGATGAAACATTAGAATATTTATGATTTTGATTTAAATTAAAGTTCAAAAAATGGCTCCTTTTATTAATTGGAGAAAGATCAGTCTTGGAATGGCCATTCCTATGGCGATTTTCTTTTGTTGTCATTCTAAAACATGATTTATTAAAACAAACATTTACAAAAAATAAATTTATTAATTCTCCTTTTTTGCTGAAATTCGCAAAAATAAAACCTAACAAAAATAAACTTTTTCACAATCCTTTACACATAATTGTAAATTTCTTCATTCACGCATAAAATGATGCAACAATTTAAAACTCAAACAGCGGCATTGGAAATGACAGCCATAAATGATCCCCAACCATAACATTCTTGAGATAGTACTAAACACTTCATTTTTTATAAAAGCCAAAAAATGTTATCCAATTATAGTTGCTAACAAGTAAATTAACAAATGTTGTATTTTTTAATCGTAAAATTTTTAAGCAAAAATTGCGTTATTCTGATTGACAATAATATTTTTAATTTTTCGCAAAAAATGGTTTTACGCAATAACAGTTAAATAAAATACATCATAAAAAATTAAGGGTTTACAGCAACTGTTAAACAGTTACTGTTTGCTATAATTCCAGAGAATTATAACCTCTAAACTTAAATGAAAAAAAAATTGAAATTAAATATCACAAGATGCACAAAGTTTTCGTTTGCTGTTTTATTCGTACGGTAAAAAAATATGTTGTTTATTTGTAAAAAAGCGTTATTTGTCAGATGAAATTCTTTCTCTTTTTTTCTGGTTGTTAAACTTTTTTCTTTGGATTCATAAATTTTGGTTGATTTTTTTCCATTTGCTTTCAATCGCAAAAAAAATTTTAAACACTTTTTTGCCGGCAAAAAATTCTTTTTGCATTGTTCAAAAATTAATCTTTTTTTGTTATCTTTCGTTTTCTTCCACAGTTTAAACAAATAAATATCCAAAAAATAGGCTTTGTTCTTTTTCCTAAAAAACATTGTTCGTTCGTTTTTTTCAAAACGAAATATTTCATTGATTCATTCGTTTTTTTAAGAAGCAACAGAAAAATTCGTTTTTATAAAAAATATGCGTAATTTTTTACATGACACTCGCAGCAGTGATTGCAAAATTCGATAAAGGTTTTAAAAAAATGGAAAGAAGCTTCTTTTTGTGCCATACCGATTTTTTAAATATTGCCCTTTGGGGTTTTTAGAAACAATCAAAAATCAAAATCAAACATTCATTTTCAATAGTTTTTAGATTTTGTTAGACATTTTTCAGGATGTTTTTTATTCGAATAAAAACAAAATGAACAGCAAAAAAGAATTTTTATGTAACAAAAAATGTTGTAAAAAAAACTAAAACCAAATTCCTTCTTTCTTTCTCTGTCTCATTTTTTGGCATTGATGAACATCAGCAAAAGCGGTAAACTTCAAAGAAGCGCAAAAAAAAGAAAGTTGCGCGTGAAAATGATTGGTGTGGAAAAGAAAGAAAAAGAAGATATTTTGATAAGGTCTCTGTCTCGTAAAACGAGGAGGGCCCCCTGAAAAAAAAACTCGTAAATTGTTCATGTTTTTAAAGCCAGTTTTATTTATTTGTATTTAATAACATTGAATCATTCATTTTTTTATTGTGTGAATCCTTTACTCTTTTTCTTTCGGCAATTTTCCTTTTATCTGTTTCTTCTTCATTTGTTGAGAAAGTTTGATCAAATAGGTGTAAAATGAATGTGTTGTTTTAAATCATTTTTGTGTGTATATTTAATAGTTTAAATTAATACCCAAATTTTGTTAAAGCACATATTCAAAGTTCAAAGAGGTTCATTGAATTAAATATCACTAAATTTTATTGCATCAAAATATATTCATGGGTTTGCGAAATTATAAGTTTGGGTTTTACCAAGTTTTTTTAAATTAGCATAAAACATGTTTTGTTTAATTTTGATCTATAACCGGAAAAATTATGAGTAAAAACGTTATGTCTATGGTAAAGTAAATTAAATCAAATTATTTCTGTTACAGTTACATCACAGTTTGGTTTTTTACCGCATTTTTTATAGTTTTTTTCTATTACATGATTTTAAAACCCTTTCTTTCTGTATGTTAATTCTGTGTTTGATTACAATAGTTTTAAAACTCGGATAAAGCAAAATGATAAAAGAAAAACAAACTTCTGTTTTTTATCCCTACCGTAATCACATTCTTTTCTATCAAGTCTGTGATAACAGCAATTTTTTTCAACTGCTAAAAACAATTTTACTTTTTTGCTGCTTTTTTAGTTGAAAAAAATAATATAAATTTTACATTCCGTGTTTTTTTTCCTTTGGTACTTTTTCGGCATTCGTTTTTGATCTCAATCGAGTGACAAATTGAAAGTAATCAGTATCAATTCTTCTTTTTATTTTATTTAAAGAAGCCCGTTTTTTATATAAATCTTTAAGGCAGATTTTTTTCGGGTGTTTGCTTTAATTTTAATTTTTTTTTCACACCTCTTTCTTTTATCTTTTTTGAGAGCGGGAGAGCCACTTTAAAAAAGCCAAAATTCAGTCATCACAAATCTTTCTTCCCCCTTTTTTTATTTTCAATATTGATATTTGCGCGGTTGTTTCATTCTTTTTTTATTCCTTCTTCATGTCAAGATTGATAGAGAGAAGAAGGAAGACTGTATCACACTCTCGTTTTTTTTTGCTTCTTCTTCTTCATTTAAAACTACGATGGCGGCATCCCTCTTTTAAGATGAAAAAAATAAAAAATTCAAGAATTTTTGAGGGCAATAAAACCCAATGAAAAAGGTGAAAAAATATTGTCGAAAAAATTAAACAAAAAAAGATATGGAGGAAAATTAATGAAGTGTCAAAATGATTTGGAATTCAGCACACTTTTCTTTATTTATTTGTTTAATTAAAGTTGCTTTGATGTTTATTTAAATTAATCTTTTGGCGTTCGTTTTTTGTCTTTAAATAGTTGATAGAAACGGCTAATTTGAAAATTAATCAAGAACAAAGGCTGGGTATACGGTATTTTTTATTGGTCCATGTTGTTCTTGACATCCCGCGATTACGGTAGTTATTGAGTTTTTTAAACCACAAAATTAAATAATATCTTCTGCAACTTTACAATTAAAACATTAAAATCTGGTTAAAAATGCTTAACAAAACTAATAAAGTCTAGCCATGTTGAAATACAGTACACCGCTTAACGTTACTTTAACAAATTCACGGAAATTACATATATTTTTTGATTTATTTATGTTTTTTGTACATGAACCTTCCCTTTCTCATATCATTTTTGTGTCTCCCTGTAATGATGATGATGACCCGTTATTCATTATATTCGTGGCAATCGGATTATCCTCCCTTCTTTTTTTCTGTCGCGCAGAAGGTTTTAGTTGCATCTGAACATTGAAAAAAAATATACACAAATCATTAAATTTGTCAGATCAAAGTTGACTCATTTTTTGTTGTCTGCCACTTTCAAATCTCGATGTTTTTTTATTACCTTTTCTGTGATAGTTATTTTTTGTTCATTTTTAAAAATATGCTCAATGAGAGGTGTCTTTACAGGCAGGGAACAATAAAGAAAAATCCAAAAAATGAAATCTCTTTTTTCCGGTCGCATTCTACTTCGTTTTTTGAAAATTGAAATTAAACTTGAATTAAAGTGGGGAGAAGGAAAAAAAGCGGCATTGTGAGTTTTTTTTGTTCAATTTCGATGACTGTATTATTGTTGGTGTTGGTGCTGCGCATCGTTAAAAATATATAAAGTCTTCCTTCTTTCTTTGTTCATCATCATCATATAAATTTATTTTCAATTGTCCAATATAAAAAAGAAGAAGGAATTGCAGCTGTTCAAATGTGTGATGGAACTGAAGTGAAAATAAATTGAAGTTGAAGAAGTTCAAAACTTCTGTTGCTTCTGTTCATGTTTCTTTTTTGGATCTTTTGCCGTCCTTTTTTTTTGGCGGCGACTGCCCGAAAATTGTTTTCTTCTGTTTTTTTTTTGAATAATGCATAATTTTTTTGTTTCGATATCCCCCCTTTTACTCCTTTTATAACCAAAAAAGAGGGGGAGATACATTAGACAGCTGACCGATATTACTTCTGCCGCTGCTGCTGTGCAAAAGCGAAAAGTGCCATTAGCCTTTTTTGGGAATAAAAGAGAAAACTCGATTTTTTTTGAAAAAAAACGTTTGCTTGCGCGATGTCGGCAGCAGCAGCCATTTTGAGTTCATGGCGGTCGTTGAACATGTATTTTTCATTTATTCATCGCAGATGTTTACATAATCAAAAACATCATCCCTTCCCCCCCCCCCCCCACCCTTTTTTTCAATTGTTGTCAGATTTCTTTCTTTCAAAAATGCCATCTAAAAACATGAATTTTCTATCCTCTTTTCAAGTTTGTTTGTACTTTTTTGTCAGATTCACTTTTGTAATATTCAAATTTTAAAGCATTTTTGTAGCTTCCGTTTTCTTTATTTCTTTCCTCCCTTTTGCCATTCACAAAAATGCCATTCTCGATCATCACCAAAAAGTGCCACGTAATTATTTCTCTTTTTTGTCTTCAAAAAAACTGATGTCCACTTGTAATCCAATACCCTCCGATCCAATTTTAAAAAAATAAGAAGTATAATCTAAATGAAACTTTTTTTTCAAAAAATGGCAACGAATTTATTTGACCTCCGCGCAACAGATGTGCCAATCAAATTTTTTATGTGCCGATGCCGACGACGACTTTTGGCATTTTTTGCGTTGTTATTTCTTTCTTCTATTCAAATTTTTCTTATTATTTTTCGAGCTCTTTTACCAACATTCAAAGACAACAAAAAAATATTGTCTTCCGGCTTTGGCACGCAATGTTTTGTTAACCTTATTTTTAGATGGTTTTTTTGAATAATAATATGTATTGCTTTCTTCTTCTTTTTACTTTTAAAAAATGACGGGGATGACCTTGAAGTACTTGAAAGAAAGACAGGAAAATGCCAAAGAATAAAGTTTACCTTTAAATAAATAAAAATAACATAGTAAATATAACTTTTAAAATTTGATCTTTCATTATTATTGTATTGTTACGGTACAATTGTTCCTACAAAAATACTAGCAGACTTTTAAAAAACTTGAAATGGCGTGACTCCATTGTTTTTGATTTTTGGAATAAGCATTAAATACTTTTAAGGTGGCATACAAAAATACTTTTAAAGAAAAATTTTAAAAATATCTAATCTCATGATTGGTGGCTTTAGACTTGCTGTCTTTAATTTCTTGTAAGCTTTTTTCCCATCTTTAAAACATAACTTTTACAGATTTTTTACAACATTTTCATAGCCCCCTTAAAATTCTTTTTTTTTCACATATCACATTTTTTCATGATCGGTGGTTACTGTATAATACTTTTTTATTGATATTAAAAGATAAAAGAGAAAGGAATAGAAAAATGAAAAATATCAACCAATGATTGAAAAACTTTGTTTGAGAAAACACAAAAATGCACTTTTTTCGATGAAAATTTTTTTGAATTTTTGTTTTAAACCAAAAATCACAGGTTCTTTTTTGTTGCAAATTTTTAAAAAAGTTTCAAAATGATGATTTTTTGTCCATCGTTCATTTATCCATCAATACCAACAATAAACAATAGAAAAAAGAGGCATCAGAGAAAAGTAAAAAGTAGCTAATGCAATTTAATCCGGATATTTGATGATGATTGCAATCAAATATATATATCCATTTTCTTCCCTTCCCTGCTTCAATTGCAGTTATTTTTTCTTTCTTTAAAGTTGCTTCATTAAAAGCATCATTTCCAAAACCACTTTTGCCACTCTTGAGCCGTTCAAAAAAAAGATTCCAATTTCCTTTCTTTCTTTTTTTGTTTTCAAAGAAAAAAAACTCGAGGCAATATATTTGTCGTTCATCGTCTAATAAAAAATATTATCGACCTCCTATTTTTTTTTGAAGAGTCTTAAGGGGTATATTTTTTTGTCCTCCCCATTTTTTCCTCTTTTTTCAGTCTGTAAATGTTTCGACAGCTGATAAATCAATTTGCCCTGACACAAACTCACTTCTCTTTTCAGTTTTTTTTGTGATCCTTCTTCTTCCAAAAACTTTTTCTTCTTTTTTTGCCACAATTTTTTCCCTCTCCTTTTTCCGTGTGTTTTGTTTTTTTCGTTCTTAAATTTTTAATGCTGACTTTTTTTATTCTATTCTATTAGTCACTTTTTTGTTCAATTTGACTTTTTTCTGGACCAGCCGACTGCCATTAATAAAATTTGATATAAAATTATTATAATTTTTATGATCAAAAAAATCATCAGCGGGACAAAAATTCAAAAAAGTGATCTTGCATTCATTTTTTTGAAACAATAACATCTGAAAAAAAGAAAGGAATGACAACAGCAGCAACATCAGGAGCTAAAGATTTCTGATTTTGATAAGCCTTCTTCGTTTTTTTGAATTTTTTTTCAAACAAAAAATTCCACCATTTTTTTTCAAAAATCATAAACGATCGCGGTGATACTTTCTCTTTCATTTCTTCTTTTTTATCTTGCTTTTTAATAATATTTCAATCTCATGATAATAATAATAATAATATTTTTTGGGGGAAAGGAAAAGATTGAATCCGTCAAACAAATGTTATGACAGTCGGGGGGCCCTTCTTTAACTACTTTTGATGCGTTTTTTTGCTTGATCAGTTTATTTGATCGCCATCGTCGTTGCAGCAGCCTTTCTTTCGTTTTTTTAAAATTTCGGCAGTTGCCTGCTTCTACTTTGTTCTTCTTCCTTGCAATGCTCAAGGCCACTTTCTTCCATTCTTTTTTCACTGTTGTTCATTGAAACATCTCTTTCTTTTTTTTAAATTTCTACTTTTTTTGTTGTGTTTAGATTAAAAAAAGATTGGTGTTTTTTTCTTCTTCATGGAAAACGGGCTTCCATCCGAAGGAGACAGAACAGTAACACGGTAGGCAACCTTAACCTGAGATGATGACAGTTTTTTTCCGCAATGGTTTTTCTTTTGATTCTTATCAGCCTTCTGTTGCTGTTTCTGCTACTGAAAGATGATGATGACTTTTTTTGATGGCATCACTTCGTTCTTCCTTTTTTGAAGATAGAAGTGAGAGTTGATTTTTTGACAGTTTTTTGTCAAACAACAACAAAATATTTTCTTTTTGCAAAAAAAATATATTTCTAAACCGGAAAAACAGAAAGAAGAAATCTATCAATGGCATCTCTTTCTTTTATGTATTTTGTACAATGCCATTCTTCCATCTTTCTTTCTTTCTTCATCTTTCTTCTTCCGTTTGATATTTGTATGTACAGTCTCCATTTCCCCATCGATGTACAAAAACAAAAGCTGTGCCTTCTTTTTTTCTTTCAAAAAGTAATGGTTTTTGATGATGACTTTTTTGAATAAATTTCGAAAAAAAGAAAAACAAAACTACTTCTTTTTTTTCTGGATGTTACAGAAATAAAAAAACCCATTCAAAAACTATTATGTTTTTCTGTAAAAATTTTTCTGGAGCTTCCCATTTTTTTGTGTGAAAAAATTTTCAAAAAGAAATAATTCTTCAAAAAAGAAACGGAAATGCCAAATTTTTGAGTCTCTTAAATTTTTCAAAAAAAAATTTGTATTAAAAATAATAATTTTTCATGGCACTCAAAAATATAATATTGAACTTTGACAAATTGAAACGAACCAAAAAATGCCATTGTCTGTTTTTTGAATTTTTGTGGCATAATTTAAATGTATCTAAAAATATGTTTCTTTTTTTCGAAAAAAATGAAAAGAAATCCGAACTTGACCTTGTTTTTGATTTTGAATGAATTGAGTTTGTTTATTTTTGGAGGGTTTAAGCTTTTATCTTTTGGTCGGCGGTCAAAGACTTGCAAGAGAGAGAAAGAAAAGAAAACTGTCAAAGAATTAGCAGCTTTTTATGACAGTTTTTAACCATTTTCATTTTTGAAGTCATCTTTTTTAAAAGAGTGAGGGAGTCTTTATACACACATATTTATTCAAATTAGTCATTGAAGCTGAAATTGAGGGTTTCTTTCAAATAAAAAAGTGCCATCATCATTTTTGAAACGGAGAATAAGAATCCATAGAGACAGACTTTGGCATATTTCTTTTTTGTTTTTGGTGATGGTTGTCGTCGCCGATTAAGCTTTTCCTCTTTTTATTCTGTTTTTGCCGTTGCTTGAGACTTTTCTTTTTGGGTGATGATGGCGATGGCGATGGAGATGGTTGGTGGTTGAGATGGAGCAAATTCCCCTAAAAACAATCGCTTCCAACAAACAAGAAAATAAAAAGAGAAACAACAACAAAAACAGAAGCAGCAAAAACCCCCAACAACAAAAACAATAACCATCGTTTTTTTTCGTTTTGTTTCATTCTTTTTTTTTCAGGAAAGAGCGTCAGTTCACTTTTTTTATATAACTGACAGACTTTTTTCTGTTTCTATTTCTCGTACTTCTGAAGTCTAACAAGAAAAATAAGAAAAAGATGAAACGGAAATATAAATGGAAACAAAACGTTTTTGCCTTCTTATTCTTTCTTTTTTCTTATTGTTCTTGTTCAAATTCTTCAACCATCTCTATATCGAGTAGGAGGAGGGCAAAAAACGGGAAGAAGAAGGGCTATCAAAGTCATTTGGGGCCTATTATTTTTTCTTTCCTGACATTGCCCGTGTGGCCCTTTATTTTCGGGGGTTTTTGGGAAGAAAAAAGAGAGATTTTTTTGTTCCGTTATTTTGAGAAAAAAAGGCTTAGCGATTCGGCAACGCCAAAAAAATATTATGGCGTCGGACACGAGAAAAACGCCAAAAAACTCGTTGAAATTATTGATGTTAAAATAGTTGAAAAAAGTTCTCCCTTCATTCCCTCCTCTTTTTTGAACCCTCAAAAATAAAGAAGCGATTGCCCAAGAACGGGACCACATTTTTTTTGATGATGGCAATAATAATAATAATACCAGCATCACCAATATCGGCCCCTTTCTTTTCTTATTCATGTATTTCTCTTTGACCAAAGCATTGTTTTTTTCTTTCCCTTTTGCGCACTTGTCTTTTTTGCCTTTTTTGGATCTGTGTTTTTTTATTATTTTTTCCATGTATTTGGGTTGGTGGTGTCTTTTGTACGGCATTAATTTTTTCTTTTCCTTTCCTTTTCTTGCTCGATTGTTGTCCTTGCATTTTTGCATAGATGTTCAAGAAAAAGTGAAAGAGAGAAAACTTGCGCAATCCCTTTACTTTTCTTCTTCTTGTTTTTTCCTTCCTTTCAAAAAATTAATACTTACAAATTATGGGGTTTTTTTCATGGTTCAAGTTTTTTTGCTCTTTTTTTCTATGAATGACACTCTTGACCTGCATATTTATGGCAATGAAAAAAATTCAAATTTGACCTATAGTTTTTTATAAAAGTACCGTAATTTTTGGTACTTTAGTATCAGGTAATTAACCTTAAAATAATTTTATTCAAAAAGCGTTTCTAAATATTTTCTTTTTAAAACCATTGAACATATATCATTTTAAAGATATACAGTAATCAGATGTTTCATAAATTTCAAGATAGTTAACTTCAAAATAGTTACATAAAAGTTTCATTTTGATTTTTCAGCCACCAACACTACCAAAACACCTCTATGGATGATGATGATCGAGTTAATCGAGCAACATAAAATTTATTTAGCAATGGCCTCGCGCATAAGAATGAATGAAAGAAAGAAAGAAGAAGAAAGAGGGCATTAATGACTGCCATCACTCAGTTGTTAGTCCCTCTTCCCTCTTTTTTTCTCCATTTCTTTCGATAATCGCTTTTCTTTCATTTTTTTATTTCGATTCAAAAAAAGTCGTTTAAAAATTTGAATCGAAGCAGCAATTTTCAAAAACGATCGACGATTGCGAAAATGAAAGAAAGATTTGGCCTTTTTTCATATTATTTTTCTGCAATATAATTTTATTTACGGTAATGACCCATTACTTTTATTTTGCCTATCAACTGGAGAAGTAGAAGAAGATATCCCCCATAAACCCCAAAGGGTGGTCCATTTTTTAAAAACGATGAAATGAGTCCTTTTCTTTCTTCTCTTTAATTATCCTAATTTAAAAGCATAAAAGAATGATTTTTTTTTGAAAAAATACAAATTTGAAATTGAGCGGCATTTGCTTGTTTCCAGATGATGAACATTTTCATTATTTTTTGAAAAATGCGAAAAGGGGCGAAATTGAAGGAGGAAGGAAAAGGAACCACCACCTGCAAGGATGAAAGATGAAAGCTGCCTGCCTTCCTACTTGAATATCTTAGATCAAGGATGGGGAAGGAAAGAAGGGGTATATCTTGTTTTATCTATAAAAAATGATGATCATAGACAAAAAATCATCATCATCTCATGAATTTCTTGCTTTATCATTTTTGTAGCTTAAAGAATTTTTGAGAAGGCGGAGTTTTTGAAAGGCTTTGATGGCCCCGCCTTCTGCTTTCTCATTTGTTTTTTGAGAAGGCGGTCCGGGCTTTTCTTCAACAAAAGCTCTTCTTCTTTGTGGGCTCTTGAAAAAGGGAAAGAAAAAATGCAACAACGAACGCGCGCGCAAAAAAAGAAAGAAAAAAGCGGCGCACCAGTGTTTTTTTTCTATCCAAAAAACATGGGTACCGCAACCAAAGGAGAAAAAAATGAATGAAAAAGGAATAAAAAAAAGTTAAAAAAAAGAACACGATATAGTAGTAGAAGTAGATGTTGTAGTAATGTCCGGCGAACAGCCGCCGCCGCGGTCGTGGGTTTTCTTTTTCTTCCTTTCCTATCTTGTGTTTTTTGCGAGCCAAAAAAAGAGGATGATGGCGGAATAGAAAAAACGCGCGCAACTAAAAAGCTTCTCTCTTATATTCTTCGCTTTTAATGCCGCGCGTCCCTTTTTCGGTCCCCCCATCACCCTTCTTCTCTTCGATGCCTTCCTCTTACCCAAGAGATCAGTGTTGTTGCCACAATTATTTTTTTCTCATATATATGCAAGAGCAGTGAGTAGTAGTAGAGAATTGGCCTCCTTTCTCCTATCCTTTGGGTTGATCTTTAAGTTTTATTGGTATTGTGTTGTTGTTGATGATGATGATGGTGATACAAATATATGTTCGTTTGTTACATCTCTTTCTCTCTTGGATCACTTTCCCTCTCTTTTTTTGCAATGTTTTTGCCTTTAATTCAACAACACATAACTTTTCTACTCGGTTTTTTTTGAAAAAAATCAGGTACTTTTTTTAGTTTTGTTTTTTCTCTTTCTTTCTTGCTGAAGATTGATTCATTTATCACTTCTTTGACACTTTTGGTGTTCTTCTTTTTTTTCTATTCTTCTTCAGTATTCTTTCTGCATTCCTTCTTCCAACTTCATCTATCTCATTTTTTTCATTAAAGAAGCGCGCGAAAAAATAGCTATCACTTTTTTTGATCCATTTTCAAGAAAAGAAATTATTTTTTCGTGACAAGTTATTCCAATTTCAATGTTACTTTTTCCTTGAAAAACAACTTGTCACAAAAATATCATTCCTTTCTCGGAAATGGATTGAAAAAAAGTGATAGCTATTTTTTCGCGCCCTTCTTTTTGTTTTACATTTTCATTTATTTCAATTTTTGTTGTTAACACTCTTAAATATCATATTTTTATACATGTTCGTTTTTTTGTGTCCTTTTTCACGCTCATTTCATTAATCAATTTTAATTTTTTCTCCCCCTTCCTTCTCTTTTGTGATGATGCCTGACAACAACGATAAAAAAAACACCCTCGGCGTTCTTCCTTTCTTCCCCCTTGCTCCATCCCCCTATTCTTTTCTTCCATCATCAACTTTTTTTGGAAGTGTGTTATCAGACTTTTTTTCATTTCTTCCATTCTTCATTTCTTTCAATATTTTTTTTGATAATGCCTAATTTTTGCCAGAAAATGAAAGAAGTTCTTTTTTTGTTTCATCTGCAATTTTTTACGGTTTTTTTTTACAGCACTTTTTTGTTTGTCAAAAAATTAAAAACAAAAGAGAAATGGGATTTTAAAAAAAATAATAATTACAGATTGAAATTCCAAAAAAGAAGGATTTTTGTAGGGCCAAATAATGAATTGTTTTTTTTCAAAGTTTTTTTGACATTTTTTGTGCGCGCGTGTTTCTGTTTTTTTCTTCTGATTCTGAACAATCAAAAAAACGATGATGAAAAAAATCATACATGTTTGAAGCAATTACACCGCTTCTTTTGTTGTATTGTTTCTTTTCGATTTATATTTTTTGCCACTTTTTTTTCTTGCGAGATTCAAATAATACTTTTCTCATTCATTATTCTTTTTAGGCTTCTTTTGTTTTTTCTTTTTTTGTGTAAAAAGAAAACATCTTTTAAAAAATCCTTGCCAAATTTATTTTACACAATTTTTTTTGATATCATTTATTTCCCTCAATTTATTATTTATATTACGGTTGATGGCCGAATGTTGAAAATATTTTAAATTTAATTTAAAAACAATCTTTTACATCCAAAAAGTCCATCCCTTCATCATCATCAAATTTAATCATGTCAGATTCTGCTGATGATGGAGCAGATGAAGTAAAAGTTTTTCGAAAGAATGATGCTGAAGATCTTGGTACAGATTCCTTGCAGTCATCTGTGCAGCTTCATGAAGATAAACAAGATGTCGCATTTGAAGCTGAATTGGAAACTCAGCCTCCAATAAATGGTACTTTTTTTGTAAAACTTTGTTGTGATTACAGTAATATTTTTTTCATTTTTAAGGACAAAAACCAAATTTACCATTTTCATTTCCTGGTATGCCTCCAATTTCACCAGTTGTTTCATGGATGGTAAGGGTCTTTTCACTTGCAAATAATCATTCTATCTTATCACACCTTAATTTTTCTTTTCACCTCCCCCTCCCTTATATTATGGTATATGTATAATAATGTTTTTTTTACTCTTTTTTAGTCACCTTATGCTTCACCAGCATATTTTGCTGCCGTAATGTCCCCACAATATCATATGTATAATGCTTTGATGCAGAATATGAGAAATCTTGCAACATTCAACCAGAACAATAATATGCAAAATAATTTTGATATAAAACCAACGACATCTTCAGCGGGACCAGGTGGTCACCATGGCCTTCCCTCAGGGGGTGTAGGAGGTCCAATGGCAACACCAAAAAGAAAAAAGATTAGCCATAAAAAAGAAGAATCACATATCAAAAAGCCATTAAATGCTTTTATGTGGTTTATGAAAGAGAATCGACAAAAAGTTTTAAATGTTGATGGAAATGCTTCCAAGCAATCTGCAGAGTTGAATACAATATTAGGAAAGATGTGGCATGACCTGCCAAAAGATGAACAACAAAAATATTATGAAAAAGCAAAGGAAGAACGAGAAAATCATCAAAAATTATATCCAAATTGGAGTGCAAGAGAAAATTATGCTGTACATAAAAAGAAGAGAAAGAAGAGAGAAAAATCTGTTGGTATGTTTTTCTTTTTTTAGGGGAAGGGGGATACTGTAACTGATAATAGGAAAGAAAAGCTATGAAAAAATGAATAATTGAAGCAAAAAAGACAAAATTGCTTTTTCGAAGATTAAATTTTTTGAAAAAAGACTGTAGTTTCAAGTGCTTTTTGAAGCTGTTACTGTAACTGCTAATTATTGCGTCATTTTCATTGCATAAAAGTTTTGGCACGCAATATGCATATTACCGTAATCTCCTTTTCCGATTCTGTACTCCAAAAATTAATAAATGCTAATTTAAGGCTTCTCCAAAAATGTGACTTTTTTGGAGAAAAACTTTCCAAGTATTGTTGTGCCACTTTACTTTCGTTAACTAACTTGTTATGCCTCGTTAACGCTTTTATGCCCGCTTTCTTCTTCTTTTCTTTGTTCGATTACCGAATGTTAATTTCATTTTTTACTATTTCAAGACCCTTTTTTGTTATCCTTAAAAAAGCATGTTGCTCTTGTTCGTTTTTGACGTTTTAGTTAGTTAGAAGTTAGTTGGTTGGTAATTGTTAACCACAACAACAAGTAAAAAATATTGTTGAAGAACAACGACACTAACAAGCTAGCTAGATAACTCCAAAAGAAAGGCTTTCTTCCTACTAATTAGACTGTCACAGCTTTTTTTCTCAAACAAAGTGTAAAAAAAGTGAGTGTCAAATTGCTTTGTGTTTTTCATTCCACCAAATTTGCCGAAGTCGAAGAAGACGAAGAAAAAAGATGCCTTCTTTTTTAAAAAGCGCGAAAAAAAAACAAAATTTATTCTTTGCATTTTTTGCTTTTGCTGTTTCAAAGTTAAAAAATTAGTTGTTTTCTGAAAATTGAAGATGAAAAATAACAGTGGGTTAACGAAGGATTTTAAGGGGGAAGAGCTCTTTTTTTCTAAAAAACGAAAATGAAAGCAAGAAGGATAATGCCTTCTTTCAAGTGGCGCCAACATACTTGAAAGCAAAATTATATTTTGTAACAAAGCGATATCGAACTTGCTTCATCCCCCCCCCCCCCCCTAAAGAGATAAATAAAGAGAGATCTGTTTTTTGCGCAAAAAAGAGATATGACAAAAAGTGAAGAAGGGGAATCAATGGCTGACTGCCTGCTAATTTTCAAGTATCAAAACCGACCCTCACATTTTTTCTTTAACTATTGTCTTTGATTTTAAGCTTTCAAAAAGAGATACAAAGCGAAAGAAAAATCACATGTAAACAATGACTACCGCGACAGTAATAAGCAAAAGCAACAAAGAAAAAAAACAAAAAAGGGTCGAAAATTAGATTTTCGCTGATTGCTTCACTTTTTTGAAGTGGAAAAATCAGCAGTAACAAAAGCTGCTTCTCACTCACTCATTCATTTTCGCACAAAAAAACTTTGCAAATTAGCCGACAACAAAAGTACAGGATTATCATCATCATTATCGAGGATGATGATCTTCTCTCCACTTAACCTTCCACTTGAAATGGCACTTGGAACTTTCTTTGCTAATTTATTATTCTTCATTTGCAACAAAAAAACACAAAAGTTCAACAAAAATGACAGAGAAAAAAAAGCTTAACAGGGATCTAACATGAACTTCCAAAAATATTTAAATTTTACCTCTTTCAGAAAATTTAGAATCCAAGAAATGCCGGGCCCGTTTTGGTGTTGGAAATCAAGATCAATGGTGTAAACATTGTAAAAGAAAGAAGCGATGCCTGCTTGTTCGAGATTCTGAATCCCCACATAATGGTGGTGGATCCTCTTCCACACAAACAGATCCAACAACCCCCCATATGCTTGGCTCACCTTCATCTGCCTTTGGATCAATGTCCCGACCATCATCAACAATGAGCAGTGATGAAGAAGATGTTAAAGATATCAAAGATATCAAATTGATAAAACCTTTGCCACTTCCATCTTCACAAATGAGTGAAGGAATTGGAATGCCGCCAACAATGCCAAATATGATGAATTTTGCTGCCGCAATGTCCCCCTCATTTCCAATGTTCAATTTTCATGCCTTCGGGGCTGCCCATGCTGGCGCATTTCCATCAATGATGCAACCGCCTTCCCATTCTTCCCCTTTCACAAATTCAAATTCAACATTGAATTCTCCACAACCAAAATTTACACCAACTTTACAATCACTCAATTAAATTTGAAGCAGTTTTTTATATGTTTTTTGTATTCCCTCATTTTCTTTTTTGAATATACCAAAACCAAATACGGTTATTTACTTTTTTCATTTTTTTCATTATTAATGTTTTTTTGTCATTTTTTGTTAGATTTTTAGGTTTCTCTCATTTTCTTTATCTCGCTTTATCACTCGTGTATCTTTTAATTTTTTTGATTATGCAAATTTTATGTTAAAGGATATACTGTAACTTTGATGCATTTAGTTCTTAAATAAAACACAACAATCATGGAACTTGATTCAAAACTGGTCTTTTATTTTATGCAAATCTTTCCGCATCAAATGTTACAGTATCTTTTTTACAAAAAATGTTTGTTTCTCTTTTTTTTAATTCAAAAATCATTCAGGGTTTCTCTCTTCTTTTTTTGTTTTATTAATACTATTATTATTATTAATATTACCTTTCATTTCTTTTGTATACCAAAAAATCTAACTTACATTTGTTTTTTAATAAAAAATTTAAAAAATTAAACTTTCACAAATCACTTTTTTCATTCATTTTTAAAAAAACATAGAATTTTGATTATTTGTTTGTTTATAATTGTTGTATTTAAAAAAACAAGACAAAAGTTGTTTTTAACCGTGCTATTTTTCTACAAAAAGATTATTTTAGTAATGTTTTTCATTGTTTCTCAATTAGTAGTGTTTTTTTCTTGCGCACGAGTAAAAACTGTAACTTTTATTTCTCTTTTTTTCCGACTACTTTAATATCGTTTATTTTTTATATATTTTTTAATGGTTTTTTAAAAAAGATTTCTTTTTGACTTTTTTTAATAAAGATAATTGAAATTTTATTAAGGTTAATGGCAAAATTTAACTACAGTAATCTAAAAACAACTGCAAAGAAAAGGTTAATCTTTAATTTTGCAAAAAAAAAACAGCTGCAAAATTTAAACATTCCCTGAGGGCTGAAAATGCGCTTATCAGAGGATAAAAAAGTATTAATTTTTGTTAAGAGTTTTTTTGGTGACTTATAGCCCAAAGTATGTATTTGTAATGTCTGTAATAGTCTGCAAAACCCCCAAAAGTCAAATACATTTTATTATTTATTTAAAAAATTGCTAAACAAAAAAACTAAACAGTACAATGAAAATTTTTGTGTTAAAGATTAAATATAATATAATTTATATATCAGAAAATATATATGTATAATAATACTTTGTTTTTTTAAAACGTACACCAGTACAAGCAAAAGAGAGAGAGAAAAAAGAAGAAACAAAAACAGCGGATTTCACGGGATTTTAATTAATTAATTAATGGATATGAAGAAAAGGAGTTTCAAGAATATAATATTTTAGATATAAACGATATTTTTTGGATGTATACAGTATCTTTTTTTCCGAAACACAATTAAATAAAAATAAATTAAAAAATCTTTGATAACTTTTTTTTGTTAGAGATTTAACTAAAAAAAGCAAAGAAACAAAAAATAGAACCGGAAGAAAATGAAGTTAGAAAAAAACGATGAAAAAATTTACATCTCAAAAATTATAGCGAGATTTTTTAGTTTAAGCAAAATCTTTGGGTTTTTGTCTTTTTTAAAAATTAATTTAATTAGAAAAAAGGAAAGGGTTAGTTAATCAAATTTTAAGAAGAATACAGTAATAAATAGAAATAGAATTTTTTTGGCAAGTATGCAACTTTTAATTATCCTAAAAAATTGAAAAAGTTAAAGCGGAAATAATAGAAAATTTTATATATAAATCTTAGCCCTGAAAAATAAAACTATTCTTGGCAAGAATGAAAAAAGGGAAGGTTAAAAAAAAGAAGGATTGCAACAATTTTTAGAAAAAGGAAACGGTAATAAAAAAGCCGAAATGGAATGTACAGTGTCTAAAGAATTTTGTGTTGTATTATTTGTGTGAGTGATTATGTGAGTGACTAAGTCAAGGAATCATCACAAGAGTGTATCAGTAATATTATTATTATAATAAATATTATTGTTTGAGTTAGTGTGTTAATACTTCAATTCAATGAATTTAAGAATGAAAAGATAAACATTGATGGCGCCAAAAATAATACTCATTTTTCACCGATAAAAAAAACTTTAAGACAGGAGCGCCCCATTTCCGGTAATACAAAATTTAAAAATTTAAAAACACAAAAAAAGAAGAAAGAAAGCAAAGTTTGTTTTTGCAGAAAAAAAAACAATTTTAAAAAAGGGACAAAAATTTGATTTTAAAAAGTAAAAAACCTCGTAATTTTTTGGATTTTTTTAAGAAGAAAAACAATTTGAATTGAATAATAATACAAGTGACAGAAAATAGATATATAAATTAAATTTTATAAAACCAGCCCGACAGAAATAATTTTAAAAAAACTTTGGCACCCATGTTTTTTTTGTTAATTTTTTTGAAGGATATATATTTTAAAAAAGCGGAAAAAATGATAGGTTTTTAAGGTTGGTGTGTGATAGAAAAAAGGATGGTAGAAGAAAAGCTAAACAGATCTGATAAAAAACTCAATAAAATAATACTGTAAAAGAAAGAAAAATTTGAATACTATTTTGACTAGTTGATAGATGAATGAAAGGTTTTTTGGATGAGGCCATTTTGAAATTGATAAAACCGGAAGAAATAAGTTCTTTTTCATGTGGAAGAAGGATAAAAGCACCAAAATTGAACAAAAAAAAGTGATCAACTTTTATTATCTGTAGGTTTACTGTAAAATTAATTAATATTAATATACATATATAAGCATTTTAGTAGAACAAACCTTGATTGTTTAGATTCTTGTCGTTTAAGAGTTTGAGCGTAACTCTTTTTGACGTCATTCTTTTTCCCTGCCACAACGGCACTGAATTTTGCCTTCTCTTTTTCTTTTGCTTGAACTTTTTGCTTTTCAACAAGGGAAGGAAAATCTCCATCAACAAAATTATATTCAGATGATTCTGAATTATCTTTTTTTCTTGTGGTGGAGGAGGATGTTGTGGAAGCTGTATCCGAATGGACAATTGTGGTCGTTGTTTTTGGTGAAGTTAAAGAAGAAGGTGAGGTTGCAGAATTTGAAGAAGGAGGTGGCACAATTACAACTGGAACAACAATTGTTGGTTTTGGGGGTGTTGTTGTCTTTGTAGGTGTCGGTGTTGATACAACAGCTGCTGCAGCAGTTGATGGTTTAGTCGTTGATGAAGGGGTTGTTGGAGTAGTTGGTGGAAGAGTCGTTGCCTTGGATGTTGCTGTTGTTGAACGTTCTGGATTCGTCAATATTCTCACTTTTGGTGGGGGTGCAGAATTTACAGTTGGTGCACTTGTTGTAGCAGATACCGGAGTTAAAGGATGATAACTTGGTGGTTGAATTTGTGGAATATTTTGTTGATAAGTATTATTTCGAGGTGGCCTTCGATCTGTGTGATATCTTGGTTTTTCATATCTTGGATTATTACTGTAATTTGATGTGGACGATCGATCATAATAGTAATTATTTGAAGTTGAAGTATTGTTATAATTTCGATCATTATTTCTTTCACCGCGGGGTTTGTAATAAGTTTCATTCTTGTTGTAATTGTTGTCACTTTTATTACCATAATTTTCATTCTTTGAATAGCCTTCACTTTTGCTACTACTGTAATTATCAGATTTGCCACTGCTTCGATCACTTCTGGCATCATAGCTTCGCCTTTCACCTGTGCCACGATAGGACTGATTTGAACGTCGAGTTTCGCCTTTATCATAGCTTGATCGTTCTCCACTACTGTAGCCATTATATTGATTATATTCTTTGGTATTTCGATCAGAATAATTTCGATTTGAATTATTTTGTCGATATCCGTCATTATTGTAATGTTGTTGTTGGGGTTGTTGTGGTGGGGGTAATGGTAGGGGTGGTGGTGGCTGTTGATAGGATTGTTGTTGTTGATGAGGTTGATGAGAATATGATTGATGTTGTTGTAATTGTATTTGCACTTGTGGAATATGTTGCTGTGGAACATGCTGTTGAACATGTTTTTGCATCTGGTGCTGTTGCATCTGAATTTGTGCTTGTTGCTGTTGAGCTCGAAGTTGGGCCTGATGCTGAGCAGCTTGTTGAGCTGCTTGTTGGGCAGCTTGTTGTTGTGCCAAAAGTTGTTGTTGTTGTAGCTGCTGTTGTTGCTGTTGATGATGTTGTTGTTGCTGTTGTTGCTGTAACTTTTGTTGTTGAACAGCTTGTTGTTGAGCAACTTGTTGTTCTTGAAGTTGTTTTGATTCTTTTTCCTGCTTTCTTGCAGCCCTTTGAATATCTAATGCCACTTCTATATCAGCTGATTCTTGACTAACAAATCGATGCAAAACTGGTACCCTTTTTATGAATGGTACATCAGTTATTCGTTGTCCACCCGCAGGCGTTGATGCCAAATTATCCATAATTTGTTGCCATTGTTGTTTTTGAACTTCTTTTTCCCGCTTCTTTGTTTCATTCGCTTCAGCGGCAGCCGAAAGCATTGATTCAACAATTTGTGTTGAAGGGGGTCCCAAAATCCCGCTACCATTATTGTTATTATTGTTTTTAACATTTGGTATTGCGGAATTGTCATTTCTGGCTCTTATTTCATTGGGTGGCAATAGTGCCGATGCCGAAGAAGTCGAAGGCATATCAGAATCATTTTTTGGTGGTTCAGATTCTTTGGGTTGAAAGATTGCCCGAATTGAATATCCAAATGGTCCCATCAGTTGATCAAGATTCAACTCATTTTCAACTACTACTCGAGTACAATTTGGATTTAAGGTGAATGCTGCTGTGGCAGGAAATCCCGTAATATATCCCTTTGAAGTTGCAACTGTTGAAATGCCTTTTCCCATTCCAATAAAAATATCAGATTTTGGTCGACTTGAAGGGGAATGATTCTCTCGATCATTTGCAGATGGATCCGGGAATGGCGCAATACCAGTTTTTATTCGAACACAAATTTGTTTTCCATTAAAAGATTTCCTCAAATTTTGAAGATGCAGAAATGCCAGTTGCGTTGCTTCTTCCGTCTCGAATGTCACGTACCAAGAATTATTAAGGCCATATTTCAAACTGGTATACGGTGGACATCCAATAAACATTGCCTTCACTTCTCTTTCATCTGTAAATTCTGGAATTTCTCGAAGTAAAAGAGTACATCGACGATGGGCAGCTCGAACTTTTGTATTACTTTCATCAACTTGTACATTAATGGATTCTGAAAAAATAATATGGTAAGAAATTTGCATAAAATATGGCTGGAGAAAACTGGCATAAAACCGTTTGTGAAATTACCTTTTAAAACAGAAATAATTAAATTTTGATCAGATGTTAATTGACTAATCTTTGGAAAACTTGCAACAACTTGAATTGGGACATATTGATCATTATCCATCTGAGATCGGAGATATCTGTCTTGATTAAGATTTTCCCTAAAATTACTTTGATTTTATATCTCAATCCATGATTATCAAATTTTATTACCTGCTAAAATAATATTCCAATTGAGTTTTTAGACGATGCTTGAGTTGTTCTTCTGTTAGGGCAGCAATGGTGGAATCTGGGGTTGCAGTTTCGGGTTTGATAGAAGGAGGAATTTTTCCATCTTCACCAATTGAAGCTAGTTGCTGCTCACATTCTGGGGTAAACCACCATGGAGTTGGGATTATTCCGGTATCAAGTCGTTGACTAGGATTTTTTGTGAAATTCCTTGCCGTTGGTCCAACATCACCCGAACCAACCTAAAAAAGGACATGATTACTGTAATTAATTTCTTTTAAGACTTTTTACAGTAATTTTTTTAATTTTTAATTTTGATTAAGGTTTTCTGCTTGACTTTGTTTCTATTTTTAGGATATATAAAAGTTAAAGGCTAAAAACGATTAATTTTTATGTCATGTACACTCAATTCTGCTTACATCATAGCATTGTCTATTGCCATGGATGCGCATTATTTTCTTTCAAGCATGAAAGCAAAAAATTGTTTTTCATATTTTTTTCAACAAAAATTATAAAATTTTGATGGATAATTATTGCCAGAGGCAACACAGCGAAAACAGTGTAATAGATATATTTATATATTATTTGTAGGCTTAAAGCTTTCAAATAATAGGAGGACCCTTCTTTTTATGTATTTAAAAATTCTAAAATGTCACTTATTTATCTTTTTGCTGTTGTGTTGCTGAACACCATTAAAAAAACTAAGGGACAAAAAGGGAAAGGAAGATGAAACATTTGAAACAACATTGGGAAAGGGGAGAGAGGAAATGCAATTAGGGATAACGCACACCACCACCATCATCACAAAAAAAATAAATATGGAAAGGGTATTTCAGACACTTTTTCAAGCCGATTAGTAGTTAGTTTTTTTGTATAAACAAAAAATGGTTAGTCGTTGTCCAATTAAAGCCTTTTTTTACTGAATAAATCTATACATTTTTTTCTCGCAAATATGGTTTTTTTTAATTTTTTTGAAAAAATTACAGTAAAAAATTGTAAAAGAGAAAATTCCTACCAATCGAAGCACCCAATTTCTTTCACCAATTTCAGTGCATTGAAAGAATGCCCCTTGGGGATTCTTGAATCCACGCATCATCGGTAATAATAATAATAATACTATTAATAAATGAAAAAATAAATAATTAAATTAAATGAACGCCACCGCCACTCTGCTTGCTATTTGCTTGCTTGTATTTGCACACGACCGGGTCGGCAGCGCTCGTCGTAAGGACAAAAAATACCTCTGACGAGCGCAAAAGCCGCTGCTGGGCTCTTGAGGGTATTGCGGCGAGCCGTTATTATCTCGTTGCTGAAAAAAAGAGATGCCATGAGTAAATTTCAATATTCGTCATTTCATTAAAAAAATTTATTTAAAAAAAAACAAACAGGAAGAAGAAGACATAATTAAAAAGTTAAAAATATATATATCTGGAGGGCATGGGAACATTTGGGCAAAATTTTAAACAATCACACGAGCTAAACTTTTGCAACAAAAAAGTGAAAAATTACAAAATCGAGCAAACAGAACAAAAAAATAGACAAGGTTCGAGGAAAAAAAACAGATGATTGAACACTTGAAAAAATTATAATTCAACGAAATGCGTGTCTTTTCTCCTTTCTTTTTTTGGTTCGGTCAAAATCAATTTTTATCCTTCTCCGAATTCGTCGACGATGACAAAAAAAGTGAACCCTTTTTATGGAATATAAAAGGTTGGAAAAACATCGAAAGAATCAAAAAAAGAAGAAGGGAATACCACGTGCTGAAATTCAATGCGCGCAAAAATTTCCATCATCCATCCATCCCCCTTTTTGCCCTTTTTCAAAAGCTGCTGTGGCGGCGGACTATGGCGATGGCCGATGGCGAAGAAGAAGAAAAATAAGAATAACTTTGCTCAAAAAAGAAACATTTATTCTTTCTTTCTTTTTTTGCGCAAGAACACAAAAGATGACGATCGAAGGAAAAAATCTATTAATAAATGTCTGGGATCGGATAAGGAGACCAAAGTGATTTACAAAATCGAACAAAACACAGAAAAAGAAAGCAGTAAGAATTTGCAAATTTAAATAGAAAAAAACGTGGTGGATCACCATTACCATCATCAACATCATCGACGACGACCATCAATGACAACTCTTTTTTTGGGGTCTGACGGCGATGATGTTGATGGTGTTGGTGTTGATGATAGAGTTGAGCATTGAGCAACAAGAATGAATTTGAATGGAAAAAAAGACAGAAGAAGACATCTGATGGCCCCCAAAAATAATAACAAAACAAAAAAAAAAGAACCGAGAAAGGGGAGGAGAAGTTTCATCGTTGCTGAAATTGCAGTTGCAATTGCAGCAGCAGCTGTAGAAGCATCAGCTCAAAGAAAGCAAGCTCAAAAATATATTTTTAAAAAAGGCTGGGGTCGGTTTTTTTTTATTCTGTCGGTCGATGATTCCACGTTGAAAAAATATATATAAACGCGCAAACGACGAGCCTTTTTACACGCTTTTTTGCATTCTATTTTTTTATATATGTTATTTTTCGCGCGTGTTACATGCTTTCTTTCATTCTTCTGAAACGTCCAAAGAGAGATGTCCCCCCTTTTTTATGTGCATCAAAAACACGGACGACTCACGCCCCAAAAAAAGAGAAAAGAGAGAAAGAAATATCACTCAAATATAATTCTTTGACTGACTTGCCAGAGGCAAAAGAAAGAAGAAGAAAGACAAAAAAGGGCCGTATTTTTTCAGCAACGACGTCAACAAGCTTGCTTTCCCCCCTTTGCCTTTGGGTTTGAGTTCCCCCTTTTTTGCCTTCTTCTTCCTTTTATGCCAATGTTAGAAAAAAAAAACATTGAAAAAAAGGGCATGAAGAAGAGAAGAAGAAGAAAGAAAAAACAATGACGGCATTGATAAAAAAATGAATTTAGTTTTTATTTTGCTAACAGAAAATAAAATAAAAATGCAAGTAGAATTTAAACCGGAAGAGTCCCCCCTTTTGCTTCTTCTTTCTTCCTTCTTCCACGATGCAGCAAAACTTGCATGTTTTGGATCATCACATCAACAAAGATAGAAAGAGAGAGAGAAAAAAAGGACATCATCATCTTTGGAAAAAGCATGAGAGATAGTTGGATGATAACATAACAAAAAAAAGAAAAAAACCCAAACATTTTTAATAGTTGAAAAGAAAAAAAGATAAGCTTAAAAAGGGTCAGGTCGATGGTGTTTGAGAAAGAGAGATTCAACGATGCCCGACGTTGCAACAAAAAAATGTGAATGTACTTTGAAGAAAAAAGAATGAGACAAAATATGTTTAAAAACGATTGCACCCATATTTTTTGATATTGTATTTTGTTTATCTCCGCTTCTTCGGTGACATTTTTAGAAAAACTTCTTTGAACATGAATGAAGAAAAAAATTCTAATTCAAACAAACAAAATTCTAAAAAAATGCCCTCAAGGCATTATTACAAATTCCCTACGCAATATTTTTTTCTTCAAAAAAACGCCTATAATTTTGTTTGCCAAAATGGAAGTCAGTTAATTGCAACAAAAAAAAGGTGAAACATGCAAAAAGAACAAAGGAAAAAAAAGGATTTACAAATATTCATGAGGCTTTAAATTTAAATATTGTATATAAATTTTAGTTAGTGTCCCGTCACATGATTTCCGGAAAATATATATAATATTTTAAAAAAAAATAATAGAAAAGCACAGAAATTTTAGACGACGACAGGGGACTGACTTTTTGGAGGCGAAAGTCATAGCTTTTTTGTTGTTGATGTTGCAGAAGCAGAAAATGCAAAAAAAAGTGAAAAGCACAGTTTTAATTTTTCCTTCAAAAAGGGTCCAACGTTCTTGGAACCAAAATAAATAAAAAAATAGTTTGTTTGCATTTTGATTTTTTTCTACCATTTTAGCGGCTGCTGTTGCAACAGCTGAAACCATCATCTCAATGGACATGAAAAGTGTGATGACGGAAAGAAAGGCGTCAAAATGAACAGTTTCAGTGAAGCTTGAGACTTTTTATTTAAATTAATTTATTAAAGTCAAAAACAACCAATAAGGTGTTTTAAAAAGGGGGGTTGGACATTTTAGTTTTTAACAACAATAAAGAAAAAATGGGAAGATGCAAAAGTGATTAAAATCATTTTAAAAGGAAAAGTCGAGACGGCATTAAAAGCTTTCTTGAAAATTACAAAATGGACTGCATAAATTTGTAAATGAAAGTTGTTTCAACAAAAAAACGACAAACAATTTTGTGGTTTTTTGTTGCAAAAAAAATGGCAAAGTAATAATTTTGTGACACGCAAAAACAAAAAGGAGATAAATATAAAAATATTCATCTATCTTTTTTATCAAAATGTTGCTTCTGCAACCCCAACAACAACAAAAAAAAAGAAATTCATCGACAAAGACAACGACGGACACAGGGGGTGATGACAACAAAAAAAAGAAGAAGAAAAAAGGAGTGCACATTTTTTTTTCATGAAGCTGCTGCCACCACGTTTGGCGTCATCTCTTTCTCTTTTTTTTACTTTATTTGGGACCCCGCCTACTCAGTAATAGTGTTATGCCGTAGAAAAAATAAATAGACGACTTTAGCTTTTTAAAAAAAGAAAAAAGGCAAAAAAAAACTGGCATCAGTCAGCTCAACAACAAAAAAAGAGCTAAAAACAGAAAAGATGAAAAGAGAAAGTCAAAACCATTTTTGTTTTGCGCGCCTGAGCTTTTTTACTAAATGGCAAAATTGAAAGAAAATAAAAGGAAAACGAAATATAAGCAGTTTTTCATTCTTCGAAGAAGATGAAACTTACGCCCATTTTTTATACACATTTTTAAAAAAGTCAACCCCAACCACCATCATCAACATGAACAGAAGCATTGGCAATCCCACTCCCTTTTTTCTGAATGCCACCTTCAAAAATTGTTACGCATTTCTGTTTTTGGAGGAATATTAGTTTAATCAACAACATCGGCAAAAAGAAAGAATGAAAGAATGTCAGCCTCGCCAGTCAAAGAACTTTTTACTCTTTTTCATTTTTTTTCTTTAACTAATTTATTATTTATAAAAATATATTATTATGTCTTTTCCTTTTTTGGAAGAAAATTTTCTCTTAAAATATTTCATTTCTACAAAGAAAAGAAATTTCATTTAAAAATGGGAAACCGCGCAATTTTTGGCTTTATGCGACTCAATAAAAACGGCGGAGCTGCAATTTTTTAAAATTCTAAAAAGCAATGTTTTTTGTTGCATCAAGAACTTGAAAAAAATTGTTTCAAATTACAACAAATTAAATAACTTTATTATTTATTTACCCCAACTATATTTTATTTTATTTAATTTACGTCATGGAAGACTGGAAAAAAGCTTACAAAGCAATTCATGGCCGAACTCCAACAAAGAAAGATGTCTCTGCGGCACCAAAAGCAATTCGAGGTAAGTCAAAACATTTTATTATTAAAAATAAAAAAATAGAATTAAATCTTTTGCATTCTTTTAAAAGCAAATCATTAAATTGTTGCAATTGCAAAAAATAAAAGGAAGAAAAGACACATTTTTAGAATACTTTGAATTCAAAGAGATCTTTTAAGAAGAAAGAAAAAATGCAACAGACTTTTTTTATATCCTGGGGAAATAAAAAATAAAGCATAAATATCTCTTTTCACGGGAAGGAAGGAAGAAGAAAGTTTTGTTGTCGTTTTCCGGGTGTTGTTAAAACCCATAAAAAAGTTTTAAACTATAAAAAATTTCGAAGATGAAAAGTGACAGAAAAAGAAAAGAGTTTGTTTTTTATGTTGCTGAAACATCGGCACTATTTCAGACATTTTTTGTGGGTCAAAAATTGAAATGAAGAAAAAAAGTTTTGAGAATTGAATCAAGCAAAAAAATGTTAGAATTGTTTTATTTCTTTTTTTCTTTTTTCCATTTCCCTGGGAAACGATGCAAAATAGAACCAACAAAAACTAAATTTTGAGGGGAAGCTTTCTCTTTAGGGTGCAATCTTTGGTCGAAAAATTAAATAAATAAAAAATGCGTGATTCATTCAAATGTTGATCAGCTGCTGCTAATGCTTTTTCGTCATTGAAACTTTTTTGAAAGTTAAAATCTTTAAAATAGCAGCTTTTTATCACTTTAATTTTCGTCAGTTTGAGTGATCGCATTTTGAACTTTAAAACATCGTTGACTTTGAACAAATATAACTTTTATTTTACTTGATATTCTTTTTTCAGGTGATTCACCTACAAAAGCTGTTCGACGTTCACCAAGAAAATCTACAACCCTTAAACGGCCATCAGATTCTTCATTCATTTCACCGATTAAAAAGCGACGATTCCTTGATTTTACAAAACCAGAAAGTTCAACGTCAAAATTATTATCTGTAATTGATCGAAAAGAAAACGATACACCATCAGCATCATTATTGTTGTCGAAGGAAGAAGAAGAAGGAAAAATTAAATGTGTAAGTTTTTAAAATATAATGATTCATAATTCGCTGTATTTCTCTATTGTTATCATTTTAATTTAACATTTGTTTTTTTACAGATTGAAGCAACATCAACACCAACAAAAACAGTAACAAAACCATCATCAACAGCAGCAGGAAGAGGAGGAATAACTCTTCCATTAAATGATTCAATCAATTTATTATCACCATGTAAAAATTGGGCTCCTTTAATTGGAAGAAATGCATCACCAAAAAAGACGCCACAAAAGAAACAATTAATCTTCGATCCAAAATCTCCATCTCCAATGAAGCCACTTGGTAAAAGTATTCAATGCCGGAATGTTAAATTTTTAATGGATGTTAAAACTCCTGAAAAATCTGCGAAAGACGAATTTGAAGAGGAAGAAGAACTTGAAATATTTGCTGATGAAAAACCTGAAAATGCTAAACCTCCAAGGATTCCAACAACAGAAAGAAAGAAGAAAAGCAGCGATGGAAATTTTGTTAAAGTTAATCTTCGAAAACGCAATTATGTCAAAGGTAAAAGCTCAAAGTTTAGCAAAAAGAAATGGTTGAAATATAAAAAGCGAATGTAAGTTATTACTTTTGCTATTACTATTACCATCTCTATATAATGTTGTTGTTTGAGAAATTAATTGCTTTAAAGCTTTTTATGTTTTTATTTGCTAGTCTTTAATCTCTCTTTTTTTTCTATCTTTCTTGAATGTTCTTTTATGTTAGTCAGGCAGAAAAAAATTACTGTAGCCTACAGTATCCCAAATGAATTTTTTGTTAATTTTTTTAACTTTTGAAATTTGTTCGTTTTTTTGTAAATAAAAAAGTTTTTTTTAATTAATTTTTTTATTATAAATATTTTCATAGGACAGTAATAGTTTAACAAATAACATAAAATATATATCAAAGAAAAAATGAAATAGCACAACCTCGTTCCAACCACCTGGTCAATTTAAATAAAAAAAGAGAAAAAATATTTAAAAGATATGAGAGCACCAATTTTAGAAAAATAATAACTTTTTTAAAAAATAAAAAGAGAGCAAATGTTCAATAAAAATATAGTAATAATAAGCAAAAAAATAAAATATGAGCAAATTTAAATACATTGTGTGTGATATAAATATGTCGTTGAAATGTAATAATGTGATTAATTAATATGGATGTGGGGATGCCCGAGATGATGAAGCTGAAGGACCTGTACCAGAAATTTTTCGGGGTGTTCCTTTTGGGGCTCGAATTGATGGAATTCTTGATGGTGGCCGTTCTTCTGATTCATCGGACATTCGGGAAGGGGGTCGAGAATTATTTGAAAGATTTTGTCTTGAACCTGATCGACTTATTGATGGAGAAGGTCGAGGAATTTTTGAATCTAAACGTTTTTTAATTTGTTCAAGCTTTAATGACAAATTTACAAACCTGCAAAATTAACATCTGATGATCGCCTTGAGGAATAGCTGATTGGACTATCTCGAGAGGATGTAGCTTTTGGGTAAGGTTTTTTAAACATTGGAATAGAACGTTCAGTTTTTTCTCGAACTTTTGAAATTGGTCCTGGTGTTCCATCTGCATAAGTAAGGACATCTCGAGTTAATTCAGATTTTCTTGGCTTTGGTGTAAATTCATGCATTTGATCTTGTGCATGATCAGGTGAATTATGAATATGCAAATTTAATCGGCCCTAAAAATGACATGATTACAAATGTACTGTACTCTGTAAAAATAAACTTACAGCTGCTCGACATGGATCATGTTTAACCAAGAATTCATCAAGTTTTTCCCAGCCACCGCCAACTCGAACCATTACAGTACTTCTTAAAATGCGAACCATTCGTTTCATTGTTGATCCAAAGCCAAAACCATATTGAACTTTGTTGTCATTGGTTGAAATATGTGTAATTGGGAATCTTCGAGCACAGGTACATCTTTCTGTCTCTTTTCGAAGTTCTTCATGAATCATTTCGGATTCAGTTTTAGGTGGAGGTCGCTAAAAATAGTTTTTAGTTTAGTAATTATAATATTACAGTAATTGATACCTTTTTGGGATCATATCGAAGAGCATTCATAAATTCTTTTGCAGAAATTTTCCCATCACCTTTATCAAATTCATCGGCAACTCGAGCCATCTCAAGTGGGGTTGTTGGGAATTTTGTATTTAAAATTCCATTAATGAAATCTTGTCGTGGAACAATTCCAGTTCCGGTGGAATCAATTCGGCGGAAAAGATCTGAGATTCGGGCTTTCGCGTGATCCGTGAATGCAAGGTATCGTTCCCGCCATTCATTGAAAGTGAAATTCTCCAACCGTTTCATTTCGGCCAAATATTCTTTTCGTTGTTTCAATTTTGCATCATAGGCTTGAGTGTGATCCCAAAGTTTTCGCCATTTTTCTGCTATTGCATCTGTCTTCAGCTGACGTTTAGATTTTCGTTGTTTTTCAGGTTGTTGAAGAAGTTTAAGTTTTGTACTTCCACGTGTAAGTGGGGGCTTCTTATTCATGGGAGAGGTTGGAGAATCTGGAGATGAAATAATTTCAATTGATGGAATTTCTGTTTTTGCTGCGACCTTCTTTGCAGCTTTCATAATTTCATCAACTTCCGGCTGCTTTTCATTCAAATCTGCTTTGAAGAGGTCATTGGCAGCAAGAAGGGTTTCAACCTGTGGAATTGTTGCAGCATCTTTTTCATTGTCTTTATTCTCGAGTGATGCTTCTTTGTCTTCAATGAATGCTTTCAAATCAGCTAATTTTTGATCATGTTCACGAAGTTCTTCCAAATGTTTATTAACTTTTTCAATTTTATCTTTTGTGGATTCTTCAATTTGATCCCATTTTCCACTTAATCCTCGAAGAATCTTTTTGAGGGATTCTTCAGCTTTTGGATGGCATTTTTCAAGTAAATCTTTTCCAAGCTCCAAAGCTTTATCAACTTCTGGACGATCTTTTTCTTGAATTTCTGCAGCAAAATCTTTCAATTTTTCAAGAAGTTGCAACGTTTCAGTTTCATCTTCAGGCAATAAAGTTCCAAATCGTCGAAGACAACCTTCTTTGTGCCGACCATGTTCTTCAAGTTCATCCGTCATTTCGGCAAGATCCACGGCATTCTTTAGACCTTCACTTAATTGATTCTCCCGGGCATTTGAAGCATCTTCAAGTCTTTGCCATTGATCGTTAAGTTTATCCAAATCATTTCGAATATCTTCCTTTTCTTTTTCAGAAGTTTCAGGGGATTCTAAAATCTTTTCTGCTCGATTTTTCAAACTTTCAACGCCTTCTTTTCTTCGTTTTATTTCTTCCATTAAAGTTGTATGATCTTCATAAATTTGTGTCAGGGCTTTCAAATCACCTTGTGATTTATCTTCGGCAACTTCCTCTTCAAGTTTTGGTAAAGTTTTGTTAAGCCATTTTGAAACTTCAGCGAAAGCTTCATCAAATTTGCCACTTTGTACAAGAGCATCTTCAAGGGATCTTTGTCGTTGAATGGCTTCTTGATTCATATGTTTCCATTTCTTTGTTAACTCTTCATTAGCTTCATGAACTTGAGACTTTTCTCCAACTGGGGCATGATCTTCAAGGGTTTTGCCTCTTTTGATTGTTGTTTCATATTGAGGTTTTCGAGAATGAAGTTCTTCTTGTAATTTTTTATGTTCTTCCAAATTTTCACGAATTCTTTCACCTGTTGCTGAATCAGAAGGAAGGTCACCAAATTTGCGTAACTCTTTATCAGCATCATCAAGGAATTGAACAAGTTCATTTCGAGAATTGAAATATGTTTCTGATTCACCCAAAGCATTTTCATAGTCTAAAATATATTTTGTTTAAGAATGTTCATTACAGTAGGGATTATGTTACTTTTAGTTCGATCAGCAGTTCGATTAACAATTTTATCAAATCTGTGTTTCAATGAAATAAGTCTATTTTTTATTGGAATGGCATCTTTCTTTTCACAAGTAAATTGAATCTTGGAGCCTCGAGTATTCAAATCTGACATAACTTCACGTTGTCCAGAAACTTTGTCCTAAAATGTTCATTTTTGGATTACTGTATTATACCGTAATAAGTTTAAAACTTACAACAAAAGCTGCATGACTATCCATTTGTTTTTTCAAAGCATCAGGTAGGCGGGAAATTTGTGGTAAATTACTCAAATAATTTTCAGCATTATCCAACCACCTTGTCATTGACTGCATATCATTATTCAAATTTATTGCATCTTCAAGAGCAATTTCAAGTTTCTTTTGTCGATCAACAAGTTTTTCATTGACTCGGGTCCAATTCTTTTTCATTTCATTGTATCTTTCTTGCATCGATTTATTATCTGAATTGCCAGGAGAGGCTTCAATTTGATCCAATATCCTTTTAAGCTCAGCTTCAAATTTATCTCGCTTTTCTTCTACATCTGCTTTAATAATGCAGAAATCATCCAACTGGCTTTGTGCTGTTTCAGGAAGTCCACCAATTGGTTTATTATGTGATAATTCACTGAGGAGATCTTCAAGCCAAAGACCCCAATGATCAAGTTCACCATCACGATTACTTGCATCATTCTTTGAAATTTCAAGTTTTGTCCAAAGTTGTTCGGATTTATCAGTGAGAGAATGCCATTTATCAACAAGGGTATCAAGTTTCGGTTGTGTTACAGATGCGGTATGGGGTTCAGCAGCAATTAAAGCTTTTCCAGCTTTATTAATTGCTTCAAAGCTGGGAACATGTGATTGAATATCGTTTTGGATAACCTTTAATTTGCATAATTCAATTTCAATATGCTTTAAATCTTTAGTATTTGGTTGAATTTCGTCCAAAGTAATATCTGTTTTATCCATCCAAGCTTCAAGTTGGGCATGAGCTTGTTCAAATTGTCCAAGATCAAGTAAAGCTCTTTCAAGTCGCTGTTGTCGATCATTGATTGCAGCATAAAGTTTATTCCATCTATTATTCAAATCTGTGATAGGAGCTCGAACGGCATTTGCTTGTGAAGGATTGGCATTTTTGAAAAGATCATCGGCAGCTCGATTAAGTTGTTCTTTAAGCATTGAATGTTTATCAATATCTGCACGAAGAGCAGAGATTCGATCAAGTTCAGCTTTAATTTGCACAGGATCTGTTAGGGTTGCAGGTGGAAGAGCTGCAATTTGTTCCTCTGCTCCAACAAGCCAGGCAAGAAGTTGTTGCAAAAGATCATGGAAATCCATGGATTTTGAAATTGCATCAACAAGATTATTTGACATTTGTGCGTATATTGCTGTTACGGTAGCCCAATCATTCTCCAAATTAACCATATTCCGTTCAACATCATATTTTCCTTCTTCTCCAACATTGGCAATTAGATTATCTGTTGCTAATCGTAGTGAATCAATTGCAGGTTTTGTTGCATCAATTCCATATCCGACATCATTGAGTCTTGCCTTATTTTCATCTAACATTTGTGGATCAGCTGATGTAAGTTGAATAGAATCCAAATTTCTTTTAAGTCCATCAACAGCTCGTTGACAATTGTCTAATTCACTCCAGAATCTTTCAGCTTTTGCTAAAGTATCATGAAGGAAATGACTTCTACGACTCAATCCATCATGAATATCACCCCAAAGACCTTCAAGTGCTGCTATCTTTAATCGAACTTCTTCAGCTGTTGGATCTCCAGGTTGTGTTTGGGCTAACAATGTCCGAGCATCTTCTTTCATTGCCTGATAATGGCCTTCTTTTTGTTGAAGTAATGCAAGGATTTCAGAGTTATCATCAATTTGTCGTTTCAACATTGGTGGACGTGCAGAAACTGGTTCAGGATTTCGAAGTTTATTATTTGCACTTTCAAGATTCGATAAAAATGAATCCAAGCGATCTGTGAATTGTGAGGATTGTTCAATTGTTGCATCTAAGATTCGACCACGTTCACGGAATTCTTCTTCTTGTTGTTTGAATCTCTCAACAATCCCAGAAGCAATTTCACTCAAATTCTGTGCATCTTCGGCTGAACAAAGTTCTGCCAAAGCTGCAACATTTCTTTCAAATTTTGCAATAATTGGAGATTGATCTCGATAAGCTTGAAGCATTTGATTATTGTGATGTTTATGGGATAGAAGTTGTTCAGGGGACATTCCAGTATTGATTGGGTCACATAATCGAAGCTCTTCATCTTTCATGTCCAACCAATTACTGATATCTGTGTATGATTCATCTAATTCTGTGCATAATGCAAGGGCCTGCTCAAGTTCGGCCATTCTTTCTTCACCCATTTCTGCTGTTGTATCAGCTAACTTTCGTGCGGTTTCCATTTTTGTTGCAAGAACAACTTCTTCTCCACCGAGTGTGGATCGAAGTTCTCGGGCAACTTTAGTTGCTTGAGCAATGATATTTCGAAGGTTTGCTTTTTGTTCTGCGATATCCTTATTCATTAAACCTTGATTCTTCTTTTGAGTTAGAAGTCTTGAACCTTCAATTGCCGGGGGCTCTGAAGAAAGGATGGTGTCATGAGCTTCTCGGAACCAATCCAATGCAAAATCTAGGTCATCAAATATTTGCTTGCTTTGCCGTTCAGCTAATGACAGCATATCAGCTTTTCGAAGGGCTTTATTATTGACATTATCAAATGCCCGATTGAGTTCCGTTGTTCGTTTCGCCAGTTCATCAGCTTTTTGTTTGGAGCTTAAATGTTGAAGTTGAATTGATTTTTCATTGAGCATTTCAAGCTCCATTCTCATATTCACCATATCCGCTTCAATTTGTGATACCAGTTCACTTTGTTCTTCAAGTGGAAGTTTATCAAGATTTTCCAAATCTTCTTCACATCCATCAACAAAATTTGAGATATCTTCGAAGCCAGATTGAATTTCTTCTGATAGCGGAATTGCTTCAGTCATGGCATTAATCTTTTGTTCGGTTTCATTTGAAATTTGTCCATATCTTTGTCGAAGATTATCAATTCGATATTGAAGGGCAACAGCTTCAGATCCAGATGTATGCGTACAAAGTTCATTGCTATCACTAACAACTCGGGAGACAAGGTCTTGTTGTTCAGTGACTGCACTGACAAGATTTACAAGTGCTTCACTTTGAACTGCAAGTTCTTCCGGATAAATTGACATCTCTCCAAATCTTTCAATCTCTTTTTCAGCATTTTCAATCCATTGTGCAAGGCTATCTGCATCTTCCAAGAAATTTGTGATACTTTCAGTCATGCCTCGAAGGGTATTTCCAATATTATTGCATCGCTTTCCAAGATTATTGTATTTTTCTGTGATATCTTGAACGGTTGCTTCCAACTCGGCAGCATCATCAGGTCCAACAAGTTTAATCAGTTCTGAATAAATTCCAACAAGTTTATCAACTTCAGCAGCTTTTTCATCAATGGCATGTAATAAATTCTAAAATATGTTACTGTAATTGTGTATGGTATGAAAATTAAAGTACCTCTTGAGAGTTAATTTGTTCAAGCAGTTTATCTTTGTTTGTTGGAACTGAAGTTAATTGTTGAAGTTCACGATTAACGGCTTCAATCCATTCCGAAAGTGGTTTTACAATATTTGCATATTCTTCGCCTAATTGTGCGGCATCCAAAAGATTGAGGCGTCGTTGATTTGCGCCTTCAACTAAATCGTTGTATCTAAAAATTTGCATATTTTTATACATATTGGAAATAGCAAGTCCAACCTTGTTGAAATATCATCGGCTTTTGCCCTCAAGGCGGCTTTTGTCTTTTCATCATTTGTTAAAGCTTCAACTTTTCCAATCATTGCCAAGAATCCATCAACACTAAAAATATATTTTTTATCATTTTCATATCACCTACAGTAACCCAAACATACCTATTTTGTTTATCATCAATAAGTTTCAATTGGAAGTCATGATTCTGAAGTTGTGCTCGAGCAACTTTGTAATCTGCTGATGGTGGCTTCTGATTCGCAACTAAATCTTCAATTTCTTCAATCCAATTCAACAGCGCTTTGTATGCATCATTATATGATCCAAGACCTTGAATGGCTGAATCAATAATTCGATCTCTTTCTTCCACTTTCGAATTGATGTCATTGATGGCATCTCCGAGAGATTTAAGAGTATCTTCTAATTCGGCAGTTGGAATTCCAGGACCTGCAGATCGAATTAAATCTTTGCACTGTTCAGTGATATTTTCAGTTTCCTCTAATAATGGCTTCAAATTATCCGCTTTAAGTTGTTTGATGGCATTTTGTTGTCGCCGAAGATCATCCAATTCAGAGGCAACAGGTTGCTTGAAAATTTCTTCATTGTTGAAATCATTAAGTTTTTCAATGAGATCTTTGGCATCACTAAAATTATTACAGATTACAATAAGTGATAATAAGAATGGTGCAATAAAAAAACAAACCTTGTAAGTTTATCAACGTTGAAGGCCATTTCATCAATTTCACCCTTTCTCTTTGTCAATTTTATCTTTTGTTGATCAAGTTTGTTGTTCATTTGATCCATTTCCTTTTGAGGTCCAATCATTTGATTACCAGAAACTTTTCCAGAATCTGCAAGTTTCTTCCATTCAATTGCAAGTTGTCCAAGTTGTTGTTTTTTGTCTTCGATCTCTGCAGCAAGGTCATCACATTCATCACTTTGTGCCTTCAGGGTATCAGAATCTCTTCCAATTGCTCCAAGTTCTCGAATTCGATCAACCAGCTCATCAACTTCATCCTTCAATTGCCGACCTTTTTCAGCTGTTAATCCAATTACAGATTCAGTTTCTTGCATTTCACTTGAAGCAAGTCCAAATTGTTCTTTCAATTCATTGTAAGATAGATCTAGATCAGTTAAGGCATCATCAATTTGTTCAATTTCATTTGAATCAATCATTGGCTTCAGTTTGTTTGCTGTGGAATCCAAATCTCGCCTTTGTCGAATCCAATTTGATTCCAAATCATCCAACAATGCCTTCAACTTTTCTTTTGAAAGCACTGGCTTTGAGACTGAATCTGAATCAGTTTGATCTCCAATTCCAGAATCATTTCGAGCTTTATCCAGTAATTTTTGTGCTTTGATTACACCTTTTTCAAATTGATTTCTTAAATCATTTCGAGCTCTTGCAAGTTTCATTTGATTTCCACATTCTTTTGTTAAATTATTTGCTTCTGCAACCAAATTTTCAGCTTCTCGGTTTAACTTCTTTGCATCAGGCCCTGGGGCAATTTGTTCCAAATTCTTTGCAAGGGAAAGTAAGCCATCAAGGGATGGTCGAAGTGAATGTAGAAGATCTTCAGTTGGAGTTAAATCTGGCATTTCTTTGCCATCCTAAAAATTATTATTCTATCTATTGCCCCTTATCACTGACATTTAAAACATACACTATCAGCAGATTTAGCTTCTTCAATCTTTTGTGAAGCATCATTTAAATCATTCTTAATTTTGACTTCCAAATCTGCCAATTCATCTCCAAGTTTCTTTGCCTTTTCCATCAGCTGGTGCCGATCTTTGACACCTGTTAACAAAGGTTTCCATTCTTCATCAAATGATTCTAACTTTCTTTTCAACATTGAATTTGGTTTTTTCGAAAGTGAATCTGCAATTTTTGCTCTTGCCAAAACCATTGAACCTTCATTTTCAAGGACTTCTTGATAGAGGTTTGAAAAATCTTCAATTTGGTCATTTAGTTTTGCTGGATCGGCGGATACTGTAGGCAAAGAATCAAAATCTTTTTGGGTTTCACGAATCCAATCCAATTTTTTATCAAATTCTGATAACAGTTCTTCGCCCTGACTTTTGGCATTTGCAGCAGCTTTTTTGACACTATCCAACTTTTTCTTTAATTCATCCACAGCAGTTTTGGTAGAATCCAAACGATTCTTGATATCACTCTTTGTTGCAGGATCATTTGTAATTTCTTCAATTTCAGAAGCAAGTCTTGTAAGATCTTCTAAAAGTGGCTCCAATTCAACTTCCAATTTCTTTTCAACTATTTCAATTTGTTTATTCTGATTTTCAATATCGGCATCTGAATTAATTGGAGCTTTTGTGATGTCATCAATCATGGCTTCCAATTCACCAAGCTTCTTACTGTAAATGATCTCATTAGACGATTTTAATGAAAATGATGCAAACTTACGTAACATCTTTTTGGGCATTATTAAATTGTGAACCAAGTGATTTGGCAGCATTTAAATCTTGTGTTCGAGAATTTACAGTATCTTCAAGGGCCTTCCATTTATTATTCAAATTTTCCATCTAAAAATTTTTGTTGGATTACTGTAGCTTAAAAGGGTGATAGACAAACCTTATCAGAAACTTCGGCATTGAAAGAATTGGATTTTGTTAATTTTTGAAGGCTCTCTGAAGTTTCATTCAAATTTTGCCATTTTGGTTTTTCATCTTCAATTTCATTTTTCAGGACATCCAAAAGTGCCAAATGATTACTAATTAAATTTGGATCAGCTGAAACGGCGCATAAATCCAACACTCGCATTTTAGCTGTCATCCATTTATCCATTGAATTTGAATCATTCAAGAAAACATTTGCAGTTGCAACACAAAGCTCCAAGGAAGAATTTTCATTTTCAAGATTTGCAAAATTATCTTCAAAAGATTTTTGAGTTTTTTGAATTGGAATTATTTCATCATCATGTCCATCAGGTGGAAGCTTTGTGATAAGATGAATGGCAATTTGTCGGAGTTCACTCAATTCAGGATTCTTTTCCCTGAGGCGTTTGTCCGCGGATTTGATTTCCTTGGAAGCTGTTTGAAGGGAAAGATTATCAAGGGTTAAATTTTGTCGATTCAAAAGTTGAGAATTTTCATTTTGAAGCCATCGTTGAAGGTCATCACATTTTGAATTCCATTGGGATCGTTTGCCAAGACTTTCATCAAGGTCTCCAATTAATTTTTGTAAAACTCTTTCAGCTTCATCTTGGCGTTTTTCAAGTGCTGAAAGTTGATTCTTTGCTTGATTAATATTTTCAAAGGTTGTTGAAGACATTGAAGATCCATCCAAAACAACAGAGCGCCGTTTATTCGCTCCAGAAGCATGAATTAAATCCATTTCAATTCTCTCCAATTCTTCCAAGTCATTTCTTGTCTTTTGAAGTTTTTGTCCAATTTCTTTGCAAGCTTCAAGTTTTTGATGGATAACTTCATCATCAATTGAAACATCAACAATTTGATATTGAATATTTCCCTCAATCTCGGATAACTCGGCTTCAATTTCAGCTGCTTTATTATTAAATGCATTTTTATCTGTTGTTAATCGGTTGCCAGCATTAACTTTATCAGCTAGCCGTTTTTGTGCTCGAGTAATTCCTTTTGAAGTTCCATTCATCATTTCATGAAGTCCATCAGTTTCTGTTACATTTGGAACTGCCAAAATCTTTTCGGCTAATCCTGTAAGTTCATTCCAATCCAAATTAACAATTTGTTCGAGATCTTTTTCGAGCTTCTGTATTCCTGCTTCATCGGTTGTGTCAATTCGATCCAAATCATCTTGAAGTTGTAAAAGTTTTTTATTAATTCCATTATTTTTGGAGTTGAGTTCATTCAAAGCATCAATGACATCATGCAAATTATCAGATAACCCTTTTCGAACACTTTTAACTCGTTTAAAGCGTTGTTCGGCATTTGCAAATTTGTTGGAAAGATCTTTGGCAGCTTCAGAAGTTGGAGAAGATGCAAGCAAATTTTCAATTTCTTTTCCAATATCTGCCAAAATCTTTTCTTGACTATGCATATCACTTCGTTTTAGTTGATCTTCGTATTTCTAAAAAATTTGCATATTGGTTTTTTTATTTTTTAAGGCAAATTTTAAAATCAGAATTTTGATGTTTTTAAAAATTAAGTTTCGAATTTGTTTTAAAATTTTTAAATATAAAAATGTCAAAAACCCTTACCAAATTACTAAGCTTTTCAACGACCAATGGCAAATTTTGTGGATTTCCAACATCTTTTTCAGCTTGAGAAATCCAATCCAAAATATTTTCAATTCCTTGATTAACGCCATCTTTCTTTGTAATTTCAGCTCGAGTTGCATCAACGCTATCATTGATTTTATTATTGATATTTTTGAATCTTCTCTGAATTTCACTAATATTCATTTCTTCTTGTTTTGCCAAAGCATCATGGGCATCTGTGGATACTGTAGCAGAGATCAGGTCATTTGCAGATCGAATTGCTTCATCAATTTTAGGCTGTTTTGCAATAGCATCTTGGGATAAATTCAATAAAATATTTAATTTTTCATCTGGGGATGCAGTTTTTGCCCCGACAATTGAGGAAGTGGAAGCTTCAAGTTCGGCAAGCCATTGCCCGACTTCTTGAAGATTATGTTCATGATCAACTGATAAACTGTTAAGCTTATTCAAAAATTGGATTAGAAGTTGTGAATCATGGATAAGTTTTTCATAATCTTCCTGCAAATAACCTGTTTAACTACAGTAATTTTATAGATAAAAACTAACTTGAATCCGTTGTACAGTATTTTGAACATCTTGAACATGAAGGGGTGGAAGTTTTGCATGTGGATCTTGACGTTTCAATTCATCAATGTAATTTCGAACTTCTCCTTCGATTTTTACTGCAAGTTGTCGGATTTCTCGAAGCTTATCCCCATTAGCAATTATATCATCGTACAGTTGTTTTGCTTCACGCTTGGATTCTGTTAATCTTGAAGGATCACCTGATCGAAGTCGGGTACCTTCAAGTTCACGAGATTTTGCAAAAATCCATGAATGAAATTCACTTGATTTTGTTGAAAATTCAATTAAAAGTGCCGTGGCAACATCCAATCTACAAAAATAAAAATTTGCATAAATTAGGTTTTTCAAGTATTTTAATATGAAATTTTCGTTATTTTTTCGATTAAAAATTTGAATAATAATTAAAAAATAGTTATTTCAATTTTGTAATCTTTTTGTTAAAATTACTGTATTTGATCATTTCCTTTTTTACAAAATTTTTACCTTTTCAAAATTTTATCGGTATATTCAATCAAATTTCGATAAGTATTTTGAAGCTTTTCTCGACCCTCTTTTAGGGCATGAAATTGTTCAGGTGTTAAAATTTCAGCTCCATCAACGCAAAGTCGATCAGCTTCTCGGATATTTTGTTCAATTGTAACTCCATAAGCGGCAAGATTCTTTTTTACTTTTAAAAGTTCAATTCGGGCATCTGCTGCAGAATCCGCTGAACTAAAATCTAGTTCAATTTGACGGATACTTGGAAGTTCATTGATTTCATTCAAAATTCGATTAATATAAATTGTTTGATCAACACATTTTGCTTGGAAAGTGTCCTAAATAATTTTTAAAATATTAACTGATTAAATTTTTCAATATTTTTAAATGTTTAAATGTGCTTTTGTTACTGTAAAAATGATTTTGATAAACTTTTGAAAGTAAAAATTAACATAAATTGTGTGTGTTACAACTGAAGTTACAGTACGAATATAGTTATAGTAATTGTTGAACAAAAAAGTAACCCAAGAAAAATGGAAACCAAATGTGGACATTAAAGGGAGCGTACCAGATAGAATAAGTTTTATTTTTTCAACACACGTCCTCCCACCCCGAAAGCTCTCTACTAATCGAGTTAAAAAAATTTTTTTTTCAACATTTTACTCAATTAGTAGAGAGCTTTCGGGGGGGGAGGACGTGTGTTAAAAAAATAAAACTTATTCTATCTGGTACGCTCCCTTTAAACGTATATTTTTTTGACACAAAAACGAACAAACACAAAAATCTTTTATTTTATTTTTTAACTTTGCTGCAAAATTTGTTTATAGTTTTTAACTTTGCTGCTCTGAAAATTTGCCATTGCTTTTTTTGTTTCGGTTGGTTTTTTTTAAATTTTTTATTTACAAAATATAAGCAATAAATCTATCAATATAAAAATCTTTAATAAAAAAATAATATAAATTTTGGCTTTTTAAACACTCTTTTTTAAGTGAATTTTATGAAAAACTGAATGAATATAAGTGAAAAAAAATAGAAGAGAGATATAACTGGATAATAGAAGTGGAAGCCACACGGATAATTTTTTTAAGCAGAATTTTAATAAAAAAGGCACAAAAAAGGTTATTAAAAAAGATGAAAAAGAAATTAAATCTTTTAAAACTTTTAACGCCAGACAGATGGTTTTTTGGTTTATGGGTTTAAACGTTAAAAGTTCAAAAGAAGAAAATTTGCATATTTCACTTTTTTTCTACAATGGAAATAATCTTCTCGAAAGAACAGAGAGAATGCAAAAGATGGAATGAGGCAGCTATTTTCTCGGTTACGAACGAGAAAATTTTTGGAAAAAATCGCTGAGCAAGAAAAAAAAACAAATATAATGTAGTGGTTGGTTGGTAAAAAAAAAGGCACACAATGTTGTAAGTTTTAAGATAGAGAGAAAAAAGGGCAGTGGCAAAGAAAATTTAGGAGTCAAAAATCTTAATTGAGCGGTATTTAAAATATTATGCTAAACAAAAAGAAAAACAATCAAAAATGTATTCACTGGGTAGAAAAAAATGCTCTCTACAAGATAAAGATTACGATTAAAAATGAATGGCAAAAAAGTATAATTTGAGGTTTGCAATTTTTAAGGATGTTTGCAAAATTTTTAATCACGGCTTGAATAATGTTGATGTGAAGATGATGTACGAGTGGTGGTGGTTGTTCCATCAGGGGAGGTAAAAGTATGGACACGAGTTTCACCACCTGGTTGACGAAGTTCAGCAGGATTACCCTCCCAACGAATTTCTTTTGTCCATGATTTTCTTGCATCTTCTTCAGCTTGTTCATTTCTGAAATCACCAGAATATCCGGAATGTCCAGATTGGATAATTGGTTGAGGGGCAGATGTTGAAGTTGAGCTACTGTAATGGTATGAGCTAACAACTGGGGATGCACTTGATCCTGCTGGAGGGACAAGTTGATTGAGTTCATCGGTGGAAAGACCAAGTGATTCCAAGAGTGTTCGAGCAACATCTGGATTCATTAATCTCATATGTGCTGCTTTTGGCACTGAATAATGTCGACCTGATTGAGGATGAATAATTTCATTGTTGGCAACATCAAAGAGCCCAGTTTCAACAGCTTCTCGAAGAGATACATTTCTCATTGTTGCAGGATTTTCAAGGACTGGATCATCAAGATTAATACCAGCTTTTTCCATTTTTTCAATAAATTCATGTTGTAAATCTGCAACAGTAACAGGGTCATCAACTATTGATCGACGACTTGTTCGTGGATCTTCAGTTACACTTGATCGAATTCGGGCAGAAAGGCCAGGTTGAACACGTTGTGGAGTTAAACGAATAATTGTTTGTTCATCGCGGAATTTTGGTTTTGAATCACGTTTATTTCCGTCATCTAAGCTTTCAATTTTGAATTTGAAGCCTTCTGCATCTCGTCTTTTTACAGCTTCTGTAACTGCTTGAGCGGCTTGCATTGGAGAAGCAATCAATGCAATTAATCCAGTTCTTGATGCTTCAGATAATGGAATCTTTGAATGTGTTTTTGGATCAGCATATTTTCCATCACTATCGACGATGTTCTTGTTGATGGCTTCACGGATGGTGACAGTTTGAGAGCTTTCAATATCATGAAGTAATGAATCTGGGTCAATTACACCTTGATCAACTGCAGCTCTGAAGGTTAAATGCATTCCAGTTCGACGATCACGGATTCGACCAGATCGTTCATCAAATTCATCTGATGTTAGAATCTTAGCGAGATTTCGATTTTCATCAGAATCTGGAGATTCAACATTTCCAGTATCGATAAGTCCTTGTTGAACAGCTTGAGCAATTGTAACTTCGTTACCAGTATCGGGATCAGTAAAAGTGTCTCTCACAACATCAATATATCCATTTCCAAGAGCTTCAGCAAATGTGAGTTTTTCAACTTTTTTAATTTTTTCTCCAACATCTCTTGGAATAGCACCTTCTTCAACAGCTTTTGAAATTGGAACAGTTCTTGTATCAGATAATTTAACAGTTCGGTCACGGGGATTGAAAAGTTTATTTTCGATTGCTTGAATTAAATTGAGCTGACGCCCACTTCTGTAATCTCGAAGGAATGGCGATGTAAGAACGCGGAATGTCTCTTGATCGATAAGGCCCTTGCCCGACGCATCCGCCAGCGAGAGCCGATCCCCTGTAATTGAGTTGAAGTATTGCTCAGAGCGGGTATCAATAAGTCCTTCTTTGAGGGCATGGGTGATTGGAACTCCATATCCTAAAATAATAATAACATTTATAAAAAACATATTTAAAAATAAATACCTTTCGTCGGATCATAAATCCCTTCCATTGTAAGACTGTTGTATACAGGTTTAACAAGATCAATCCATGTAAGTTTTTCATTGGTGAAAGGATTTCGAACTTCACCTGATCGTGGATTAATAATTCCAAGATCAATTGCTTTTTGGATGCTAATCTTTTGTCCATTTACTGGATGGCATACACCTTTTGGAAGAGTTTCAGAAAGGGTAACATCAATAAGACCCATATTTGCTGCTCTGCTTAAATCAAGAGGTTCATTCATTTTAGGATGGTTATATTTGAGATTTTGAATATCGACAAGTCTTCTGCTGATGGCATTTTCCAAGCTAATTTTTTCACCATTGGCATCAACAACACCATTGTTTACGGCAAGTTGAATGTTGGATCGGAAGACGGAATAAGATTTGGTTGCTTGTTTTCCTTTTTTATCAACACGTGCAAGTCCCATTCTTTGAGCATCTTGGAGAGACATAACACGACCAGTTCGCATATCTTTAATTTTATCAATTCCAACGAATTGTGCATGGGGTTCAAGATCAACTGATTGTACTTGAGAAGTTGATTTAACTTTTGTTGTTGTTTGTGTTACATATGGATCACCATGAAGTTGAATGGTGAATTTCATGCCAGAATTAGGATCAACATATTCTCCCTTTTCCATGCCATCATTTCCACGAACAACTTTAACCATAACTTGATTACCAGCTCCAAGATCAACAAGTCTTTCAACGTCACCACCAGTTCCACGACGTTCCATTACAGAAACTTGATTTTTTACGAAGTTGCTAACGCCGCTATCTTGTGAGGAAGAAGCTTGTTGAGGACGATGAGGTTCTTGGGCATATGGAGTTAGTTGAAGTTTTCTTTCAACAATTCTTGGGGAGTGTGATGAACCAGATGGAACTGGACGAGTTCCAGAAGCGGAAAGAACTCCAGATGTTAAGGCTTGAGGAAAGCTTGTGGTTTCGTTGGTTCTTTGATTACGAATTACTCCACGGTCAGTATCAACAATATTTCGGTTTACGGCTTCATGAAATCCCAATTGTTCACCAGTTGCTGGGTCACGAACAGTGATGCTATTTCCATCAACAATATTGTGTTTCACAGCATCATGAAATTTATGGATACGTCCATCAGAGCCAACATAATCACCAGTTGAAAGATCTAATCGACCTCCAACTAAACTGCTTTCAAGGGTATCACGATCATGGGATGATGCATCTTTGATAAGGCCTTGTGATACAGCTGATCGAAAATCGAGATCACGACCGGTGGAAGTATCTTTAACAGTTCCGTTAATATCATCAACGATATGTTCTTCAATTGCATCAAGTAATTTCATGTCACGATTTTGTCGACGATCAACAACTGTTGTGGAATAGGGATTAAGATATCCTTTTACCATTAATTCTTTCAAAGTTAATTCTTTATCAGAATCAGGATGATGGAATTTTCCAGATGAAGCATCATATCGATTTGCATTAACAAGTTTTGAAATGTTAAATTCTTCATGAGCTGCACCGGCATTAAGGGCTTCTTTTTTGGAAATTTGTGAACGGGTTTGAATTTTGACTGTTGTATGAACAGCATCTCCAGCATTTTCAGGAACACCACCGGTAGGATAGATTCTGTGTTGCTGAGCTGCTTCAGTAAAGGTCATGCGGGCATTGTTGGATTTATCAAGATAATATCCACTTCGGCTGTCAACAATTCCCCATTTTTCTGCTTCATCAAATGTCATTTCGCGGCCAGTAAGAGCATCACGAACTCTTAAATCATCTTGTGTTAAACGGCCATTTCGAAGTGCAGCTTCAAGGGACAATCTTTGACCAGTTTGTGTGTCAACAAGTTGACCAACAGAGGAATCAAAGGACCAGGCTTGTTCATGTTCTTCAATAATGGCTTGTCCAACTGGTCGGAAGCTCATAACTGGGCCAGCTCCAGAAGAAAACTGGATAACTTTTTTGTTGGCATCTGATATGGTTGCTGGTGGTTCAGAATCAAGATGAGCAATTCGTTCATCAATAGCTTCTTGAAGGGTAAGACGACGTCCACGATATTCAACATATCCATGACGGTCCATGACTTTTTGTTCGATAGCTTCTTGAACGCTAAGTTGTCGGTTTGATTTTGGATCACGAATTGAAAGGGATTTAGGATTCAATACTCCAAGGGTGAAAGCTTCTTCAAGGCTGAGATGTTTATCAGTTCCAGGAGGGGACACGATTCCAGAAGAAAGATCGACGATTCCACGACGTTCAGCTTCACGGATATGATATCCATCAGCTGGAACTTCAATGGAGTTTTTGCCTCCAGTAATGGCACGATAAACAGATACACCACCGGGTCCACCAACTGCAGAAGTTTCAGTTTTTCGGGTACGTTTGACAGTGCTGATTGTTTCTTCAAGTTGCTTATCGGGATAAATCTTTGGGGCCAATTGTTGACCAGTTTCAGTAACAGTTTCTTGAGTTTTTTCTTCAATTGTAGGTCCAACTTGTGAATGACGATTTGGTATAATCCATTCACTGGAAGGATCAATCAGTCCTTGACTAAGAGCATCATGAAGACTCATTTCTTGATTACCTTGACGGTATCGTTGTGTACGAGAATCAATTAATCCTTGTTTCATCGCTTCTGCGAGAGTGACTTTAAGTTTATCATCACCAAGGACTTGTTCATGTGGTTGTCCCGGTCGACGGATACGGCGTCTTTGATCACGTTTTTTGCTTGGAGTCATCAATGATGAATGAACGTCAAAGAGAGCAGCAAGTTTAAGGGCACCACGAAGAGTGATTAATCCAGTATTATAAGCTTCACCAGCACTCATTTCACGATTGTAACGGGGATCAATGATAACACCTTTGCGAGGATCAATGAAGCCTTTTGCAACAGCACGAATAAGTGTAAGTTCTTGAGAGCCATCTTTAATTCCAATATGGGAAGTCAAAAGTTCTTTAAGCATTGGATCAATCATTTGTTCAGAAGCATTTGACAATAAACTTCCTTGATTAGTTTTAAGATCAACTAAACGTTCAGCGGGAACAATAAGGGCTCCAGCTTCAACAGCTTCATTAAAACTTAAGTTTTGTCCAGTTGTTGTATTTTTGATTCCTTTTACGTCAAAGATTGTATGACGAACACGTTTTGTAAGTAATCCTTCATGAAGAGCATCATAAAGATCAATGGTTTTTTGTTGTCTTTCAAGATTAATCTTTCCTTGTGCATCGAGTAAACCACGTTCAAGAGCTTCAGAAATGCTAATGACATCTTTTTCTTCTGGATCAACGATATGTCGAACATCTGGATCAATAATACCGTGAGCAATAGCTTCCAAAAGTGTCCATCTGTTTTGTGTTCCCTTATCAACAAATCGATGATAAGAATCAACCAAACTTTTTTCAGCTGCTTCAGTTAAAGTGAATGGTTTTGAAATAAAGTTGTTGTCGAAAGCTTGACGGAATGATAAGCTTTGACGAGTTTCAAGATCCGTAAAATTGTTTTGACGGATATTAACTGCATTTCTGCTGATGGCTTCCCCAAGAGTAATTCTTTCCTTGGTTGCACTGTTTACAATTTCTCGGACATTAGTATTAAGCATTTCGTTATCTTTTGTAAGAGCTTTTCGAAGATCAAATTCTTCACCAGAATTTCGATCAACAAATTTACCAGAATGTGCATCAATAAATCCATTTTCAATGGCATCTGACAAAGTAACTGCGATGGCATGGCCTTGTGGGCTGCTAATTTGAACATATTCATTATATAATGCATCTTTCAATGGCATAGTTTCACCAGAAAATTTAAACGTAAATTGTCCAGTTTCAGTGTTAATCATATTTTGTTCAATGGCACCATGAAGGGTACTGGGAGGAAGTTTGAGGATTCCTTGTTTAACAAGTTTGCGTTGATTTTCCAAACTGCAGATATTTCGGGAATCATAAAGGGAAAGGATTTCAGTGGAATGAATATCGCGGAATTGACGATTATCTGGATCATAAAGACCAATTTGAATAGCTTCCATGAGGGTAATCTCTTTTCCAGTATCGGGATGATGAATGCCATGGTAAGAATTTAAAATTTCATTTACATTCTTATCAATCAAACCACGTTCAACGGCTTCTTCAAGGGAGATTTTTCCACCGTGAATATCAAAGAAGTCACCGGTGCCACTGCTAAGATCCAAAAGCCCTTGACGAATTGCTTCAACAAAGGTAAGAATTTCACCAGTTTGTTTATGCAAAATTCCTTCCATTTCATAGAATTGTGTTTTGGTGACTGTTTCTTCCTGATACATTTCCATTTCATCTTCATGTTCAGTAATCTTTACTGTATCTGGAAGATCGCCAATGGTATCAAAGTCTTCAGCATTACCAACGTTCATTCCTTCGAACATGCCTTGTGCATAATTTGGAACAGGTTCCTGAAAAAGTTCAAATTAAATTTGAAGCACCTTTTGTAAAACCCCATCTCTTCTTCCTTAATTTATGGGGCAAATTATTAGCATTTGCTTTCAAAAAAAACTTTTTTTAAGCAACACATTAGCTTTTTAAAAACCACTTTTGTGATATATTTCTAACTCCGAATTTTTTTAAATTTTTATGGCTTTTAAAATTTTCACGTCAAACAAAAATATCAAACAGAAGTAGTTAAAAAAAGAGGTCAAATAGCTACGCTTTTATTCAAAGAAAAATTAAAATAAAAGCAATTGCAAACCTTTGGTTGCTGTCGACGCCGAGCGTCTTCTTCTTCTTGCCGACGCCGTTCATCGTCTTCCCGACGACGTCTTTCTCGATCTTCGTCTTCTCGACGACGGCGTTCGGCATCTTCTTGTCGACGACGTTCAGCATCTTCTGCAGCTTTTCGAGCCGCTTCTGCAGCTTCACGTTCTCGTCGAAGCCGATCTGCTTCATCGGCAGCTCGACGGGCCGCTTCAGCGGCTTCTCGCTCTCGCCGAAGTCGATCCGCATCTTCCAAAGCCTTTTTTCGAGCGGCTTCAAATGCCTTTCTTTTTGCTTCTTCTTCTTCACGTCGACGATCTTCATCTTCCTATAATTAAAGCACACACGGCAATCATTTAAGCACTTTCAAAATAAATCATACAAAATTCAAATGCACATTTGAATTTTGTCTTGGAAGCTTTTTTTGCAAACTTTGTTTTTCAACAATAAAATTTCACACAATTTTTAAATGATACTACAGTAATCAAAAATGAAAAAGATAAAAAATATATATAAAAATTACTGAAAAACAATTGAAGAGACAGACTTTCGTCGTCATCCATTTAAAAAAATCTCATTCACTCTTTTGGGTCAAAAATCAAATATGGAGCAAGAAAAAACAAAGTACAAGAAGAAGTCAAAAAAATAGAATAGCGGAGAAGATTTGCATAAATAAAAAGACGCAAAAAAATCAAAAAAAGAAGAAAGCTTGCTAAAAAAAGTTTTGTTGGGATGATTAATTAATGATTATTATTATTTAAATTTATTGGATAAAAAAGAAAATAAATTTTTTTAAAACTTAAACCTTCCTTCTTCTTCAAAAGCAATGGCAAATATCGCAGTTCAGTTCAATCTTTGTTTGTTTATTACCGCCATAGATTACGGTATTATTATTATTAATTAAAAATATAAATCATAAACCAAAAATTTAAGCTTTTGCTTAATAAATAAAATAAAAAATTTTTTAAACATAAAATTAACAAATAAAACAATACAAGCACAAACACAAAACATTTAAAGCAAAAAAGTTAGAAAATTGGAAAAAATGTTAAAAACATGGAAATAATTTGTTAAATGATAGTGAAAAGTGGTGTGAAAAAAGGCTCGCAACGGCACTCTTTTGTTAGAACATGCAAAAACAAAAAAACATAAACAAAACACAAACAAACACAAAGGGTAAAAAAATGATGCACCATTTCCAAAAACGCCTTTAAAAAGCATAAAGCAAAAAAAAGATATGTATTTTCTTCAACCAAAAAGCAGCCGAATATGGAGGAGGATAGTTATTAGAAGTATGTATAGCAAAACCGAAAAGTAAAAAATATAATATAGTCATCAAATGTTTGCTTATTTAACAGGTTATATTTAATTCAAAAAAATTTGAATAAAAAAGGTTAGCATTTGGATTTTGGACTCCCCAATAAATGATAGTGAATGATATCTTTTTTTAATGAATGGAACGACAAAAGTAAAATTCTTCTTCAATTGTGTCCCAGTAATTTTTATTAATTTTTTCTGCTGCTTTTCAAATTCATTTTTTTTGTAACAAAAAACAGGAACACAAAAACGACCGACAAAAAAAGTAGTAACATGTGGGGACACTTGAATTTTGTGACATTTTTACAAGTTTTTTTTTCAACAAAATGCCATTCAAAAAGTTTTGAAATTAATTCAAACTTTTAAATGACACCAAATAAATAAAAAACGTGGACCGAAAATGGACAAAAAAAATATATGTAAATTTAATAATGATATTGATAGTGTTCCGTTGCGTGTGAAATAGTAGGTAAAAAACAAAGCCAAGAAACCAACAACATTCAAACGAACATTTAAAAATTTTGTTTTTGATCAAAAAGCCAAAACCAACCTGTTGTTTACGCTTCCAATTTTGAATAAGAATATTAAGTTGATTTCGGCGTTCAAGGATAACACTTGAAAGTTCAGCAAAGCGACGATTAAGAGCTTCAAGCTCTTCAGTGACAATTTGGGCGCCATTTTTAGGTTGTGGTTGGGCACGACGGAATTCATTTCGAATACCAGGGCCATGAATGGTTGTAATATGTTCACGGAAGGTATTGAGGCTGTTATCGTAATTCTAAAAAATTGAATATTTTGTATTGTTTTTATGAGAAGCAAATTTGAATACCTTTGCTTCACGAATAAATTTGCCACCTTCTTTATTGATATTTTCGATTGTAGCTGTATGTTCTTGTAATTGGCGATATTCAGCCATTAATTGTTCAAGTTGTTGTTGGAGTTCATCAGGACTTAAAGTTTCAGGTTTTCGAAGTTTATTAATGGTACCTTCAACTCGATCAAGCCATTGAATTTCTTCATCATATTGGCTTCTGTAAACCATTTGAGTTTGTTGAGCTTCTTCTGCAACCTTCAAGCGATCAGTGACTTGTGAGCAAACATTATCCCATCGAACTGTTAATTGTTGAACTTGTTCTTCAAGGCGATCAACATCAGGGTGACTAAAATTGTATTAATATTAATTTATGTTAAGAGCCTTTAGGGGCTACTGTACCTTGCAACATTGAATCGAGTTCGAGCAACATGTTGTCGAAGTTGTGCAGTATTTTTATTTAATTGATGAATAATATGTTCTTGTTGTTGTAAAACCATATTAAGTTCAAGGAGTTGAGCATGAACACCCCGGAGGCTATCAAGTGCAGATGGCATATCATCAAAGGAGCTAAGAGTAACTTCATGTCGACGAACGATATCAGTTACTTCATCGATGCCTTGAAGAACTTGTTGAAGAATCTTTAGTCGTTCAACATACATTCGGGATAAATCCCAGATATCTTCCCATCGGCTATTAAGATAATCATGATTGGCACGTTGTTGTGGGGTTGGATTTGGAATTTGACGGAAAAGTTCTTTGACATTTGAAACTTCACTATCCAAATTTTGTAGAGCTTCTTCAAAGGCTCGATGATCATTAACAAGTCGTTCAAGATCTTCAACAGTTTTTGGAACACCTTCTGCCGTACGTTCATTAAGCTTTTTCCAAGCTTCTTCAAGCTTTTTAAGAAGTTCTGCAAGTCTTTCATCAAATTGACTTGAAAGATCAGATTCTGGACCACGAAGGGATTGATTAAGTAAATCCAAAAAGTGATCATTTGTTCGTCGAAGTTCTTCTTTTAATCGAAGAGCAAGTGGATCATTGGGATCCATTTCAGCAAGAAGTTTATTGACGTCATCATTCAAAGCTTTAATAATTTCATCTCTTTGTTCTGGGGGATATGAAAGGAAGGTATCCAAATCCCATCCTTGAATGGATTTCATTGTTGAAATCATCATATTGAATCTTATCATTCTATGTTTGCGATCCCAAAGTTTTCGCATTTTATCAAGTTGTGCAGCAAGACGTGCAAGATGATTGGTAAGTTGTGGATCAGGAGGTGGAATTCGGAAGACCACAGATGGAACAGTTGCTTGTACACCATCAACTCCACGAACAACCCAATTGATAAGATCTGAATTATCAATAAGAGTGACCTCATCACCAGCTCGAATTTCGATATCTTTTCCTTTGTAATCACACCAGGCTGTAACTGGGATGGGTTGACGGATTCGTTCACCTCGTTGCCAAAGGGGTGAAATTTGTGCAGATCTTTCGGCAAGAGTCATCAAAAGATTATGATATCGTTGAATAACTTCACGGATTTCATTAAGCTCCCGAAGCCATCGTTCACCTTCTTCAACTGAGAAATTTGTTTGATTATAATTATTTTCAAGATGTTCAGTTTGAGATTTAATCCATTCTTCAATGACTGCAACTTCTTCTTGGAACTAAAAAAATAAATAATTTGCATAATTTGGATTACTGTATTTAATTATAGTGAGCTTACAGATTTAAGATTAAGTGCATCACGAAGATGCCCCTCAAGGCATTTTGTTAATCCAAGAAGCCAATCCCATTGATTTTGAAGTGATCGAAGATAAATTTCAATAACTTCAACAGCGGGATGGCGTTGATTGAGAAGTGCGGCACCTTGATTGTGCACATCATTAAAACGTTTTTCACGTAATTCAATTTCATGTAATAGCTAAAAATTTTAATATGGCGACTACAGTATACTTTTCTTTGTAATTTTAGTCCCTCTACAGTATGATTTATGCTTTAAAACTTTTTAGCCTCTTTTTGAGCTGAAACTGCTAAAAACAAAGATATGTTTATTTTTAAATTTTAGTCCCCATCAAATTTTTTTAATTCGAAAAGCATTAATTTATTTTCTAACGCTTTTTCAGTTTTCTCATTTCATTAATGATAATTAAATTTCAAATTAAATCGCTGCTACTTTTCAAATATGCCCTAAAAGGCTGTTTTAGATAACCGCAATTTTTCGAAGAAAAAAGAAAATCGGAATTGCAGTTTTTAAATGAAATGTATCAAAAGAAAAAGGTTCAGATAACAGGTTTTTCAAAAAATTTTTGCTCCTTCTTCAAAAATGTCTTATTTGAAAAAAGTCATTAATCAGCCTGCCCTGTTTTGTTGCAGAGATTATTTGCAACGATGCAAATGAATTAAATTTTTTAACAAAAAAGGGGGGGTACCTGTTTGAAATAATTTTGAAGCATTGGAAGATCAAGTCTTTCAATGTTTGACCAATTTCGAGTAACTTCAATATCTTCACGTTCATGAATCCAAATGAGTTCAAGTTGTGCAGCTCGGATAAAGGCAATCAAAGAATCTAAATCCAACATTCGACCAGCAGAAAGATCACGAAGTTGTTGATATTCTGATTCAAGTACAGATAACAGCTCACAATATTCATGAGATTCTTCTGCACTAATTTCAGCCTAAAATATTTGGTTAAGGATTTGATATATCCGATAAAAGACTAGGGATATTATTACTTGTCGAGCAATGCATTCTTTGACAGTTTGATCAAAATCTTGAATATCTCTGTTATCAATTTTATGTTGTTCAAAGACTTCTTCAAGGGTCTCCAAATCTTCATGGAAGACCATGCTATCCAATTTTTCAGATCTTTCTCGAACCCATCGAATTGCTTCTTCAAGATTGTGGAAAAGTGATTTGGTTCTTTCTTCACTTCGTCGGGACATTGTATCAGTTCGAATTCCAATTCGGGTTAAAATTTGATTATTTAATCGATCCAAGTATGCTGTTCTTCGCTGATGTAAACCATAAACCCTGAAAAATGAATGTTTTTTTTGTATGCAAATTTGTTTTTTGTCATCTATTAAGAAGTTTGCAACTTAAGTTTATGCAAATTTTTCCCCTCTAAGAAAAATGTATAAACGTACTGTCTGTAGAATTCATCAGTTCTTGGATGATTATGTGTTTTGAGGATATCAACATCATCAAATAAATCATTGATTGGAGCTTCAATTGCTTCCAAATCTTCAACGAGCTCTTGAACGGCTCGACGAATTTCAGCTGGATCAGCAGTATCTGTGCGACCTTCAACGTCTTCAATTCTTCTCAAAATTAAATCCAATTTTTCATTGACAATTCCAATTCCACGTGTTAATCGACTAATTATGTCATCAAGATTTCCCTGGAATTTAGATGACTCCAAATTGTCCTAAAAGTTTCAAAAAAGATGGATAAAGACGGATCTGAGAGAAGTAGATATATTTTTTTTTTGAAGCTGCTACACAAAAAAGGATGAATCTGCTTTTAAATATATTTGACCACATGAACTTTTCAATATAGACAATGTAATAATGATGGATAAATAAGACAAGATATACGGTAATAAGACTTGAACTGAACTGCGATAATTCGCAACTATAATAGGGTTAGTACATTTACTCCAAATATACTTGGATGGACATGGGACAAAAGACATATGTATGAACGGACAAGAGGACACATTAGCATGATGGAATAAAATATTATGCAAATTTGTAATTGAAAAAAAAATTACTTGAATGCCAAGCTGTTCGTGTAGGATTTCATATCGAAATTCCATGGCCTTTAAAAGGTCATCCCAAGCATCTTCAAGACTTGGAGGTTGAAGGTGTTGAGGCACGTGCAAAAAATCTGTGCCTTTAAAAGCGTGTACAAGCTCGGCAAAAATCTTTTTAAGCCTTTCTTTTTCGGCTTCCATTGGAGGAAGGTCTTCACCTTGAAATTTATTCAATTGATTCAACAATTTTTCAAGTTCCCCAAAATTGTTTGGTAATTCTTTTTCATACATTAATTCGGTGGCATTTTTGATCCATTCTAGCCAATCTTTGGCATCTTGAAGATAATTGGAAGCTGCCATTTCATACTGTAAAGAATTTTCAAAAAAATTGTTTGTCATTTTTTGGCATAGAAAAATGGCATTGCTTTTTTCACGGCACCAAAAACAACAAGAAAAAAAACAACCAACACAAAAGCGGCGCTTCAAAGCGCGCTGGTTCAGAGTATTTTTAAAGCAATGGTTTTTGGCATTTTTTAAATAATTTTTAGGTAAGATTTTTTTGCAGCAGCAAAGGCAGCAAAACACTCGAAGCAAAATTTCAAAATTTTAAAAAACTCATTGGAAAATCACCTTTTTTGTATTTGTTCGTTTGAGTTTTTTTTCAACAAGTGTTAATTTGATTAATTATTCAAATTTTATGTACCGTAACCAAAAAAACCCGTGCAAAAAGTGTGTGTTAAAATAACATTAAAAAATGCACATGTTAGTTGTAGTTTTGTTAAATTTTGTTAAAAACATGTAAGTTAAATAGTTTAAATTAAATTAAATATTTAAAGGGAAGTAGGAGAAGAAGAGATGGGGAGGGGTGTATTATTATTGTAAAAATGGGGAGGATAGTGAAAGAATTTTAAGTTTAAAGGAAGCACATAAAAATATATGTGCTTTAATAAAAAAGCAAAAGAGATATGTATATTTTTGAAAGATGACAAAACTGACCTTGCTTAATTCATCAAGATGTGGAAGGGCATTATACAAAGAAGAGACGTAAGTGATAATTGATTTTTCATCAGGTTTATCAACATCAACATCTTCAGCATCAAGAAGTTTTGAAACTCCAAATTCATTATCCGCTGCATCGAAAGCATTTTCAAGTCTCTCACGCGCAGAAGTATTTGCATCAGAAATCTACAAAATGAAAAAGGAAAAACAAATATAAGCAAAGTCAATGTTAGATTTGAGAGGAAGCTATGAAAGCGGACCTTATTCCAATTGATGAGATTTGGACGATATCGATGTAAGATGGCATTGAAAGCAAGACCATCTCGCCAGGAATTGGTGAAATTTGTGACATTCACACCGGGATATCCTTGTGTAACTTTTCGAGCCCATTGTAAAAGTGCTTCTTTTGCTGAAAGGCCATCTTGGGCGGCAAGGACCTCTGAGACCTAAATTGGAAAAAAACAGTTGTTTGAAAGCTTTTTGAAAGTAAAAAAGGTGGTAAAAAGTGTTATTTCTTTAAAATTAAAATTAGGGTTGCACACACTTCACACAATTGTTTTTTTGAAGAAAAATTGAAAAATGGGATATAGATAGGTAGATAGATTAAAGGGGATTAAAAAAAGGTTGTTTAAAGATGTTTCACACAGTTGTTTTTTGAAAAAATCAGACATGTTTCAAATCTTATCCAATTATTTGTGTTTTTATGTTTTTGTTTGTAACATTTTTTTGTGACTCATAAAGAGTACCGAACAAATATATCAATTACGAATCACTTAAAATTTTCAATCAAATTGCTCAAGTTCAAGTTTTTTAATTGCCATTATTTTTCTTCCCTTTTTTCATTTTTGCGCAGCGGGTGTCCTCTTTTTTCATTTCCCTTTAGAAAATTTTTTTAGAATTTTTAAGAAATTTGTAACTGTTGTTTCTTTCTAAAAACAACGATAAGAAAAAAACTATTTATTTTTAGTTTTTTTTTTGTAAAAAGAAGTTTGAAAGTGAAACACCAAAACATTGATATTTTTTGGTCGACCTTAAAAAGTAAAAAAGGGCAAGACCAGAAAAAACTATAATATAATTACGCAGGGCAGGAATGACATTCCTTTCCGTTCAATTGCGCGCCTCCGCCTTTTTTTGATTATTTTTAATGCAAAAATAAAAAAAAAAGATGAAACCCTTTTTTTCAAAAATAAATAACGCCACCCCACAGGGGCCATCATTCAATTGTGTATAGTTTTTGCTTCTGATTTCTTCCTTTTCCTTTCCTTGTTTAAAACCAAAAAAATTATTCTTTTGAGACAAAAAAAGTAATAATGCATTTTGCTTGCGGCAATGATAGAAAAAAATTATTTTTAATGCAATAAAATTTTTAAAATTTTGAAAACAGCTTCTATAATTTTGTTATTCTGATTCCGATTGCTTGATTGAACTTCCCCAATCGAATGGGGGAAAAGAAAAAGTGTTGTATTCCAAAAAGATCAGTATATAAAAAAATATAAACATGCTTTTTAATGCTAGAAAAAAACTTTTATTTTGTAAAAGCTTTTTTTCATTGAATTTTTCGGAGCCTTCTGATCCTCACTTGAAGTAGTAAAAAAAAGAGAGAAATCAAAAATGAATGAAAAAAAGTTTGACACTGTTGAGGCAAGCCGGGCAAAAAAATACCGAAAAGGGGGGAAATTGTTTGAACATCGGATCAAGGGCAGAAAAGAAAAAGTTTTTTTGCGCAACTTTAAAAATAATTTTTTTTGCAGAAGCTATGTTTCGCCAAAGACGACGACAAATTTTGAGGGAAAAGATTTTGACGAAGATTGAAAAATGCAAAAAAACGAAGGAATAAAAAAATTAAGTACAGAATCGTCGTCACGCATTTAAGCATAAATCGATTTTGGTTGTTGTAGAAATCGAAATGAAATGAAATGAAAATAAATTCAGAAAGAAAAGAAGTTTAAAATCCTTCTTCTTTTAAACGTGACTCACTTGGAAAGACTTATAACAAATTTTTAAAAAAATAAAAGAGAATTAAATTCAAAAAAGTAATAAATAAGTAATAAAACGAGAGAAAAAAAGAGAAACTTCAAAGTGGTCAAAAAATAATTCAATTCCAAAAAAAGATTCATTCCTTTTTTTGAAGGCATTTTCAAAAAAATAATATCAATGAATTATATTACGAACCTTTTTGCCGGATAAACTTCCATTACTTGCATGTAGGCCATTTGTACGAGAACGAGATCGTTCACGTTCACCTCGAGTTTTCTTTTTAATTTTTCTTTCATAATGTTCCCGAGTTTCATAGGAAGAGGATTCTGAGAAGCCTTGGGCACCAGCATGAGAATATCCGATTGCAGAATCGTAATATCGATCACCACCACCCGAAATTGGAACAAGTTGTCCACCGGCACCTCGGACGTAATGACTTTCAGAGGAATAATCTCCACCACCACCTCCAACTCGAGTGGCACTATTACTTCGATGTTGTTGTTGAGATTGTTGGTGAGATTGTTGATGTAAATGTTGTTGATGCTGTTGCTGATAATTTGATTCATTTCGAAGTGAACCATTTCGGACTGATGGAGGTGGGGAAGTAATGAATGGACCACCACCACCTACACCACCGCCATTAGCTTGAATGTGATGATAATCAGATCCGGCACCACCGGTAGCCTCACGTTTATGCTCAGATTTTTTTGAATATGATTTTGAAACTTTGAACATTGTTACAGCAGATGTAAGAAAGAGTAAACAAAGAAAGAATGTAAAGGCAAGGGCTTGAAGTTGAGATTTGGCACTTATCCAAGGGCACAAACAGCAATCACTTGAAGTTGAAGTTGTTGATTGAAGGAATTGATTGGAAGAATAATAAGCTTGCTCTTGTAATTGATAGTTTTGATAATTATTATTGTTATCGTGATGAGCAGCAGCACCTTGGACGACGACGACTGACAACAACGATGAAGGGACACAGAATAATAAGAAAAGTTGAAAGAAAAAGGGAGCAAAGAAATTTGCGCAAAAATGACGACGATGATTATTTCGCCGTAGGCGGGGTTCCTTCTTTTCTTTTTCTTTTTCTTTTACAACTTCTTTACTATCGTGGTTTTGGTTGTTCTTTTGATGCCGCTGTTTCTTCTTCTCTGCCTTCTGATTGTCAGTTCTGTTGTGACACACGGAATATTGGTAATCAAAAGTTTTGGGAAAGAAGTAATTGCGGGGATGGCTCAAATTAAAAAATGGCAGCAAGCGTTTCTTCTTCTCTGCCTTCTTTGGTGGTAACTGCTGCCACTTCTGTTGCGGGAGATATTTTTGTTGTTGATTTGATAGTGATGGTGGGAGTGAGAAGAAGGAGAATAGTTGTAGGGCTGATTTGATTCTCTGTTGCCTTCTTCTTCTTCTTTGGGTTTTTCGGGTACAAATGTAATTCCAACAACTGCAATTGAAGGAGGAGAGGACGACGGAAGGATGATGCGCAACAACTAAAAATAATGGTGTTGAAGAATTTTTCCTTTTCCTTCTGTTGCTGGTGATGCTACCGACGACAACGATAAATAATAATATTGGATGATGATGGTAGTGGTTTTCTTCTTCTTCTGTCTTTTCTTCTTCTTTGAAAACTACTAATTTGGGAGAAAGGGTAGAAAAACGTGCGTCGTAATTTTCATTGATGCGATACTGCTGTGGGTTGCGCGATTCTTTCTTTTCCTCTTGTTGATCATGCTTTTGATGAAGGTGGTCTCGTTGTTGTTGTTCTTCCTTCTTCCACAACCACAACGATGACGACCTTGACACTATCTCTTTCTTCTTCTTCTTCGAGAAGAAGGCAGAGTAAGTCTCCTTCTTACATTTGCAAAACCACAATGTTTTTGATAGAAAAACTTTTTTGTTAACAACAACAGTTACGTTTTTGCTCCGCCTTTCATTCTTCCTTCTTGCAAAAAGAATTGTTTGGCCATTAAAATTTTCAACATCTGGAATTTGAATTAAAAAGAATTCTTGAGAAACATTAAAACCAGAAAGAATGTAATCATAACCGGTAATTGATGTTGATGATGATCTTGTCTTTGAAGTATCGGGATTATTCCACCTTTTTTCTTTTGCATTGTTCAAATATGACTTTTTTTGGTCATGTTTAGGAGGAAGAAGTTGTTGTTGTAGTAACGGTTGTGAAAAAAGTAACACCTTTTTTGCTGCAAAAAATAAATTTCTTCTTCTTCTTTGATTTATTTTTTGCAAATAATTGTAATTAAAAGGGCGTTGGCCATTCTTTTTCTTCTGTGAAAACCACAAGAATTTTTTTGATGAATCAATGAAAAAAATTGTTATCACTTTTACTTTTACTACTCCGGCTGCCACCAAAGAAGAAGAAGATGTCAACAAAAATAATGAGAAGAAGATTGCCTGAGGCGTTGTCCAATTACAACAATTACTACTGGGGTTATTGTTGCTGCCACACCCATTTTCAAAGATAAACTGTAAAATAATACCTTTCTTTTTCTTTAAAAATGACAAAATTATTTTTTTGTTTTTTTGTGTACATTCATCTTCTTCATCTTCATCGTTGTCGTAAAAAAAGGAAAGATGAAAAAGGCAGGGGTTAAAGTTGTAAAATTTAAAATAAAAATAACTTTGGTGGATTTTTCTTTTCCACGTAAAAATAATAAATAAATTTTCGTTTTTGATGATGGTGTTGTTTTTGACATTTTTGATCGAGGTATTTTCCTTCTTGAATTTTTTCGCCCATAAATGGAATGCCAAATCAATTGATGAATCATTGAAATAAGAAGAATCAGTCGCAGAAATAAAAACAGAAGCAAAACTGTCAAATTTTAAAAAAGAATTGAAATGACGAATTTTTTGAGTTTGAAATTGAACAACATCAGATGCCATCATGATCAGGGATTATCAGGGAATTTTTAGGAAGAAATAAAAATAAGTTACAAAAATAAATAAGCTTTTTTTTAAAAAATTAAACTTTTTTGAAATATATTTTTTTGAGGAAAAATAAATAAAGAAAATATTGATGAAGCTATTTTGTAAAAAATATTAATGCAATAGTTTACAATATAGCAGCTATCACAAACATGTAAGGAAAAGAAAATGAATTTTTGAGGAAGAAGCCATAAAAGGCGATGAAGAGACTCAATGTTGATGATGATAATATTGTTGTTGTGAAGGTGTTAAAAGCAACAACACCTTTTTTAGCAACAGAAGATGAAAAGAAGGGTTGCCGACACAAGCATCAAGCTTGTGCTTGCTTGTTTCAAATAATATTGTATGTTGCTGATGTTGCTGAAACTGATGATGGTGTTGTTTCTGCTGTTTTATTTTTTGTTTCTGCTGCTTATGGCGCCAGAATAATAATAATAATATTCTTGCCTTCAAACATTTCCTTCATCATTTTTTTAGCTGAGTCAGAAAAAGAGAAACAAAAAATAATACAAAAGCGAGACGAAAGAAAGAAAATAGAAAGAAGCTTTAAAACCTCAAAGCTTTTGATTTACATGAAAATAGAGATTATAAAAAGTGGATTAACGATATCCAATTATATCCTAAATTTCTTTTTTTGGATTTGATTTAAAACATGTCTGATTTAAAGTTTTTTTACAAAAAAAATAAGCTTCACGCATTCTTTCTCACACACAATAAAAAAGCAAAACCAATCAAAAAATAGTAATATGCAAATTTTTGATTGTTTTTTGGTTAAAATTTTTAAAATTCACAACAGCTCTGGGAGGGAATAAATAATAATATAATTATTAAAGGATTAAAGGGGTAGAAATAAGCAATTAATTTGTTAACCTGACGCTGAAGCGTAACACTCTGAGAAATTGTAGCAGCAGAAGTTGAAGAAGTTGAAGCAGCGCCATTTGTGGCTTGAAAGAAAGTTGTTGAGGAAGAACTTTCAAACAACACGGCATTCTTATCAGAACTATGATTATGGGAAAGTGCAGCAGCTCGAGCTAAAGCCTCTTGCTGCTGCCGAAGTTTAATAACGGAAACCTGGAAATTTAGAATAATTGTCCATATCAGGCCAAGGGTGAGCTTTCCATTTCCTTCCACGATATCTTCTGGTCGAATATTTACTACTTTAATCTGGAAATTTTTTTTAATGGTTACAGTAATCACAATAAAAGGATCATGTTGTGTTGGAGTACTCAGAATGGCCTAGTTTAAGCTATAGTTTGAACAAATTTTTTGGAATCTTTATAAACCCTCCATGTCGACCATGAAGTCCATTCAACAGATCTCAAGATACAGACATTAGGCCTTGAGGGCATATTACAGATATCTTGAAATCGGTTGATCGGATCAGTTAGAGACATTTATTGATGCGGATTCAAAATGTTAAAGTTAAAGTTCATAAAGCATCTAATTTGCATAACTAAGAGAGGCACATCTGAAGTCCAACAACAACAAATAAAAAAGCTTACATTTTTCTTTTTCAAAAATTCTAAAACATATTGACAATTTTGTATTCGATGAAATCTTGTATATCCATTTTCTCGAGGCTAAAAAAATTATGTTTCAAATATATTTTTTATGATGTGTTTTTTTATTTGTTTATCAAAGTAATTATGTCTTTTTTCCATTTTCTATCTCTCTTTTTAATTTTCAAACGGAAACATTCTTTTTTATTTTTGTTGACATTTTTTGTTTCTTCTTTCAAATTGCAGAAAAATGAAAATGAGTAGTAATGATTGCAGTTTTTTAGTTTAAAAATGAATTATATTATATTTTTTTACGAGGCTTCTCACGCCGAGCGCTTCAGCAACATCAAAAAAAAAGTTTAAAAAAGGTTTCACTGTTTTACCGGCCTTCAAAATAACAACAAAAATGAGAGAGAAACAAAATAAAAAAAATATAATCAAAAACCGGTTCAATTTCCAATTCTTTTCTTTTGATTATTTATCCCTCCACATTTTTGCGGTATGAAAAAGGGAAAGAATGAAATGCCTGCCATTTAGAAAGAGAAAATGAATGAAGCAAAAAAATAGTAAAGTAAGAATTTAAGGGGTGTAATTTTTTGGAAAAAACGTAAAAAAATAAATACACTTTTTTCAGGGTTTATGATACCTTTTGATTTCTTTTTTACTGATTTTTTGGAGCGTTTCCGGTTTGAAGAAAATATTTTTGAGGGGTTATACAAAAAAATAGTAATAAGTGCACTTGTTGACCTCTTGAGAGCCCTACTTAGTGCTCTGAGGGCATGTTAACAAAGGTCATTAAAAGGTCAACAAGTTCAACATTATTAAACAACAAGGTCACCAAAAGACTGCAATTATCCCTCAAAAAACAACTTTTGTAAAAAATGTCTGGTCAATGAAAAAAGAAGTGAATTTTTAATCGCATTTTAACCTTAATTGTTGTTGTTTTTTGATGGTCCGCATAAAATTTATTTATGAACGCCTGACCTCACTTGACACAGATTTGTATTATTTTCAACGTTAATATAAAAAATAGAAGAAAAAATTATTTTTTTCAATTTTATATTTTTTAAATGTTCAAAATTAAGTCAAAAAAACTTACCAAAGTTTCACCGGATAATGCTTCCAAAAGTGCAATTAAGCTAAATCCATCTCTGAGATCAACGAATAAATCATCAACGCGACGATTTGACTGAAAAAAATCAATATTTTAAAAAGGTTATCTCACAAAACACAAAAATTTTGATTTGAGTTTATTATCTTTGATTTTTGATAATAGTTTTTTAAGCCTTTTTCAATCGTTGTGTTTTTTGAAGTTCTTTGACGTAACTTTTTTTATTGCAGATTGCAGCAGCTTTTTTTATGTCATCAAAAAAATTTTCCTGGTCTTGCAAAAAATATAATTTTTGTCTGTTTTTTTTCAGCCACAAAAAATTTGCAGTAGCAAAAAACTGAGCAACAAATGGTCAGTATTGAAAAAAAAGTAAAATCATCTAATTTGATTGAATTAAAGATAAACAAAAAAGTAAATTTGAAGGGAAGCAATTTATCAACCTTGTTGACGGAGATGGGGGCAGTTCCAACAGCCTCAAGGTCAAAAAAATGTAATTTTGATGGGGGGTTTTTAAAATTGAATAAAAAGTTTGTTTTAGAAGATTTTGTAATTTATTACTTTTTTACAAAAAAAACTGTCGAGCGCAAATTTTTCTTCTGACTAAACACGAAAATCAGGCATTTTTTGGTATTTACTAATTTTAGCACCGCTAACAAATCCCTGATTTTCATGTATGGTCAAAAAGCTTCTCATTTAATATTTTAAAATATTTTAAACATCTTCATATTTAATATTTTAAAAAAGTGTACAAACCTTGCTTAAGTGTTTGTTAACCCATTTTGTGAAAGTTTTCTTTTGAATGGCATCTCGTTCATCTAAAAAACACAAAAATATATTGATTATTTGATAATTTTCTATTTTGCTGATTAATTATTATTTTTTAAGACTTTAAGAAAAATAAGAACTCAATGAAAGAGAGAGAGAAAGGAAAGATACCAGTCTTTTTGCAACGATTAACTTCTAAAAGTTGAAAAGCTGTTAAACCATTGCCGCCAGAAAGGCTTTGTTCAGATTGTTGTTGTTCCAATAAAAATGATTCAGATCTTGAATGATGCATTGTTGAAGATGGAATTCCAAGAGAATTACTGTTACTAACAAATCCACTTTCATGATTTGTTGTTGTTTCTGTATGATTATTAACTTCTTCAATATGATGAAAGAATTCAAAAGCACTGATCTTTCGGCCGCCACTTCTGTCCATAGCTGTTTTTTAAAACACCGGCAAGAACAAAAATATTGATGTTTTTAAAACGGCGGCAACGGAACACTAACAATAATAAGAAGAAGAATTAATCAACAAAAGAGGAAATCAAATCAGTTAAAGTTGAAGTTGAAGAAAGGCATAAAATAACACACACAAAAAATATTGATACTTAGCTTTGATTTTGCGCTTTAACTTTTCTTCTGCTTGCTTATCACCAAAAAATGAAAAAATACTTTTCCTCAATTAAATAACGCCCATTACGGAATGAATCTTTAACAATAATATAATTTTATTGATAGTTCTTGTGTTCTTAAAATTGTTGGAGAAACTGAGCTGAATATTGAGTAAAATAAAAGTTGGAGGAGGAAACACATATAAAAAAATAATTGGAAGAACGCAAAGAATTTTTTTTCTTATTTTTTTGCTATCATTTAAATTGGAAGGAAAAATAGAACAACAAAAAAATAAATATCAGTCACCACCGGCAACAGCAGTAGCGGGCAGCTATCACCAAACCAAAGCCAAGCCAAAAAAACTTCCTTAGACGACGTTGATCAACGTCGTGGACAATAATAACAGCAAATAAGAACGAAAATATACAAATTGCGTACAAAAGATGTGATGTATTTATCGAATGTTTAAATGAATGAATGAATGAATTGAGAGAGTCACAAAATAACAGCTTACAACAAATTTTAAAAAAATGACACAGCAGAAAAAAACGAAACGTTGTCGTTTTTTAAAATTGTTCAAAAAGCATAAAAACACAGGAAAGAAAAAATCAACAGGCAAAAAAACATTAAATTTCTTTTTAAAAATCCGTTTCAATTCTTTTTCACTCTTCAATACATTTTTTGGCGGCATCTTTTTTTGTCTTATTTGATTCAAAATTTTCAGTTCAAAATTCAAACAACTGTCGACACTTTTTTAGGCTTTCTTTGATTTTTTTTTTGAAAATTTATGTTTTTTTAGACTGCTTCAATCTGAATGAATGACTAATTCTTATTCTCTTTTTTTATATGTTTCGATTATTTCAAAATTATTCTTCGTCATCATCGATCCCCTAAAAACCCAATCTCTTTTTCACTTTTTAGACAGATGTTTTTGAACACTCTCTGTGACCCATTGCGATGGCCAACAAGAAAAAGGAGACGGAAAAAATCAATAATTGCAGTTATTTTTTGATCTTTGGAAGCAGAAAGAAAAAATGTAAGGATTTAATTTAATTGAAAAGTTTACATAAAAGGATAAGGCAGAAAAAATGCTTTAATCCTTTTATCAACAAAAAAATAGTAGTAGAATTATCATTGATAAGAATAACAATGAAGAAAAAAACAGAAAAAAAAGAAGCTGGTAATTTTAAGAATTAAATAAGACTTAAAAAGACAAAAGAAAGAAAATGATTTTAAATGAAAGCTGTCAAGATTTGATTGGCACTTGACCTTTTTTAAGAGTCTTTTATGCAAATTTTCACTACGATTTGCAGATTTGCTTACCTTTGTATTTTTCTAAATTATTTTCATAATGTTCAAGGCATTCCGATTCCACTGGATCAAGATTGTAATAATCTGAAGAGAAATCACTTATATATCCGCCTTGGGTGGTAGTCCCATTCGAATGGGAAATCCCCGAACCTGGTGATTGTTGTTGTTGGAAAGCTGCCATTCATATATGTCCAGATTTATATTTTTTTAAAGAAAATAGAATATAAAATTTAGTTTTATAAAAGCATCAGAAATCAAAAATTATCATAAATTTGATGTCGTTTAATAAAAAATTTGAATAAATCTGGAGATGGAAGAAAAACACACAAAAAGAGTAACAAAAAATAATCCTTCTTTTTGTAACACTTTTTTCTAGAAGAAATCAAAGAAGAATAATTCACTAAAAAAGAATTTAAATAATAACTTTAATATTTTTAATGTGACAAAAATATGATAATCAAATTTTTAGGATCAATGAACGAAACGAAATGGATTTAATAAAGAAAGAAAGGAAGGTGATTAATAAAATCTGACAGGGCAAACGGAAATTTTAAAAAGGCGAGAGATTACGCAATCATCTCTTCTTCGGATAAAATTATCGGTTATGGGGGGATATATCAAATCTTGATCGAGAAAAAATTTAAATTTTGCGGCAAAAACGAAAAAGAATCAAAAATTTTATTTTGTTGAAAGAATATTGAAAAAACAGGGACAATAAATTTATTACTGGCGGAAATGTTTATGTAAGAAAAAGGACTCATAAATTACTGTTTTATATATTTTTGTCAAACAAAAAAAACATTTTAATGAATCATAAAAAGAGATTTTTTAATGATAGTCATTTTTTGTGGCCCATCTCCATTTTAGTCGTCTTCTTCTGTCATCGATGAAAAATTCAATGAAACATTTTGATGACAAAAATGGCGACAACTTTGGAAAAAATTGAAAAAGTAGAAGATGACAAAATCCCACACAAAAATAATAACAAAAAGTTTGGTGTGTTTCAACAGAAACAAAAAAAACAAATGAGCAGGAAAAAAACAAGGAAAAAAGACTTGAACTTTTTTTCATTTCAAGTGGCGCAAAAGATTTTTAAATGTGTCCAAAAAATATATTTGTTTTTTTAAACGAAAAAAACGTAAAAAAGAAGGATGGAATCAAATTTCTGCTTCGTTTGTAAATCTTTTAAAAATCCCTGGTTTTTGTAGGTCTTTAAAAAAATTATTTAACACAGTGACCGGAAAGAAAAAAATAGAAAAAATGGGCCTCCAAAAAAAGAGTTTTTGGATTCAAAAAAAATATTCAAAAACGATTTTTTATAAGACGAAATTGAGGACAAGGTGATTTTAAATCAGTTTTTTTTACACTTACTTTTTTTTAAACAACAACCAAAAAAATTTATATAAGCCCCAAAAGAGTGCTGCGCAAAAGAAGAAGAAGATAGAGAAAAGATGGAAGAAAGATGGAGGGAAAAGAAGAACGAAATGAAAGAAGAAAAGCAGCGCCATTTTTTCCCGTTTAATTCTTTCTCGCTCGTAAAAAACCAAAGGAAAAAAGGGAGACTTGCGCGCTGCTTTCCCGAAAATAAAAAATACATATAAAAAAAGAGAGGGAGATAGATTTTTTTAGTAGGTATAGGAAGGAGGTAGTAGTAGTAGCCTTTCTCTCTTGTCATCTTCGTCATTGATGGTTGTCGTCGATGTCGGCGTTGGCCCGTTCAACACAGGTCAACGACGGTCAAAGAGAAAAAAGGTGAGGAAGACTTTCGAGCAAGCAAGCAAGCAGCCGATCCGATGAGACGATATTTGCCGTTCGATCGGTTTTTTTTGACTCGATGACAGTAATAATAATAAAAAAACATAGATTGAAATGAGAGAGAGGAAAATATATATGCAATTTATTGATCGAGATCAATAAAACAAAATACAATGAAAAAAATCGGAAAGAAGAATCAAAGCTTTTTTAGGGTTAAAAAGAAAATGAGCACATTTTTGTAAAAAAAAGGAAAAGAAAAAAGGCGGCAAAATCAATCAACAAAGACAAAATGCAATCGTAAATAAAAAGATCATTATTTAAAGATAGAGTTGAAAATATGGCTTATAAACAGATAAAAAAAAGTTTCATGTTACATTTTATAGATTGAAACATTTTTTATGGTCATTAAAGAAAAATGCATTTTTGTTGCAAAAAAACAAGGGTCAAAGAAGGACAAAGAACTTTATTTTCAGCAAAAAAAATAAAAGTGTAAATAATTAAACGGATTAAAAAGAAATAATCTGATAGAATTGCCAAGGTTAAAGGAGAAAAGGAAAATTAATTTATTCAAGTTGCACATTTTTGAATGAAAAAGACCCAAAAAGTGTTTGAAAGAAAAAAATCGAAGCATAAAAAACTGGAAACTTGACCATGTGGTTACGGTTCCCTCTCTCCCGATTAATACTCATAAATTTTGAGTACTTTTTCTTTTTTTGTGGGTTTTAAAAGCGCATTTTTTTCACACTTAAAAAATTTTACTTAAGCTTTTTGAACAAAATTGAAGGACAATTATATTTCCCTATCCCCCCTTCATTTGAATAAGTATATATTAAACAGTTGAGGTGAATGAGATTGGAAAAAACGGTAATAACAGATCAAATTTGAAAGATTGGTTTAAAGATAAAGTTTTGAAGATTTTTAAAAAGATTGAAAACAGTATAAAAATGCCATTGAAGAAAAAAAGTTGGTAATTTTAGTTTAAAGTTTAAAAAAATGACCTTTTAAATTTTTAAACGCAATCTTCAAAACAAAATTTAAACTTTTTTTGAAGTATAAAAAAATATTTTTGAAAAATCAACAGTTTAAAAAAAGTTTTAAATGTTGCGTGATGATCGATTATTATTATCGAAAGAAAGAGTTACAACCTTAAAAAGAGGGGAAAAAAGAAAATGATGCGCTCTTTCTACCTTCATTTCATTCAATCTTCACGGAGAAGAGTTCGGCTACAAAAAACGGAAAGAATCAGAAACAATAATACGAAAGAAAATTGAGTGACAAGGGTGGCAGGTTTGAGAAAGCAGCAAGAAAAAAATATAAAAAATAAGGTTTTTTGAAAAAAAAATGAAATACCAAAAACTAAAAAGTAAATATAACAAATGGAAAAAAAATAGTATTAGCATAGCGTTTTTAGGTGATGATTCTTTTTTTACATAGAAAAAAAGAGTATGTGTCTTCAAGCATACAAGAAAGAAGAAGAAGTGTAAGTAAGTGAAAAAAAGAAGAAAGAGATAGGGGAAGAGGAGAGGAGGGAAAAGGATAGTCTTGAACAAATAATAATCTTCTTCTTCCTTTTTCTTCCATCTAACAGTTATAATATCTCATTTTGTATCTATTGTTGTTTTTCAACAGCAAAAAAGAGAAGAAGTGAATCATGAATGAAAAAAAGAAAGAGTCCATTTCATTTCATCATCACAGATTATTAGAATTTTTAGAAGGACATAATTTTCGGGAGGATAAAGTGAGGAAAAAAATTTGTTAATGTGGTGGTCATTGTTGACCAAAAAAGAAGAAAGAGACAATGTCCGAAACTCGGACGAGAAAAAAATTTATAACGGCTGACAATCAAAAAAATGGAATTAAACGCTGCAAAAAATTGAGTGAAACCCGAGAAATAAAAATTTGTATCGAAAAACAAAAGAGTAACAAAACAATAAATACATATAATGAGAAAAATTTTAATACGGAAAAAAGAAAAATAATAAACAAAAATAAATGATTGATTTTTTTGAGGGAAAAGAAAAAAGAAATGGGTATCAAAAAAGGGAAAAAAGAGAAGTATATGGTCGAGATCTGTCAGATCTGAGTCAGTTTAAGATTAATTAATTCATCATTGTTTTAATAAATTGAATCAATTTCGACATAATCTAACAATACGAAATACCAATCTTTTCCAATTTAGGCAACAAAAGAACATATTAAAATACCATAATCTGAATTTCAGAAGATACGACAAAATTGGTTTTCAAAAAACAAATTTGCAAAAACAAAAAAATTTTCAAAAGTTTTTTTGAAAACACAAAAAAAAATAATAACGAACGACAAAAACTTGAAAAGAGAAAATGTAGACTATAAAAAAACTGAAGAAAAAGAAGGCTTCTAAAACAACTTCTTCTTCTTCTTTTTTTACTTACTACCTTAAGTTTTGTTAGTTCAACGGATTTTGGAGAGAGAATCAGCACTTTTTTCTTCAACAGCAGCTGATGATGAAGTTGCTCAAAAATGCAATGCATTCCTTTCTTTCTTACGATTACGAGAATTTTGAATGAATGATAATCTCTTCATAAAGCTTTTTAACTAAATTCTTCTACCTATTTTTTCTTTCTTCGTCGTGATCTTTTCCTTCCGATTCCGATTCTCGAAGATGAAGCTTAAAAATCATAAAAACTCTCTTTTGTCAAACTAAAAACTCACAAAAATGGTCAAACAAAAATGATCAAGCAAAGAAAAAAACTCAGAAACAGAAGAAAAAATTTGAGTAACAAATGTTCAAAAAAAGGCTTTTTTAAAACGAACCTTTATTTTTTAGAATCATTCGGTCATGTTTATCAAGGAGTCGTTTTCCAATTGATTGGGATTGAATCCAAATATCCACTTCTGATGAAGATTCATACCTTTCTTCATAGGTAATCCTGGGATCTCCAGGTACTCGGGGTGGGAATTTTGAAGTCGAGGAAATAGAAGTCGATGGTTGCAGTGTATTTGCATTTCCGTCTAATCGGGTTTCGGATTTTGATACTGCTTGGGTATCATAATATTTTCGTCTTTCCATTGAACTTGTCCTGGAATTTTGTTTATTTTTGGGTAATTTAAAAATTTATTTAAAAAACGTGTGTTAAATGCTTAACAATCATTACTGTATCTACAGTAATCTGTATACTGTAGTTACAATTCAGATTACTGTAGCTACTGTATCCCTTGAAAAAGAATGTTTCTTGTCAAGCATTAGTGGTAAAATAACCGTTAAGTTTAGTTGGACAAGATGTACACAATAATAAAAATTTTCACTATTATTACAGTATCCATTACAGTAATTATGTTAGCCTCGTTGTTAACCCTAATAAACATAACATGTCAGAATTAACAAACCTTGAATATTGATCAATACTGTATGAAGTTGGCTTTCGAACGGAATTTCTTCCAAGTGTTGCGTAATGTTCACTGACAGATTCACTTGGCCTTCGATATCTTTCTTCTCTTTCGTAAGCACTAAAAAATACAAATATCTTTTTTTCTGTTTTAAAAAAATGACTCAAAAAGGGAATTTCAAAAAAAAGAAGGAAAGGATGAGGGCAGACAAGCTTTTGCTTTTGCTAAATGAGGTATTTCGAAATAATTTTAAAAGTTCTTTTTTTGCAAGAAAAATGGCAGTAACAAAACCCAAATAAAAGCAATTCTTCAAAAATTGAAATATTGAAAAGTGCAAAAAAGCAATGTTTCGAAAAAGACGGAATTAATTTTTTTCACGCGGAAAATTTTCGGTGAAGCTTTTCCTTTTTTCTGCTTTTTCAAAGAAGGATAAAGCGCCAAAAATAAAGAATCAAAACGGATGAAAAAATAATTCGCAATCATTTTTCATCGACCTTTTTCCTTTTAAAATAGGGAAGAAGAAGCAGGTGACTAAATGTCCGTATTTGTAAAAAATATTATTATGGGAAACTGTTTTCGACGCTTTTTTAATTATTGATTAAAATCCGTTTAATATGATTTTTAAAAAATGAACTTGCAGTAATACCGTAATCTAAAATACTGTAAAGCTGCAACATTAATTTGGAATTTTGTTGCAAAATTTGAATAAAATCGGTTTCGTTAAAAACTGCAAAAATTAAATTTACTTAAAATAATTTTAAAAGTAATAATTTAAAAACGGATTACTGTAACCTTGGATAAAAGTTTGATTTTATGTCTAAAATAAATTTGCATAAAATGATTAAACTTACTGATATTCTCGATGTTCGTAACAAGTTTGTGGGGGTAATTCTGCTTCAACTCCGAATACGGTAGTTTGAGATGAATTATTTGTTGGAGCTTCTTTTTTCTTTTTTGTCGTCAATCGATTCAAGGAATTCAAGGATTTTGTGGTCCAATAATGGATAGAAGTTGAAGAAAATTCAAAAAAGCTATGACTTTGACTTTGACTTGATGATGATGCTTTATTATTACTAATCCTCCTGTTATTACTATTACTAATATTATTGGTGCCATGGCCATTTAATGGTGATTGATAATGTGAACCCATAATAATAATTGATGAATTTCGTAATATTTAAATATTTATTGTAATAATTATTTTTTTAATCGTATAATCATAATGGCTTGAAAAATATTTGAAAGAAAAATGGCTGCAAAATTAACAGAAGTTTAACCGCAAAAATTTATTTTAAATGATCAAAAAAATCGAAAAGAACAAAATCTTTCGAGAAACATAAATAATTTTAAAAAAAGTTACAGCTGTTTTTCGTTACAGATAAAAAAAAGTTTTGTTGATTTTCTTCAAGGAGGAAAAAGAGGGAGGAAAAACAAAGATAAAAGAGATTTATCTTTTTATTTCATTAACAAGGATAAAAAAAGTTGTATAAAACAGCAAAAATTTCGGTTTTAAAGGGTTCGCAAACATATAATAAATGAATAAAAACTGAAACAACACACAAGCAATAGAAGCATAGATTTTTTGGGATGATGAATATATAGGAAAACATAACACAGGTCTCAGGTTTTATGTTTGACTCAAAAAGAAATTGTGTTTGGATTTCATTTTTTATATATTTTTGGATGAGGGCCGCCGCCGCCATCAAATATTAGCAAGCTGGAAGGGAGAAAAAAGAGAAACATCATCAAAAGCTTCTTCTTCCATCAAGAAGAAGAAGAAGAACATTGATTCAACAACATCCACCACCAGCAGCAGTTAGTTGGTTACCTCAAAGAACAACAACAAAATGGTCAAGTGGATTGGCACATAAAAAATTGCAGAAAAAAATAAAATGAAAAAAGTTTTAAATCAAGTCATTTTTTCAAAAAATAAATTTTTTGCAAAAAAAACATTAGTCAAAAAATTTGTGCCCAAAGGCTAACAATCAATTCGACAGAAAAAATTATGAGGGACACAAAAAATTCAAAGGGCACAAGACGAAGAAAAAGAAGAGGTCAACTGTCTTCATCATCATTAACTATTTTTTAAGCAAAAAAGAAGGAAAAAACGGAACACAATGAACCAACCAACCAGCTGTGGTTGTGCTTAACAAAAAATGATGAACAAAAAAGTGATGATGCTTTTGTTTTTGCTTATGAGAAACTTTCTTTTTCGCCGCTTTTGATTTTTTTAGAATTTTGAGGACACGCCGATCACTCACTCATCCCCAGCTTTGTTTTCTTTTATCTCAACCACTTAATCAACAACAACAATATTTTCATCATCATCGACATATTCATCAATGAAATGAATGAAATGCTTTTTGTCTTGCGCAACAAAACAGCCCCAAAATAGAAATTAAAGTTTTGTCTCCCACGAAAGCAATCTTTAAAAAAATGAACTTTTCCACGAAAATTATATTTTTTTAAAAAGGGTTCTTTAAAAAAATATAGTCAATCATAAGAAAAAAAGATGGGTACAAAAGTAAGAAGGAAAATGAAGATGGATCCATTCTAAGATGCTGAAGGCATAAATGCTGTCACGGGCTCATTTTGCATTCGGTTCCGGCGGCCTCGGTCGTGGATGATCGTACAGGGGTAATTTTGGTACCAATCGATAGCTTAGAGCTTGGGCTTCAATATGGGAAGTCTGCAAGGGGTCTCGACACGAAAAACCGAAATTACAACCCTGAATCAGGGTAAATTTTTAGGTAAAATTAAATTTTGTTGGAAATGAGCTTTAAAAGTGATTGTTTTTTCAATTTTTTTTTATTGATATACTAAATTTAGACTATTTTTTATATGTTTAAAAGTTTTGAACCGGATATCTTCTATGAACAGCGATTTAAACCTTATAATGTGTTTTGAATGGCCTAATATGTTAAAAAACCGTGCAAATCAATATAAAAAAGGTTTTTTAATTGTCAGAAAATTTGTTTTTCCGGGTTTTCAACCTTTATTATTATTATAACATCATATTAAATTAGTTACCAACAAAAAATTATGGTTTCATAGCAAATATTCCATGTTCATTCTCAGTCATTGTTATAATAATATCAGAATTTTTCATTTTACCTGATTACGCCATAAAGCAAATTTATAGCCCAAAAATCTTCAGAAACGTTTTTAAAAGGGTTAAAAATTATATATTAGCGGCTCAAATAACTTTAAACGCATTTTCGGAAATTTTCTCTTACTTCAAGGATGTTGGAGATATTGAGTTTTTTAGTGTTGCATTTTCAATCAATCCCCAAAATTTTTTCTGCTTAATCTTTTGGTTGTAAATGATATCCTACAAGTAAAACAACAATGCTGAACACGATGGAAGCTTTTTCTACCGTAGAAACTTAGGTTATTATATGTGTTTTGGTCCAAAAGCTGTAAAAAGGCACTTTTTAGCGTATTTCTGTATGTAGTTTTTGTATATTGAACTGATGTAGCTCATTTTGGTCTTAAAACATTCCCCACAAAAAGTACATCATTTTTGTAAAGCAGTTTCTTTAATATAGCCCTAGAAATGGTTTGATGATTATTTGAAAAACCGTATTATTTTACCATGTTTTTTAGTCCAACACGGTTATATGATATGTAGTTTTTCAATATTGCTTCAAAAAGTTTTGTTGATAGTTAATTTTCATCATCACAATATATACTAAAGATTTGTAAAGGGAATTTTTAAATGAAGACCTGGTTACCGTATTATGGCACACCAAATTAAAGATTTATAAAAAAATGCAAAAAAACCGCCAAACTTCTTATCATCTCAAAATTGAGAAAAATGAATTTTAGGGTGTTTAAACACTATCAATATGTTTCTTAGATCCATCTTCAAATTCTGTATACAAATTACCCTTCTAGAATATCTAGAAAAGTCAGGGCGTCAAAATAACCGTTTTGAGGGGTAAGATTTTAGCCCAAAATTGACAAACTTCTTATCATCTCAAAATCGTGATTAGAGCAAATAGAAAGTTTTTAGCATGTGGAATGTGCTCAGCACATGTAAGGGTAAATTCTGTATACACAGATTCATGATATGTGCCCTAGTTCCGAAATACCATCAAAAAAAGTGCCAAAAACGGCCGATTTTGGACATTTTTGAAATATGACCTGCAGGTTCGGGAAATCGGTCCGATAGGGTTGTAAAGTGTATTTTCAGTGTCTCTGAGTTGTTCTACATCGATTTTGACTAAGGCCGCCGGAACCAATCAAAAAAGGTACCAAAATGAGCCCGTGCTGTTGATTCCCCTTACAGTCATCCACCAGAATGGTCACTCCTTTGAGTACTCTGTTTCTCTTCCTTCCGTCAACTTTGAAGAATAACCAAAAACGGAAAATATGAAGTGAATCCCTCTCTTTCTCATTTTCGAATTGCTGTCACAAAAATTGAATATAGATTTTTCTCTCTTTTTTCCACAAAAATTTTTACCATTCATCCGATTTTTATTTTTCATGGAAGAGTCTCATAATTTTTGCCTCACCTTTCATCCTTTTTTTCACGCAGCAAACACGCAAAAATGCAAAGTCAACCAATTTTGAAAAAAAGATGGAGTTCTTTGATACTCTCCGGAAACTCTTCTATCTTTTTTTCCGTGAAAAGTGTTCGTTCACGGTCTTTCATTCAAACATGAGAAAAAAAGGGTTCTTTTTGTGAATTTTTAAAAAATGGATAGAAAAAAATTGTAAATCCATCGTCGCCAAAATAAAAGTATCATCATCCATTCAGATCATTCAGACTGTTTTCACTTTCATTTTTGCATAAAAATAGCAGGATAAAAATTGAGGACATTTCTTTTTTTTCGAAAGTGTTCCTTTTTTGGAATTTTCAAAAAAAAGAGAGAGAGCAAAAATGGATATGGGTTAATCTCTGCTTTTCCCATAAATAAAGCTTCTTGCACGCATGAAAACAAAAGGTTTTCCCCCAAAAATAAATAAATATAAATGTTGTCTGCAAACGTATAAGCTAACTAACTTTCATCATCATCAAATATATTTTTAACAACGGAGAAAAAAAGATGGTTGCCAATGGAAACACTTTTTTGAATCAGAAAAAGTTTTTTTTTTCTGAATCACGGCTTCTTCTTTTTTCATCGAAGAATTTCTCGTCGAACGAAAAAAAGTTTTCAGTTTTCGTCACTCCCGTTTCCGTGTCTTTTTTCGTTTTTTTGACCGTTGTCGTTGATTTTTTGTTGTTGATCGTATACAAAAAAATAATCACTTTCATTTTTTCAACGACAAAAAAAGACACAATTCGAAAAAAATTTTTAGCTTGTAAAAAATATAAAAACTTTGTTTATTTGTTGATATATAAAAATCAATCAACGGGATTGTATAGTATTAGTCGGGATGAAAGTATCAAAAATAATAATTACAAGAGAAAAAGGCACGCTAAAACATAATATCTAATAAATTCTATGAAATAACAATAACTTTTTAATTAGAAAAATACTATTTATATTTCATTGATCACTTTGAAGATTTTGCTTGTCCCATGGTTTTTAGATCAGGTGATACCTAAAAATATTCAATGTAAAAGTATACTGTAGAATTAAAATGTAAACATACCTTAAAGGCACATCCAGTTGCATTTACAATATCTTCAACTTTGAGATCTTCTCGAACTTCCAACAAAATTAATCCTTCATTTTTATCTACATCAAAGACAGCCATATCAGTGATAATTTTACTGACAACACTTTTTCCAGTTAATGGTAAATTACAGCTTTCAAGAATTTTTGGTTCACCTTTTGCAGTGTGTTCCATTGTAACGATAACTTTTGATCCTGGAGCTGAGACTAAATCCATTGCACCTCCCATTCCTTTAACCATTTTACCCTGAAATCAAAATATTAATATCACAGTGTGCCTGGTAATTTAAAAAACTTACAGGAATCATCCAATTTGCTAAATCACCATATTGTGAAACTTGCATTCCGCCCAAAAGTGTAATATCAATGTGACCTCTAAAGAAACATTTGATTTTTGATGTTTAACGGAAGCAAGAAAAAAAAACGAACCCTCGAATCATTGCAAATGATTCATCGCTTCCAAAGATTGAAGCACCCGGAAGTAGCGTAATTGATTCTTTTCCGGCATTGATTAAATCTGGATCTTCATCACCTTTCTTTGGATATGGACCCTTAAATTTAATATTTTAAATACAAAATTCTGAGAATAAATTAACTTACAACTCCAATAACACCATTCTCAGATTGAAGATGTACAGTAATTCCTAAAAGCATTACGGTAAATATTTAACAAAATATCGTTTTAAAAAAAATACCTTCAGGAATGTAATTGGGAGTAAGTGTTGGTAGCCCAATTCCAAGATTAATATACATGCCATCTCGGAATTCCAAGGCAGCTCTTCGAGCAATAATTTCTCGAGTTCTTGCCGCAGGGGTTTTTGCTTCTTGTTTTGCAGCTCCACCTTCATCAGCAAACATGGGACGTTCAATTGGTTTTTTGTATGATTCACCTTTCAATAATCTTTGACAATAAACTGATGGAATATGAACATCATTTGGAGCAATTGTTCCAACTTCAACAATTTCTTCAACTTCAACAATTGTACATTTTGATGCTGAAATTGGTTATTTTTGATAAATACAATTATGTAAAATATTAAACAAACCTTTGCACATTGCATTATTAAAGTTTCCAGCGGTCCATCTGAAACAATTACCGTAATATAAAAAACGTTTGATGGGCATGCAAATAAATAATTAATAAAAAAAAGATAAAAACTAACCTAAATTGAATATTTCCAAGTTTATCAGCTCTCCATGCTTTAATCAAAGAATAATCACCAGTAATAGCTTCTTCCATCACATAATTGATTCCATTAAATTTTCTTGTCTAAAATTTTGAGGTATATCGTTTTGTTTTTGAAATAAATAAATAATGAATTACTTCTTTTGGAGAAGAGGCAATATCAATTTGTGCTTTCTTTTCTGCCGAATACTTAATTGGTGCACCACCTTAAATTTCAAAAATTAGCAAATACAATTTATAAAATTAATATTTACCTTCTTGAATAAGAGTACCGTAACCAGTAGGAGTATAGAAAGCTATAAAAAATTTATTTAAAAATGTAACAAGACTTTTACAAAAAAGCTACCGTACCTGGAATCCCAGCACCACCTGCTCGTATTCTTTCAGCCAAAGTTCCCTGAGGCGTAAATTCAAGTTCCAATTCACCCGCCAAATATTGTCTTGCAAATTCTGCATTTTCTCCAACATAAGAAGCAATCATCTTTTTGATCTAAAATTTAATCAATTACTGAAATTCGTAAACATTGAATATTACCTGTCTTGATCGAAGAAGCATTCCAAGTCCGAAATTATCTATTCCAGCATTATTACTAACACAAGTAAGATTCTTTACACCAGTTTTTGCCAAAGCTGCAATTAAATTTTCTGGAATTCCACAAAGTCCAAATCCACCAACAAGAAGTTTTGCTCCATCTGGAATATCTTTGACTGCCGCTTCAGCAGATTCAAAAATTTTAACATTCAAAACTTTTGTGGTTGAAAAGTTTGCTTTTAAAATTGAGCATTGTTGTACTAATTTCTTTTGTGGAATCCCCAGAAGAAGAGTTGATTGTCGAAGCATTTTGTTGCAGATGCTAAAACCCTAAAAAATAAAAACTAATCAATTGATGATAGAAAACGCGCAATTTGAAACATTTTGTCAGTCCTCGTCGAAAGTTTTAAAAAATATATAAATAATAATGGGGAAGAAGGTTAAAGGCTGGGCTGCTGTAACATGGGCGACGTTAAAACACGTGCTGACATTTTTGTTGCTGCTGTTAAAGAAAAAGAAGACAAAGCATGCAGACAGGTTATAAGTAACTAAGACAAAAAGAAAATTTTGCAAAGTTTAAAACAAAAACTATCAAAGATGCAAAGAAGATCCATCAATACTTATTTGAAAAAAAATTTAAGGTAAAACATGAGTCCAAAAAACATTTAAAAAGATAAAAAGAGGGAAAAAAAGTGAAGATCTGGTATACTTTTCACACTTTAATATATAGGTAATTTTTGAGTGATCTTTGCTCTTCATGAAAGTGAAGAGATCTTAGATATGTGATTATTCAAAACACAAACATCAAATTTGAAGAACACATGTCTCAAATATGATCAATTAAACAAGCTTTGCTAACTAATTATAGATCAAAAAAGGGATACTTTTAAAGACAACTGTATTTGGTAATAAACAAATACCGTAATTTTTAAAATATTTAATTTTTGTTTATTTTTTTTCAATGTTGATTTTTTTGCTTCAACAAATGTTTGATTTTGGCATTCAAAGTTTAAATGCCAACAGACAGAAAAAACTTTGAAAAATTTCCTCCAATTTTTTTGTGGTTTCCGAAAAAAATTGGATTTCACATTTTTCGTTCTTTCTTTCTGTTGCATCTGCTTCTTCGTCTTTTTCTATAGAATTATATATTTATATTTTTACGTGTGCGTCATACTCGAGAAAAATTGAAAGAAAAATGCTCAAACAAGTTTTTCTTACCCACTTTTTTCTTCTTTCCCTTTCCAACCTTTTTTTCAAATCCCTTGCTGTTGTTGCTAGGGGATTACCGCATTGATTCATTTAATTATTATTGAATTTTTTTAGTTTTTTTTAATTTAATAAAAAAAGTGAATTACTTTCGGTTGGTGTAACTTCCGTTTCGAAATCTAAAATTGTTTTCGAAGATAAAAGAGAAAATGCCGACACCGAATTCTATTATTCAGGACTCCGATTCTGGAGTCGTCGCTCAAAACCTAAAAAGTGAAACATGGATTTACTCATTTTCATTTTTTTTCAAAAACCTTTGATGTTTTGAAAAAACATTGTTTTCTTTTTTGCAAGATCTTCTTATTTCTATTCCTTACCCTTCCCCCACAAATGAGTTTGTACAAAGAACATTCCTTTTTTTCAAAAGTGATTTGTGATGTGTGGGTTTTAAAGTTAAAAAAAGCCATTAACTATAACCTTTTTACTCTCTCTTTTTCCCTATCTATTTTATCAAAATGGCTACAGAATGTTTTTTGTCTATCGCGGTTTTGTTTGCGTCCATTAGGGACATTTTTGCTTTGATAATTGGTCAAAAGCAAACTTGTTGTTTTTTTCCATAAAAAGAAGTTGGCTTTTGACCTAAAAACTTATAAACAAGGAAAAAATGTTTATGATATGGTATTTAGATGCAAACATGATTGATTTAACACAGCTATCCGGTAGCTTTTCACCCGATTATTGGCCGGCTCCATTTTGGCCTTTAACCGTTGTCATCGCAATATGGTTAATCAATTTTCTCAAAATCTTTAGTTATCCTGAAGCACCAAAAGCATATTTGAATGAAAAATCAAAAAGTGGAAATCATGTCAAAGATGTCCTCGATAAATGTCCAATCATGAAAGAAAAGTATGATTTGCATTTTTATAAAATTTGATTTAACTCATTATTTTTTTCAGGTATTATCCTTGCTCAATTTGGGGAAAAAATGGACATATTCAAACTGCAACATATGGTTTGATTTTTTTTGTAAGAATACTGTAGATTCTATTAATTGTGTTTTTATAGGTGTTTTGGGACATGCAACTTTGAAAAGAACATTTGATCGTCGACATGCTGTTAAACTTGAAGATGAAACTACTGTACTTTTTGATGTATTTGAACCAATTGAAGCACATCCAACTGGCAATGATTATACATTCGTTCTTTGTCCTGGAATCGCAAATACTTCCGAATCAAATTATATTCGAACTTTGGTCCATTCTGCACAAGAAAATGGTTATCGATGTGCAGTATTAAATCATCTTGGAGCTCTTAAAGATGTTCAACTAACCTCTGATCATATATTTAATTACGGTAGTACTGCAGAACTTGAAGCAATGATGAAAGTGATCGCTGAAACGTATCCATTAACAAAATTTATTTCAATAGGATTCTCAATGGGCGGAAATGTTACGACAAGGTAGTATTGTTGGAATACTGTAGAATCGTATTTATTATGTTTTGTAGGTATTTGGCCAAAGCACCAGAAGATATCAAAAAGCGAATTTTATTGGGTCTTTCAGTTGGGCAGGGTTACTGTGCTGTAAAAAGTGGACCATGTTATCATGACTGGGAAAATGGAAGAAGAGTATACAATTATATTATTACAGAAAATATGAAAAGATTACTTCGTCGAAATTATGATAAAGCTGTATTACCACATGTTAAATCAGGTCTTGTTGATGAACAGGTTCGTCCATTAACATAATTATTACCATATTATAAGTTTAAGGGTTTTCAGCGTCTTTGGGGTGCAACATCTTTGGTTGTTCTTGATGAAGTTTATAATCGAAGAGTATTTGGATTTAATTCTGTTGAAGAATTTTATAAATCTGTTTCTTCGCTTCCGTTGATTCCAAATATTTCAATTCCAATGATCTTTCTAAATGCACAAGATGACCCAATTGTTCCTGAAACTCTGTATAATCCTGTGAAAGAACTTTGTAAAACTCATCCTCTTCATGCTTTTATTCTTCTTAAACATGGTGGACATTTGGGATTCCTTGAAGGAAAATCAATTAAACCAAATTCTGTAACATGGCTTGATCGATTTATTCTTCAACTTGCTGATGCATCTATTCAAGTCTTTGATGAATGATTGATTCTCAATTACCGGTTTACTGTAATTGCATATGAAAACAACTTTTAAGCATTTTTTTCATTGGTAAAACTCGTGCGGATATTTTTTCTCTTTCATGGCTTTCGTTTGAGTTCATTTTTAATCTCTAGTCTCTGATTTTTTTAACAATTTTTCTTTAAAATCTCATTGATATTAATTGTGATAAGATCTTCTTTTGCGTGTAGTAATTTATTTATCATTGTTTAATTTATTTGTTTATTTTAAAAAGCGATGAATAAAGTACCTTTAATCTTTTATATTTGGCTATTCGACGATATAATATTAAAAATGCAAATCAATATACCTCCGAAAAATTAAAGTATAGTATTTGTTTGTCGACAGCTGCAAATATATATTTTTCGGCAAAAACAATCGAAACAACAAAGATTTTCTTCTCCGAAAATTTTCCTCTATTGTTTCTTCTGTGTTGCACGCACCCTGCATCTTTCTTTTCAGTGTTATTTTTTTTTGTTTTGAGTGTTTTCTGACTTTGAACAAAAACTTCAAACTTTTTCTTCAAAAATTTTTAATATTCCAGAAACTTTTGTATGTAACTTTTTTGATATTTTAAATATATACATATTTAATAATGGCAATTATTACTCGACTTTTACCATTTTGGAAAACGTAATATCTTTTAAATAAATATTTGTGTCGTGCTTCTTTTTAATTTCTATCACATTCCATACATTCATATTTTTTGCACTTTAAGATTTATTTTATCTCCGCACTGTAGTTTTTGATTGTGTTTTAAATATATATAAATTGCGTAAATTTTTATGCTTGTAGTAGTAGTTTGCTTGTTGCTTCTATTATTCTGAATTTGAATCTCACCGTTCCCGTTTTTTAGGACTTTCAAAGATAACTGCCAACGAACATTTCCACAAATTTTTCGGTGGTTTGAAAAATTCTTTAAACCAAAATCAATTGAATTAAAATCTACATCTTCTTCTTTGTCGCAACAACCTTCTCATCAACAACTTCCGATTAAACCAATTCAACAAAATTTATCAAAATCTTCTGAAGGAAGCATGAATTTAACACAAGTTGCTCGACTTGTTACTCAAGTTTGTTTTTTTTTTATTTGTTTGGATGTTGATAAAAGTAAATTTTAGTTATCTTCAAAGCATCGAACTCCATCAATCAAATTTCTTGGTCCACGATCACCAAAACCAAAATATGATGCGTAAGTTTTTACATGTCAAAATTCTGTTTCTGTAAATGCATTAATATTTTTCAGAAACAAGTATCCTATGAAAGTTCAAACAAGCAGCAGTAGTAGTAGTAGCAGTATCAGTGTTGTATCTTGTAAGTATTCATTTACAGTATGATTTATTTACTGTAACATTTTTTTATTAGCTGCACCGAAGATATCTTCCATTGGCAAAATTGGTACAACTGCTCGTGGAACTGGCATTGATGAATCACAACTACCACTTCGGTATCGCCGCCGTCCAATTGATGAAGAAGAAATTGCAATCATTAATGTGAGTCCTTTAAATACTTTTTTAAAATTGTTTACAAACAATATTTTAAAAATAAATGTGAGGACTAATTGTTCATGCTCACTTTAGAAACTGTTGCTCGTAGCAACAACCCTGTAGTATTTTTTTCAAGTCTTTAAATTTAATGTTTCTCCTAGTAAAATTGGGCTTCTAACCTCGTTTGTCAAAAAGTTATAATAATTTTTTTTCAGAATGGTGGTCGACTTTAAAATTGCTTTATTTACTTCACTGATGTAGTTTTTCTTGAATATTGGCAGTAGGCTTCTTTTATATCACTGATATCGTAAATTTCTTTCTTCTTTTTGTGATAAACATTTTTATAACCGGTCTAAATTTTTAATAAAGTTTATGCTTATACATTTTTTGTGTGTTTTGAATTTTAAAAAATGTCGTTGATTTTCGACTACAATATTTCTTTACATTACTGTATAATTTTTTGAATGCAAAATAAGGTGAAAATTTAATATTTAGATTTTTAATAAAAATTTAAATATATTTCTTCCATGATCGAATTGATATCTTCTTTTATCAAATTTTGTATCATCAACAATGGCACAATCTTCTCCTCCACCAGGGCTTGATGCCACTGATTTGTCTTCGCTGTTCACATATTTGATTGATCTGTGCTCAACAAAAGCAAATTCAGATGAACAACAATCTATTGCACAAGGTAATTATTTTATATGATATTGTAATTTATTATACATAGTTCTGGTTTTAGTTATTCGTCCATTATTCACAAAATCTCTTGAATCTTCGCCATCATTTTATCGCTTTTTGAATCCATTAGCTTCAACTCCAAAAGCTGTAAAAAAAGCTGGAGCAAAACGAACACCAGCAAATAAAAAAGTGGTTTGTTTATCATACTGCAACTTATTATTGAATTCAAAAATACTTTTTTAGAAAAAGAAATCATCAAAATCTCCACAACGAAAGCGAAAAGATTCAGCTCCAGAAACGCCAGCAGCTTCTCGACCATCATCAGCAAAAGAACGACAATCCGATGAAGGAAATGTCTCAATTGATAATCCACCAATGCCTCATCTTTCACAAGATGAAGTCATATTGAAATTATTGAAGGCAATTGAATTCTCTCAAGATGAAGTTGCAACAATAGTTCTTTGTAGTTTGCTTCGAGGTTATGCAGTTGCATGTAAAGATCCTGGTAAGGATTACAGTAGTTTTGTTCACGATATTTATAAACATTGTTTTTAGTTGGACAACGACGCCTTCGTCGTCTTGTAAGACTTGATGCAGCAAATTATTGTCTTCGAGCAATGCGACCTTTGATGTCTGAAAAGAATCCATCACCATTACAAATTTTGGCATGTGATGCATTAAGTTTGGCACTTATTCATGTCTCTGCAAAAGATCGAAAAATAACATTAAAAGTTCGACTTTCTGGAATGATTCCGTTATTTAATCAAAGAATTATGGAAGCTGAACGATTATGGACTTCTTCAACACTTTTACGTTTAATTTGTCGATGCTGTCTTCGATCAGGTAATTAAATTAATTTGTTTTTAATAATATTCTCATTCTCACATTGATTTTTGTTTCCGCTTTTTTAAAAAATTCAAGTCTAATGGGTCATTCGCCGAGACTGCTGATATTTTAAAATGGCAGTTGTTTAATTTTTTCGCATGAGATTTGCTATTTTTTATATTGTGTTTAGCATTAGTAATATTTTATTCCTTTTGTTAAAGCTTTGTTTGGCATGAAAATCAAAATAAAAGCGAAAATGGATTACTGTAACTTTAAATTTAATGACTTTGGTAATTAGTTTTTTTATGACTTTTTTTGAAAACAAAAAATGTGTTTTAGAAAAAAAATTTTAAAATTGATTTAATAACAGCTGCGTTTTTGACATTTTTTAGACAATTGTCAAAGTTAGAAAAAAAGTTAGCTAACAAAAAAACAATGTTGAACTCTATATTTTTGTGTCAAAAAGCAAACATTTGAAAAATATTGCGCAAATTATCTTATTTCAATGAGAATGTTTCAGTTCAAAAAAAGTTTTACAAACTTGCAAAAAAAGCTTCTTTCAAAGTTGTTGATTTTTGAGACTGACTTGAATGAATTATTCATTGTTGTAACAAAAAGGTTTTTTTTAGTTCGAAATGCTCAAGTAATGGGAAATGCGGATAAGAATTTTGCTGAAAGATTTGTTGCAGTTTTGGATGCCTATAATGCCATTGAATTTCAAGCATATTCAGAAGCGAAAGCCTTTGCCGCAGGTGAAATTGAATCAATGTCCTATGAAACTACTTCGCAAACATTACTCCCTTTTGAAGGTGATGCAGAGTTTCAAGTTCAAGCTGCTGCGAATGAAGCCTCTCTCAAAATGGCACGATTAATTGAAATTTTGTATCTTGTTTCTAAAAATCGTAAGTTTATGTTTTATTTAATTTTAAAAAATGGCACAAACAGCTGCTGCCATTTTCTGACTAATTTAATTTCTAAAAAGTTTTATTTGAAAAATTTTTTGAATTACTGATGGCTACAGTAAACTATTGACTTTTAACTTTTAAAACTTTGTCTCAAAAAATATGTTTTAAACCGTAACCTCACTCTCCGATTTGATTTCTATTTATTTGAAAAAAGATACACTTGAAAGTTGAAGACGTTCACGTCTTTTTATATATGTGTCCTAAGATCGAAGAATAAAAAAACTAAACTCACACAGCTGGAGATTTGAAGAAAAGAAAAAGTTGCTGCATCGCACACAGAAACCACTCTCTTTTATCCTCATCTCTTTTTATGCTCTTTTACTTCCTCGATATTTAATTTTTTTAAAGGGTCTTTTAAAAAATATAGCCGCAAAAAGAGTGTTGTTTTGTTGAAAAATATCTTTTTTTTCAAAAAGTGATAATAAAAAAAGACAGAAAACCTCGTTTCGATTTGTGATCTGCCAAATAGAAAAAAGATTTTTCTAAAATGCCTTAAGCACACTCATTTTTTAAAAAGAAATGTGCTGTGATCGAAGATCGAAAGAAAAGCTTTTGACTCTTTTATTGTCATCAAATTAAAGTAACTCTTTTCCAAATTTTTTAGGAAAAAACAAATCTCAATTGCTCGAGAAAGGAATTCTTCCAGCTTTGGTGAAAATTTACAACAATCATTTTGATCGAAGATTCTCTGAAATAATCAATTTGGAAGTAGCCGCTTTAATCGTAGCAAGTTTCCGGCAATTTTGCAAATTGAGTAAGAAATAGAAATACTTTCCTTTTGTGAAAAATAAAATGTTTTCATTCAAAAAACTTTTTTATAGAAAAGGGAAAAGAAGAATTGATGGGATTGAACGGCTTGGCGCTTTGTGAATCATCAATTCGACATTTAAGTGAAGAACGTCGAAAACTTCAAAGCACAAAACATGTTGCTCTTGCTCCAATTATTCAACTTCAGGTTTGTTTATTTAAGTTTGTTTCAAAAGTCAAGTAGAATGTCTTTATCAAAGATCGAATTCTCTTTTTTTTAAAACTTGTAAATTTTTAATGCAAAAATTGAGATTTTCATAAAATAATTTGCATAACTTGACATAAATTATTTCTCAGGATTCATTATGTGCTTTGACAATTCGATGCTTACCGCCATCTATCTTTCCAATGTCATCCAAAACTTCCTTTCCACTTTCTTATCCATTGCCGGCGATGTATAAAAAAGCAATTGCCACTGCAGCAGCAACAAATCGACAACAATCAAATTCAAGTTTACTCAATCGAACACTTCGAAATTCTTTGACCAAATCACCTCAGAAAACTCCAGCAAAATCAAAGAATCATGAAAAAAGTCTTGATGTTTCTGCAAATGATAGTGCATTGGATGATGATGGTTCTCCAAGTAGTGGTATGTTTTTTATAAGAGGGGTTACTGTAGTTTATAAGTATTGGCTTTTTAGATGAAGATTTTGGAGATGAAGAAGATGAATCCCTTAAATTCTTCAATTCAACTTTGAGTCAACATTCTTTGATGGGCGGACAAGATCTTGATGATATTGCAATGCTTACTCCGGCTTCTGAAGAAGAAAATGATTCTGATAATGTTTTTGCAAAAGATGAAAGCAGCAATCGTCGAATCTTGCGATCCGATACTGATATGTCTTCAAAAGATGGAGATTTGGGAAAATATTCTTCGCAGAAGCTTTCTGAATTAAATACAAACTATCGATCTCTTTTTGTTGAATATGAAAATGGAGCGTTGAGTCCTGAAATGAGTCCAAAACATCGAAAATTGATTGCTTCGGAACCAAAAGCGCTTGATTTTGTTGAACTTATTATGGAACAGGCACAAGTTTGTATTATTTTTAAATTAAAAATAGTTACGATATAGTTTTCAGAAAACTCTTTCGGTTGGAGATTTTGTAAAAATACCTTATCCAGATTTATGCGAAATGGATATGGATTTGGAACAGCAAGATCTTTGTTCAAATGCTGAATCAATGCGAGAAGCAATGATACAAGAAATGGCAAGATTTCGGCTTGAAAATCAATTTAAACCTCAAATTGTATTTGATTTGGATAAATTAATTGCAGATTCCAATGCTGCAAAGAAATCTTCAACAAAGCCTCCACTTTCAAATAATGATCTTGATATTGTTGGTAAACCAAATGCCCATGTTGATCATTTACTTTTTGAAAGTCGATTTGAATCGGGTAATCTTCGAAGGGCAACTCGAATTGCAGAAAATCATTATGAGCTAATTATTTCTCCTGATATCAATCAACGAAATGCCCATTATCAATGGTTCTATTTTGAAGTTCAAAATAATAAATCAAATGTTCCGTATACTTTTGAAATAATTAATTGCCTTAAAACAACTTCAATGTTCTCACATGGTATGCAGCCTGTTCTTTTTTCGGTCACTGAAGCACAAAAAGGTCGTCCTGGTTGGGTTAGAGCTGGTTCATCTGTTTGTTATTACCGTAATCTGTATGTTCCTCGAGGTGATTCAACTACGGATGATTCTGATCCCGTAAATGTTGAAAAACGAAAAAAGAAAGGCAAGAAAAATTCTGGTGCTGATGCAAATAACAATGATATGCGGGAAACAAAAGCATTTTATTCAACAAGATTCACCATTAAATTTCGGCATAATGCTGACATTTGCTATATTGCTTATCATTATCCCTATACATTTACATTTCTACAAGTTTGTTTCTTGTTTGTATGATTTTGGGTAATTAATAATTTTTAGGCAACTTTGGAGAAGCTTTTAACGCATTCTGATCCACATGTATTTATTCGAAAAGATCAAATTGCAACAACAATTCGTGGAAATTCTGTTTCCCTTCTGACCATCACAGCTCCAGGCTCTTCAAATGAAATTGAGAATCGTGAAGTTGTAGTTTTTTCTGCTCGAGTTCATCCGGGTGAATCAAATGTAAAGTTGCTTTATCATTTTTAAGAAATTATTTACTAAAAATTATTAATTTTTAGGCAAGTTGGATTATGCATGGACTTTTGAAATTTTTGATTAGTTCTTCTCGAGATGCAGCAAAGCTTCGTGAAAATTTTGTATTTAAAATTATTCCAATGCTTAATCCTGATGGTGTTATCAATGGTTCACATCGTTGTTCTCTTGCTGGTGTAGATCTAAATCGAGTTTGGGATTTTCCAAATCAAGCTTTACATCCTCCAATTTATCATTCAAAAGGATTGGTACAGTATATTGTTGATGTCCTTCATAAAAAGCCATTTGTATATGTTGATTTACATGGTCATTCAAAACGATCAAATGTATTTATGTTTGGTAATAATCCAGAAGAATCTTGGAGAAATGCCGATCATTCCTTGCCACATAATAATCAATACAGTATTCTCCCAGAATATCTTTCACAAATTTCAAATGGTTTTTCAATGAAAGAATGCCGCTTTAATATTGCTAAATCAAAAGAATCCTCTGCACGGGTAACACTTTGGCGACAATTTAATATTGAACGGTCATATACAATGGAATCAACATATTGTGGATTTGATATTGGACCATATGCTGGCAAACAGGTAAAGATTTAATGCCTTTTGTTTGAAGTGATTAGATTGTTTTTTAGATTGGAATAACTGAACATAATGAAATGGGCCGTCGACTTGCAGAAGCACTACTGCATCTACAAAATTATACTGAAGGAATTAGTCATTTACCAAAAGCTACCGCAAATGCAGTTGAACTTCCTCCACCTCCAGTTACGCCATTATCACCAACAAATCGTTCAACATCATCAAATAATAATCGTCGAAAATCTCTTGGAAGTGCACCAAATGTTCAGGGAACAAGAATGAATCTTCGTCGTTCAAATACAATGAAATCAGCTTCAAATATTGCTTCAGTTCCGTCACCTTCAAAATAAATAAATGCCTTTAGTCTTTCCTTTATTTTATTTATCGGTACCATTGTAATTTTTTCGTGCAAGGTTTTGTAAAAAGAATAGTGCATTTTGGAATTTCTTTAAAATTGTGTACATATTGTTATTATCCTTCGTCTTCTTTTTTTGTTTCATTATATTTCTTTAAAACATTCATAAGTTCAAACGTTTTTTCATAATAAATCTAATAAGTTTTATATAGTTTGATTACGGTAGCTTTTAGTGTGAAACTGGGTTCAAGAGATAACAAAAAATTACCAACAATAACAAATTTGAATTAAAATGGTACAATTACTGAAGATAACAAATTATTATTATTACTTTGACAGATCAACAATAAAATATCTTTTTTTGAGTTGCAATTCAAGAAGTTCCGAATGCAAATGACAAGTTTACTGCGATCACCCGTTTGTTTTGATCCATCAATCGATTTTGATTTTGCGAATTTTAAAATTAAATATATGAAAAATCCTTTATCATTACAAACTTCAGAAAACAAATAAAGTACAACACTTTAAAAACAAAACCAAAGAAAATATCAAAGGATACAAAAAAGATAAATTATAGCAAAACAATAAAATTAATACGGTTGGAATCGGTTGGGAGGACCACCACGTCCACGATCGCCACCTCGGCCTCCAAAACCACCACGATCACCACCTCGGCCTCCAAAACCACCACGATCGCCACCACGACCACCGAATCCACCTCGATCACCACCTCTACCACGCATCATTGGAGTTCCACGAAAAGCTGGTGCACCACCACCAAAATGTCCAGCATTGCCTCCACTTCCAATAGGTCGTCCACGCATTGGCCCACCGCCACCACTTTCGCGGCTTCCACGATCAGAAGAACCAAAGCCCCGAGGAGCACCACGCCCACGATGATCACTGCCACCTCTTGGTGCCCCAAAGCCTCGAGGAGCACCACGTCCGCGATCACTGCCACTTCTTGGTGTAGGTGTAAAGCCACCACCACGAGAATTTGGTGTAGGAGCGGAAGAGGTTTTTATAAAATTATCAATGATTGGTCGATTTGGCATGAAACTTTGTGATTAACGTCGACCGCTTTCGATTAAAAATATTTAAATTTTTACATAAAATAAAGATATTTTCAACAACACTATAATTGTAATGTAAATAATAAAATATTTTTGAAGTGTATCTGATGAAGCTGCTTCTGTTAATTGTTACTATCTATGAACTTAATAAATTTACTGGTCTCAATCATTGATATTTGTTCTTGAAAAACATTTTTGAAGGTATGCTATTGCTTCTATTTAATATATCAAATAACTTATTCACTTTTAGGGAAAGAGCTGTCAAGTTTTTTATCATTTGATGTCGCTTAGGCTTTAAAGGAATTTGTCGAAAGTCTTGATAGGGTTGTTGATATGTTATTGCGTGAATTTTGGCCTCGTACAAATATCCGTTAACATAATCAATATATTACAATATATTAAACTCGTTGATGAATTTGATGAATTTATACTCTCAGAACGTTTTGTTACTATTTAAGAATAACTATCCATTTGACAAAATTTTGAGTTGAATTTTTATGTTATGACGGTTTTACCTTCTTATCGATTTTGTTGAATAAATTGTATATATGATAATTCTTTTGTTGATTTTGTAACCGATTGGTCATATATCTATATCTTGAGTTACATTGCATCATTTTTTGTTCTATGTTTATCAAATTCTTTTTCACGTTGACCGATTCCGTAAAAAATATTGTGTTTTATTTAAAAATGGTTGAATTTCTTTTGTATTTCTTTTTTTACATTGTTTAATTTTAATTTTAAACTCGTTTGCTTCACTTCTTTCTTCTCATTGAGTATATTAGTTATTCTCGTGCAGTTTTATCTGTGATTCTCTAAATATTAGAGAATTTATTTACTACGAATATTTTTTTAATATAAAATTTATTATTAAACGCACCAATATACTAAATAAACAACCAAAACAAGATATAATTTAAAATAAACAACAAAAATTTAAACAACAATATTATAAAATGACACGATGTTGTTGATTTAGAACCAACCAGGATAAAAGAAGTCCGAAATGATCAAGTGTTTGATCAGATATAAACAAAACACGACGAGATTGAATTGAAGACGCGAGATTTGATGAATTTACTTTCAAATGTTGATCAAGAACATTTCTGCGGATTGTGTTCAGTACATCGCAAAAATGATTACGGTATTTAACTTTTTCAATTTTGGAAACAATGTCAACATTTGATAACCCTTTTGAAATAGAGTAAATTACTCGAATCAATATGAAACACGATAGAAAGTTTTGTGTCAGTATTGAGCCTTTAAAGAGTTGTTGACTTGAGCAAATACGATTTGTTATGTTTTGATTGAATCTGCATATCCACTAAAAAAAATGTTATATAACAACTTATATGTTTCTATAGACTTACCTCGTAATGTCCATTACTGTTAAGCCTGACTTTCATTATCCTACCACATTGTACACAATTTGCTTCATTCATAATCAATCGACAACGAGCTGCAAAGGCAACTGCACTAGTTTCATCATGAACAAACTCCTTTAATGTTTCTTCTGACATTGTTGTGAATGTTCCCACAATTGTATCGAGATCGAGAATCGTTTGTTCAATGACTAATTTAGATAATCCACCTTTAAATTTATCCACATAAGGTTTTCCAAGTTTTTCAAGATTTGAATAGAGAATGTCGACATCAAGATTCGACGGATTGAAATTAAACTTTACGGCATCTTTTGACGAGTCTGCAGATGTAGTACCATCACTGGAGCTTGTGGATTTAAGAATTTGACGTTTTGGAACCAACCAGGATAAAAGAAGTCCGAAATGATCAATTGTTTGATCAGATGTAAACACAACACGACGATATTCTGTTGAAGACGCGAGATTTGTTGAATTTACTTTCAAATGATGATCAAGGACATTGCTGCGGATTGTGTTCAGTACATCAAGAAAATGAATGTGGAATGTAACTTTTCCAATTTTAGCAACAATTTCATCATTTGACAAGCCCTTTGAAACAAAGTAAATTACTCGAATCATTACAAAGCATGATAAAAAGTTTTGTTTCAGTATTGAGCCTTGAAATAGTGGTTTACTGTAACAAAATTGATCTATTTTGTTTTCAGTGAATCGGCATACCCACTAAAAACCGTAAAAATGTTATATAACAGCTTATATGTATTTATAGACTTACAGCATATTGGTTAGTCTTAGGCTTGACCTTCATTTTCCTACCACATCGCGGACATTCTGCTTCATACCTGACCAATCGACAGCGAGCTGCAAAGACAGTTGCACTGGTTTCATCGTGAACAAGCTTTCCGAATTCTTCTTGCGTCATTGTTTTGAATGTTCCCATAATTGTATCAAGATCGAGAATCGTTTCTTCATTGACTAATTTTGTTAATCCGCCTTTAAATCTATCAACATAGGGTTTCCCAAGTTTTGCAAGATTTGAATTGAGAATATCGACATCAAGATTCGACGGATTGAAATTAAACTTAACGGCATCTTTTGACGGGTTTCCAGATGGCTGCCATTTTAATTCATCGGTACAAGAGTTTTCAGGTTTTGCAAAGTTTGAATTGACACCATCCGTATCAGGATTCGACGGATTAATATTCAGCTTAGTAGGATTATTTACCGCAGAATTATTTGACATTGATTGATTTATAGGGAGCAATGGCCGTATTATACCAAGTTCATCAAGAGCCTAAAAATGTAAAATATTTTAAGTACTAATGAGAATTCAACCCACTCTTTCATTCCTTTCACTTCTTATTTCCCGACTTCTTCGTTGATTATGCCTCAATACTCGTTGTTGTTGACGCTCGGATGCTTTGACTGTATGTGTGTTGAATCCTTCATTGCTTAAAATTGCACGATCAATGAGTTGTTGTAATGCAGAAACAACATCACAATCCAATTCAACATAATAATATTTATCTGTTTTATTTGTTAGATTGAAGTTTGGGAAATCGTTGGCATATACGATCAAGAGTTTTTCAAGCGCTAAACACTGTCCCATATTTCCTCGATGTAAAATGATCATTCTAATTCGCGATCTTGGATAATCCTTGAAGTATCTCCATTTTGCTTCATTTGTTGTGGTATCTCCGCGATGTTGAATAAGACGATCTTGTGGTGAATAAGATTCTCCAATATAAAAACAATGATCAATTGATCCATCTTCTTTTAATAAAAAAAGGCCGTAGACATAATGATCTGAGATTTGGATTAACTGAAGCATCTTATCCATATCTGTATGTGCAGAAGGTGTAACTTCAGATTGGGTTGGCGAACAAAGGGTAAGGAAATTGCTTGATGCTTTTTTATTTGGTTCTTTTCTAAAAAATATATTGTTGTGATTACTTCGGTTATCAGTCTTTGGATAAACATACCCATTTTGATGATAAGATGCATTGGTTGATAGATTTCCTGAATCCCCTTTAGAAATCGATGTCTTCGAAATTGGACCAGTAGTAATTTGTAACAAATTTGGACCTTTTAATTTCATAACGTCTTCGACAGATGATGTCGAATCTTAAATGAATTTTTATATGTATTAATTGGACATTAATATTTTAACGTACCCGCAGACTTCTTTTCGTTTTCAACGATTTCAACATAATCGTCTTCTTTTGAATCATTGGTATCATAATCGGTACCATTTTCAGAATCACCTCCATCACTGGATTCACCTTCATCACCAGATTCAACATCATCCCCGGAATCATCTTTATCACCAGAATCATTTTTATCACCACAGCAACTCTTCTTTATCTTAGATGAGTCTGTTCCATGAAGAAATTCAGTACCTTTTGATGCAATGTCGTCGGGGGCATATTGAACGGCAGGTAATCTTAAAATTACAGTTAGTTATAGATTGTTAGAAAACCCCATTACCTTCTCTTCACATCTTCAATAATGAATGATTGTGCAGCAAGATTTTGTTCAAAAGTATGAACTTCTTCATCTGGTTGTAAAGTAATCGGGTCGCTGGTGATTATTCTTGTATAATTTGAAGAAAAATTATGAGAGATTTTGCTTTTTCTCGTATCAACTATAACAGAGGAATTTTTTGAAGTTGTTGAGTTTTGCTTCGAAGATTCTTTTGTTGCACGTCGTGATTCATATGAAGACGTGGTATTTGTAGTATTACTAATATTAACATTTTCGTTTCCATTATTGACGGTATAATAATCGACAGCTTTTATACCATTTGAACCATCAACATGAATATGATCATCTTTATTTCGACCGATTTCAATTCCAGTGACTTGTTCAACACTTTCTAAAAATTAATATAAAATACTACTTATTTTTGCTAGTATGGTTACCATTTTGTGATGCTTCAACGATATGTCCACCTTTTACCTGCGATTCACACAATTCCGAGATCCATGTTTCCCAAGGTATAAAGAAGCCATGATGAAGATTGAAATATTTTGTCCATTCATGCTTATCTTTTATGAGATTTTTGTAGAAATTCTCATGGTTCTTATCAATTCTTGCATGATCAACAGCCTTGTTCCAAATTTCGCGATTTGATTTTGAAATATTATCAAAAAATCGACGAATAACTTCATCCATTGTCAACCCAGCCTTGATTTTTGGCTTCAAATCTCCTTTACTTTTACAATAGATATTTTTAAGGATGTTGTACCTTTCACGTTCTTTAATAAGATCCGTTATGATTGTTTTATCCTTTTCATGTTGAGCTTTGAGTACTTCAATGGATCTCCATGGTTTATATTTGATAGAAGGATCATTATGAGCAGCAAGATCTGTTTTAATTTTGTTGACACGTTTTTGTGCATTATCAATTTCATATTTGAAGAAATTAGCGACTTTGCTACGATTCGGTTTCTTACATGGAGTTTTTGGAGATGGTTTTAGTGTTGCATTTGTTTTACGAGTTGGTTTACATTGAAGAGTTTCTTCTTTTCTTGACGTATTTGAACGAGTTTCATACTCGACTGATTTCTTTGAATTGTTGTCGTTTTCGTTTTCATTATCGATGGTACAAAATTCGATACCTTTTACAGCACTTGAAACATTTTCACGTGTAGTATCAACTTCATTTTCACCGCCTTTGGTCACAATCATATTTTGTTGATCAAGAGATTCTGTTTGAAGAGCAGTTGTGCAAAAAGCGATTTCTTTTGAACGAGTTGAAGGATTTGAACGACCAGAATTATCTTCACATCCACCGGTTTCGGTTTCACTTGACTTTTGTAGATTAGAAGAAATTCTTGGAGGATGTTTTGGATCTGAATTAATTACATATTAATTTTTTTTCATTTAAAAATTTTAATTACCCTTTTCTACCAAAAGTTTGTAATGATTTCCATCGACGTACGCAACGCGAATAACATCATATGTATCTGATTTATCACAGCCAATTGGATCATACACCATCGCGACTAAAATATGATTAATTTATAATTTTTAAGAATAATATTAAATACCCTTTCCATATTGATGGACAACAATTCGACGTTTTAACACACATGCTGTTGCAAGAATATCGAATTCTTCAACAAAGGTTCTAGCTTTACGATGATGTCTTGTATACTGCGCGACTGAAATACACATAGCTTGCAGAGTTTCTTGAAATTGTTCAGGATGATCATTCATGTAATCCATCGCAAGATTCCGATACTTTGGATGTAAATTTTCATCATTTTCCATATGCAATGCAATACATCGAGGAAAGCATGCACCGTCTCCATTGACGTCTATTATGTCATATGTTGTTTCCATATCTTCAAGTTTTACATTGAGTACAAGTTCATGAGATTGTTGTTTTGCTTGAGTAATCGGTGGATAGGTAGCACTATCGATCACAGAATCGACGAATGAAGATGCATATTGATATGATAACGACGAAGAGATGTTCTCAATTCCCGAATCATTTGATGAAGAAATACGTGGTTTCTTGGTGGTAGTTTCAGTATCAGCGGCAGAATTTAATACCCGTTTACCAGATTTAAAAAGATGTGTTGACAATGATGATGTTGATGTGGAAGATTCATTTATTTCACAATTTTTAACCCGTTCTGTTTTTGATGTGACATAAACATAATCGTTACATGTCTTTCTTAAAAACAGTAATTTTTAAAAATAAAAATATGGTAAAAAGTCTTACGTTACACCACCAGAATCATCCACCATGCTGTAAAATAATATTACAATAATATTTTAAATATATATTCATATAATACAAAACATTTAATTTAATTTTTAAAAAAACCGACACGTGTAAAAAACGAGCACATTGAATAGGAACAGTCTCTCCACGAATAACCCTTAATTCTTATTGCATTTCGATTACTCTCGCTTTTTTTCTTCTTCTTTTCTTTTTATGGTGCTTGAATAACTTCATCATTTTTTTAATTAGATATACACGCACCTGTTAATCAAGTTCTCCTACTACGGTTTTCGTTTTAGTTTTATTTATACGTTCCGATTACCGAAGTAATGGAACGGGGCAATTTACATGAAAAAGTATATACAATAAAAAAAGTGTTTAAAAATTTTCATTTTCATTATTCATTAAAAATTGTTTGAAATGCTTCTTTTGAATGAAATTTGAAATGTTGATTTTGAGCTGGTTCGTGAAGGTTGAAGTTCTGGTTGAAAAGTGGCAGAGTCGATATTCGTTTGCAATTTTATCATTTGATGAATAGTTCTTTTTGAATCTTGTATCGTAATTTGATGCGGTCGTTTGAAAGTGAGACTATCAGATTTCAATTAATGTGTTTCGATGGTTCAAATGCGTATGATCAAATCGGTGTTTCTAAAAAACTTGATAATGTAATATTGAAAAGTGTTAAACATCCTATTATCGAAATTCGGAAGATGCAGAAAATTGGATGGTTAGTTACTCGATTTTTTTCTATTCTGAATTAAATGGTAATCAATTAGTGGAATCATCATTGAAAAATTGGAACTTCTGTGTAAATGTACCCCAGTAATAGGTTCTCCTAAAGAAATATACTGTACATTTCACGGTCATGGTGTTAATCAAACTTCAACTGGAATAAAATCAACTCTTCCATATTTACAAAAAGTCGAAGATGTTAAGAAGCCGATTGATTTTATTAATCAATGGTGGTCAGGGTCGAGAGTTGTCAAAAATTGGTGACGAAAAAAATGTTTAATATCTTTCAGTTGGGTAATCAAGGTGTGTGTTGAAGCATTTGTTTGTCCTCGACAGATTACTTCGAAATATTTATTACTTTTGTCGCAGGAGACAAAGAAGGTACTCGAATTAAATTCAAAGCTTTTTCAAGAAAGCTGAAATTAAGGTCGGTTTTATGTTATAAATGTATAAATAAATACTATTTTCAGAAACATTTTTATCAATCCTTTTATTCAAATGCCACAAATCGTGTTAATAAGCTTTTACAATTGATAAATGGAACATTATTTGTACATCATTCATTGGACACTGAACAACCTTCATCTTCTCAAAATCATATTGAATCCAGGGCTTGAAAATGAGGCCTAAAATTACGGCCGGCCTCGACCCGAGGCCTCAATATACTAGGCCGGCCCGGCCCCAGGTGGAAATTTAGTCGGCCGGCCCAGGCCGGCCTTGCTTTTTCATTCCAAAAGTTTACGTTCAAATATTTTTTTCATTAGGGAGATTTTTTTATTTATTGTTATTAAAAACACAAAATTTTGGTTAATTTGTTTCCTTTTGCTCAGAAAAATGAATTAGCAATGATGAATCATAACATATTATGTGTAGTAACTATAAATAAAAATTCCTTCGCTATTTCAAAAAGCTCGGCCCGGCCGGCCCTGGGCCTGAAAAAACTAAGCCGGCCCGGCCTGAGGCCGGCCGGCCTCATTTTCAACCCCTGATTGAATCTTCTCTTAAGATGAAGAATTCTTTCACTTTGGCCAATCGTATTCATCCATATCGAAATCGATCTCCTTTTTCAAAAAAGTCTTTTGCGCTTGCTCGTAATTTAAATGCCAATGATTCTGTTGATCGTTATTTTTTTTGGTCCAAGCTGTATTTGAACTGAACAGAATCTCTCAGATATTGGATTTAATTTTTTTAAAATTGTTTTGAATTGGATTATTCGACGTGATAATATTTAAACTTCTTGTTAAAAATATTTTATTATTTAAATAAACTTTATTAAACATATTACTTCACGTTGATGATGATGTCAAGGAGATAAAATAAACAACAATTAGAAACAATATAAATTAAAAATAAAACTAAATTAAAAATTTAAATAAATATATTCTGTAGTTTTGTTTTAAGTTATTCTCGGTTGTACATTTGTCCTGTGAATAATTCACAAAGCATTTGTTTTTTTGCAATTTTTTCATTAAATCCTTCAACTTGTATTTTCCCAAATGACAATTGCTCAGCAAACATACAAATGTAGACACCAGTTGATTTCCACATTATATGCTTATGGTCCATTATACGTAAGACTTTCTTTGAAATCATCCCAATTTAACTCTTTTTCATGATGGATTCGTTGGATATATACCATCATATTATTTATATTAATTTGCAGTTCAGATCTTACATAAATTTTGCTGATTCAAAAAAAGGGAACTCGAAAAATAGACACGGACATCCCAGACACTTTTCATTTCAAAGTCGCGTCAGGAAAATTGTTTGAGACTGCGGCGATGAAAAAAGTAAAAATCTTGCAAAAAAATATTTTAACCCAAACCTAGTTTTCGAATTTTGCATTCACCCATTATCTCTACACTCGATTTTTTACAAATTAGAAAATAAAGTGGAAGATATACCTAATAAGAATGAAGAAAATATCAAAATGATATGTAACACATAAAGGAATGAGAAAGTAAAGAGAAAAAAAGAAGAAATAAGTAAAAAGGGATTGTCCAAAAATCACGTGATCATGAGGGGGAGGGAGGGGCTAACAAAACCCAGTTTTGATGTTGTCGGCAAAAAACTTTGATCTTTGGTCATGGGGGGGGAGAGAGTCTGAAAGTCACGGTTTTGTGGTCAAGTGATTTCTTGACGATATCTAAAAAGAAAGTAAAAAGAAAAAAACTTCAATCGAGAAAAAAATATAAAAGCGGACACGGACATCCCAGACACTTTTCATTTCAAAGTCGCGTCGGGACTGCGGAGATGAAAAAAACTGAAAAGGAGATAGTATGAAACAATATATGTATATTTTTTAAAAAATTTTCGAATCGTTCACAAAAGAGAGTAAAGTTTTAAAAATTTGTGATCGAAGAACATCCGGATGGATATCCAAAACAGAAAATGATATTTTAAAATGTCATTAAAGAAGCTTCTTCGAAGATTTAAAAATATTTATAATACAACGAATAGTCTTTAAAACAAGTGCTGTGACTCCCCCGCCCTTTCCCCGCCCCGGGGCCCCTTTTTCCCCTCCCCCGAACCCCGGGGTTCGGGGGAGGGAAAGGGTGGAGATTTTTCAAACTGACCGCAGATAAAGGACGTTATAACGAGGTAAATGTTATAACGAGGTTCGACTGTATATTAATTATTTTAAGTGTTATATGGAACTAAGTGTCGGGAACTAAGGGTCGCGGAACTAAGGATTATACTTTCGGAAAGGGCGGGGGATTAGAGAAGTATTTTTTTAATTTTTTTTTAGCTCGCAGGGAAAGGGGAAGGGAGTGAAAATGTTCAAGTCACAGCACTGTTTAAACAAATCGGATTCAGGCGCAAAAAAACATTTAAAAAATTACAATCAAAAGGGTAAACATTAAACAACGTCCTTAAAACTAATGATAAAAAAGATCTTTTACAAATTTGAAGCGTTCATCTATAGTAAAAATTTATTTAGTTACAGTACGCGGAACGAATCAATCTGGTTTAAATTTAATATTAAACTTTTAAAAGTAGCTACCGGCAGGGAACACTTTTTCTTTCTCTTTTTCCTTTACCGTTTTTCGTTACAGTATGAAAAATGAAACTTTTATTTAAACCTTAACTATTTATCCTACCAGACGTATTTTTTGACGCTGATTCCAAAAATGCAACTTTTGAAAAAGATTTTTCTCGAGCAAAGTGCCGAAAATGCCGTATTACTGTATTGCTACAAGGAAAAGTACCCGACTTAAGCCGACTTAAGCTTAGTGACTTATACCATTCGATAGCTCTTGAAAAATTACATCTATGGTGAAAAGGAAAATCATGCGCTTTCATGCGCTGAATTATGGCATCAAAAGCAGAGCTAGAATTTGTCAAAAAATGAAGGAAAATCAAGAAGAAACAAAGCAAAAATCTTTTTTGGCAATGTGTTTTTCAACAGCATCCAATGAAAAGGGAAAGAAAAAAGTGTTCCTTTTTCTTTTTTTTCGACGAAAAATTTTAATTTAGTACAATTTTAAATCGTTATTTTCGGCATTTTAACTATTTTTAATAATTTTTTTAACTTTATTTTCAGCTTATTCAGGTCTGAAAGTAGTAGAAAACATACACTAAAAATTTTTATAAGCATTTTCATTTTTGACGTGCCGGTTAAAAGAACCTGAAAAAAATTTTTAAATCATTTTGTCAAAAGATCAAACTGTTTTTACGAAATCGGTCGACGTGAAATAAAACTCGATAATAATAAAATAACGTACAGTAGAACCTCGTTATAACGTTTTTCAAGGGACCATGAACACAGTGATCCCAAACGTAGGAAAAAAGGAACTAGAAATGGCCGCAACGAAAAAAAGGACAAACAATAGAAACTTTTGCTCTCTCGCGCTTTTTTTTTAAAAAAAGAAAAATCACGATTGAGCTTCTTCTTTTTTTTGCGAATCCGTTTGTGTTAAAGTAATCGCTTAGAATTTGCAAAATTAGATAAAGGACATCCTAAGGAATACGGGGATACCTTTGGTTAAGCCATATCATCAAAATTAAAAATAGGGCTAGCTGAAATGTGACGGATTTTTGGTGCAAAAACAGGCGTTTTTTGCACAAAAAAAGCGAGAGAGCGTGCGTCCGTCTTTTTCTTTTTTGTGCCGTTTCTAGTTACAAAAAAAATCACTGTGTGAAAAAATGACGTTATAACGAAGTCCGATTAAAGGGGGTTTCTAGTTGAAGGGACCGCAGATAAAGGACGTTATAACGAGGGTCGACTGTATTTTTGTTATACATATAAAAACCAAATACAAACAACACCAAAATCAACAAAAGGCCTTAAGGCTTTTAAAACAATTTTTATTGAAAGAAGAAAGATAAATTATAGCAAAACAATAAAATTAATACGGTTGGAATCTTTCACCACGTCCACGATCCATCAATCGATTTTGATTTTGCGAATTTTAAAATTAAACATATGAAAAATCCTTTATCATTACAAACTTCAGAAAACAAATAAAGTACAACACTTTAAAAACAAAACCAAAGAAAATATCAAAGGATACAAAAAAGATAAATTATAGCAAAACAATAAAATTAATACGGTTGGAATCGGTTAGGAGGACCACCACGTCCACGATCGCCACCTCGGCCTCCAAAACCACCACGATCACCACCTCGGCCTCCAAAACCACCACGATCGCCACCACGACCACCGAATCCACCTCGATCACCACCTCTACCACGCATCATTGGAGTTCCACGAAAAGGTGCACCAAAATGTCCAGCATTGCCTCCACTTCCCATAGGTCGTCCACGCATTGGCCCACCACCACCACTTTCGCGACTTCCACGATCAGAAGAACCAAAACTTCGAGCAGCACCACGTCCACGATCCGTGCCACCTCTAAAGCCACGATCGCTACCACCTCTAAAGCCACCACCACGAGAATTTGGTGTATTTTTTGGTGAAAGTGGTGGACCATAGTCTTTTTCAATTTTGATTTTGCTTTCTTCAACAGGCTTTATTTCTTTACCATCGTCATCACCTTCTGCATCGCCTTCTTTTTTCATTGATTCAGGGCGGGGTGTAATTCCCTCAATATAAGTTTCTTTTACAGGCTTCAAGAGTTCTTCTAAAACTTCCAAAACACCAGCAACACCTAAAAAATACCGTAATAATTAAAAACGATATTAGATTTTTAAACAAATATTTACGTTTGTAAGCCAAAGCTGGAGGAGCAGTAGTTTCAATTTTGACATGAAGAGGACCATTAAAATGGGCATATTGAGGATCACCAGTAGCTAATAATTCTTGTTCCTAAAATTAACTTTATTATGTGTTGTAAAAGATAAAAAAACAGCTATACTTTTGCTTTATCTCGGCTGCTTCCTCTGCCCAAAACATATACATGGCATTTAAAAGTTTTTGCAATATTTTGAAGAGTAATTCCTTTTGGACCAATTACCTGAAAAAGAAGATAATCAAGAAAAATGCTAATTAATAAATAGATTTTTTATACTGACCTTTCCTATAAAATTAAATCTTGGATGCCGAAATGCTGGAATAAGAACTTTCTTGACGAGTTTAATTTGCTTTTCAATATCCAATTCAAGCCATTCTGGATCAGTATTGCTTTCCAATTTGAGAATTTCTAAACAAAATTGTTATTAATCAATGAAACATGATTCAACAGAAGAACAAACCATGAGTTAATAAACGTTTAGCATTTCGATATTGGTCACTGAAATCGATGCTTTGGTCAAAATTGTTAATTTCGCTGCGCATCTCGTGAAGAACTGTTGCAACTAAAAAAAGAGCATTAGCTACTGTTATCTGTTAGAATAAATCGAACTTTCAACATCCAATGGACTTTCATTGAAAGCAGGAGTGCCATAGCTAGGGCCATAACCTGATGGCGGGCCGGCTGAATATCCATTATATGCTGTGCCACTTCCACCACTTCGACTAACATAACTTCCTGCATAAGCTCCCATTGAATTATTATAATCTCCATAATCACCATATGAATTTTGGTACATATCTGCCATTGTTCAGGCTAAAAATTGCAAAGTTTATTAATAAAAAGAAGCATTAAATAATTTTAATACCTTCAAAGGTTATTTTTCAAGTTAAATATATTAATTTTTCTTTAGCAGTCTTTGTAGACAACTTCCTATAAAATTTTCTTAATAAGTTTTTTAGAATATAATTGGCACGCCAATAAATTTTAACACGATATTTTACAAAATATTTAACATTTTTTAGAGTCAAAAAATAAATCTATTTTGAACAAGTGCCAAACACAAAAAAACGTTCGGGTGGGAATGCCAGAACGGCAGGAAAAAAGAGCGTAAAAAAGGGAAGCCAAATTAAAAAAATATTTTCACTAAATTTTTCATTTAGATGAGTTGAGTGTTTTAGCGATATCAATCAATTTAACACATTTAAAGAAGAAGGTTTTGAAAAGACATATATCAATATAATTAGACCATTTATTTTTTTTTAATAGTTTTGAAGTATTTTATGTAACCTGAAAATTAAAAACATGTTAAATTACAAAAAGTAAAAAAAAAACTATTTATTCTTTTTATGTTGTGCCGCAGTTTCGCAAATCCATGTTGTGTAACATAACCCTTTTTGAGAGATTCCACAAAACAGCAAAAATCTCAGACTTTCAATGAAGCTGTAGTACCGTGGGTTTTTGTAAATTGTAATCGTCGTGAAAAAACATCCTAGGAGTTTTGTAAATAACTACATAATTATCTCTTAATTTCACGTAAACCATAAATCTCACATTTTTAATGTCATAAATATTTTTTGTTACTTGAACTCTGCTCTAGATGTCAAACTCGAATGAATACACATTAACGAAATTTCTCAACGATTTGCAGTGTATTATTTTGACAGATGCAACTGAAATAAAACTTTTAGTTCTTAATGTTTTGATGTCGTACATTTGAATTTGTTCTTATGAAATTCAAAAACGATATAGTAAACTCATTAGAAGCACTGAGATGTGTTAATTAATAATAATACACAGAAAACTAATGAATTTAAGTTCCTATACGAATCAACAGTGGACACTCAAACCACGAAAATTTAGAAACGCAGTCAAATCAATGTTAACCACTACGATAATTCTTTAACGAGTTTGATGGGCAGAGATTAACAAATAATAAAAAAAGAGTGTCGAAAAATTTTGAAAAAACAGTTTTTTCGAAATTCTTAGATATTCTTAAAACTTAAATAATATGAGCATAAAAATTTGATTAAATACAAGATGGATTCAACTTTTTCTATGAAAGAAATTCTATCCCCATACTATACTGAAATACTAGAATTATGTCTATATCATTTTAATATCTGAGAAAATCATTAAATAACAAATAACATCACAATTGCTTAATTCAGGGATTTTAGAGTACTGCTCTTAAAACCCTGAATCAAGCAAAAAAGTTGTGTGTGAGAAGACAGACCCAAAAACATTGCAAACTCGAAAGTTCCATTATACGTTTAAAGATTACAAAACGATAATGAAAATGAGTCTTGTACTTAATATAAAAACTTTTTGTTTTGTACCTGTAATAAATAAACAGTTTGTATAAATAATTGTAAAGATATCTTTTTGTTTTGAATGGAATAGATATTTTTTTGTATGTTTCGAAGATAATTTTGAGTTGAAAAAACTCTTGTGTTGTGTAATACTAATAAAAACCAAAGAAAAATTTATTGTTCAAAATCTTTTACATTAACATAAAAAGGAGAGAATAAAAATATTGAAGCCGGTGAACAGTTAAGCAGCAAACCATAATTCCATAACAGACATCAGTCGAAAAAGTATCACCCTATAGATATTTAAGTTTAATTATTTCGTGTAAAAGTTCGTTATCGTTTTATTTTAATGACAGCTTCATTATTATTTAAATTGTATATGAGCACATAAATTACTTTATCCTCGTTTATCGTAATTTGTTTGTAACATTATAAAATCATTATTTAATTTAAAGAAAATATGGTGTGTTATTGTCAAATCAACGCAATGTTTCATTTTAAAAACTGTTTTTAATCAATTATTTGCAACAGTACAACTAATTTTATCAATTTTTGTTTTTATAATCGAAAGCTTAAAATTGTTGGGAAACAGATATTTTTCTTTTGGATTAATAAAAAATTGTTCTGATAGATTTGCCCTGATGTTTTTGTTTTCGTTAATTAAAGAAATGAAAAATATTTTAAACAACAATTTTCATTTCCTTTTGTTCTCCTTAAATGTTTCACGTTTACTGTAGTTTTGCACTATTTAATGCACAAAAAATTATTTGTCTAATTCGTGGACATCATTCTTGTTTTAATTCTCATTTTTGTTATATGGTTGTTTTTGTTTTAATAAAAAAAGAAAGGAAACCTAATAATAACGTACCTTGTTATCCTCCACGTCGAATTGGAACTGCACCGCGGCCACGGCCTCTGCCACCACGTGTTGCTCCACGAGCGATTGATCCTCCACGAGGTGTTCCATTTGAAGCACCATTTTGAGGAGCAGATGATGAGGAAGCTTTTGAAGAACTGAATTGATCAGGATCATAGCAAACAACGTAATCTTCTTCAACAGTTGCGCCGGGGTTAGGAAGAATAGCTCCACCACGACCGCGAGAAGATGAACCAGTAGCAGCACCACGGCCACGAGCTGTTTTTCGAAATGAACTTCCACCAGTACCAGATCGTAATTCAGCTTCTTTTTCTTCATCCGCAGTTTCATCAAAGATTATAGGATCATAAACGTATGTTTCACTTGATTCAAACCATGTATTTCCATCGGTAATTCCAGAAATATGAACATCATGACTCTGTAACTATTAAATTTAATTTAAATAAAAATAATTCCGATATCATACAGGTATAAGAAGTTTGTGAAGAACATTTAAAAAACCAGCAATTCTCATATAAGCGACATGTGGTCTAGCAATCGTAGAAATTTGAATGTACATTGGTAATCCATAATGAAGATATTTTTTATCATTGCTTGCAAGGAGTTGAGATTCTTTTTTTCGATCACGACTTGATCCCTCTCCGCACAAATTTATGTGGCATTTAAATGCTTTACCAAGATTGTGAAGAGTTGTTCCGCGATTTCCGATGATTTTTCCAACGAAATTAAACTAAAAAAAATGAAACAGAATCGTATAAATGGGGTAAGTATTCGTAAAATAGCTTACAGAAGGATATCGAGTTGTTGGAATTAAGATTCTAAAAAATAATTACAAAGTAAAATCAATCGTATCAAGGATAAATACATACCTTTTAACAACATTGATTGGCTTATTGATATCAACTTCGAGCCATTCTGGATCAACACATTTATCAAGTTTGAAGCATTCTAAAAAAATTTCTTAAAAAATGATGCACATTGAAGAATTATAGCAAACCTTTTTCCAAAATTCGAGCAGCATGGGGAATTCGAGTTGAAACTTCTGGATGACGTTTGAGGAAAGCAATTTCAGATTCCATCTCTTTGACTGTACTTTCAAATTCATCCATCAAAGGTCCAGCTAAAAAAATCCAATCAAAAAAGTGGAAATGGAAAGTTACACTTACGAAGTTCATGACCATACCGATCCAATCCTAATCCGAACTTTGAATTGGGATCGCCTTCAGGAAGAACGGGCCATGGAAGTTGAGTTGTTAATTTTCTTTTAAGTTCATGCGATGAAGTTGGAGCTGATGGTCCCGATTGACTGTAAGAATTTTTCACTGAAGATGGCGCGGATGATTGACTGTATGAAAATCCATAATCATATTCATTTGGTTTATTCATCAGATTATGAGAAGATGGAGGATAAGCAGAAAATTGAGATGGATGCATTTCTCGTTCTACAAAAAGAAAGGTCAAAAAAATTAAAGCAAGGTCTTTAGTAAACTTCAGGAAGGGCCTGTTACACTACATTAAAACGGTCAAAAATGGTTGAAGCAATGACGCAGACAACAAAAATACCATTTACAAATTAGTTAGATAACTCACCATATCCACGAGCCCATGAATCTGGATTTCTAGGAACACCATATTCATTACCATAATATGAATAACTATCAGCACTTGGTACTGGACGTTTACTTGCGGGTGGTTGTTCAGAAAGATGTTGTTCAAAAGATGGTGAACCATCATAAGTCGGTTTTGGAATTCGAGTACCTCCAGCATTATTGACAGAAACTCCACCTCCAGGAGCTGCTGCGGGGGTTAATAAAGATTCTAATGGTCGTTTACGTTGCATATTAAACAATAAAAAAATGCTGCAAATAAATTACAAAAAATGCGTTACACTAAATCGTAAAACAACTTTGACGAGTAAAAAATGAAAGCGTGGAGCAAAAAAAATTATTTTCAATTGATTGATTTCTTTTTTCACATTTTCTATGGCCAATGGATAGCGTTTTGTGTATGAATGCCAACACACTTTTTTAATTGCAAAAAGGAAAAGGAAAAACATCTACTGACAATTGTGAGACAACTTTGCACGTCTGAATCAAGCGGACATTTTTCTTTTTCCAAGTGCGGCCCACCCTCCTTGCGGTTTTGTGTCCGAGTGGAAAAACGCGCGTGTTTGAAGCACAAAACGGGTGAAAAAGGATCGAGTAGCGCTAAGTGCATAAAAAATAATTCATGAAAATTAAGTTAAAAAAATGGTGATTAAAGCATTATTAAACCATTTATTAAAGAAATTATGCAAAAAAAATATATTATGTTGTGGAAAAAACATTTTACTATTAGCTTTTTGTAATTTGTACTGAAATTTTTAAGTTTAACTCGATAATTTTATTATTAAATTATTATTTTTTACATGTATTTTGTCACCCTTTTTACAAGTATTAAACAGAAAGAAAGACGATATTTTTTGCGAAAAAACTATGTAAAATTTAGACTAAAAATTGTGTGTTTTTTGAAGGTCTGTGTATTATTTCTCGATTTTGGCTGTAGTAAAGTTGCCACTTTGGACATGTCCTCAAAAATTTAGTTTACCATCAGGTTTCTTCTTTTTTTGAGGAGCAAAATAGCGCATGTTAGCGAGAGATGACGAAGAATTTTGAACACAAATTAAAAAATTTATTCACAACAACCATGATAAATGTTAAAAATCAACAGGTTTTGGATTTGATAACAATTATGGTTATAAATTTAATCATGGTAAACCAAAATTTTATTTATCACAAAATAGTTAATTAAACTTTGTTTGGCAGGAGAACACGATTTAATTAACCGAAAAATTGCATATGTAACTATTAAAATCAATAAAAAGCAAATATTTTTTCGAGAAAAGGCACAAAAGATGATTCCAGGAATTTTTCAAAAATTAAAGAAGGTGGTAAAATCACATTAATTTTTGGAGCAGTTAAGCTATTTTTTGATGCAAAAAATCACTGAAAAAGAAGCTGATAATGTCAACAACAGAAATTTATCAAATGAAACAAAAGATATTTAAATATGGGCGATATATATATATAAAAGAAAACCTGTGATTTTTGATATGTTCGATGTTGAATGTATGAATGTAAAGTTAAAGTTGATGGAATCAACAAATACCACTTTAAAAATTTAAAAAATAAATATTTAAAGATTTTCTATTATTAAAAAAATAATTTATCTATTCACTAGTCAATTTGTTCATTTTTTGAGCACAGCTATTTATGTATGTTTTTCTAAAAAAAAGTAAAAAAGAAGGTAAACCTGTAAATATATTTTGCTGCTGCGAAAAAAACAACAAGAATCCTTTATTAATTTTTACCATGCATACAGATCTCATTTTTAATTATAATTATTTTTTAACTATTTTAATTATGCTTTAATCACTATTTTTTAACTTAATTTTCATGAATTATTTTTATGCACTCAGCGCGACACGATCCTTTTTCACCTGTTTTGGGCTTCAAACACGCGCGTTTTTCCACTCGGACACAAAACCGCAAGGAGGGTGGGCCACACTTGGAAAAAGAAAAATGTCCGCCTTTGCAGTTTTTGATTCAGACGTGTTTGCAGGAGGGACAACCAAATTGTTTATTTGTTGTTACAAGTTCGCCCGAAAAAACTCGAAAATAATTTTCATATATTGCAGGGGAATTAAGTCCTTGATCAAGAACTGCAAATTCTCGATTTCCCTGTCTAAATTGAACTTCACCTAAAATCAAAGGATTATTTAGATCTTCGTCTGCATCCTCTTGTTCTTCTTCTTCTCCTTCCTCTTTCATATGTTCATTCTCCTCGTAATCCTCTTCTTCATGATCTTCCGCTTCCATTACAGCTTCATCCATTTCAGAATCATCTACCCTTCCCTGATTACCAAAAAAACCTCCAAAACCTAAAATATTATTTTGTGAATCATCAACAGCATAATGACCAACAATTTGTTCATCTGTTGGATTTTCTTCAATCCCCCTCAATTTATCATCACCAACATTTTGGGAATTTGAAGAGGGTTGTGATGTTGATACTGTAGGCATATTTGATCGTGATTCTTGTGAATTAAAAATTTGGTGATTCGAAGATAATAATCATGATGATTAATATTATTAACTCCAACTGGTATTATTTGATTTTGAGATGGTTCAGGTGGAGGAAAATGGAATACAGGACCACTCCTTGGCTATCTTCATTTTCATCAATGCCATAAATTGTATTATAACGATCGTTACTTTCGTTGCTATCAGCATTTGGCAATGGATCGACATCTTCTAATAAATAATTGTAATAATTTATCGAATCATTTTCTTTATCTGGAAAATCAGAAAAATTATTTGTTATAATACCTGTTCCAACTTGATAACTTTTTGTAATATATTCCAAGAGTTCTTGTGGGGTTTCTAATTCCATAATTTGACTCATGTCATCCACTTACACTGTATTTATCCATGTGATTTTTTACAGGTCAAAGTAAATGAGTCGATGACAATTGTTCTGGAGTAAATTCCTAAAAATTACTGGTTGTAATTTCAGTGCTCAAAAATGATTGTAGCATAGCAATAAAAGCTAAAACATCGAACCTATTTTGTTCGGTAATGCATGGTGGAAGAGTTGTATTCATGTATCTATTCGAAAGACGATGTTGGCCTAATAATAAAGAAACAAGACCTTCAAGATCTGTGGCATCCTTTGTATCAAAATATAATTGACCACCGAAATTAACACGAATAAATCTAAGGCATTTACATCTTGGATTTCGTCTAGTATCGTCTAGTTTTAAAGTGTTAAAATCGTAACATTTGCAGTTTACTACTGTATTTTGTATGGAAGCATCTTTCAATGAAACTGCTAAATTTAACTAAAATTTATTGCACTACGTTTTTTAAAAACTTAGTATTTATTCTGTAAGAAAGTCAAGATGTTAATGATCATTTTTATATTGGGGTTTACGGATAAAAAAAGTTTTCTTGTCCTTAAAAAAATCTTTGATTTTGTAAATTTACCATAATGTTAGTAAAAGCGGTTACGTGATGTTTGTTGAAACATTATTTTTGATGATCAAAAAAAGATTATGCAATTAAAGTACACTGTAAATATAAGGAAACAAATTGCCTATATTTTGATCCCTGTAATATTGTAACAATTCAATCACAAAACTACAATACCCAAGGTACAGATAATTAATAAAAAAAGCAGTCATCTTTATAATGTTAAATCTTTTCTTTCCTAATGTACAGTATTTTTCAGTGATAACAATCGTGATAAAGTTGACACACAGCCTTTGTTTTCGACTCTATAAAAAAGTGAAGCACTTTAATTTAAAATTCAATGTTTTGCGGGTCTCACTAAACGGTGGATGGACGGGTCCAGTGGAGTGGACGTCTAAACGGTGGACGGATTGCTAAACGGTGGACGGATTGCTAAACGGTGGATGGATTTTTTTGATTTTTGGGTTAAAAAAAATTCAAGTTTTTTTGTTTCTACAGTACTCTCATTTTTTTAATCTGCAGTTTTTGGGAGAAAGAATCTGGAAGGATTCCGATGAGAGTACGGTAGAAACAAAAAAACTTGAATTTTTTTTAACCCAAAAATCAAAAAAATCCATCCACCGTTTAGCAATCCGTCCACCGTTTAGCAATCCATCCACCGTTTAGACGTCCACTCCACTGGACTCGTCCATCCACCGTTTAGTGAGACCCATGTTTTGCTACATTTCTGAATATTTTAAATCATTGCCGTATTTGTAATAAAATTTTCTTCAAAAAAAAAGGAAATGTAATTATTTTTTCAAGATAATAGATAACTGATAGAATTTATGTACAATTCCATAGTTATTGATTGCATTATGGATATTCCACATTGCTTTTACAATATATTATAATAAGAAAACACATTGAAAATAAAAATTGAGACCCACTTTTTCAAAAAAATTAAAATTTTGTGCAATGGTTTGGTGAAATATTTTAAAATATTCAAAAATTTTGCTCGTAAAACTTTTTTCTTTTTTCAAAGAAGAAGGGACAGTTTTTTTCAAATGCGAAAATGTTGTTGCGGCGATGGCAGCTGCCACATACATATAGGCATATGTTGAATGCGTTTGTCCCAATGTTGGACGGAATGCCATTAACATTTGCATAAATCGATTCAATTTCTGTCCACTATTCTGTGTTGTTTGAATATTTTATATTTTATTCCAATATTTTAATCTTTTTACGAAGAGATTATCTTTCCGTTTATTCTGTAAAATTGCGTCAAAGACAATTATTTCTATGATAGTAATTGATATTAATAGATTCTAAAAAACAAATAAATTCTGGCAATGTCGTTAAAAATTTAAATTGAGCGAATTAAAAAAGCATAAAATAGATAAAAAAACTTTAATTAAACATTCATATAAGTATTTGTATCATTTTGAAATCTGTCACTTGCATTAATATAATAATGTAGAATCTCAAATCGGTACTTTTTATTAGCACAAACTGTAGTAAACTGTGTTTATCAAACACAATTGTTTTCTCTAAGTATACTGTAATTGCTGAATTTTTTCAATTTTTTTGAATTTGAGGTATCAAAGTTTTCCGTGATAAATGTTTTCAAGCATCAAAACAAAAATTATTTATCTTTTTTTTAAATTTATATTTTTTTATGTAAAAATTAAACAATCTTTTAAAATTAGACTTACAAAACATACTACCAACGATAAAAAAAGGCAAGGAAACAACAAAGTTTTTTAAGAAACAAAATTACTACGATACAAAAAAAAGAATGGCAACGTTTTGGCTTATAACGCGCTTATATAAATATATATTTTTATAAAAAAATTAATTATGTCAAAAAAGCCAAAAAACAATTAATTCAAAATATTATTGGCACACGAAAGAAACTTATAAATTTTTTGAATGAGTGAAAGTCAGGGAAGAAAAAAAAATAAATGACTGGTTTTTTTGTTGGGGGAGAAACAACAACACTAACAAATAATATACAACAAATTTAAAAAAGACTCATTTTTAATAAAATAATAAAAAGTCATGATTTTTGTAAATAATAATTTTTTCTAACACAATAATAATAAAGAAGCTTAGCCGTCAATTTTGATGATTGTAGATTCCTGAAACTAAGCGTAAAAAAAGGCAAAAAAAGTTTTTTTTAATTATTAGGTGGAAGTAGTTTGAAGTGCAGAGGGACTTGAAAATTGTGAAGAATTCATTACCATTCCTGTCGTCGTTGGATTTGTTGAAGGTTGTTTATCTGTGCCATTTGTTGTTATGGTTGTTGTTGTACCATTATTACTTCTGGTACCGTATCCCATTCTGTAATAATTTGATTACAGTAATACTTCAATAACGTAAACCTACAAATTGACATTCCCTGGAGGCTGATATGAAGATCGTCCATTTTCAGCGAGATCAATATTTTCTTTAAGTTTCATGGAACCATTTGTTCGTCGATTCATTACCTTAAAAATTTGCATAAATTTTTAGGGAAGATATTACAGTAGGCAAATGTGCAAAATTGCAAAAAAGCAATAGCGTTTTTGACAAGGACATTTTTGAATGTTGAAATGTACCCATTTGTGGTTTCAATTAAAACTAAAAACTTACAATTGAATCACGCTTGGCATTGCGTTTACGAATCTGAAAAAGAATAAAAACATGAAGCTTTTGTGCAGTGCAGAAAAATATAAAATTTTGTGACAAAAATTAATATCCAAAAACTTACACCAAATACAATAATTGCAACAATGACTGCAGCAATAATCAAAAATCCAATTCCAATTGCAGCAAAAATTACCAATCCTGTTTTGGTTGCTGCTGGATCGGAAACTGATTCAACATTGGCTTTTGAGACGAAGCCATTGACGGTGATGGATTTCGTATCAACTTGATTGCCACCAAGTGTTCCACCATTGGCATCAATAACTTGTTCAACCTGTTCCACAACACCTTAAATTTTAAAAATGGTTAAAGACTTCATATCAAAAATCATACCTTCAGGATCCATAATTTCTTGTTTAGTCAAAATTCGACCTTCAACAATGACAGAACCGGGACGCATTTCAGAAATTTCATAATCAATGAAATTATCTCCCAAAACTTTTGTTAAAACTTTTCGATACTAAAAATAATTAAAATAATTGTTATTTCTAAATTTAGTTGCTAAAACTTACATCATGACCAATTTGTTCATTAAGTTTTTTGAAGGATCCACTTTGAGGATTATGAAATTCATCGATGTATTCAATATTTGGGAATCGAAGGGAGAATGGCATTCGATGGGCTTCTGGATTTGCGAGTGGAACGGCAGCTGCAGCGGCATGGGCATGATGGTGATGATGTTGATCAATGGCAACGAAGGGGGTTGTAGATGGCTCAGGTTCGGGTTCAGCTGTAGGTTGAGGTTCATCTGTAGGTTGGGGTTCAGCTGAAGGTTGAGGTTCAGCTGAAGGTTGAGGTTCAGCCGTAGGTTCAGCCGTAGGTTGGGGTTCAGCCGTAGGTTCAGCTGTAGGTTGAAGTTCAGCTGAAGGTTGGGGTTCAGCTGAAGGTTGAGGTTCAGCCGTAGGTTCAGCCGTAGGTTGGGGTTCAGCCGTAGGTTGAGGTTCAGCTGAAGGTTGAGGTTCAGCCGTAGGTTCAGCCGTAGGTTGAGGTTCAGCCGAAGGTTGGGGTTCAGCCGTAGGTTGGGGTTCAGCTGTGGGTTGGGGTTCAGCTGTGGGTTGGGCTTCAGCATTAGGTTGAGGTTCATCTGTAGGTTCAGCTGAAGGTTGGGGTTCAGCTGAAGGTTGGGGTTCAGCCGTAGGTTGGGGTTCAACTGGGGGTTCGGCAGTTTCAGTTTCTGTCACAACTGGAACAACCGGAACATTTTCAACAACCTTCATTGCTGTAGTTGTTTCAGTTTCTGTTGGCATTAATGAAGCATCTGGAGCAAATGGCACTAAAATTTGAATACGCAAATTTAGACAAAATATTTTTAGAACTCTTACATTCGCCTTCACCTTCCTTGTCATCTGTTGAAAGGGTTTCAGTTTCGGGTTGAGATTCTACGGGTTTTTGAGTTACAACGACAGCTTCGGGCTCTTTTTCGGTTTCTTCTTTCTCTTCCCCGGTCTCAGTTGGAAGTTCAATTCGTGGAAAAACTGGTTCAATTGTAACTGCGGCAGCTTCAGTTACAGTATCCACAGGTGCCGGTTCTTCAGGCTTTGAAGTTGCTTCTTGTTGAAAAATGGATTTATCTCCAGCAAAGACATCATCATCATTATTTTGAACAACCGAAGTTGGGTCTTCTGAACCGGATTGACCTTGATTCACTGAATTTACGGTTGGAGCAGCTTCTGTTGCAGTGATATCTGGAACTGTTGCTTCATTAGCAATTGGCACGGATACTGGTGCAGCAGATGCTTCTTGAATTACAACTGGAGAAACTGGTGGAGATTCTGGCGCCGCTGCTTCAGAAGGGGTTGGATTTTCTTCAACGGTTTGATTTTCTTCTGGTTTGGTTTCAACAACTGGTGCAGGAACAGCTTTAGGAGTTTCAACACCCCCTTCAGCATTATCAACAACAACAACTGCAATCTTTGTTGTTGTTAAGGATTCTGGAGCTGCAGTAGTTGCAAAGGGGTCCACTTCTGTAACTTCATCAGGGAAAGGCTCTTCGGTGGTTGTGGTTCTTTCAGATGCCAATGTCACTTCTGAAGATCCTTGACTTTCTACTCGTTTTTCCTTTTCACTCCCTGAATCAACTTTTTCTGCGCCAGGTTCAAATACAACTTCAGGGGCTCTAAAATTTGCATATTTAAAGTTATTGATCTTCGGTAATTAGTGTATACCCAGGTTGGATTTGTGGTTTTGGAGCTGCTGCATTTACAATCTGTTCTTCCGGTTGATCATCATCAGTTATTTGTGGGAATTCTGCATTTGGGTCAACATCTTGACAAATTACACCTGAAACATCAATAACTTGAATACTTATTTTTTTATCTTTGTAATATGCAAATTTCACTTTTTTAAATGTAAAATTTAAATTTTTAAAATTAATTTTTAAAAATTGATTGTTTAATAAAAGCATTGATTCTAAAATTTTATCAAAAAAGGGTTAAATTCTTTCTTTTCTTCTCTCTTAAAGAAATGGCCTTGACGCGTGGTTTTTTCTTTTCAGTTTTTCGGGGGTCAAATGTTTTGTACCAGCATAAAAAATGTAAAAAATAAGTTTTACAATTGTTGGAAGAAAAAAATAGGGAATTGGGACAATGATCAGATAATTAATTGCACTACATTTGTTTTTTAATAAATTTTTAATTATGCAAATTTTTTTAAACTGAAAAATCGAATGCTTAAAAAACTATTATTTAAAAAAAGTTTCGTTGTTTTAATGTTTTTATAAAAATGCGGCAAGCAAAAATAGATAAAGAGCAATGCTTTTTTTAAATTTAAAGTAAAAATAAAATGTTTGATTTTTGAAATCCGTTTCATGGAAAACAGAAGGAAGAGATAAAATGTGGAGGTGTGTAGAAATCAAACAAAAATCAAGGAAATCTTACCAGTGATAAAAAGAAGCACAAAAAGTGCTGATTTAAATGACCACCTCATAGATTTCCTTCCAAGGTTTTCACTCTGTTAAATTAGCCAAATTTGGTGCCCGTTTTTTACCTGAAATTTAAAACATAATTTTTAAAATAAAAAAATTTAGAAGCTTAAAAAGGTTGGTAAAGTAAAAAAAAACGCGGTAAAAAAAGAACCAAAGAACCAGGGCGGATTTTTTAAAACAAGATATTCAACTACAGTAATCTACAGTAAACATTTCATACTCGAATGCTACCATTTATTGATAGCTTTAAAGAAAAAAACGTGGTTTTAAAAAAATCCACGCAAAAAAAGAAAGAAAAAAGAAATTTTGAAAAAAAATCAAAGTTTGTGGAAGATTTTTATCATTGAATTAAATCTTGAAATTTTTTTTATTCCCGTTGATTGCTGCTGTTGTTGCTAAAGTAAGTAGTGTAAAAGAGATAGAATTTTTTTGAGTTAAATTTTTTTATTAAAGAAGTTTTTGGAGGGAAGAGGAAAATCAACTTCTGCTGTTGCTGCTAGAGTTGCCGTCGGGGATATATTTTTTGAAAAAAGGGAAATGGAATGTTTTTGAGGAAGCAAAAATTTGAGGGGAGGAAGCAGGATAAAAATTTTTAGAATTTTGAATATCTGTGTGATATCCATTTTAGAGATATATCTATCATTGATGAGGATGAAGAGGGAAAAAAGTATGGATGAAGGAATGTGATCTTTAAAAGAAAAGTGAAAAGCATCCATGAAAAAGATGTGGAATGAATTCAAAAAATAATCAGTTAAAATATCGAAATTCAAAAAAAGCCAATATTTAAAGACTTTCTCATAGTATTAAAATTTTAGGGACGAAAATCATCCAATCGGGAACACCATCTAAGGATTCCCACCAGGGACCCAGGGACAACATGGACCACAGTGGTGTCCCCGACTGTCCTTCCAAAAGACATGTGTAGCAATAAAACTAAACCCATCTTTTTTGATCATTAATAAAAAAAACATGATTACTTTTTTTATAATAAATAAAAAGTAACTTTAATGAACACCAAAAAAAGTTGAGCAATAAATTTTAATTTGGTGTTTTAAACGACAACCATGGTTGCAACCAGCCACCTTCAATCAAATAAATATAATAAACCAGTCAAATCTTCTTCTTCAACTTGTTTTTTGATGTTGATTCATAAAACTGACAGGCATTTTTTTTAATTTATTACGACCAATAATATTTTTTTAAACATGAAAAAGAGTTATCGAAAGAGATAAAAAAATATGTGTAAAACAATACACATATTTTTTTGTATAAAAATTTTTAAATGAGAAAAGATAAAAAATTGGACCCGGTTTTTCTGGGCGTGGATCATCATCAGAAAAAAAAGGGGAGAGAAAGAGATGAAAGAAGAAGTTTGACATTGAAGGATTTTAAGGGTGTCTGTTTTTGCGTAACCGCAAGAAAAAAGATGCCACGAGCAATGGATTCAAAGAAGAAAAAGAAGAAGAAAATGATTTTTTAAATGTGATACATTCAATCTGGCGGAAGTTTTGTCTCTGTCTTATCAATGATTTTAAATTCAAATAAACGAGAGAAAGAGACAATCCCATCTCCGACAATAAACTTAAATTTTCAGTTTTTAAGAGGCGGCAAAATGGATCGAAAAATTTAAAAAGTGACAAAGAAAAGAAGTAGTTAATTGCGCAAAAAAGGGCCATTAAAATTGACGAAAAAATATCTCAAACAGATGGCTAACATTCAACATAAGAAGTTATGGCATTAACTTTTTATGTTTTTAAAAACGTAATATTTTCTCGAGATTTTACATTTCGACATTAACTTATGTAATATAATCTATATCTTCTTGTAACACAGGGATAAGTAAATTTTGAAAATTTGCGTAAAAATAGCCAAAATGATTTAGTTTGAAAAACACGATGTGTGTTAAAAATTAGCATGATTTGAAACAATTCCAAATTTTTGAGTTTTTGGAAGATTTCGATTTTCATTATTTCAAACAATGTCCCCTAAAGCTAAACAAAGACTCAAAAGTTTGCCATCATAAAAACACCCTCCAACAAAGTCTATTATTTGACACAGTTTTTATGATACTTTTAACCCTCTTTCTAAATACATATATAAATCTTATTTATTAGCCTTTTATTACATCTTTTTTTCTGAGTGCCGAAAAATTTAAAAACAAAAAGTGCAGAACAAAAAAAAAGAAACATTACTTGTCATAACTCAAATATTTTAGAATGTTGTTTCTTTCAAAAAAAAGAACAACCGCGAACACCTCAAAAATTGCTTGAAATAAATCACGTCAATGAATTTTTTTTTGCAAAAATATATTTTTTTAAAAAATATTTTTGAACAGTTGACAAAATTAAAAAATCAAGAAGAGGAATTTGTTAAGGTTGTTGATCGTTAAGTCAAGATGGTTGAAGAAAATGATGTTGAAAAAAAAGATCAGATTACCTTTAGGGAAAAGATTGAACGTAAGAAAAAATGTTAAAAGGAATAATTCGATTAAACTATTGAAAGTTGAAGGAAGACAAGAAATTTGGGCTAAGAAGTGATTAATTTTTAAATTATATTTATGGGTTTAAAAGCTTTTTGCATTAAAAAAGAGAGGAGTTTTTTAGTTTTTGTTTTGTTTGTTGCAAAAACAAAAAAAAGAAATTTGCAAATTTTCAGTCACGGTTTTGAACAGGAAAAAAGGTAATTATAATTTGCCTCTTTTTTGTTGTTGAAGGTGAAATTCGAAAGAGAGGAAAAGTGAATCATGAAAGTGAAAATTGAAAGAGGAAAGAAGAAAACAGGAGGGGGATCCCAGAAAATTAATCTTCTCTCTTCAGGCAATCGAAAGGAGGAAGCAAGAAAGGCAATTAACGAAAAGAAAACCTCAAATGGTTTGGAAAAATAATAAAGTCAAACGAAAAAGTCGAAGCATGCTTGAAAATAATTAAACTAAAAAATTATTTTGTTTCCTAAATATTTTGGTTAAAGATGCTTCCAAAAAATTGATGGCAAAAAACCGGTAACAAAAATGACAGCAAAAATTTTACATTTTTTCTTTGATTATTTAAGTGCCCCTGCATTCTTGACTTTTTATTTTTGACTTCCGATGGTTTTTCTTTAATGCATTTGATGAAGATTGAAAAGGGAGGGTTTTGAGGGTTGAGGAAGGGGGATTAAAAGCATTTTTATTAGGCAACTTTTTTTGCAAATTTAAACACACATATATCAAAATATCTATTATAAGTGTATAGACCACAGAAGACGTTTTTTGATGATAATAATGATGATGGAAATGAGAAGAAACAGCTGCTGCCAAATTCAAGACTTTAATTTTTTCCACACTTTTTCATTCTTTTCTTTTTCACTCATACAAAAAACGTTTTCTTTTTCTTTTTTGTTATATTTAACGTGCGTGAACCTCAAAATAAAAAAAAGCGAACGGTCATCGGTCCCCAACACGTAAGATTGATGGTTGATGATGATAGCCAGGCGCGGCTGGCACCTTCGTTAAAGAAGAAAAACTACCTCTTTTTTCTTTCTTCCATCAAAAAAAGAAAAGAATAGAATTTTGTCCTTTTTTCGAAAAAAAAAATAAATTCATGCTTCATCGAAAATCATCAAACTGCTTCAAAAATCAAAAAACGAAACCCGAGACCCTTTCTTTCCTTTTGGTCACTCAAACGTGAAAGAAAAAAAATAAGAAAGAGAAACTGTTTTTTTTTTTGGAAAATTTCTTTTAAAAAGGCCAAATAATTCGAACGTTTTCACTGTCCATTTTCTTTTTTTTCCATGAGAATGAGAATCAAGTGAGAATTAGGCATTCAATTCCATCAACTATGATATATTTTTAAGAAGAAGAAGAACAAGGACAACATGGAAAAAAGTAAGGAAAAAATAGATTTTTAAATTTTATTAAAATTTAAAAGTTGTTTACTAAAAAAATAAAAATGCTTAAAATACTTTATATTCTTTATTATCAAAAAAGGATACTGTATTCGAACTCAAAACTAAATGAGGCTTTATTTCGAGTGAAAAAACTCTAAGTGCAACAAAATAAAACTAAAACTTTTAGAATTTCTAGAATCAGCCTTGTAATTCCAAAAAAAAGTTTTTGCAAAAAAAACACAAGTTTAGTGTATTTAAAAGAAAATAATAGTAAGAATTAAGCAAAGAAAAAAGATGTGTCAAAGAAGGACACCACTCAATCTTCTTCTTCAGCCACAAAAATAGAGATGGGATAAAAGGAGAAGAAGGGGGATAGGCCTGGGGGGAAGGAATGAAAAAGGACCAGTTGACTTTTGTCTTCTTTTTTGTTGAATAAGAATTACACAAGCGTTTTTTATATTCAAAAAATAGTTCTTTTTTTGCTGCTTCTTGACAGCTTTAAACTCGTTGCAAAAAGTGACAACAAGAAACGTGGTTGTCTATCTTCGGGCTGATGCTATTCAAAAAGGGAAGAAGTAACAAAATCTGATTATTATTATTCATTTTTTGTGTCCTTTTACTCGAATTTGAAAAACTTGGCCACTTTTTTTATTCAAATTTGTTTATCCGAAATAATATTTTTTAGGTTTATGCTTATCTCATCAAAATTTGTTTTTCAAAAAATAAAAATGATCAGATTTTCTTTAACTTTTAATCTTTTTTGTGATATCTCTTTGATAATTCATTCTTTTTCTTACGACAACGGAAATGTACAAAAATAAAAAAGTTTGTCTAGCAACTGTAATAATATCCGTATAAAAAATTGAAACAAAAAACGATAAAAACTAAAAAAGAGAATTGAAACATATCCGAGACTTTTTTCTTTTTGATAGATCAGATTAAAAATGATACAAAAAAATAAAATATATCATTTTCAAATAAATGCCTTAGGGGATTTAACGAGTTTAGTCAAAAACAGATGATGATTTGGCCCTTTTTTGAGAAAAAAGACAGGTTTAAATCGAGATTTTCAAAATTGGCTTTAAAAAATCTGAGTAAAATTGATATCATTCAATTAATTAATTAAAATCAGGTACAAATTTCAAATTTATTTTAGAAAACAATAAATTTTAATGAAGAGAAAAAAACTCAAACTCCCAAAAAAATTACTAAAAGTACATTTTTTTGCAATTCAGCAGAAGAATTTGAAGTCGTAACAGCAGTAACCAAAAACAAGCTATTATCCAAAAATAAGAATATTTATTTACTTATCCCCTGAGGGCGAGAAAAAAAAAAGAAATGACAATTGCAACAACAAGTGACAAGAAAAAAAGAGAGATTTTTTTGAACCGATTTAACGGCGGTAAAATTTTAAGCAAAAACGCGGGAGTGAAAAAAAAGTTAAAAAAGAAAAACCGGGATTAAATACCCCTAAGCGTTTATTTTTAGCAAAGAAAAAAAGTGGAATTGAAAGTGTAACTACAAAGGGAATTTTGTAGTTTATTTTTGATTTGATTGGTCAAGCCAAACAACTGTATGATGTAATATCATATCTGTTTGAGATCAAAATTTTTATAAAATTGCATATTGTGTGTAACACCGTGCAAACACTATCCTTGTTTAATGTTGCTTTGCAGGGCTTTCTGCAAGCTGAACTTAATTTAATTCAACAACAATTTCACAAAATAAAAAAATTCACATAAATTATTATCCTTTTTTAAAAAACCCCTCTGGTCAAATCTTCTTCAAACAGCAGCCATTATCCTTTTTGCTCTATTAAATTTTACAACAACAAACAACTATTTTTCCAATGTTTGCATATATCTTTTAAAAATACATCTAATATCAAAAAAAAAAGAAATTACAAGCAAAAAATCAAATAAAAATTTCATCTTCAAAGAAAAAAGAATGAATGACGGTTCTTTTTATTTTCACCTGAAAAAAAACAAACATTTTCTTTTTCAAAATTAAAAAGATCAACGGTGTTTTTTTTCTTCTGTTGAATCTTCTTCTCTCTTTATTGCTTCTTTTTTCAGAAGCTTCATTCCGCCATCTCAAAAAATCAAGAAAATGATAGAAGCCGGTATTTTGAAGAAAAAAAAAGATGAAGAAGACACAATTATTATTATTATTTTGTCAAAAATATGCGCAAGGCAGTTTATTTTCTTGTAAATCTAAAATTTTCTGACGCCATTAAAAAAAGAGATGTTTTTTCTAACAAAAATTTTTTGTAAAGGATTTTTTGAAACTATTAAAAATGATGCAATGAAGCAGCAAAAATATAAAAAATTCTGAATTTTTAATAGATTCAAAAAAGATGGTAACGAACAAATACATTTTTTAAAAATGGATGGTATAATTTGGTGAAGGGTAAGAGGGGCATATTTTGGATTGAATCTACTTGAAAAAAAGGAAGTTCAAAAAATTCTTAAAAACCGAGAAATAGAATCTTTAAAATTATTTGAATGAGAAAAAAAGAACTGGTTTATTAAAGAAGAAGATTACAGAATCGAAGGCTTTGAAAATCGAAGGTGAAGTGGCAAAAATGAAGATGAAGAAAAGGAACGCGATGAATGGCTCTTATTTCTTTTTTATATACGAATAAGATTCACTTAAGCTGCTCCGATTCTGATTTTGTAAAGCTTTTTAGCGAAGATATTTTTGATGTTTCTTAAACGCGGATAATGACGCAAGTTTCACAGCAATCAAAAATATGTGTCATCATCTTCAACATTATTATCCAACATGGCCAATAAGCAAAGGCAGATTGTTGGCCCCTGAGGCATTTTTTGGACAATATATTTAACAAATTTTTTGATTACTCATCAAAAAATGATTTGGTTCTTCTTTAGCCAACAAAAAACAAAACTAAATTTTAAAGACCAACAAAAAGGCAAAAAGAATAATTGTTACAAAAATACTGGATTTCTTTTATTTTACAAAATCTCTATGATTCAGAAGAAGAAGAAAAAAAATGACAGAACAAAAATATAGAAGAAGGGGGGATCAAGAAGAAGGAAGGGATAAAAATTAAACAAGTGTTGTCCATCAAAGTCAATGATGGAAAAAAAGAAGACATTGATGATGACAAAAATATGACATAAAAAAGAAGAAAAAATAACAACATGATGATGACTCTAATAATGATGACCACAAAGAAGAGAGAACAGAAACAGAAACATGTTCAAATTTTTTGAACAAATTTTGACTACAGAATTTTAAAGAAAAAGTATCATTTTTGATGGCGCCTTTTTTGTTGCATTTCGCTTCATTTCACTTTTTTTCATTTTTTTGAGGGAATGAAAGTTTCACTTTTGACAAATCGCCACTCTACAATTTTCAAAATTCTCCCTCCCATTTTTAGCAACAGCAAAAAAAGTATTTGTAACTGTTTCAAACACAAACTTCTTTTAAAAATAAAATGAATCTTTTTCTTTGATGACCGATGTACCTGTCTTTTTTTCAAAGTTTTTTCCAAAAAGAATTTGTTTGAATTTTGTTTGAAAAATGCTTGAAAAAAAGAGTTAAAGAAGAAACAACCTTGAAAAAGAAAACAAATATTTTTGTACAGCACAAGTGGCAGCAGCAAAATCACCTTCCAAAAAAGGCCTTTCTATTGATATAAGAGTTTTTTTCTTGTGAGCCATCAGAAATATTATTATTATTATATTTTATTAAAATGGCCTTCAAAAAGCTAAAAATACTTTTTTTCTTTAAAAATTTTTCTAAGACGGCTTCATCAAAAGAAAGAAAGAAAATCAGGACTGCCCCTAAGGCAACCAAAATTTTATAATAAAAACCAACCTCTTGAGAGAGAGAGCAATGGAATAAATAATTAACAAGAAAAAATTTATGCAAATTAAGTTTTTTCTTTAGTTTTTGAAGAAGGCAAATTGTATAATCAAAAATATGAGCGAATACAATTCGAAGTTTTCTCATTTTTTATGACAACAAAAAATGAGAAAGTTTAAATTTTTGGATTTGTTTTTTGATGAATTTTGAAATATTTTTGTTTAAGAAAATACTGTACTCAAAGTAACACTACTACATCGTTTACAGTAGACATTGAAATTAATCACAATATTTTCAAAATCATACAAATACCCTATCAATATCTTGTTCATTTCATCCCAATTACAGTAATTTTTAAACAACAAAGAGAATTTTAAAAAAAATATTACCAAAATAATTGCACTTTTTGCAATGACTTTTAATATTTTTAGATTATAAACTTTAAAACCCAAAACTGTCAAATCTAATTTACTTTAACAAAATTTAAAAAACATGAACTTTTTTAATTTTAATCAAACAACATCGCAATCATGATTCTTCTTTTTTTCAAACAAAAACAAAAAACACAAAATTCCTTCCAACAAAAAAAGTACGAAAGTGTCAATTCAAATTAACAGAAACCCCAGCATTTTTTGAAGCCATCAAAAAAATCAGAATCACTTTTCAAATTTTTTGTCATTTTTAATGACAGCCAAAAAAAGAAGAAAATTGGAATTTTGGCAAAGAAAAATTAAGTCAATCTTGACTTTTATTTATTAAGTGTTTTTGCATTTTTGGGAGAGATTTGCAACAAATAAGGCAAAAACAAGCAAAAAATAAGAAAGACAAAATTAAGTGTTTTTGCGAAATGTCTTTGCGTATTCCTCCTTCTTTCTTCTTCTTTTTTCTTCCAATCCGACACTTCATAATAAAAAAAAGATTACAGGATTAAAGCATATTTTGAACATCTTTTCGAAAATCAAATGAGCTTATTTCTCTTAATTTTTATTTTCAAAGGATCAGCGGGGCGGTAAAAATCTTCTAAAAACAGTCAAAGTACAAATAAATAATAATAAACAAAATTGTAGCTATAAAAAAGAAAATGTCTGATTTTTAAATTCAAATTGGATTTCAGTTTACAAAGAAGACCAAGTGTTTCATTAAAGCAAGATAAATCGGCAATTATTTTGATTCCAAAGTGCAAAGTTTATAAAGAGTCAAAACACGACATGATGCTTTACAGTATACAAGGAAAGCCAAAAATATGAAAAGAAAGAATCCAAAAAGTTTTCGATTTATTGGTCGCTTTTTACAGTGACTACGGTACCAATTCTTCTTGTATTCAAAAACACAAAAAGTAACTATTCTAAATACTATAAAAATAATAGTATTTAGAATAGTTACTTTTGACGGTTTTTTGATTTTTAATAAGGTGCAAAAAATGCGTGGTTCGGACCGATCGGTACCCCGCGTGAACATAAAAAATGTTTGTAATTAAAAAAAGTTTGCAAATTGTAAAATTAATAACTTAAAATAAATAACCCCCCTCAAAATTTAGGAATTCAAAAACGTTTAGAGGCCGAATCGTTTCATACACTTCAGATTCGGTTTCAGCATGTTCGAAAACCTATGAATACGGAAAATAGTCCCAAGATTTCAAATGTTGTCGATTTCACTTATTGAATTTCTAGGCACTTATCGAATGTCTGGGCACTTATCGAATGTCTGGGCATTTATTGAAATTCTGGGCATTTATTAAATGTCTGGGCATTTATTGAATGTCTGGGCACTTATCGAATTTCTGTGCACTTATTGAATTTCTTAGCACTTATCGAATGTCTGGGCATTTATTGAAATTCTGGGCATTTATTAAATATCTAGACACTTATTGAATTTCTAGGCATTTATTAAACATCTAGGCACTTATTGAATTTCTGGGCACTTATCGAATTTCTGTGCACTTATTGAAAGTCTGGGCACTTATCGAATTTCTGTGCACTTATTGAATTTCTTAGCACTTATCGAATGTCTGGGCACTTATTGAAATTCTGGGCATTTATTAAATGTCTGGGCACTTATTGAATTTCTAGGCATTTATTAAACATCTAGGCCCTTATTGAATTTCTGGGCACTTATTGAAATTCTGGGCACTTATTAAGAGACACTCTACGAGGAAATTTAAATCGAGCGGAACCGAGAATTTATAAATGAAATTTGTTGTGGTCCATTCGATAAAACTAAATGAAAATACTTTATTCCGAGAATTTCGGCTCAATCTATATCGTATTTTTGGTTTCGGAGTAATGCAAAGTTACTGTATAGACAAAAATTGCAAAATTCGGGAAAAATTCAAAATTGAACCAATCAATAAGTTTTTTCCCATGATTGTATGGGCATTATACAAAAAAATTTTATCTGACCTGTTATGTCGTAATTTTGGGTACTGTAGTTTTCGACCCCAATGAAAAAATTTGCATATTCCAAGTTCCGACCAAAAAAATTGCATCAAATAGCTTTCTAAAAATATATAGTGATTCTTTAATCGGACTTTTTGTTGAATCACCCTGTATCTCTAAATGTACACAAATTATCTCTAAATGTATATACTTTCCCATGTAAATTTTTTAAATGTATTTTTCAAGTTGTAAATATTTATTTTTTGTCCCGTTCAATTACTTCGATAGTCAGAACGTATAAATAAAACTAAAAACTAAAATGAAACAAATTTTTTCAGTTTTTCTTTAATTTTTTGATTTTTTGAAAAATTATACATTTTTCTGTTAAAAATGGTTTTAGCACGAAGCAAATATGCTCAAACTTTTTTTCTATTCCTTTTTTCCGTCATCATTTTTTTTGATTTGAACGTTGAAGTTAGTCTTTTTGATTCTGAATCTTCTTCTAAAATCTTCTTGAATCATGTCTGGAATGCATTTTTTGATTGGATGTCGAACTGATAATTTCGTAATCCTCGCTTCGGATAAAGCTGCTTTTGCATATGGTGCTGTTAGTGTCTCAAAAGGTTTGTAATCATTTTTTCATCCCTCTTAATTATTCATTTATTTATCTGCTTTCCAATTTCAGATGATAACAAAAATGTCAAACTTGGTGATAAATTATATATGAGCTGCATTGGTGAAGCTGGTGATGTCAACAATTTCAGTGATTGGGCTCAAAGAAATCTCAGCTTGTACAAGATGCGAAATACCTATGAACTTAGTCCTTATGCAACTCATTTTTGGCTCCGTAAATCTATTGCTGAAGCATTACGATCTGAAAATTACTGGCGTGTTGATGTTTTACTTGGTGGCTATGATGATAAGGAAAGCAAGGCTTGGCTTAGCTCAATTGATTATTTGGGAAATGGTATCGCTCAACAGGTATTTCTTTAAGTTTACGATTGCCTTAATAATTTGTTTGTTCTAGAATTATCTCTTCCGTGGTTTCACTGGTCGCTTTTGTTATGCTATTATGGATACTCTCTATCGTCCAGGTATGCTTTCTGCATTCTTTATCTTTCATCAAGTTTAAATACTGTGTTTTTAGATATGACTGTCGAAGAAGCTATGGATGCCGTTAAGCAGTGTATTAAAGAATCCAAGAAAAGATTTGTTGCAAATCTTCCAACGTTTAATGTTCTTGTAATTGATAAAGATGGTACTCATCATGGTGAAGATATTGTTGCTGAATAATTTTTTGTTTATTTATTTTGTCCTTGTAAGCTTTTTGGACTGTAATTTACAAGTTTTTAATAAATATTTTTGATCAAAAAACTGTGTTGCCTATTTATGTTTTTTTGAAAAACTGCATTTAAGGATCGTTTTTCACATGGGGGTTTATCATAGAATTTTATCTTTTAACATTACAAACAAGGCTTCGCTTACGATTACTTTTTTTTTGTTACTATGTAATGCCTTTTGTTTAAAGCAGGGATCACTTATCAAATGCCGTGTTGGATAACTTTGAAGTCAATTTCCAAACAACAAAACAGTTTTAAAGCTCGAAAGATAATTCAATTCTTCACGATAATTCATTGATTTTATTTTGACTTCTGTTAAACTCAAAAAAATATTTAGAATCTGATTTCTAAACAGTAAAAAATTGATGAAAAACGTTTTTTAACCGAAATATAAACTTTATTTTAGTTTGACAACCTTCTGTAGAAATTAAAAAAGTTTTTAACAGTATATCTTTATTTATAAAAAAATAATTAATGTTACAAATATATGTGAAAGCAGAGAGCAGTTTAAAACTTAAATATAGTTATCGTAAATCCCCAGGTCGATCATATAATTCTTTGTCATCTTTTTCTCTTTCATTTGTTGGATAATCAACTACGGTAGTCATAATTGTAAGCAAATAAATAATCGTGTAAAGCATTATTGACACTGTGAAAAAATACTGTATTTAAACACAACAGTAAAAATAGTTACCGTTTAAAGTATATCTTTACATTTTTTGTTCTTTGCTTTTATACAAAAATTTTTTCAATCTTCTTTAAATTTGTAGAAAGATATTATTTTTTGGAAGCTAAAAACAGCTCCACCCAAATTTGTTTAATTTTTGTGTGTTAAGTAATAAAAGAAAACTTTTAGACATTGATCAGATCAAACAAAGAAAAATAAATTGCACCACCAAAATACTGCTGCTAATTTCAACCACCCTTTAGCCCCGATTTTCGGATTATAAAAAAACATGATTAAACAATGTTCGGAAAAAAAGAGTAGACGTTTTTGGGTTGTTGCAGCAGCTTTGTTTATTTTAAAGAAGAAGATTTTTTGCACTTTTCTTAACCGCACTTTTCTTTTCTATCAGTGATAACAGTTGTGTGGTGTTGTTATTTTAACAAACACTAATTTTTCGGATTTTAAATGAATTTAAAATGGTAATTGATAAAAAAAGATTAGGCGTTTCCCCCGGCTTTTCTATTTTTGTTTAAATCTTTTATAATGATTAAAATATTACTGTAGTCAAGTTTTTGGTATGTTTTAGGATTTTGAATTTATCAGTTTTTTTTAAAATGGCTTGTTAAAATTTGCATATCGGCCAAGCATGGTCCGCTAATATTTTGCAGGATTACTGTACTAGCTTATGACGATTAAAATAGGTCTCATTTCAATGGTGAAAAGACATACTGATTCGGTCCCCTGTAAGTCAAATTTTGCATATTTATTAAAATTTTAAGAGCATAATCAATTTTTTTTGTTCCCAAAAAATATGCAGTGGTTGTTTTTCTTGTATTTCTTCTCATTTTCATTTGAGAAAATGCCAATTTATATACTTGACCCAAAAAATGCATGATTGAAGAAAAACAAAAATATCTTGCAAAACTAAAAACCACACTTTAAAAAAAATAAATTTGAAGAAAGAAGTTTGAATTGGCTGTGAAAAAACACAGTTGTGGTTTCTGTGAAAAATCTGAAAATATTTTTTATTAAATTATTTGCAGCTTAGTTGTGTTATTAAATTATATTTATTTTAAATAATTTATTAAACTGATTTTTTAATAATGAAAAATTACGTTCCAAAAAAGGATACTCAACTAGTAAAATTTTTAAAATATTTTCTTATTAAATTTTAATATTACAATTTATAGGAAGAATTTTTACTAAAGTATCCAGAATATGATGGAAGAGGGGTTGTAATTGCAATAATTGATGATGGATTGGATGTTTCGTTGCATGGAATGCAAAAAACAACCACAGGTCTCCCGAAAATTATTGATTGCTTTGATTTTACTGGGAATGGAAATGTTGATACTTCGATTATTAAAGAATTTGAAGGGGGCGACAGGACTTTAATTGGATTAAATGGTCAAAAGTTAAAAGTATGTTTGAAATTCTTAAGAGAATATTAAAAAAGGATACAATTTTAGATTCCAAAAAAATGGAAAAATCCATCGGGTCAATGGCATTTGGGTTGCAAAAATTTGAATGAAATATGCTTTGGGAAATTTAAAGAAAATGTTTGTTTTTAATTTTTACATTTTTTAATACATCTTTTCCAAAACTTTGAATATTAAAAAAATTCAAAAACGATGAATTACAGTAAAAAAATATTTAGGAAGAAAATAAAAAGATAAAATTGGAAATGTTCAAAAATGAATCATGTACCAAAAATACGGTATTAGAATGCATTGTTTGGTTTGATGGTGAAAAATTTCAAGCTTACTGTAGCATTTCTCTTGGAAGTGATGATCTTGAAAGTTCAAAAATTTTAACAAGCTTTCGTGAAAATCAACAATTTAATTTTCTTTTGGAGGATGTTGCATTTTGTGTAACAATTCATGAAAATGGAAATTTATTGGAAGTTAATATTTGTAGCAATGATCATGGAGTGGCTGTTGCACATGCTGCTGCCGCATATTTCCCTGATGAACCTGAAAAAAATGGTGTTGCCCCGGGGGCTCAAATTGTATCCATGAATGTTATGAATTCAACAGATTTTGATATTTCGTTGGAAAAAGCTGTAAGCTTTTAATATTTTATAGAGGGCGAAATCTGATTTTTGGTCGAGGATTTTATTAAACGTCAACAACTTAGGAATATTCATACCATAATAATAAAACTTCCCCGGTGTCCCGAAATATACTATCCAGAAATAGTTCTTTTAAACTCTGCGTTTAAAAATCGAAAACCAAAAATGATTTATTTTTTATTTTTTTCTTTGGCGAAAACTTTTCAAAAGTGGCATATTCCGAATCAGCGTAAAAAACTACGTCTAGTAGGTCAGATAATTAAACATGAAAAAAAAGTATGCGCAAATTCAATTTTTCGTTACTGTAACCAAAAAAATGCAAAAAAGAAAAAAGTGTTTCCTGCCCGTCGCTAAATAAATCCACAAAAATCATTAAGATTTACTCATTTTAAAACCTTTGTATAAAATTAATCAACAGTAAAACGTTTGTCCAAAAATCTGTTCTCCAGAAATCTTTGATTTAAAAACAATCATATAAAGTGTTAAGATTAATGGTACAGTGTCCGATAAAAAGCCGGCCAAATTTCTGCGACCTTATCCTAAACGGGGCCAAAAGCTTATAAAATAAACTGTACTTGAATTTTGAATGGAAATTGTTAGACAAAAAACCCCAAAAATCTAAATCAGTATAATAATTTTTAGCTTTTAAAATGTATTGAAATGAAGATCGATATTGTAACCATTTCTCTTTCGTATAAATTTGGTGGCAAATTTGAAAGTTTAATAAATGAAATGATTGAGAAACATGGAATAATTTTTGTGGCCAGTGCAGGAAATGATGGACCCAGTTATGCATCTTTGCGAAATTGCAAACAATATTACGATGAAAAAATGTTCGTTATTGGTGCTGCATTAACTTCAGAAATGAAACGTGAATTTTATAATGTCCAACAGAGCATCGAAGAAGAAGATGAATCTCCAACACTGTATTTATTTTCATCCCGTGGACCAATGATTGATGGAAGCAGAGGAGTCACATTTATTGCCCCAGGCATTGTCATGGCTTGTTTACCAAAATGGAGATTAAGAAAAAATCGACGGGCTTCGGGAACAAGTTTTTCAGCTCCATTTGTTGCGGGTTCAATTGCATGTTTAATTTCGGGATTAAAAGCAAATTCAATGAAATATTCATCAGAAGAAATTAGAATGGCTATGGCAGATACCGCTGTTTTACCTAAAAATGTTGATAGAATTGGATTTGGATATGGCTTAATTCAAATTAATTCTGCATTTGAATATTTTAAAGATGTTACAAACAATAATAAACATTTATCAAAGATTCAATTATTAATCAATTTTGAAAGCAAATCTGGCATTTTTTTGATAAAAGAAGGTTGGGGAAGTGTGAAAGAATATTTGGCACAACTCAAAATTCCAAGAGATAACGTCATCGAATTAAAACTTGAAGCTGATGGTGATGCAGAAACATGGATTCAGATTCCAAAAACAACCACAAATAATTCATTCAATTTCAAAATTGACACAAAACCTTTAAAAAATGGAAGTTTCAATTATGCTGAAATTCATGGTTTTGATTCTTGCAATCCTTCTTCTTCAATCAAATCATTGTTTTCTTTTCCAATTACTGTAATTTGTCCCGAAGAAATTTCACGACAAAACAAATTTAAGATTCAAAAAGAAATTTGTCTGAAATCAAGAATTCCGAATCGTTTCTTTTTTATTTCACCTTTTAATTTATGCAAAGTTAAAATTACTTCTTTGGAAGAAATTTCAACAGAGATTTGTGTTACACATTCAAGAAAATTAGAACGACAATACCTTACCTTCACTTCAAAAGAACAAAGCCAATTTTGCGCTTTTAAAGTTCGCCAAGACAGTTTTTGTGAAATCAATATCTGCTACAGTAATCTTACAAATGGTGAAATTTCTCCGGACACCTTTAAAGTGAATGTTGAGATTAGTTCTGTATTATCTTTTTAAGGTCAATCAATTGCGGCAAAGATTCGAGATGGAGAAGATGCAGTGATCTCAGATAACTTTGAGGAAGAACAAAAAATTTGTAAATCTTTTTTATTAGTGTAAAACTGTATTTACATGTATCCAAACTTTGTTATATATTTTTATGTAGTACTTTTTCTATTTCATTGGCCTAGGCTTATTGTAGGCAATAGTGTTTCGCTAAATGTTTTTTTTCCTATCAAAACACAAACACTTCATTTCAGCAAGAAAACTCACATCCTCTCGATTCCTCATAAAAACTAATCGAATTAATATTTTACATTACTCAATTTTTTTATGAAATAGCAAAATCTTAGATCTTTTATGAAAATTTTTTATAAATCATTTATAATAAATGTACAAGATTAGTAAAAACTAAAAACTTTTTATTCGATTTTTTAATTTAAAAAAAATTTCAAAAATGTTGAAAGAAATTTTTCCTTACGCGAAATGTTCGCAGCAAATCGTTCGCTCTTCTCTTTTTTTTTGCAATCCTCAAATTTCCTTTTTCCATTTTTCGGTGGCAGGTCAAAAAAATAAAAGTCAAAAAAATAACCGGACAAAAAAATAATTTTCAAAAATGCCGGACAAAAAAATAGCGGATAAAAAAATAACGGACAAAAAAATAACTTTGTACAAAAAGTGTGATAAATTTTGGGTCAATGAAAAATTATGAAGAGTTTATAATTTTTGAACCAAATGTTGCTCAACATATTAGAATGATTCCATCATTAGCATTTTTACCACCTGAACAAGTTGCTTTTGGATTTACAACTCTCTCAACATTGATCCGTCTTAAATTTGAAAATCAATTGGATGCATTATTGGATTATTTCGAAGATAATTATGTTGGTCGATTAAATCCTGATGATTCTCGTCGAACTCCTCCAATTCCTATCGCCCATTGGAATGTTTTTATGCGTGTCGCCAATGATATGCCAAGAACTCCTCGTAATTCTCAAATGGCAAAATATCAACAAATTTCTGCAGATTTACAAAGATATCAACAAGAATTCATGGCTAGAAATACTGCAATGATCCAATTTCTAACTTTATGTGCAAATAACATCAAAATTTAAAAATTTATTTTTTCCACTTTTTGTATGTATAATTATTTTATTTTTTTGTATAAAGTTATTTTTTTGTCCGCTTATTTTATTGACCGTTATTTTTTGTTTTTATATTTTTGTCCATTATTTTTTTGACTTTTATTTTTTTGTCCTAGTACCCATTTTTCGGTCTTCATTTTTTTTTTATTTGAACGTTGAAGTACCTCTTTTGCATTCTGAATCTTCTTCTGAAATCTCTTTGAATCATGTCTGGAATGCACTTTTTGATTGGATGTCGAACTGATAATTTTGTTATCCTCGCTTCTGATAAAGCTGCTTTCGCACATGGAGCTATCAGTGTTTCAAAAGGTTTGTAATCTATTTTTTCACCATCTCTTAATTAGTTATTAATATCTGTTTTTTTATTTTAGATGATAACAAAAATGTCAAACTTGGTGATAAATTATATATGAGCTGCATTGGTGAAGCTGGGGATGTCAACAATTTCAGTGATTGGGCACAAAGAAATCTTAGTTTGTACAAGATGCGAAATTCCTATGAACTTAGTCCTTATGCAACTCATTTTTGGCTCCGTAAATCCATTGCTGAAGCATTACGATCTGAAAATTACTGGCGTGTTGATGTTTTACTTGGTGGCTATGATGATAAGGAAAGCAAGGCATGGCTTAGCTCAATTGATTATTTGGGAAATGGTATCGCTCAACAGGTATTTCTTTAAGTTTACTTTTGCATTAATTATCTTTTTTTTTTAGAATTATTTCTTCCGTGGTTTCACTGGTCGTTTTTGTTATGCTATTATGGATACTCTTTATCGTCCAGGTATGTCTATTATTTGTGTCACGTAAAGTTTAATTCATGTCTTTTTTAGATATGACTGTCGAAGAAGCTATGGATGCCTTTAAGCAGTGTATTAAAGAATCCAAAGAAAGATTTGTTGCAAATCTCCCAACCTTTAATGTTCTTAGAATTGATAAAGATGGAACTCATCATGATGAAGATATTGTTGCTGAAGAAATTAAATTGAAAAAGAATCTCGACAAAAAAGATGAAGAAGAAGATGATGATACTGTTATGGTAAGATTTCCCTTTTTACTTTACTAATATGCAATTTGTCTTTAGCGCCTTCATCAACCCCTTGATGATCTCTTCCACCTTGTGTTTTGGTTTTAAATTTTTTGTTTATTTATTTTGTCCTTGTAAGATTTTTGGACTGTAATTTACAAGTTTTTAATAAATATTTTTGATCAAAAAACTGTGTTGCCTATTTTTGTTTTTATTGAAAAGCTGCATTTAAGGATTGTCGTTCACATGGGGGAATACCGTAGAATTTTGTCTTTTAACATTACAAACAAGGCTTTTCTTACGATTACTTTAATTGTTGTTACTATTTAATGCCTATTGTTTAAAGCAGTGATCATTTATCAAATGCCGTGTCGGATAATTTTGAGGTGAATTTCCAAATAAAGAACAGTTTTAAAGCTTGGAAGATAATACAATTCTTCGTGATAATTCTGTGATTTTTAAAAATTTTAAACCAAAGTACAATTCCTCGCCTCGGCGTTCGAACACTTTTGTCGGCAGGCGTCGGCCGTCGTCGGCAAGAAATGACAGTTGTCGACACGAAAATGCAATTTCTTTCCAACAAAAGAATTTCGAAAAGAAACGAAAGAGAATTTTCTCGCTGCAAATTTGCCGACGACGGCGGATAGACTGTTCGAACGCCGAGGCGAGGGATTGTATAATCAATATTACAGTTTGACAACTTTCTTTAGCGATTACGAAACACAGTTTTCAAGAGAGAAGCAATTTAAAACGTAAATAAAAATATGTAATTATTCTTTGACTTTATTTTGATGTCAATATTTATACTGTAATCGATTCGTTGTCATGTTTTACGATTTTGAGTTTTTTAAATGATTTATAAAAAACATATTTTTTAAAATCATCCTTTATTTATTAAAAATAATTTTAAGGGACAAATATATGTGAAGCAGTTTAAAACGAAAACGAAAATAAAAATATGTATTTATCGTAAATCACCAGGTCGATCATATAATTCTTTGTCATCTTTTTCTCTTTCACTTGTTGGATAATCGATTACGGTAGTCATGATTGTAAGCAAATAAAGAATCGTGTAAAGCATATTTGTTAGTGAAAAATACTATATTTAAACAGAACAGTAAAAATGGTTATCTTTTACAAGTATATTTCTTTACATTTTTTGTGCTTTGCTTTTATACAAAAACTTCTTTGAATTTGTAGAAAGATATTTTTTTGGAAGCCAAAACAGCTCCACCCAAATTTGTTTATTTTAGTGTGTTAAGTAACAAAAAAAAACTTTTAGACATTGATCAGATCAAACAAAGAAAAATAAATTGCACCACCAAAACACTGCTGCTAATTTCAACCACCCTTTAGCCCTGATTTTGGGATTAAAAAAACATGATTAAACAATGTTCGAAAAAAGAAGGTAGACGTTTTTGGGTTGCTGCTGCAGCTTTGTTTATTTTAAAGAAGATTTTTTGCACTTTTCTTAACCGCACTTTTCTTTTCTATCAGTGATAACAGTTGTGTGGTGTTGTTATTTTAACAAACACTAATTTCGGATTTAAAATGAATTTAAAATGGTAATTGATAAAAGATTAGGCGTTCCCCCCAGCTTTTCTAATTTTGTGATTTTTGTTTAATTCTTTTATAATGCTTTAAATATTACTGTAGTCGAGTTTTTTGTTATGTTTTAGGATTTTGAATTTATCTGTTTTTTTAAATGACTTGGCGCAGGCTCAGTACAGTAATCTTACAAATGGTGAAATTTCTCCGGACACCTTTAAAGTGAATGTTGAAATTAGTTCTGTATTATCTTTTAAAGGTGACTCTATTGCGGCAAAGATTCGAGATGCAGTGATCTCAGATAACTTTGAAAAAGAACAAAAAATATCTAAATCTTTTTCATTTGTGTAAAATTGTATTCTCATTTATCCAAAGTTTGTTATATATTTCCATGTTATATTTCAATTCCATTTGCATAGATTACTGTATTCAGTGGTACTTTATTTTGCGTTTTCATTCGGGCTGTACAGATATTACGTCATCATCTTATTCTCGATCTTCATTTCAATACAATAAGCCTAAGCCTAAGCCCTACATCAAAGGCACTTTTTGTCGCACGTCAAAGGCAGCACGGTGTGATACCCCTCCCTCCCTAATGACGTAATATCTGGACAGCCCCATTTCAATGAAAGAATTTAAATCTCCTCGAGGCCTCATAGAAAACTAAACTAACAAAAAAAATTTTAACATAATTTTTCCCTTATGACGTTCTTGTAATATGCGGCAGAGTTCAGAATCTTTGATCTTTTATGAAAATTGTTTTGAAAATTTTAAAAAATTCTGTAAAAGTGCAATACAGTAAAAGATTGGTAGTAATATTCGTTGATGCAATTTTTGTGTGTTTCTCTGACCGTATGTGTTTGTAATGTCAAATGATAAAGACAACAAAATGAAAAATATATATATATTTTATTAACTCATTGCAAATAAATAATTTAAGAGGCTATATGATAAAATGGCATTTGACACATGTATATAAATATATTAAAATATATAAGTTATTAAAATATTACAAAAAAAATGAGGGAAAATGCAGGAAAGGCACTTCTTCAAAAAAAATATTAATAAAAGGCGGCATCCGTTGGTGAATTTCCAAGTGTTAAGACGTCGAAACACTAAAAAAATTTACACGATTACTGTAGGTACTGTAATAACTACAGTAATAAAAAAACATACCATATGGCATACACGAACATTCTTTTGCAAATTATATTTAACAATTGGAATTTGATGTTCTGAACATTTTGCACAAACAAGTCGACCACAATGCCTAAATTTGATTTTACAATTGGTATAATGGAAATAAGATGGTTAATTATTTATTACCTGCAATGATGTTTCCGCATTGTAATTGTAAATTTTGATTCACAATCTGAGCAATATTCTCCTTCTGCCCATTTTGGCTCGGCTTCAAGGTTATCCAAAAGACCAAAAAGTAGTTGCTTTGTTGGGGTATCAATTTTGAAAATTGATTGCCCAGTATGATTCGTTGCGGCCATGCAAGCTAAAAAATTACACGATTATTGTAGCTACGGTAATAACTACACTAATAAATAAACATACCATTATATCGAAGTGCAAGTCGACATAAATCTGCATTCCCATTAATATACGATAAAAGAAACACTAAAAAGAAAACATTTTACTTCACATTTTAAAAACCTTTCACGTGTACTTACTTGTATTACCGTATAAATCTTGAATTTCCAAGGGATACTGTGGAATAATCTCCAAAACAGTTTTAAACATTTCAACAGCTTGTGGCCCAATTGTTATTGCACAAAGATGAAGGATATTTTGTTTTCTACAACAAAAAAATATTTCGATTATTAATAATAATAAAAAAGTGGAAAAATTCTTACTTTTGATTTACAGAAAATGGATCAACATCAGATTCAATTAACAAAACTTTTACAGATTCAACACTTCCTTTTGAAACGGCATAATGAAGAACTAAAAATTAACATGATTACTGTAGGCACGGTAATAACTATAGCAAAATATACCATTATTTCCTTCTGCATCTGGAATATTTGGATTTCCACCATTTTCAATTAAAATTCTAACAAGTTCACTGTGATTTGAGGTAGCAGCAACATGAAGAGGTGTTAATCCATCAATTGTTTGAGCATTAATTTCAGCTCCAGCAAGAATTAAATTTCTCATAATCATTTCATTTCCAACTTCTGCGGCAATATGAAGAGCAGTAGTTTTTTCAACATTTTGAACCGGAATATTTACATCTGTTTGAAGGCCAAGCAAAAATAAAACTGATTCAAAATCATTTGATTTTACAACAGAATGTAAAAGATCTAAAAAAGGTAGGGGTACTGTAACATTTGTGTATGAAAAAAAATCTTACTTTCACCATTTCCATTAACGAATAATGCGGCATGTGGAAGTCTTTTACAAATTGCTTCAGCAGCTTTATTATTCTTTTGGCGCATTGCTAATGCTAATGGAGTTAAACCATATCGATCTCGAACAGATAAATATGAAACATCTGGATGACTGAGAAGAAGATTTAAAGTTGCTTGATCATCATTAATTACAGCAAAATGTGCTAAAATAATTTTTAAGATTACTGTAGGTTGAATTTTGAATTAAAGTATTGCACATATATACGGTTACTGTAGGTTGCAATACTTTGTAATTCTAATAATTCTTCAAAAATTTAAATATTTAAAATTCTCAAACATACCAGCAGTTCGTCCATCAGAATCTTGTGCATCAATTTTGCATTTTGAATTTGCAATTAATGCTGTAATAACATCATTCAAGCACCATTGAACAGATAAATGAAGAGCTGTTTGAAGAAGATCCAAATCAGCTGGAGGTGATTTCCCATCAATGGATTGTCGAACAGCATTTACATCACAACCATTTTTAATCTAAAATATATTTTTTTTATCATTATATTATAAGATCAAAAAATTTTTACCAAAAATGCTGCAGCTTTTTGATCATTTGCATCAACGGCACGAAGGAGTAATGATTCAACGCAGTTTCCTTCAGAATTTACTGATTTTCCTTCCATATCACAACCATTTGCAACGAGTACAGAAGCAGTAGCATAATCATCATTTGATAAAGCCATCCAAATTGGTGGTAGTCCAGTTTCAGGATCAGGTAAATCAAGTTGAGCACCAAGTTTACAAAGTCGATCAACGGTTGAAGTTAAACCATTTTTAACAGCTAAACGAAGACATGAAGCTCCTTCAACTGATGAAACACCGGCATCCGCTTTATTATCCAATAAAAATCGAATAATATCATCACGCTTTGATTCAATTGCTTTAATTAAGATAGGTTTTCCATCTGGAGTACTTTCATTGATATTTGCACCGGAACGAAGGAGCAGCTGTGCAGCAGGAAATTTTGCAGATTCAAGAGCTGCCCAAAATGGCGTTCTTCCAGATCCATCAACAATTGCAAGTGGAAGTCCAAGGGGTGCCGCTTCAAGAATAACTTCTAAAACCTTTGAATCTTTTTGTACCGCTAAATGTAATGGCGTAAGCCCGGAGGAGGTTTCACGAATTGATAAATCTGCCCCAGCTTTGACGAGAAGTTTAAGAATATCAGAGTGTTGTTCGGATAATCCAGAAGATGGAATAACTTTCATCAAATATGTATGAAGTGGAGTAGCATTGGCTGAATTAACAATGTTAACATTTGCTGATTTATTTATAAGAAATTGAATAACTGCAAAATTATCTTCCGCAACAGCTTTATGAAGGAGACTTTGCTTTTCTTTATCGGCCACATTCAAATCTGCTCCATGTTCAACAAGCTTTCCAGCAAATTCAAGATTCTTCTTTTCCAGTAAAGCAAATTCAAGTGGAGTACGGTATCTTGAATCCCGAATATTTACATCAACATTTGTTTGTGAAACCAAAAGATTCAAGAATGGTTTATTTTCTTTTTCGACGGCAACAAAAAGTGGTGTACGTGATTCTTTATCAATTGCATTAATATCAAATTGTTGAATATATTTATCTGCCCATTTTAGAAGATCTGCTGGGGTTTCACTCCCCGCCAAAACATGTAACAATGTTTCACCAGTTTTTCCATTCACATAAGTCATGGATGCACCATTTGAAGCCAAAAATTCACATGCTTCAACATCACCTCTTTCAACAGCTTTAAATACAAAACTTTTGCTATCTTTATCTAGTTTATTTAAATCAGCTTTATGTTCAACAAGTAATTTTGCGATATTTAACTGTCCAGATGAAAGTGCAATATCCAATCTAAAAAAGTAATATGTTACTGTAACAATTCTTAAAACAAAGAGAAATGCTTACGGAAGATTCTGATCATCATCTGGTTCATTTATGAGTTCAGAAAGACGAATATCATTTTCAACAAAATATAAAAACAGGGCATCTTCTCTTTGAAGTTTTATAATTGAACTTAAGACATGTTTTGATCGGCGTTTCAACATTTTATACAGTAATGCAGCATCCATGTCAGCAAAATGTTGTGCTGTAAAATCATTCCATCTTGCGGCAACCAATTCCGCACATTCATCTCGAAGCCTCTCCAAATTCTCTTTTTCGGCGAATTGATAAATCTTTACGCAATTATCAATATCAAGACGACCAATTAAAATATTTTCGCATCTTAAAAAACGTTTCATAAATAGAATTATATTGTTGCAATTGTGAGTTATATTACCGATCTTTTAAAGCAGTAAGTTGATACAAAATAGAATAGCTTAAAACTTCCAAAACAATTGAATCACCATATTTTGTATCAAAATTATCAGAATACATCCATCGAAGAATTATATCTGCAGTTCCATAATTCATATCTAAACATTACATAAAAGTATAGAAACCTCTTGCAACAACAACAATATTTACCTCCCAAATCAAGATTATCAACATCATGTAAATCACCCCAATAATTTGTTCTTGAATAAATAATTAATTTATGAGCTCGAAGTTGCCTTCCATCAACATGAATGGTAATATCACTGCAAAAATTATATTCATGTCCGAACATTTTTGATCAAAACAAAATTCAAAAACTGACCTATATAAATCTTTTTCATACAGCTGACTAACAACCGAAACTAATCTTTGTACAAAATTCGAAGCTGAATCATCATCTTTGATATTATTCTGTTGATCATCCCCACCACCACTTTCAGAAGTTAGCCGTCTGGAAGCCGCTAATAAATCATATCGCCGTTGTAAATCTACATGTTTTGCTTGAAGTTGACTGTATTCTTCTCGCAATAAATCTAAATGACTTCGCATAATTTTTTAATAAAGATATACAAAAAATTATGCTGTGTTAAAACTTTTTTTTCAATGGTCAAACATAAACTTTGGTTTTTTCTTTTCGAGATTTGTTCAGCGGCAACAAAGAAGTTTTTAAAAAATGTTCGTCAAATAAAAATAATCCTGTTTTAAAAATGTTTGAATGCTTTCAATTTTTTCCTGTATGTCCATGATATAAACACCTGCCATAAATTTATTCTTTTACAATATTTCGAGTTAAAATATTCTAAGCAACACATTTGCCATTAGCAATAGGTTCGATTTAAATTTAACATGTTGGTTTTAGAGGCTGTAGCAAAGAAATTTGACAGTAAAATATTGCGTGTGTTAACGTTTGTTAAGCGAAGATATGTCAAGATATGATCGGGAGAAACATCATGTCTTCTTTTATAAAGGGAGATAATAGATCAAGTTAAACGCGGGTTCAACAAAATCTTAATCTCAAACATCCAATGGGTGCCAAAATGTTGTAAAAATTGAAACGGTTTTATTCAGAGCAGAATAAATGGGGTGCGGAGAAAAGATAAAACGTCAGTGAAAAAAAGTTTTTTTACAACAAAGAAACAGAAAATAAAAAACGAGATACAATAATGCTGCAAAAATAAAATGAGATGGTGGGTACGGTAGAATAATAAGAAAGAGAAATTAAAATTGCAGTATATTTTTTTGTAAAAAAGACAAAAACAATAAAAAATTATAAAAGAAAAAATTAAGGCAGACAATTAACGAATTTTATCAAATTATTTCTTCTTTGGATGTTGAGCTGATAAATGTTCTTCAAGTTCTTGATAAACAGTACACGAAAATTGACAAACATCACAGCTATACCGAATTTCAGCACTGCAGAGAGTTTTATTATGCTCTTGAACCAAATGTTGAAGCATATTGAAAGCATACTGCTAAAAAACAACGATAAGATAAGATAATAAATGAAATAATAACAAATACCTTTGTACATATTTGACAGCGACCGCTATCTTTTTTAATTTGAGCTTTTCGTAAAAATTCTTGAGTTACAAGTCCATGTGCCATTACCAAATGCCGTTCAAGGCCATCATAACACCAGAATCGATCTTTGCACCGACTGCATGCAAGTGGTGCACCTTGTGCCATATCAGAAAGGGTTTTGCCTTCAAGCTTTTTGTGAGTATTTTGCATATGATCCAAATAACTCGATAATCTATCCAATGTTAAATCACAAATTTCACAATTCAATTTGATTAACGATGGTCGAGGTACTGCTGCTGCAGCTGGTGCAACTAGAGCTGCCCTTAGAAGAACTGGAGGTCTCTAAAAAATCAATAATTGTATATGAACTATAAATATTATATATGTATCATACCACAGGAGGAGGATTTCTACAAGGAATTGTTGGACGAGTTGCAGGATTCAATGGACGAATTTGAGCCATTACAAGTGGATTATTTTGAATATTTGCTAAAAGAGGTTTAAAAAGATATAATAAAACATTAACAAGCAAAGTTTTAATTTTTACCAAGTTGATCTTGTAATTGCAAATAAACACCAGGATGTTCATTTTTAAGCTTTTCAAGAGCAGCAGGATTGGCATTCAAGCTTTGAATCAATGGCACCAGTTGAGTCATATTCTGTGAAGCAGCGGCAGCAACAGTAGGAAGAACTGGAGGTGGACGAGGACGTGTTGGACGAGAATGCAAAAGTGGTGGTCGAAAAGCTGGTCGAAGAGGTGGAGCACGAACAGTTGGAGCTTGTTTGACTGGTTTTGGAGGTTGTGGCTGAAAAATGGTTATTGAGGTAATTTATCGTAACAGTTCTTAGAAACAACTTACAGGTCTTGCTGGTCTTTGAGCAACCCGAGTTTCGGCTGGGTTTGGTTGTCTTTGAGCAACTCGAGGTTCGACGGTTGGTTTTGTCCAAAGCCATTGATTGACAGCAAGTTCATCGCTTTCAGTTGGATGTAAAATGCGAGGTTTAGCGAGGGCTTGTCGCTTACAATCTTTCAAATGACTATGAAGTTCAAATTTATACTTGAAATCTTCAGTACAAATTGGACAATCCAATCGATTCCAAGGTTCTTCAACCGGTGTTGGGACCATTTCATGTTTATCCATGTAATGTTTACGAATTCGAGCAACATTATTATTAAATTCAGGGCACATTGTACAGGAATACTTCTTGCCATCATAATGAAGAGTCCATTGATGCTTTGAGAATGCAATCAAACTGTCAGTTTTGAAACGGCAAACTCGACAAACATGATATTTTGATTTATATGGAGCATTCTTCTCTTTCAAACTTTGCCATACAGGTTTAAGTTGTTCTGCAACACGTTTATATCCTTCAATATCCTTTGGCATATCCGGTAAATTTCTTGCATGCACAATATCTCCATACGTATATTCTTGAACAAGTTCTTGACCAATTTGTGCAACGACCCGAGTCATTGTTGGAGCAGCAAATTCTCGTCGAAATCGTAACTTTTCTTGTCGTTCTTGTTCTGTTTCTTTAGGCTTTTCATCACCATATAACTTTTGGATAATTCGAGTAAGCAAATGCTCTGGATCATGTTCAATCAACAAATGAACATACTGTAAAAAAGATAACCATATATTCTTAAGATATTACTTAACAAATAACAAACCTGTGAAGGTGGATGTGTGATAGTATTTGGAAGAACAAGTTGTTTACTAATAATTAACCGCCGAACAGAATGTGGATTAGTTAAAACTTCTTGATTAATTGCAGCTAACATAACATCCATAACTTTCCGTCCTAAATCATGTCGGCTTTCAAATTGTGAATGGACATGATCACATACTTGATCAAGCAAAGCTTCATAAGGTGGTTTAGCAGTCATTATTAAAAACGAATAAATATTTTAAAAGCTCTCTGCTTTTTATTCTTTACAAAAACAAAAAATTTTCACCGCTTTACATTTTTATAAAAATTAATTGCGTAGATTTTTTTGTAACGTTCAGTCAACGCACACCCCAAACATCCCACCAAATTTTTTTGAGGTCGTTCCAGAAGCTTCGTTTACGAAGTTATTTTTTTGAGATTTTTGACTGAAGGGGTTCAAAAATGTTAAATTTCGATATGCAAATGTCTTAAAGCAAAAAGGGTTTTATGTTAATTTTTGTGATATCTGAAATTTTCATAGAATTCTGAGTCGTTTTTAGGAAAAAAGACGTTTTTTACTGCCAGACCAGGACTTTTCAAGATGGTGGTTCAACTAATTCTCTTGAAAATATCAAAACTGGCAGTTTTTAACCTTTTCACCCGGGCTGAAAGCTAAGACATTTTTTAAACTTAATTTTTATAGATTTTTTCAGTAATACATGTAAACTTTTTGATTAATAACTCCAAGCATACAATTGAATAAACTTTAATGTTTTTTCAAAAGTTTTTTCGAAAACACTCTAATGTCGTCGGAATTGTTTAAAATTGAATAATTTGTTAGCAAGCTGGAATAAATAAGAAATACAAGATAATTTTGTAAAGATTTTTTAAACTATCTGAGTACGGTGATACACAAAGTGTTGTGCAAAATCTTTCACAGATATCCATTTTGAATGAAAAAACAAAAAAAAATTGGAATTTTTCGACATTTTCAATGATGTGAAGTATTTTGTCCCATTCAAATTTAGCAAAAATATATCAAAATAATGATATATATCATGTCCAAACAGAAGAGGATAACGAGAAACATCAGAAAAAAGAAAACAATAATTTTAAAATTTAGGAAAATACTTCAAAAAATAAACGGTAAAAATATGATGCTCAATTAAAGAGTAAAAGTATAACTACAAATAGAATTAATAGAAGCAAGGACGTCAGCAGCATTTCATTTTGAAAGGACAAACACTATTTCGAGAAGAGTATTCTTTTAATCTTATGCCGATGGCGGTTAAAAACGATTAAAAATCCTGAGGTTAGTTCATCGTATTACAGTAGTATTTGGTTAATGTAATTTCGATTACATTAATTTTTCTTGGTGAAGTAATTTTGATTAGGCAGTTTTTGTAAAATAGATTACAGTAATCTTATCTATCCTATTTTTAGATTACAGATGAAATACGAACAGTGTTGTTGCGCCTCCGCCTCCAGAGGCGAGGAGGCGACTCCGGAGGCGCCTCCGGAGGCGGAGGCGGAGTCGGAGGCACGTGCTCGGAGGCGCCTCCATGTTGTGATTAGTTTTTCATCTGAATATGTAAGAAAAGTGGAATTTTCGGAATTTTGGTGCTTCCAGAAGTGTCATTTCTGGATTCACCACTGTCGAAAATCTTTTAAATGGAAAAATACTGGCATAAAATTTATTTGCCTTTTGTTACATCAAAGTAAAAATTGGACAGTAAATATACTGTAAGCGGCTTTTTCGATTTTAAAACGCATTCTAGGACAAAATCTGGAGGGCCTGGCACAGGCAAAAAATGAATCTTTTTGAAACTTTACCCACGTTTTCGACTATGCTTAACAAGCCCAGATCCAAAGTCTTTTTGGCCAAAAGTGCCGTTTTGGCACTTTTTTGTGCCGTTGAAATTCAAAACGGCATTTTCAGATCTCGGGTGCCGTTGGAGATATTGTCTTAATTTTCTTGGGTATAGGGGTAATCGAGGTCGCTGAATCCGAATTTCGCATTTTCGAGACTTGAATTTCGCGTTGGGACCCAAAAAAATCAAAATTAAAATTTTGCGCCGTTCTCACGCCAATATAAAAAATTTATAGAGGTCGTGAGTACCACCATCGGATTCCCCGTGTTTTTTTGCCCTAGGGGGTCCGGAATAGGGAAAAAACCAGGTGGAAGAAAAACCTTTTAAAAATGGTTAAAAGTGTCCGACTACAGTATTTTGTCATACAAAAAATCGGAAATTTCGTCAAAAACCATTGAATATGTTTGTAATTGATTGGAAATGACTTATAATTGCTAAAAAAAACATTTTTAGAAGCATCCCCAACAGTTTTGGAGGCATTATTGTCGATAAATGCCAAATTGGCATTTCGGTGGCGTATAAAATGCCAAAAAGTTCAAATTTCGTATTTTTCGATATTTACATGTGCAAAGGGGTTCTCAATGATGGGGAATTCGATTCTGTTACTCATTTTTAGAAGTTTTTAACTTTTAGTGCGAAAAACGGTGTTTTTTGATACAAAAATGGCACTGTTGTTACCTGTATAAGACCCTTTACAAAAAACACCGTTTTTCGCACTAAAAGTTAAAAACTTCTAAAAATGAGTAACAGAATCGAATTCCCCATCATTGAGAACCCCTTTGCACATGTAAATATCGAAAAATACGAAATTTGAACTTTTTGGCATTTTATACGCCACCGAAATGCCAATTTGGCATTTATCGACAATAATGCCTCCAAAACTGTTGGGGATGCTTCTAAAAATGTTTTTTTAGCAATTATAAGTCATTTCCAATCAATTACAAACATATTCAATGGTTTTTGACGAAATTTCCGATTTTTTGTATGACAAAATACTGTAGTCGGACACTTTTAACCATTTTTAAAAGGTTTTTCTTCCACCTGGTTTTTTCCCTATTCCGGACCCCCTAGGGCAAAAAAACACGGGGAATCCGATGGTGGTACTCACGACCTCTATAAATTTTTTATATTGGCGTGAGAACGGCGCAAAATTTTAATTTTGATTTTTTTGGGTCCCAACGCGAAATTCAAGTCTCGAAAATGCGAAATTCGGATTCAGCGACCTCGATTACCCCTATACCCAAGAAAATTAAGACAATATCTCCAACGGCACCCGAGATCTGAAAATGCCGTTTTGAATTTCAACGGCACAAAAAAGTGCCAAAACGGCACTTTTGGCCAAAAAGACTTTGGATCTGGGCTTGTTAAGCATAGTCGAAAACGTGGGTAAAGTTTCAAAAAGATTCATTTTTTGCCTGTGCCAGGCTCAATGGGAGACGTACTTTTTTTCTCACAGAATGCGTTTTAAATAAGTAAAAAATATTTTAAATTACCATTTTTTGTCTTTAATTGCTAATAATGTATGAAAACAGTAAAAAAAAATCGATTTCTATTTCTATAACTTGTTTAATGCAAAAAATGGTCCGGAGGCGATTGGGAGGCGACTCCGGAGGCGCCTCCGAGTCGCCTCCGAGGCGGAGGCGGAGTCGGAGGCGACTAAAACAAAAAAGCACAACACTGAATACGAAGACAATAGAGTTCAAGTACCTCTTAATTCATTATTTAATTAAAACAAAGATTGTTGTAATACACGAAAAAGAAACTTCGAAATGTTAAACCCATTTTGAGAAAATAAATGAAATACATGTCTTCAAATATAAGGGTTGTAGAATTCAAATATAAAAGAAGTCAACAAATCCGTGACAATTATTACGAAAGATCAAAGACTTTTGGAACGGGAATTAGAATTATCATTGATAACTTATCAAAAACAAAAAAGCACAACACTATTTGGAGTTAAATGTTATCTTACTTCATACACACAAGAAACATAAGCATAAATAAAGTTGTATTATTAAGATGGTAATAATACAACTTTATATTTCAGATTTAATTCATTTTTACTTCAAGTTGCGTCAACGTTATTAAAAGACACAAACTAAACGTCAAAATTTCACTTTCACCAATCGCATTTTCTTCTTTGTTGAAGGAATTTCAAACAATGTTGAGTCTTGCAACGATTGTTTTTGTTGTACTGTTTCTTTTCCAAATTTTATCTTTTCCTTATCTATCGACTCAGGTAATATTGTCTTGCATTAATGAATGACTCATTAAAAAAAAGTGGTACAAATTTAATAAACACATTAGATAATAATAATTGAAAGGTGTGCCACATACCGTACATACACCCCCAGTTACAGTAATAACAGTATGTATTCAAATTCTTTTGTGTCGCGGAAAAATACTTATTTTCGCGTTTTTATCTTTGTAATTATATAACTTTATAGGTCGTAATTTTCTGGCAAATAATGGCTCAAATTTCTGTTTTATTGAATCAAGCAATAAAATCTTGCAGTCGTCAAAGTTTTGATGAAACAAAGAGAAAAATTGCAGAAATCTGGGAATGTGATGACGAAAGTATTTCATTAGATCGATTGAAGATTTCACTTTTATGTCCTGTGAGTTTTACTAGAATGATGATACTACTGTAATGAATTAAAATATTTCAGATTTCAAAAACTCGAATGACAATTCCTTCTCGTTCAAGAATTTGTTCACATCTTCAATGCTTTGATCTTTCAAATTTTTTGGAAATGACTATAAAAACACCTGATTGGAAATGTCCAATTTGTATAAAAAATGCATGTTTTGAAAATTTAATTATTGATCAGTAAGTTTTAATATTATTCAAGATAGACGATTTCTTACGGTAATCTAATTTTATTTTAGGTTCTTTATGGATTTATTAAAAGCTGTGGATAAAAATGTTGAAGATATTGAATTAATACAAAATGGAAATTGGAAAGTTGATGGAGGTACAAAATCAATTAAACTTGGAATAAAAAAGGATTTTGAAGTTATTACTCTTGATGATTGATGAACTTCAAAAGAATAATAACTATTGTATGACATTTTTTAAATTTTGTTTGTAAATAATAATTAATTTTTTGTATGTATAAAATTTTTGTTATTGTGAAATGCTAAAGATACGGTACTCAGTCATCATTTTATCAAAATCAGATACAAAAAGTACAGATACTTTTTCGAAAATTTACGATAAGGATTTTAAAAAAATTATCAACAAATTAAGATTATAATATATATGGTATATTATAATCTTAATCTGAGAACGGCTAGCCGAATTTGTTTATTTTAAATTTTCTAAAAATTTTTTTAAAAAATTATTTTTTTCGCAAAAATGATAGAAAAGGTGATAAAAAATAAAACACAAGAATAGGTGATAAATTCTTGGACATGTAAAGACTATTTACAAGGGACACTATCAATCATAATATGGATGTTGCTGACGTCGCTGATAATGTTATCGTTGATGAATTTGTTGGAGTTGAAGAAGAAGATCCATTAGAAAAAGCGAAAAAAGAATTTGAAGAAGTTCGGAAGTCTGCTTTCATAAGTCTTTTCTAATCGATCTTCTTCTTTTTTAACTCCAACAATTTTATTAACAATTACATTATCAGAAACATCTTGAACATCCAAATGATTGTCAGCCTTTTTATAAATTTTACAAAACTGATAATGAATGAAATGAAATTAAAAAATTCCACAAATTCGGCGGTAAAATATATAGTTATACGATGTCTCATTAAACGCCCTCTAGCTGAAAAAAAACGTATGCTCTAACTTAGCCTTGGCACAACAAAAAATGAATCTTTTTGAAACTTTACCAATGTTTTCGACTATGCTTAACAAGCCCAGATTTAATGTCGTTTTGATACTTTTTTATGCCATAGGGGTTCAAAACGGGCATTTCTGTATTTCCAATACCCTTGAAGATATGTCGCTAATTTTCCTTAGTATAGGAGTAATCGAGGTCATTGAATCTGAATTTCTCATTTTCCAGACTCGATGTTCGCGATATTCGTGGTTTTCAAAGAAGAGTCGGGTTTTTTGTTACTTATATTAATGAGATGATGTCCTTTATCATGAAATTACAATGATATTCTTTTCCTATCCTTTTTTTCTCTGCCGTTTCAAAAAAATATACAGGTTTTAGGGCATATCATGATGAAAGAAGCATCACAAGTTTTGGCCGCTTTAGTTATAGATTCAATAATCTTACAGCAATCTTTAACATAAAAATAAAAAAGGTTTTATTCAGAGCAGAATAAATAAAGAAAAAAAAAGAAAAACGTCAGTAAAAAACAGTTTTTTACAACAAAGAAAAACCATGAAAGAAACAGAGAAAAAAGAGAGACATAATAATGCTGCAAAATTGAGAAGGTGAGTACAGTAAAATAATAATAGTAATATTAAAACTGCAGTATATTTTTTTGTAAAAAGACAATAAAAGTTATAAAAGAAAAATTAAGGCAGAAAATTATCATATTATTTCTTCTTTGGATGTTGAGTTGATAAATGTTCTTCAAGTTCTTGATAAACAGTACATGAAAATTGACAAACATCACAGCTATACCGAATTTCAGCACTGCAGAGATTTTTATTATGTTCTTGAACCAAATGTTGAAGCATATTGAAAGCATACTGCTAAAAGATTACGGTAGAAAAAATTAAACGACAATAATTGTTGAAATACCTTTTTACAAATTTGGCACCGACCCCCGTCATTCTTATTTTGAGCTTTTCGTAAAAATTCTTGAGTTACAAGTCCATGTGCCATTACCAAATGCCGTTCAAGGCCATCATAACACCAGAATCGATCTTTGCACCGACTGCATGCAAGTGGTGCACCTTGTGCCATATCAGAAAGAGTTTTGCCTTCAAGCTTTTTGTGAGTATTTTGCATATGATCCAAATAACTCGATAATCTATCCAATGTTAAATCACAAATTTCACAATTCAATTTTATTAACGATGGTCGAGGTACTGCTGCTGCAGCTGGTGCAACTGGAGCAGCTCTTGGAAGAACTGGAGCTCTCTGAAAAATTAACAAGAACTAGGGGAATTTCAAATTTATTTATTATTACCACAGAAGGAGGATTTCGAGATGGCATGGTTGGACGAGTTGGAGGATTCATTGTACGAATTTGTGCCATTGCAAGGGGATTATTTCGAATATTTGCTAAAACGTTATAATTAAACATCAAATAGTATGGTTTTAATTTCAGCGCTGCAACACGAAGGGGTGCCATGGCACTTCCTTTAAGCATCAACTTTTCACCTCATTTTTTAATTTTATACTAGATCAAAAGGCATTTTTTAAATTTGTTAGGAAAAGCACCCTTTTAAATATGGTAAAGTTTTGGCACTATTTTGTTCTTACCAAGTTGAGTTTGTAATTGTCGATACACAGATGGATGTTCATTTTTAATTTTTTCAAGGGCAGCAGGATTGGCATTTAAGCTTTGAATTAATGGCATAAGTTGAGTAATATTTTGTGGGACACCTCCAACTGCTGCTGCAGCAACTGAAGGAACTGGAGGACGAGAATGTGAATGTGAGGGGCCACTTGAATGTAAAACTGGGGGTCGAAGAGGTGGAGCAACATGAATAGTTGGGGCTTGTTTGATTGGTTTTGGAGGTTGAGGCTGAAAAATTGGAATAAGTAAAATATTTTAAGATTTTTAGGGAAAAAGTTTACAGGTTTTGGTTGTCTTTGGGCAACCCGAGGTTCAACAGTTGGTTTAGTCCAAAGCCATTGATTGACAGCAAGTTTATCGCTTTCAGTTGGATGTAAAATTCGGCGTTGTGCAAGAGCTTGCCTCTTACAATCTTTTAAATGATTATGAAGTTCACCTTTAAATTTAAAGTCTTCATCACAAATTGGACAATCCAATCGATTCCAAGGTTCTTCAACCGGAGTTGGGACCATTTCATGTTTATCCATGTAATGTTTACGAATTCGCGCAACATTATTATTAAATTCTGGACACATTGTACATGAATACTTTTTGCCATCATAATGAAGAGTCCATTGATGCTTTGAGAATGCAATCAAGCTATCAGTTTTGAAACGGCAAACTCGACAAACATGATATTTTGATTTATATGGAGCATTCTTCTCTTTCAAACTGTGCCATACAGGTTTAAGTTGTTCTGCAACACGTTTATATCCTTCAATATCCTTTGGCATATCCGGTAAATTTCTTGCATGCACAATATCCCCATACGTATATTCTTGAACAAGTTCTTGACCAATTTGTGCAACGACCCGAGTCATTGTTGGAGCAGCAAATTCTCGTCGAAATCGTAACTTTTCTTGCCGTTCTTGTTCTGTTTCTTTAGGCTTTTCATCACCATATAACTTTTGGATAATTCGAGTAAGCAAATGCTCTGGATCATGTTCAATCAACAAATGAACATACTGTAAAGAAGACATAAATTAGTTTAAAGTTATTGGAAGTTTTCTTTAGTTTAGTAGTTTAATAGGCAAATTTTTCTTGTTTTTACTACTACGGTATTTAGTTATTGTGATAGTTTCGTCCAAATTATAATTTTATCATTTAGTCACAACAATTTTTTTATTGTGGAGTATAAAGTAACACAAAAGGAGTGACCAAAAATGTGATGGAACGCATCCAACATTGTTGTAAGATTTTGCAAGGTTATATAGGAGAGAAAAATTTTATGAAAATGATTGTTTTTACAACTAAAGGACTCAATTTTTAAATTAAATTTAAATTTAAAAATATTTTTAAAAACTAAAACACGTTCCCGCTAAATAGAAAAAATACAACTGTCTCTTTTCTACAGTTTGAAGTCAGTTTAACTAGAAATTTGTTTTTGATAAGATCGTGATCAAGATCATTATCACTACGATTCCTTTGAAATATATATTAATGCAATAAAATCTGTTATATTCTCCGAAATATAACATTCGAAAGTTTAATTAGCTCACTAAACTGTTTCATAGCTTCTTTTTTTGTAGGGCAACAAAAATTTGCATATCACTTTAATACAAACTTTAATTATTTTCGAAAACTATTCATGCCCGCTAAACTAAAGAAGGCCCTTTATTTGTGGATTTGTAACATACCTGTGAAGGTGGATGTGTAATAGTATTTGGAAGAACAAGTTGTTTATCAATAATTAATTTTCGAACTGAATGTGGATCATTTAAAACTTCTTGATTAATTGCAGCTAACATAATATCCATAACTTTTCGACCCAAATCCCTTCGACTTTCTACTTGTGAATGTACATGGTCATAAACTTTATCAAGCAAATCATCATATGATGCTATAGCTTTTGGAGATTTTTTAACATCTGATGATGTTCCATTTACTTTATTATTATCGCTTGTACCATTGCTGCTGGCATTATCTTCAATTTTTGCCTTTTTTGAAGGTGGCGGAGAAATTTCTTGAATATCATCATCCAGATCAATGCATTCCACCTCCGTTTTAGATACGGTTGGTAAAGCTTTCTCAATATGCTGCTCCTGAATAGAAGAAGTTTCAGGTTGTTGTGGAAGAAGATCATTATTATTATTAGAAGAAGATCGATCACTTTCAACAGAGATACTTCTTTCATCCTTTAAATAAAATCAATAATTTCTTATTTTTGTGAGTAAATAATAACTTACAGTTAAAGTATGTGGTTGTGATGACAAAGCCATATCTACAACAGCTTGCGTGACCATCATCTAAATTTTTAATAAATTTTGATGATGGAAGTTTAAATATATTTAAATTAAATTTTGTCGACCAGTAATTTATTATTATTATTATTCTGGTGATTTCGACACGTACAATATTAAACAACGAATAAATATTATAAAGCTCTCTCTCTGTTATTTCTTTCTTCTTCTTAACAACAACAGTCGTCACCACTCCACATCTAAAAAAATATATTACAGGCGTAGATTTTTTCTAACGCTCAGTCAACGCGCCCACCCCGTAAACCCCCTCTCCACCACTTTTTTTTAAAAAAAAATTAAATTTCGTTTTGAGAACAGGGAATACAGAGTGAAAAAAATTGGGGGGAAAAAGTTTTACAACGGTAACGACAGACGCACGGACGCATTCCCCCCTCCTCGCCCCCCGAAATTGGGACGGCCCGCAAAATGCCTGCCAGTGTAAAAAGAAGAACTCCGGTCACTCGCTTCTTTCTTCTTTTCCAATTTTTTTTGTCTTCTTTCCAAATATCCGAAAAGAGCGGGTGTGCTAATATTTAAAAAAATTATTTAAAAGGGGGTAAAAAATTAGGCATATATGGGGATCGTAATGCTATAACAATATTTTATCAAAATTCAAAATCCAAAAAAAGAAATTTATCTTTAAAAATTCATATTTTAAAAAATTAATGTTTTGCTTTTGTTTTTAAAAACACGGTTTTGGATTCAGTTAAAAGTACTACTGTTGCGTATTTTGTTGAATTACTGTTAAATGAAGTTTTGGCTCGTTTTGTTAAAAATATAATTTAACTTTATTAAATATCTATTTATTGAAAAAGAAAATAAATAATTTCTAACAAGTTGATCTTTTTTGCAACGTTTTTATTAAATAATGTGAAATCTTTAAAAGAAATTGGTGTAGGAAATCAGCACCGACATGATTACGCACTTGATTTTGAAATATGAAATTAGAAACTTTAAAAATTTAAATTTTAAATAAAAATACACAATTTTCATTCCAACTTTATTTTATCTGAGTTTAAAAAGCAGTGCTTTTTTGATGGTTTTTTTGAAATGATTAACTCGGATTCTGGGATCGAAATACTACCTTGAAAGAGATTTCCCAGTTGATGCATTTTTCGATTTCAAAAAGAATGATTTCGAAATTTCTATTAACTGATGTTCAGAAACTTTCTCTTTTTCAATTGCTATATTTTGAAATAAAATGATGAAACAAGTTTAAATTGAATTTTTTTAAAATTTTTTCATCATTTGTATTTCCAAAATGTAACAATCGAAAAAAGGGACAAATCTTTTTTTATCAAATCTTTTTTAATTACACACTTTTTTGTTCCTTATTTAGAATATCTTATAAGAATCCATAAAAATTTAAATAGATACATATGTTTATTACCAGAATTTATGCATAATATGCATAAATTCTGACATGATAAATGATATTTAAAAAAAGGGCTGCACATTTTGCAACTTTCAGATCTTTAAATTGTTTCAAAAATACAGTAATTTGTTATAGTTATAACATTTCAAAATATGAAATGCATTTTTTGTAAACACGTTTGCACTGGTCAATTTATAAATAAATTTATGTATACCAAAAATAACTTTTAAATTGGCTAAATTTGGAAAAATATGTCGTTAACAAAAACACACATTTTTTTCCTTGATAAAATTTCTACTTCCAATGTGTGAAATTCATCAAGAGATTTTGAAAATATCTAATCGCGATAAATATAATCTTTAAAAAGTATTAGTATTCTTTACAAATTCAAATATCAAGATTTTTTAAGCTTTGAACCATAAAATAATAATGTTAATTTTTTGGTTTCAGCATACCATGATTATTTCTACGAACAGTTATCATTTGCTTTTTAATAAATGTATCCCTTTCAAGACACATAAGATATCTGATGAGACAAAAGTTGATACCGTACTTGATATGAAACATCCCTTAATCCCGATCATATTTTTCATGCATAAAACACACAATTTAAAAGATAAATAAAAATTTTTATTTCAAAACTCTGTGATGTTTTTTACAAATAAAAAGATACAAAAAGAAAATTATTTTTTGGGATTAAAACAATATATAAAAAGCTATTTTAGAAGAAGACAAAAACTAAGAAAAATAAACAAATCAAAAAAGAAATATAAAAATTATTCTATAAAATATAATAAACGAAAGAAGGCAATAAAAAAGAAAATTGTACACCCTCACATAAAATGTTCAAAAAATTTTCTCCGTTCGCTTACAGGAACTGCTAAAGTTTTTCGCATTTCATCCATTGTCAAAGGTTCTGGGGTTGAGATTGGAATAACTGGATTACTGTGGTATCTTGGATCATGACGTCTCGATGCTGGTAACCTTGACAGGCCGCTGCCGGGCTGCGGCCGAAAGCGAACGTCTGATCGAATTGTTGATGGGGACGATGTTGGCGGCTTTGATATCATTGATGGCTCTCGTTGTTCCATTTGTTGTTGCAATTGATTGGGAATATGCTGGACGGCTTCTTGATCGATGGGTACTAAAAAAAGAGAGGGGGTAAAAAAGTCGGTTATTCAAGAATGAAAAATAGACATAAAGCGAAATTATAGAGGACAAACAAGGAACAGAAAAAAAGACAATTCACACACAAATAATTTAGGTTTTAAAGAAGCGGACAACAAAGGTTAGAAGTTTACATATAGATAGGAAAAAAGAGGGTGCTTTGAGTTTTTTAAAAGCTTACCGACGAGAGAAGCCATTTGATTCTGCAAAAACAAGCTCGATTATTTTTTGTGAAAGAAATTTTATGCTTTTGTTAGCGTGCAGCAGCATATTAATTGTTATAAAAAAATGCTTACCTGAATCAAGTGAAGATGAATCAATTTCTAATCGGCGTTCAAGTGCCAAAATTCGAGCTTTTAATTCATCAATTGTAGCTTCTTTTTGACGAAGTTCACGTTGAAGTCGACGATTCTGGAGCGCAATTTCTCTAAAATGCAACAATTTTGAGGTAAATTCCAAAAAAACTTCGACAATACTTACTCTTTCTCAGCTTCATTTTCTTTATTCGCCAAGAGTGTCTGCATTTTCTCATCCATTTGAGAATTCTCAAGACATTTGGCTGAATACATTGCAGACAAATTTGACAGTTCAGCAGTAATTTGTTCAATAACTTTTGATTGTCGATCTCTTGTTGCACTATCAGCTGCAGAATTACTAAGATCATTTGCTTGTTCACGACGAAGCTTTTCAATTGCTGCTTCAAGTTCTTCTTCATGCGCTCTTCTAACAGCATCTAAAGCTAATCGAGTTGCATTCTTTTCATCTTCGAGTTCTTCATAATGCTCATCTTGAAGTTTCTTCAAATCAGAATCAAATTGCCTTCTCAATTCATCAATCGTTTCTTCATAGGAAGTTTTCAATGCAGAAATTCTTTGTTCAGTGGAAGTCTAAAAAAATTTGAAATTCATTGAAAAATTACAGTATCCCCTAAATACTTACATAAACTGTTTGCAATTCTTCTTGAAGCTTTTTACGACCATTTTCTTCATGCTCCACCCGCTCTTTCAATCCTCGAAGTTGTCGTTCAAATTCTAATTTTTGCGCCTCAATTTCATCACTATGATTTGCATGAACATCTTCCAATTCATTTTCCAAATCTTGAATTTCTTTTAATAAATCTTCTGTTGAAGTTCCAGGCATTTCCATCTCTGTCATGGTTTCAGAATCTCGACAATCTGTTGAACGATAATCAATTAAACTGCTGAGCTTTTCGTATGCAGAAACAACTTCAGCAAATGCAGTCTCCATTTTATCAATTGGTTGTTCAATATTTTCATCCAGACCTGCTACAATTCGAATAAGTTTATCAACAGATTGTCGAAGCGAAGCAAATTTGGACGAGTGACTTGAATGTAATACTTTTGAAAGTGCTCCAACTTGAACTTTTAACAGCGAAACAAGACGCTTGCTTACATCCAAATTGCTATAAAAAATACTATTTTTGTTATTCAAAATGGGAAAAAGAGCTTACTAAAAGTATCCAGAAGAATGTTTGTGTGAGATTTTATAATTGCCGGAAGAAGAAACGGAAGTATCAGATGATGGTTCATATTGGCGTCGAAGAATGTCCATTTCAGCTTGCTGCTTTATAACATCTGCTTCAGCAGCAGTTAAACATTTTCGTAAATTTGTTAATTCTTTTGGCTAAAACAATAAATTATGATTATACATAACTTTGTTAAAAAAAAGCAAATGTTGTTAAAAAGGAAGAAATTAGATACTGTAACTATGACACCGTAACAAATTAAATAAATTTAAAAAGTTTAATTTCGACAAACTAAAAATTCTTACATTATTTGAACTGAAAATAGTTCGAAGTCGTTCATTTTCAGCTTTAGTATCATTGAGAAGACCTTTCGTTTCATGGAGTTGATCTCTTAAAGTTTGAACCTAAAAAGATAAACCGATTAACTTTAATCTTCTTCCATATTTTTTGACTTAATATTTTGCCCTCATTTTTTTTAAATTTAAAAAGTTTTAACCTCGCATGAAAAGGACTTTGATAAAGTTGGAAAAGCATGATGAAAAAAGCATCGACATTTTAATGCCATTGGCGGTGCCGTCGAAGACGACATATCTTCATCCATTTTTATTTTAGATGGTCAAAAGAAAATCTCAAAACATAATATTTTAAAAGTTAAACCGGAAATTCGTCTTTTGTTACCACTTAAGCTTTGGGTACAAATTGTTATTACGGTTCTTTTTTCTCTACTTAACGCCTTCAAGAAGTCACAAGAGAAATAGTGAATAAAAAACAAGAACAGTCAGTGATTTTTTTCTTCTATCTTTATCGTTGACGACAATGTTCAAATAATAGTAGAGGAAAAAAGAGTACGACTTTTTTTTGACCAATATGAACAAATTTTTGAAGAGGAAAATTGAGTCTGCGAGAAGAGCAGAATCAATCAAATAAAAAATGATTTACATAAGACGACTTTAGTTAACCGCAACCATGAATGTTATCGTTACAAAAATATAATATTATTATTACGGACGTTAAAATAATATTTTTTTAGGATAGTTGAGGGAAAAACTTTGAACAAAAAATGTTGGAAATTTTATTGTTTTGCTTTTTTAAAAAAGAAAAATTGCTTTTGTTTGTTTTCTATAAAAACAGAATCATTGAATTTTATAAAAGAAAGACGCTCCAAATGAGAAAATGTGAAAATAAATTTTTATTTTTAAAACTTACTCTTGGACTTGGAGTAAAAAATGGATCATCATAGTCAAATGATGACTTTCGATATGATGACGATGAAGACATTGGTGAAACAATTGCAGTAGGATTATGATTTGGATTTAAATGAATTTCTCGATATCGCCTAGCCGTGGCTAGCACCGTTGCTGCTGATGGAAATGTCGCCATCTTTTTTTTGCGATGATTGAAATTTATTAATCAAAACGGCACCAACAAAAAGGTGGAATAAATAATGAGGATTTAAAATCAATTTTTTTTAAATAAAAGATTTTTTCAATCACGGACTTTTAAGAAAAATACATCTGTGTTTAAAAAGGACAACACACACGAGAACAGATGCAAAATCGAAGACGAAGATGCAGAAGAAGGAGAAAGTGAAAGGAGGAAAAAAAGCATCTGTTTTCACGATTTTTTAGACGAAAAAAAGGAGCAGCCAAAAATCGTATTTTTTTATCGTCTTTGATGGGAGAAAAAACTATGAAGCAGAAGAAAAAACATATAATGTGAGTCAAATCAAAGATGAAAAGAAGAAGGCGCACCTTCTTTGAAAAAAGAGGTGAAAACGTGGGGGTGAGTAAGAGCATCAAAGCAGCAAAAACCCAGAGGGAGTAAGTCTTCCAAAATTTTAATTTATTTTTATGAAAAATTTCAAGAATTATTTTATAGAATTAAAATAAAACACAAAAATTTAAAGAGGAAAATTCTTGATTTTTTGTCAGTTTTTAAAGTATTTTAATTGCCTGAGGGGGTTGAATTGGCGCCAAACTCGTATTTATCAAGAAAAAACCATGAAGACTTTTTTATGGTCATTTAATGGGATGACCATTATCATCGGCCTACTGCAGAGCCTTAGGCAATTAATTAATTTCACACAATTATTTGCAAATATGAAAAAAGTAAAAAATTCTTTAAAAACAAATTTACTATATTGGAGACATTTGACTGTTCTTGTTTTTCTTTTTATAAACAAAAAGCAACTAAGCTTATTGAGAGTTTCAACAAAAACAACCAAATGTGTTCTTCAACAAAAAATGGCTTAAATATTGAGAGAAGCTGCGAGTAATGCTTTGTTCAAACAATAAAATATTTGATGCAGTTGTTACTTTTCGGTTTATCAAAGTCCAAATAAGGGTTAAAACCGATAAAAAAGAGAGCAAATAAAAAAAATCAAAACTCACAACTTGTTGTAGCCTTTCTTCCTTTGACAAAGAATCATTCCTTCTTCGATGTACCCGTTCTGATGACTTTTCTTTTATCCGATTTACCGGTGACCGCCTCATTGCTGGTGAAACACTTGCCGTCCGTCGAGATCTTCGACGACGTCGATTTTGTTGTTGCTGAATTATTTCAGTTGCGGAAGGTTGCCGCCTTGATGCCGATAATCTTTCTTGATTTTCAATTCTATTTTGTGATTCAATAATATTTTCAGTTTCTTGTCTGACTGCTGCATTTTCCTGTTCATGAATAGCAGCTTCAAATTCTTCTTCAATTTCCGCTTCAGTACTTGATGATTCTTCATCCATTATTGAGTTGGAATGATGTGATTCGGGGGCGACATAGGCGATATGCTTTCTTCGACGAGTTGAAAGTGAAATAAGGTCAGCGGAATCCGCCTGTGAATGACCATCAATTGAGGCACATGGATCAATGGGATAAGTTGGTGATGGATTAGACATATTTTGTAAAAGAGCTTGTATCCAACTATCACGGATTCCTAAAAGAATAAATTATTGTGATTGAAAAAAGTTATAAAAGAAAAAGTATACCTGGGGTCATGGCAGACAAAATATACCTTGCACGTCGACATTTAATTTCAATACCGTAATTTTTTGCACCTGCAGAAGGATAAACGTTTTCACATTCTGTTAAATCAATATTCAAAGCTGGATCTAGAGTATCTTCTAACCAGATATCTCTAAAAAATTTGTATATTCGTTTAAGACAAACAAATTTTTAAAAGCTGACTTATAAAGAGAAAGCGACAACCCAGCTAAAACTGCCCAATGCTTGATCCATTCATTTTCATTTTTGCCACGAAGGCAGAGCCAACCTTTTCTTAATGTTACAGTGCTTGTATCAATATAAAATCTATTTACAGTTTGTTCAGAATTTGGAAGAGCATCAAAAGTTGGACGTGGAGGCGACGGTGATCGTTGTTTGACAATGATTTCATCTCTTCCCAGTCTATCTCGTTGTTTAATACTTCTCGGAGTTCCATGAAGTTGAAGCTCAGTATTTTGTTCAACATTTCGAGATTCGCTTTCTGATGATTTTATTGATGGTGTACGACTATTTCGACAATTTACCTAAATTTCGAAAATAAAAACGTTACAACATTTTTTCAAGCCTTACTTGAATAACAATAGGATCAAGAGATTGCACAGAATCCATTGCATCTGGAGGTGGTGAAAAAATCATTGAAGAGGAAGTTTCATCAAATTCATCAATTGTTGAAGTTCGAGGATAACTTAATGGACTCATTTGAATTGCATTTTGTTTTGCATAATGCTGCAACACAGTTTGCCATCGCCGAATTTCTTCTGTTGTATCTGCTTTCACATAGATAATAACTGGATGGGGATCAGAAGAATCATCAAACTTTGTGTTTTCATTTTTAAATGCAATTAAAATACTATGTGCATGATTTGTAATTGAATCAGCTTCTGATACTCGAATACAACGATTGAGATCAAGAGTTAATTGAGGGACTGTTTCTGGCTAAAAAAAGTATACTGTATTTTTGAAAGCTATAATAATTTAAAAAAATATTACGTTATCATCAATAGCAAAACGCAATTCTGCATCATCATAAAGTGTAAAAAATCGTCTTTGCCATCTCTTTGTAGAATGTGATGGATGAGAAAAATCTAATCCAACTGGAGCAACATATAAAAACCCGCAGGCAGTAATCTTTCGGGTCATCTAAAAAAACAAAGTAAAATAAAATTTAATAAAAAAATTTTTCATTTAAAATCTGTGAAAGTAAAACACAGATTCTTTCCTTTACAATGAAACCGTGACTGCTTAAAAATTTTTAAAACGAAGACCAACGTCCACATTCACAGACGAGAAAAGAAGATGTAAGCAAGCTTAACGAGTCCGTACAAATTGCAAACAATGCGCAACTGACTACAATTACATAAAAAATGTCTATCAGTATGCTTTATAAAAAACAGATGATTACACTTAAAACTAGTTGGAAACAAAAAATGTTACCGGAAGCACAATAATCTTCTTTGAAAGATAACTAGGGGGATTACTGTATTAAAAAACAAATAATTTATGTGGAAAATCAAAAGAATGCTTGTATTTTTGGGATGATGAATGTACCTATTCGTATAAAAAAAATCAGAATCATTAAAATGAATATCCGCATCAACGATCTCAAAATTGTAAGAAGAGATGAATAAAAAAGACAGATACTAGAATCCATTATAAATATCCGAATGGCTTATTTTTTCTCTCAAATTATTCTGATTTATGAAAAAAAGAAAAAATTCTTTGTCGAAAAATTTCTGATGAAAACTTCAGAGTGCGCAAAAGCACAAAACATAGCGAGGAAAATTTTAAATGCACAAAGAAGATGGAAGAAAAGAAAGAAATCGAAGCCGTTAAAATTATTATTTTTTATTGCTAGAGGGAAAGCTATAACATGAATTTCAAAAGCAAAAAAAAGTATATCCACTCTACAAATGCCAACTGGATATGTTCAAAATTATGATAGAAAAAGAAAGATTTTAAGAAAAAATAGCGGCGTAAATAATAATCATTCTGCCCACGGGAAAAACATTGAATCAAAAAATAAGGGCAAGGCCACAAAACCGCAAAAAGAATGTTTTGATGGCGATAACATTTTTGAGGAGATTTAAATATTCTTTTCTCGCAAATAAATAATTCGTTTTTTATCACAAGAAAAACATTATTTTGATGGTAGAAAAGTAGTTAAAGTATTTTGAAAAAAGGTTAAATTTAAGAAACAAAAATTAAGGTTTATTTATTCGATGTTGAAGAAAAAAAGTAAAAGAGAAAGAAATAAGATAGGTTTCGGAGGGAGATTTTGACCATTTGTGTGACTCCTTTTTTTTCGATGCTGCTACTTTTTTTCGGACGCTTTCTTTTCATCGATCGATAGATCAAATAAAGAAGGGTGGCAAGAATCTACATAAAAAGAGAAAGCAGAAAGGTAAAAAATGAAGAAAGAAAACACAGAAACCATCCAACGTTGGTCAGTTTTATAAAAGGAAAAAAACAGAAAAGAAATGATTCACAACAAAAACAGCTGCTTCATTCCTTTTGCTACAATATTTTCCATCACAAAAATGGCAATCAATTGTGAAACAATCTGAACACAGGATTGAATTTATACATAGAAAAGAGAAAGGAGTCATTTGCATAAAAAGAGTTGCTCCGAAAAATGTCACCGACTAGGACATTTGAAAAAAAAATGTTTTTGTGTCGGAATAAATTAATCAATATGGTGAGGAGAGGAAAAATGAAAAAAGCACATTCAAAAAGGGAGTGAAAGAGCGGAAATATGCGGATTTCCCGAAAAAATGAAATGTGATTGGAATCAAAATAGTTGAGTTTCTCTCTTTCGTTTTTTCTTGCATGTTACCATATATGAGTCTCTCTTCTCTCTCTGTCGTTTTAACATTAAAAAGAAGAAAAAGAGGACAAGGGCAAAGAGTGTGGAACAAATTCAGCGTGAACTCTTTTAAACAAAGTTAAAACTTGCGTCTCTCTTTCTATTGTGTGTTGTGTTACTATAAAAAGAACAAAAAACTGGTTTTAAAATATAAAAAAGGCCATATACATTTTTGTGGTTACTCCTTTTTCTAATTCCACTCTTCTTCTTTGAAGAGTACATTCATAAACAAAGAATGATACTTAATAAAAACTTAAAACAAAACATGAACAAACCTTTGCATTTTCAAGTGCTTCTTCAGAATGACATTCTTTTTGCTGATAACAATTTTGGCATCGAGTTGAACTAAATACATTTGGTGTAAATCTTGTGCATGAGCGGCGAGTGGAGGATAACGCCGCAAGGGTACTGCTGCCATTTGAATTTGGTGGCATTCTAAAAAAGAAAGAGATATAATAACAATAAAAATAATAATAAGAATGTAGATGTAATAAAAAATCAAATTGAAAAAAAGCGAAACGAAAGCGAAAAAAGATATATAATTTAATTGACGGAGAAGCAAAAAAAGCAAGAAAAAGACTGTCAAAAAATGATCGGATACAACACGAAAGCTTTAAATCTAATGATGTTGGTCGGGGGAGCTGAAGCTTCTGTCAAAAATTAGTAAAGAAAAAAAGTCGACGAAGTTGTCATTAACAGTTTTTCATCGCTTAAAAATTCTTAAGGGGAAAAATTAAGAACAATCAACATCGAAAAAGACACAAAAAAATGCGTGTGTGTATAAAAATAATTCTAATGAGTTTCACAAACAATCCAACAACAACAAAAAATAAACAAACACAAAAGACAAAAAAAAAACGTTCGACATTAGCTCACAAAAATGCTGCTGCTTACATGCTTACATCAGAAAAAGATTATCTCTCATTGTAAATTTTGTGTAAGTAAATCAATTGATTTTTTTAATTTATTTAATCAAAAGGAAAAAATTTATTTTAAAAGGAGTACATAAAATATAGTGTCATATTTCAATCACACTTTTTTGATCTCTCTAAATCAAAAAAAGGAGAAAGAAAATGCCAATGGTCAAAAGAGAAAGGAAAAGCTAAAAAAATATGTCCAATTTTTTCAAAACAGCTGCTGGCAGATTTTTATTAAAAAGAGAAGACAGAATTCTTCTGCAGAAGCAACAAAAAATCTGTGTTCTTTTTTCTCTTCTCCAACTATTTAAGTTAAACAAGAATAGAATATATATATTTGGGGGGAAAAAAGTTAAAAGCAAAAAGTTTCAACGCGCAATTTTGGACAAAAGCCGAAGAAAGCACTTGGAAGCTGCAGCAGTAGAATGGAAAAAAAAGAAGGATGGAAAAGCATTTTTTCCCTCGCAAAAAAATCTATCTTTTGAGTGACCACCAACCACGACCATCATCATCAATGAAAGGAAAAAGTCGCCAACACACGAAAAGCCACTCCCGCAAATAATCGAAGCTTTCAAGTGTTGGAAAAGAAAGAAAAAGAGAAGGGGGAATAAATATTAGAAAGAGATTTACCGAATCCCGCGCAAGCAAGCAAGTGCAGCAAGCAAGTAAGTCATTATTATTATTTTCTCGTCAGTCAGTCACCCCCAACAACGATGTCTGAATAATAATTGACTAACTTGCTTGCTTCTTCTGTCTTTCATTATGAATTATTATTATTACTTGATCCATTATGATTATATGTATTCAAGAGTAGTAAATCATCATCCACATGAGAAGCAATAACTTACAACAAACATTACTGGGTAAAAGTAAAAAAAAATTAAAAGTGAGAAAAAGTATAATTTTGAAAAAAAACATGTAAAAAATCCGGCGCAACAAAAAAAGGAGATCCCGAAAAAATGGTGGGAGGAAGAAAAAAAAGTAAACAAGAAAAAAATAAAGAAAAGATCGGTTTGAGTGAAATTTTTAAAGATAAGCACCCCAAAAAAATATTAGAATAATGCCAGAGGGGATTTTAGTTGCTGTAGAGAATAGAGAGGGATTTACGGATTATCAAAAATAATAAAAAACGTGTTCAATATTTTTGTGTTATTATTTTTAGTGAGTGAGTGATTCTGAATAATAACAACCAAAAACGGAAACAATAATAAAAATATTAATAATGTTGGAGGGAGGGAAAAAATATAATGGATCAAAAAAGTTCTTTTTTTATGGGAGAAAAATGTGTTATTATTATTGAGTTGGAAATTTGGAATGAAATGATTGACTGACCACTGCCATCACACAAAAATAAAAATATGTGCAGCAGCAGCAACAGCCAGCCAGTCAGCCATTAAGTACATTACATTGGTCACTAAACTCTTTTTCAATTGAAATTGCACTTTGAATTGAAACTGAAACATCAATGAGGATATTATTATTATTGGGGAGGATATCCTCCTTTTCATTCCGGAAACGGCAAAAAGCGATTAAAGTTTTAAATTTTATATTATTTTGCTGGCTCAATAATGCGTAAAATAAAGTCGATTACCAAAAAACGTATAGAAAAAAAGAGCCGGTTCAAGGTATTATTATTACTAAAAAAAGTAATGGTTTCATCTTTAATTTTTTTTACAACGGAAAAAAAAACGTGAATCAGGTCAGAAGTGGCCAGCAGCATCTTTGTTGTTGCTGCTGCACTCGAGAGAGAACCATCACCAATGATGGCCGCTTTCTCTTGAATGCTAGCATGCTGCTGCTGCTGCAAACATGGCGGTCGCTACTATCTATCATCAGCAACATCATCGTCACCATCATCAACATGGACAAAAAAATATGAAAAAAAGTGTAGACACAAAAAAATCATAATAATCAACAAAGAAGAAAAAGCAAATGCAAAAAAACCAAAGACGGAAAAGTTCAAGAAAAAAATAAATATTTGTAACAAAGTCTGTCACAACCAAAGAAAGACAGAAAAAAAAACGTAAACCGTCTTTTTTTGCCTAAAAAATCGAAGATACTTTTTAAAAGGTAGATACAAATCTTTCTTGACCATCTCCCATACATGCATACATGGGTCCAATATAAGGAGGAAAAAGGACATTGAAAAATTTTCATATCTCATTTTTGCCATCAACATCAACATGATGATCATCATTATTCTTATTAGTCTTATAACCTTCTCCCTCATCATTTTTTTGTCCTATCTCTCATTAAAGAAAATCGGCGGCATTAGTGCTTGACAAATATTTTGGGCATCTTGCACTTGAAGTTGTTGTTGTAAAACCCAAAGAAAGCAAATGAATGAAATGACCAGTAGACTTGTAAAAATAATCAAAGTAGCTTCCGATCGTTATCAGTCAATCAGAAGAAAAAAATAAAGAAATGTAAACGAACGGAAAAAAAAGATTGAAACGTTTTTAAAAACGTCTCAGTTTTTTCTCAAAAAACCAATAAAACAAAATCGTCACTTTTTTTCATCTTCTTCAAAGTTTTTTTATTTGTTAAACTTTATTTTTTTCTGGGGGATAAAATTTCATCAAAGAAAAAGTTTTTTTAAAGACATTTGCCAGGGACAAAAATAATCTTTTTTAGGGATGTCCACAATGCTTAAAATGTTCAAAAAATGTTCAAAAGCAAAAATTTAAAAAAAAGATTGATTTCTATAAAAAAACACTTTAAAAGTTTTTGCTTTTGAAATATTACGAAAATAGAATACAGGGCACTTTCTTTTTGATATTTTTGGGGCTGTTATCATCATCGTCTTGAAAAGGCGAGAAAAAAGGAAGAAAAGGGGGACGGCGTTCGTGGGAAAAAATAGAAATTCAGCTGCAGAAAAAAACATACGAAAGAAAGTGAGACTTTTCTTCAATTCATTTTTTAAAAAGGCAGTCAATATAAAAAGTAAAATAAATATAGATAAAAATAAGAAAAAGAATATCTCATTTATAGTTAAATAAACGTTGATCTCAATTTTTTACCGTTTAACAACTCGGTTTCCAGACCGTATCGTGTCAGACTTTTCATAAGGAATTTTGACCCCTAATAATCGGCATTTTTCTTTTATCTTTTGTAATGACCAGTGCCATTGAGAGTTCATTCCAGAATCAGGGTCACATTTATCATGTTTCATTCAAAAATGACATCCTAAAAATTTAGGATGAATTTAGCATAAAAACTCTAAACAGAATATCAGCTTAAAATTTTAAATTTAAATCTGGCAACCAAGAAATGTTAAAAAATAATCATGTCAACGATATGGAAGGATTTTTACTTTACGGAAGTATTATTTCACCACTTTTATCTTCGCCGCCTCTTCCTCCAAAAAGGGTCAATGAAATGTTTTTTTTATTGAATAACACTGTTATATTTTTCTGAAATGATAAAAAATTTATCAGCTGCTGTTTTTCGCTCTTTCTTCTTTTTTTGCAGAAAGTTGAAAAATTTTTAATGAAATCAAACAATAAAAAAACAAAATACTTTTTTTTATCAATGAAAAACGAAAAATATGATCCAAGTTTTTTTATGAGGCTCCATAAAAGACGTAAACTTTTAAAACATTTGTTTTTTTGGCAGTAAAAAAAAGGAAGAAGCTTTTTAAAAAAAAACACAAACAATACATTTTTCTTTAAAAGTGAGTCATTTTTAACAGATCAAAAAAAAAATAATAATGAGAAAAGTTTTGGGGGAAAAACAGGTGTAGTTTCTTTTATACATTTGAAAATGAAGCTGAAAAACAAATTTTTTAAAAGAAAAAATTGCGGTGAATAAGCTAATTAAAGTTTCTTTTCCTTTTTTTTGTCATAAATCACACAAAAAAGGTTCTTCGATGCCAACACCACCATCAACAATAACAGATGACTCAACTCAAAAATTTATGTTGTGTTGGTCAACAGAACAGAAACTTTTCGAAAAATTGATGGGTGTGTGATAAAGTAAGGATGTACCATGACATTAGTGGTTTAAAACGCAAAATAAACGTTGATCTCAGTTCGTGAGTACACGAAAAACCGCTAACTTCAGAAGGCCGGATTCTGGAGAAAACTCCAAACGCTCAAAAATCCCTTTTGGGGTTTTCATACCTATAAGAGTACTATCAATTCTACATATAACCTTTGAAATCCCAGGGTAATGCTGTTGCAACGTATCAACCTCTTGATTACGCCGGTCCAACTCCTCCATGTTATACGGATTGTAATTTTTGGAATGAATCTGATGCTTTTGCAAATCAAACTCTTGCTGATGATCGATCTGTTATTCTTAAATCTGCAACTGGTTCTGAAAAAATTGTCGCCGTATGTTTTGCTTTTTGGGCACTTCTTCAGTTTACTTTCCCCCTTTCCTATTTTGTTCTTTAATTTTTAAAAAATTTGCGTAAAACATGCACGATTTTGTTAGATTTCTTTTTTTGCTGTGTTTTTTCGTTCAAATTTTTGAAAAGTAAAAAACAAAAAAGGATGGTAGTAAACTAAAGAAGTACCGTTTTTTGCTGTTTTCCTTTAATTTTGAAGATTTTCTAGGTCGGTCGAAAGATTGTTGAATTTCTTCGGGATAATCGACATGTAAAAGTTCTCGTTGGTCTTCCATCAAAACTTTCTGTAAAAAGTGTAGCACCATGGTTATTCAGCAATGATGAAAACGTCGGTTATCTTACTGCTGATGATGCACTTTATGAACATCATCCTAAAGTTATTTTTGCTTCATATGGAATGGTGCTGCATATTTTGTCCCAAGCAAATCAAAATTTTACTCATTTTATTTTATTATTATGATCCTATAGCAAATCTAGCAGTTGAAAAAGCCATGGATTCACGTCTCAAAGTTATCGTCATGTCTGCCACTATTGATGAAGATCTTCGAAACAGATTGCTAGAATATTTTAGTGATCCCCATCTTTATGAATCACATGCTGATCCTTATTATGAAATTCATGTTGTCGATCATAATTTTCAACCTTTACCTGATGCTGAACCAATTGAACCCGAAAAATTGCTTCCTGAAGCTGAAGTTGCTGTAATGGCTGTAAATGCAATCGAAAAATATGTTAACGACGGTTACAATGCTTTGATTCAAGATGGACCAAGATTAAATATTGTTGTTGTATGCGCTGGAATGACTCAGATTAAAGCAATTTGTGAACGTATTCAAACCCGGTCTCCCGGTAATCCTGAACTTGCAAACTATCGTGTTGTCTTTATTCATCGTAATGAAGATTGGGATCTTCGTGAATTGGATCCTTCACAGCAATTTAAAATTGTAAGTGACTGTTTTTGTGCTTGCCCTTTTAATGTTGTTTTTAGTTTGTTCTTACTGAAGTTGATGGTGCAAATATTCCTCACGTCGGATTTGTTGTTGATACTAATATGCATAAGAAGCGTCCAAAATTCAGTGTTGTTGGAAATTACAAGCTTGAACTTTTACATGGTGATCGAAGTACAGTGATGCAAAGAAAAGGCCGTACTGGAAGAACTCATCCTGGATATTGTTTGATTTATTTTTTGAATGAAAATGTGTTTCATCTGAACATTCATGATTCTGATTTAAATTGAAATTGGAGAATTGTACATTTTTATCAGAAAATGACTTGTTCTTCACTTAAAACTTCTCTTTCGTCTTGAAAAAACAATCTTTTGTTGTCATCTGAAAATTTTAATTCTTTTTTTCTGATTACAGCATAAAAATGAAAAAAGTTTTAAAAATTTGTGACATTTTAAAATTCAAACTCGATAAAATTGGTTTCATTAAAAGTGCTGAAGCCGCTTAAAAATTTTCAGAGTTTGTATAAGCAAATATCAATTTTCGATGAACTCCTCCTAAAAAGTGCATTCAGAGAAACAAAAGGTCGCCATTTGCCATTCTTTTTTTTATGGGTTTTTTTTGTTAGATGGGTTGTAACATTCGATATCGTTGATCTTTAATGAAGAAAAAACAACGATTCATTTTGCTGTTTTTTTGTTTAGTTATGTGAGAAAATGAAAAAGCAAAATGGCTGCGCAAATTTTGGTTCATTTATTTGTCTTTCACTTTTAGGTTTTTTATTTTTTTGGAAAATTAAATCTACCAGAATATCCGAAAAATTAGTTATTTTTTTGTTAAAACAGCTTCTTAATTTTTTAAACTTAGATATATTATTGATTTTTAAATGCGGCATTTGAGGACGGGCAAAGGGTGGTCTGTTTAATTTTAACATCTTCTTTATTAATAGCCATTTTTTTAATTTGATGATTTCGTAATATTTATATTCGTGCCAATTCTCCTTTGAGCTCTGATTCATTGTTTCTAATATAAATTATTTCAGTTCTTAAGTTTTGGACAAAATTTCTTTTAATATTTTAAACTACAACAATCATTTAACAATGACTTCGTCAATTCGTGATCAAATTGTACGGGTTCAATGTGTGGATTCATCGATTCTAATTAGTCATTTCAAAATTAATACAAAGAAATGTATCAATCGTCATTTTCTTTCATGCAATGCCAAAAATGTCTCTGAAATTCAACAATTTATTGATCAACAACTTCCATCAAAAATTTGCGTTACTCACACGAAAGCAATCGTATTTTCATTTATAGAATCTGAGTTTTCATGCTTCATTGATGCATATAAATTTCATCTAAAATGCCGTGAATTTTGTCAAAGTCATGGAATTTATGCATATTTTCCAAATGAACATACATTACAAGCATTTTCATGCCTTTCAAACACAAAAATTTTGCTTCAAAATGGTCAAAAGGTTACTGTAATCTACCTCGTTGAAGACTTTTCAAGTCTTACTGGAACAACATTAATTCGAAAACAAAATCAATATGAAATTAATAAATTTCATACATCTAAAAACATTGAATTTACCCAAAAATGGAAAGATGAATTTATGAAAAATGAAAAACCTTCAAAAGTTATTCTTGTTCGACAAAAAATTGAAGATTTTGATGCAAAAATTGGAAAACTCAAAGATTTATTTAAGACTAAAAACTGCATTGTTTTATCTCAATTAAATCATGAAATTTTTGAGCGATCAATTGTGGACAAAGTTTTGCATGTAATGGGCGAAAAGGCTTCTGAATATGAAGTAACGAATATCAATCAAAATTATTTTGGTGTTTGGACTGATAGTGGAGTGGTTTTTACGGCAGTTTTTGGTGATTGTTTACCATTTGAAGAAACAAATATTCTAAAAGTTGATGAAGAAAATATTATTATGGTTAGTTGCCTCGAGAAATCAACATTTTTTATTGAGAAAACGAATGCCAAAATGTTTCACATTTGTTCGGTTTGATATGGTATCCATAAAATTATATTGCCACCTACTTATAATCTCTGCTTCCAGTTGTACTAATTACAGTGATCAATTTTTTAGCTTTTTGCCAGATTCAAGACTGCAACTCATTCTCAAGAAGTTTTGCATTGCTACAAATTGTATACGCCTGAAAAGCATGAAGTCAAAGTTACTCTCAAAATTGACGAAAATGCCTTTTATGAATTCAAAGTTGAAACAATTGATCCAAAATGGAATGATAAACTTAAAGATTGTATTGATGTTTTTAATGGAAAAAATATCAATGAAGAATTGAATGAAATTCAACTCAAAAATAAAGCTTCTAAAGAAAAGCCTTCTAAATTTTCAAAAGTTCGAATGATTTTTGATAAACAAAATTTTATAGTCACCGTTGGAGATGGCAAAAAGATGGAAGTTCTTAAAGATGTCGATGGTAAGTTATTATTTGTCATACTGTATGTGGTGGTAATAAAACAATTTTTTAGGAAATGAAAAAATTCCGATTTATATTTCATTTGGTGAAAAGAAACCAAAGTTTGGAAATATTGCAAAAGAATTTTATAAAACAAAACCAAAATTTGTTGTTTTTGGTAAGCTAATAAAATTGAGATACTGTATTTAATTACAGTATCCTTTTTAAGATCTTATCAAACTTTGCTCTATTTCAAATGCTGATGTAATGAGTCCAAAATGGGGATTAAAACTTGAAAAAGAAGATGAAGCTATAATGGTTGCAATGGATACTGTAGAAGGTGAAAAATATTCAAGCGTTGAATTTTTGTTAGCTTTGATTCTCAAACATGGTCTTCATCTTGCTAAAACAAAAATTGAAAAGAAAATTGATGAAATTGAAATTGGATTTGATGGTTTTGTTCCAAATGAAATTTTAAAGAAGAATTTTGTTGAAGCTGGAAAACTCAAAAAAGTTGGTATTAAGTTCTGTTAAATTTTGAATTTTTTTGGATTTAGTATGCTCTTTTTATTGTTTTACTATTTTTATGAAAAATTTCTTTACTACGACAATAAATGTTGAGAACGATGCGTTGAATAATGTATTAATGATCTTTACAACATTTGTTTTTTAAAATTAACACAAACTCCAAAAAAAAGAAAACTGTTTATAATAAAATTATTTTAATTAACGAAAAAGAACTAATAGTTTTAAATAAATAACACTAAAATTAATAGAAGTTGTTTAAAAAACACATTTAGAGAAAAGGTACTAAATAAATATACTGTAGACGGGATAAACTAAAAACGAGTACAAACTGCTGACATAATCTAACCAGGAATTTTGACGAAATTTGGCATCCAATAAACAAGAGTTTGACTTCCAGGAAATTTGATACTTCGAGGCGACATAATATGTCGACTATCAACATCTGAAAAGCCATAGCTTTCACCAAGATCCCCAGTCATGAGAGTTTTTCCATTGAAGCGATGAATCTTTGACCTTGAAAGAAAAGAGATATCAAATTTTTGTATTTTGTATGTATTTGACATTTCAAAGTTTTCTTACTTTAAGTGATAAAATTTAGATTTAAAACGTTTTCATTGTTAATTTTTCACATATTATCAATTAATGAATTTTAATCAATAATTGACAAAAAATGCTTTAAGTGTATTTTTGCGTCAAATGTACCGTAGAAAACGTTGTCTCAAGTGTGTCACTCGAAAAAAAAACAAATGTTTATTTTTGTTTTTTGTAAAATAACATTGATCAAAAAGTGTTAAAACTTTTTTTATGTAACATTTTTTTGTTCTTTTTTTGCTTCCGTTAAAAAAATTTGAAGAAGCAGCAGCAATCGAAAAAATATTGAAGCCTCGTCTTTTTTGACGAAGAAGAAGAAGAGTTTGGCAAATATAATACAAAAACATAACAGTGGAAAAACAAAGAAGTAAAGAGTGTTTCATTTTCTGCGCAACGGTTTTTAAATATGAGCCATCTTCCTTCTTTCTTTTTTTATTCTGCTTCATCATTCATTCATCGATGATGGAGGTGAGTTACGGCTACTGTTTTGTTTTCATCGACGTTCGTTCGTTCACTTTCGACTTTGGTTCAATCTTCGACTTTCAACGTATATATTTATTTATTTGGCTTCGAACTCATCAATATAAAAAAAATTATTCATCATCATCAAAATACTAGAGAAAAATATAAATAAACAACAAAAAAAATCGAGAGAGTGAGAGAAAATTTATTACCAAAAAAAGATGCAAACCCATACTTTTTGTTGTTGGAAGCTGCAACTATTTTGAATTTGGCTGCTGCTACCTTCTTTTTTTGATTATTGACTTTGAACAAAAAAAATTAGTTTTTTTTCAAACAAGCATCATCCAAAAAAATGCATAAGTCTCAATGAATGTTTTTTTGCTTGCTTACGTCTTTTTCGTTTTCGTTATTGTTGTTCTTGTTAGCGGTGGCTTCAAGAGGACACAAAAAAGAAGAAACAGAAGGTGAGAGGCAGCAGCGATCGCCAAAGGTCAATACAAATTTTTGTTGATTTTTTTTCTTGTGATTCGTCTTTTTTTCTTTTCTATTATTTTTAGTTCTTTTTGTTGCTTTTTTGCTTGATTGCGCAACCAAAAAAGAATACAATTGTTTGTTGCTGCTTCTCCCCCTGCGGGCTAACTACATTATCATTGTCGGCGACACATGCAACAACTTCAAGCAGCAACAAATTTGTGCAACAGAAGCAAAAACAACAACACAAAAAACAGAAGCCTGCAATATTATATTATATATAGCAATGACAGAACAAAAATCATAGAAAAAAGAGAGAAACAAAAAAATAAACCACCTCGTCGAAAAACTATTCTCCTCTTATATCTCTATTTCGGTCAAAACTGTGTTGTTTTTTTTTCTTTTGCTTTTTGGTTTTCGGGAAAGAAATTCTCCTTCTTTTCTCCCCTTTGCTTCTGTTGCACCCAAAAAATTTCTTTGAATGAATATTTTTTGATTAAAAATTATTGTTTCAGGATGGAATTTCTCTATTTTTTTGGTGTTCTAAAATCAAAGAAGAAAAAAGATTGATGGATTTTTCACGCTCATTTTTTGATGTTTAATAAATTCCTACGTTTTTCCAATATCTTTTTTTTGAAACCGATTATCCGTGATTTTTTTTTGACAAACGCCGGAACGGCGGGCGCCCACTTTTTTCTTCTATCTTTTTTTCTTCCTTCAACGGTTTCAGATAATTTTTACGCAAAAAAAATTATTAAAAAAGAAAAACGGAATCGTAAAATTTGATTTTAAAAACTTTTTTTGTTTTATCCCTCTTTTTTAAATTTTCGTAAAAATATGAAAATGTGCAGATTTTTTTTATTCGAATTTTTTGACCTTCGTTGACCTCAATTGACCGATGACCTTCACGTGTTCGTTTTTAAAACTTGTTTATTTGTTTTGAAAATATTTTAAGCTGTTTTTTATGTCAAACTGAAAGCATTGTTTTAAAAATGTAATTTTCTTAACTTTTTTTGACTCCACGATCGAGAAGTCAGAATCCTTCAAAAGATCAAAGAAGAAATGCCGTTTTTTTGAATTGTGTGAAATATACATATTTTTTGACTCCGATCCCCTTTGTTTTTCGGAAATGTGCCTTGTTTAGTACTGATTTTTTAACATTTTATATTTGCATAACTATTGGATTTTTTACCTTCAGATTTAATTATAAATTTGTTGATGACCTTTTTAATTTTCAAATCCGATCAAGGACAATGCAACCTGATGCAAAAAAACACTTTGTTTTTCTTTTAAATTTCCTAAACTTTTGACCATCAATTTTTCCTTCATCCTTCTTTTTTTGATTCTTTGAAATTTCTGTTTTGACGTGTTTATTAAAAACTTTTTTTGAAACAAACGTGACAAATTTATTTGTTAATTTTATTTTTGTCTTCTGTTTTTGCTTCATCTCCAATAAAATAATAAAAGTTATATAATTTTTATTTATTTTTATTTTTTGAAGCTGTCATTTTTATACTTTATTTGGCGAGCATTTTTGAAAACTTTTTTCTTTTTAAATTTTTACGAAATTTATAAAATTCTTTTTTTTGGCTAAAGTGGAGATCGAAAATTTAAGCTTTGAGCCGTTTTTCAAGTGATCGGATTTTGTGTTCCTTTTGCTTACTAATAATTTTTAACCTAAAACAAGTCAAAAACTTGATTCGTTTATATTTTCTTGAATGCCATTTACAGTATCATGGTACTTAAATTTATTTGAAGTTTTTCAGCTCTTGATGGTGGAATTTTTGGATTAGCATTATTTTTTTTCAACCCTGCTTTTCCATCTTTTACCATCCAAAGAAAAAAAAGAAGAATCTTGAAGTTGTCCCCCCAAAAATGGTGCACCGATATGGTGCAATCAAAATTATTCCTGCTTCTGCAATGCGGACATCCCCCAGACATTCAACCCATTTCCGTTCGGTAAGTTTTTTTTAAAAAATGTACATAAAAAAAGCAATTGAAAAAAATCCTTTTCCATTTTTTGAGCAGATAAACTTTATTATGTAAAAAAAACTTTCGATCATTTTTCTTTTTCCATCTTTCTTTTCTTTTTTTGATGATGAAGATTGTGATGTTGATGATCGCTAACAATAACTTTGTTCATTCCATTGTTAATCGCCATGAGCAATAAAAAAACGGTCATCTTTCTCTTTTCCTTCTTCTTCTTCATCTTTTTCTTTTTTTATTTGATTCCATAAATCTTTCTCCAAAAATGGTTTTTTTAAATATTTAAAAAAATGTTTGTTTTCATCCTTCTTTTTTTGGAGATTTGTCGGTTCTTGTGGATTCTTTGGAATTTTTTTAAATTGTGACTTTTAGCAGAAATCTTATCACTGTGTTTAAATTCTGTTTTTAGCATATTTATTGATAAAATTTACTTTTTGAGAAAAAAACAATACATATTTACTTATAAAGTATTTTTTAATGCTGTAAATTTCATTGAATGGTTCTTGTAATTACTGTATTTTTAGGGTATTTTCAATTGTTGTTGAGATTGTTATTCAGAAGAGAAATCTTTTTAATTCAAATTTATTCTCAAATCTTTCTGTTTGCTTAAAAAACATAGGTTATTAGCCTTTTTTTGAATGACCAAAAAATCTTTTATAGCAAAAATTTAAAAAATACACGTTTATTAAAAACTGCAAACTACTCCTTTACTTTTGAGAAGAGTGTAATTTTTAAAAATTTTGCCAGTAAAATCAGTCAGAATGTTGATTTTGGGAGATAATATGAAAATTTGCATAAAAAAGAATTTTTTTCATGAAATTTTCGGTCAACACCAAAAGCTTTTCCGGATAGGTTAAGCATTTTTTAAAAGTGTTTTGTCGTAAAAAATTAAGAGCCCATAGTTTTGAAATTTTGCATATTGTCTTGCCGTTATTTTGTATTTTGAGGTTCTTCTAAGCTATTTGGGTCGCTTTTTTTTGACTTGTAAAATGTATTTTTCATCACAGTTTACCCTGAAAATCTCTGCATTTTTTCTTCGCTTATTTTACTTTTGCGATCAGATGGATCTCTTTGATCCTATTCCTTCTTTGCTTTTTATATATCTCCTTCTTCCTTCGCTTTTGTTTTAACAAAAAATTCATGTCCAAATAATTTCTTTCTTAATCCCTTTTTTGTTGCAATTGTACAATCTCGTACATCAATTCCAACTTTCTTTTTCAATCAACATTCTTTGAGGAAGCAGAAGAAGACTGACTTTTCCCTCACTTTTTTTGGTCAAAATTTAAAAAAATCTTTTTCGTTTTTCATTTTTCTTCTTCTGCTCCACCACTCAAGTCACTTGTGGCCATTCTTTTTTTACTCTTTTAAGTTTGAGACAAGCCCAAAAAGAAAAGACGATGATGATTCTTTGCTTGCGCACTCCCCTCTTGAAGCTCAAACTTCTTCTTCTAAAAAAAGTCATCATCATTCAACCGACCAAACTTTTTCTTTTTTTGGCTGTTCACCAAAAAAAGTGTCCGTTATACTTTTTGTATTTTCATCAACAACATCGTCATCTGCTTCTCTCCTCTCTTTTTTTTAACTAACCTTTACAAAAGTGTGCGCTTTGAAGATAGAAAGCTGCAGGCCCGGAGGGCTTAAGTCCATTGCTTCTTCCACCTTCTTTGGAATTTCTCTCCTTCTTCTGCGTTTTTGCGTTAACGAATCAACCGTTAAAAGCCGCCGCCGACGACGAAGACGAAGAAGAAGTTGATGAAAAAAGTAGAGGACGAGAAACAACGAAAAAGGAATGATGACCATCACCGACTAACAACAACCCAAAAATAATAATAACAAGAAAAAAAGAAGAATGAAATCACTAACAACCATCACCGATGATGAAAAGCCTTATAACTAACTAACTAACTCTAATAAACGACCTTACGAGCCATCATCATTGAATCGACGAGACAAATCGGCGAAGACTTACTTGCTTTTAGCTGATGCTGATGCAGATGATGATGGTGATGAAGGGAAAGAGAGAGAGATGATTGAAGTAGTAGTTAGTTAATGATGAAGAAGGGATAAAGAGAAGAAGAAAAAGAAGAAAAGAATGATCAAAACATTAGTTAAAAAAATAGTGTAACCCCCCGACAACTTACCTAACTACCTACTTTTAAACTAACAACAAGAACAAGAAAAGGAATGCTAATGATGATGGCGAGATGTAACATTCTTTTCCTTTTTTCTTACAATCCAAAAAAGAAACAATCTTCTTCTTTTTTTGAGGTACACGCGTTTTGTCTTTTTTCAAAATTTTGATTTCAACTCTTTTTTTGTTTTTACAAAAGTTTCATTTTTATTTATTACGTTTTTTTCCTTTTTCCTTTCAAATTTTTTTGTTGAACAAAAATTATTTTTTAAAAAAAGTTTTATTAATTTGTCTTTAACATTCAATTTTAAATTATTTTTAATCATCAATTAAATTTGAGCCTTCAATTTCATCATTTACAATTCGTCGTGGGACAGCAATAATCTTGAGTTTATCAACGATGAAAGGTCTTCGATATCCAACTTTTATACTAACATTCCTTTTGATAAGCGTCCATTGTCCTTCGATATGCCGAGATCCAACCAAATGATTTCCCTGAAAAATATAATTTCATGATTTGTAAAGTCTTGTTTCTTTTATATCCAAAAATAAGATTAACTAAATCAGTTTTTCCTTCTTCTACCAAAAATTTTTTGTTTTATGGTTACGGTAGTTTTTGAACTGTCAAGAATTTTCGAACTTTTCCCTTATTAGAATTGGACTAAATCTACATGCAAACCATCCAAAATAGCTACCGTAACCCTACACAATAAATCAATAACTAAATTAATTGTAAAAGCTTACATGAATAACAACTTTCAATTTTGTTTTCTGTCGAAGTTCATTCCAAAGAGATTTTTCAAAAATCATTTGCATTCTTTCTACCAAACTCTCAGAGATAACCCCAAATTCCAATGCTTCATTCAACGTTTCGATAAAAGCTTTTCCAATTGTTGTATGTGTAAAAATTGCTGGCATTGGATTTAATAATGTTGATGCAGAAGAAGAAGAAGGAGGGGGGAGACCACCTTGAATGGGGGAAAGCAATTTTTGGGATGCTTTAAATTGCATAATTTGTGGTTCACTTCCTTCTTCCCCTCCATCTTCTTCAATTTGTCGAGGGAATTCAAAGGAATTCTGTAAAGTGACAAATTTGCATAATCTCTTAAAAGGCTCAAAACTTGCTTGATATCCTTGAAATTTTGATAAAGAATCAATGAATTTGAATGCTTTGGAATTCTTTGAAGAATCTTTGATTTCATTTAACATTTCAGAATTTTCATATGCCGCAATATGAAGTGATAAGGTGCTATCATTTTTATTATTTGTGAAATTATTCATTTCATTCATCCAATTCTTATCACTTTGATTCCCTTCTTTTTCTTCAATTTTTGAACTTGGATTCTTTGAAGCTTTAAAACATAAATTTTTTGTTGATTTATTCCATCCTTTTTCTTTTAAATTATCTGTTACAGTATAACCTTATATATTTTTAATGTTACTGCAATTCTGCAAAAACTTTTTTTTTCGATTCATTTTTAACAAAATGCTTTGTTTCGCTTGTAAAAAATCCATTAGAAAAATTTTGGCCATTTTTTTATTGCATTTTTGTTAGAAACAAAATAGTACAGTTTGTGTTGAAAGAGGAAAAAGATAAATATCTTACACCTTTTTAAAATATTTATGATAAATAATTTATCGCCCTAAAATTAACCAAATGATGATTCTGTAGGATTCAGAATCCATGAACTCTTTTTGTGCTACAAAATTGATATTGTTCTATTTGTCTCGATAAGCAGATTAAAGTTTATCATTTAAAAAAATTTTTATTTTCTTATCTTTTTTAAATACTCGGAATCCTTAAAAATTTAAAATTGCTTTTATTTTTAAAACCCATTCATTGAGACAGATTGAAAAATACCATTTTTTGCGGCACCTTGAAAGAAAAGGTTTCATGGAATTTTATTTTATTTTATTTAAGACGCACTCTGGCTGGAACTCAAAAACGGGCGGCACAGGCCAAAAATAGATTTGCCCCAAATTTTGTCCATAGGTAAAACAAGCATGGAGAAGACGATCCTGCCTTCTGTTTTTGCTTAAAAAAATTTCTTACGGTAGTTACAGTACATCAAAGGTTTAAGCCGATGAATTTTCAGTCTGATGCGAAAAATCAGCAAATTAATTTTTTGTCATTATTTTGACCCTGTATAGGTTTTCGACCATGGGGAATCCGAAAAAGACACTTTTGGAAGCATCAGAATACCTGGAACATCGATTTTTTATACGCAGTCTTATTTGAGCCAAAGAAACATGGCTTTAAATTCGCGTGCGGGGTGAAAAACCATGATTTAATAAAACTACAACATGTTTTACATCCAAATATAAAAATAATATAAAAAATTACGGTAACTAACATCGTTTAAAAAATTAATGAACACCGGCGATCGTGATTTTTCCCTTGAAAAAACGAGAAGAAAAAAAATTTGTTGTTTTGGCAAAATGTCGCACAACGAAACTGTTGCTTTTTCTTTTTGCAAAATTTTTTCAAGGGAAAAATCACGATCACCGGTGTTCATTAATTTTTTAAACAATGTTAGTTACCGTAATTTTTTATATTATTTTTATTTTTCGATGTAAAACATGTTGTAGTTTTATTAAATCATGGTTTTTCACCCCGCACGCGAATTTAAAGCCATGTTTCTTTGGCTCAAATAAGACTGCGTATAAAAAATCGATGTTCCAGGTATTCTGATGCTTTCAAAAGTATCTTTTTCGGATTCCCCATGGTCAAAAACCTATACACGGTCAAAATAATGACAAAAAATTAATTTGCTGATTTTTCGTATCAGACTGAAAATTCATCGGCTTAAACCTTTGATGTACTGTAACTACCGTAAGAAATTTTTTAAAGCAAAAACACAAGACAGGATCGTCTTCTCCATGCTTGTTTTACCTATGGACAAAATTTGGGGCAAATCTATTTTTGGTCTGTGCCGGCCTCCTCTTGATTTTTTTGAATTCCAGCCAGAGTGCGTCTTAAAAAAAGTAATACAGTTGAACCTCGATATAACGTCTTTTTTGGCTGCTTCTTTAAAAACGTTATAACGAGGTCTGACTGTAATTATTTTCTTTGTTTTGGTAGAAAACCTTAAAAAAATATCTTTAAAAAGGATCAAAATTTGGGATTTGAGATTATAGAACCGAGTGTATTTCTTTCATGGATTTTGCAGAATTGCAGTTTTTTGTTGTTTTTTTACCAGAACTTTTGCCATTGTTTGGTTTGTTAAAAGATTGAACAATTAATTCATTATTTGATAAACATTTTCGAGTTTGATTTAAAGTGAGATTGAAAAATTGATTTCTTTTATCATTTTGAAAGCGATCAGGCACAGAAAACTGCTTCATTAAAAAAAGATCATTTTCTTTTGTTGTCATCTAAAATAAATTTTATTACATGCGAGTTCATCAAAAGGATATAAAATATAATTTTGGAATTTTATCAAAGAATTTTTTGAAATACTTAATCCAAAAATCAAAACGTTTATAGTCGAACAAAAAGATAAGAGAGAGATCAAAAACACTCAATGTCAGTTAGTGAAATCAGAACATCTGACTGTTAAAGCTGAATTTTAAGAAATATTTAAGCCTTGAAGACATCTCCCCACTATTTTGTTTTTATTTAATCACAGGCGGAGCTCAGTCATTTTTATTTTATAAGAATGATGCAGCATTTTTAAATTTTCATGAAACAACAATGTCTTGAGAAAAAAATCTTTCTCGATGGCATAGCCCAGCACCGTTTTTCATACTGTTTAATCTAACGTTGTCATAGTTTTACTTGAATTTTAAAACATTGCATCATTCTTATCATGTGTCGCTTGTTCATTATTTCAGTAAATTGAACAATGATAAAAAAACTCTAGCAAAAATAAGATTTTTGCAATTTAACAAATTCCATGAAAAAGAATTTCTTTGAAATAAATTAATGTGTCAAATAGAGAAACAAAATTATAGAACTGCAATGACATTTGAAATGCAAGGTTATTTTGTAACAAAAAATTACCTCAAAAGAGGAACATCATGAAATAAATAAACAATATTTGTTTTGTAACTTTCTCTTTTTTAAACTGCAAATTACTGTACTTTACTCTCTGTTTTGACTATACTGTAACAATATTTTTTCACATCTTTTCTTAAAATTCTTATTACTTTCGTTCATATTTTACGAATGTTTGCTGCCTTTTTTGTTTCAAAAAATATGCAAATTTATTCATTTTATTTTGCAGGACATTCCTTCAAGTTCAGCAGAACAGCCACAGCAGCAACCAATTAACGCTGCATTTTATGCCCCTATGGGGGGTGCATACACAAATACCGGTTACACTCCACAAGGATATGATAATGCAGGATTTTTTGATAATTACAGTGCCCACTATTATGGTGGACCTGAAACAACCACATATACAGGAGGAGGTGGGGGTGGAGGTGCAACAAGTGGATATCGAGGATATCCTCAACCTCAACCAAGTCCACAACAACAACCATATCGAAGATCGAGGTATAAAAAATTTGCATACTGTTATCATACTTGAAACAATAACTTCTGTAGGACAGCTCCACCGAGGACGCTACCTCGAAATCAAGCCAATTATGCCCGTTATCGAAGTCAAAGAGGAATTTCAGCAGATCCCACAGATTACAGGTATTATCGATCATTCTCAGGTCCAGCAAAACGTCCAACACCAATGTACAGAAAGCGCAGAATACCTCCCCCAAAACAGCCATCAAATTATCAGGTATTTTTTTGTTTAAACGCGTTTTAAAAGGGGGATTTGTTAAGAATAGTTTGAGATATGCAAATTTTTTCTCAAAAATTAGTAAAAACAAGAGATTTTCCTACGAAGCATATTTTACAGTTTTTAAGGTCACTTTCCTTCTTTTAAATATCACTTTTAAACAATAGCTCTTTTTGTAGCTTAAAGTTTAAGCAAACCCAGTTTTTAATTTTAACCTGAACACTCCTTTTAAAAAATCAATAAAAGCCTTTTCTTTTAAACTCACTTAAAATATGCAAATATTATATCCATTGTTTTTCCATCAAACAATCGGAGGCACTCCATTTTCTTCTTCTGACCATTTTGATATTTACACAATTCGGACTTTGTTTAAAAATATTTGATTTCCGGTTTGACCTTTGTTTTTTCGGTTCCAAAAAAATCTTTGAGTTCATTCTTTTCACTATTTTGTTTTTCCATTTTGAAGCAGCTAATTTTTCTTTGTTGTCAGAAATGAATTTTAAACCAAAAACTTTTGTACCGTTAAATAATAATAAATATATTGGAATAAAATGGCGAAAATTAAATGAGGTAAAAAATTGTATGCCTTCGGGGGACTAATAGTGTCAAAATATATTGTTATGAATTCATTTTCACGGTTGATGCAATAATTATTACCCAAAAACTTTTCTCAATCTCGAAAGTAAAGCATTTCCGGGCCTCACTAAACGGTGGATGGACGGGTCCAGTGGAGTGGACGTCTAAACGGTGGATGGATTGCTAAACGGTGGATGGATTTTTTTGATTTTTGGGTTAAAAAAAATTCAAGTTTTTTTGTTTCTACCGTTCTGTAATTTTTTTAATCTGCAATTTTTGGGAGGAAGAATCCGGAAGGATTCCGATGAGAGTACGGTAGAAACAAAAAAAACTTGAATTTTTTTTAACCCAAAAATCAAAAAAATCCATCCACCGTTTAGCAATCCGTCCACCGTTTAGCAATCCATCCACCGTTTAGACGTCCACTCCACTGGACCCGTCCATCCACCGTTTAGTGAGGCCCGCATTTCCCGCTTCTTCCCGTTTTTTAATCCTAATTTCTTCTTTCTTTTCTATTTTCTTATAAGCTTTTAAAGAAGGTGGTCTTAAATTAATAAGTTTTATAATCAAAAAAGTTTTCCTTCGTAAACTCTTTTTTCTTTCACTTTCCATTATAAAACATTATTACAAAAAATTTTGTCTTGGACACAAAAGATGAATAGAGAATTGAATAAAAACTAGTTAACCGGATGTTTGTTTATTTATATTTTCCGTTATTATTACCGGCACACGAAAACTAAAACTACACGTCGTCGGAGGGAACGAAGGAAGCCATCCCCGAAAAGAAAGTAGCTCCTTTTCAAAATCAGTTGTTTCATTCGGAGCCTTTACAATTTGGAGATGAAGAAAGAAAAAGAAAAAACCGGCCAAAAAAAGAAGCACCAAACTGCATTTACAACTTCTTCTTCTTTTTTCATTCAGTTTTGTCCTCTCTTTTTTCTTTCTTCTGTTGGATGAATGAATACATTTAAGTTTTTTTTTGGGAAGAAGTCCAAGCAAATAGGTGTCTTTGATTTTGACACATTTTTTTCTTGTTTAACATCTTTATCATCACCTTGATCTTCATCATGACGACGACAAGAAGGACAACAAGAGCTGCGACGACTTCATCAATCTTCAATGTTGAAGACATCAACCGTCACATCAACGATAGCAGCAATAATAATATGTATCCTTTTCGCGATAGCTACTTTTATAATACATCTTCTTCAGCTATTGCAACACCGGTAAGAATGGAATTTTTTGTGTTGAACAAGCGCGAACAAGCACAAATCAAAGCAAAGCGAAGCGAAAAAAAAAGCCGTGACTGTCAAAATACAATTGAAGCTTTTTTTGTTGCGGGAGAATCTTGGTTTTGTTTTTTAAGCCTACCCCCCTTAGGGCTTTAAGAGAATTTTGAATGAATTTGTTTGTGTTTTAGTTTTTTTTTGTAATGAGAAAAAGCTTAATGATCGATGCTTGTAAATATCAAAAGGGAGAATACTATTTACAAATCTCTTAAGTACCCACTACCACTTAAGCACATGTATTTGTAGTAATAACGACTTCCGGGAGGGGAGAAAAAGAAATGAAAGTGTATTACTTGACTTTTATACTTATTTTTATAGGAAACAGAATTTGTTGATCATTCTGGATATTATTACGGTCCAAGTGCGGGTCCAATAGATCAAAGCGGCATCTATCATCCCCATCATCATCAACCACCTCCACCTCCTCAAACAGCTGCCACCCTTCGACGCTCAAGATATTATTCACCCAGTTATACAACATATCCTCCGTCAACAATGTAATCAATCACATTTGTATTTTATGCAAATTTATAAAAATCTTTAATATTTTTAGGTATCCAATGCCCATGGGTACTGTATATCCAATATCAAATCAACAAATGGAAGAAGAAAGAAAAGCAGCAAAAAAGCGTCACATAAATAAAAGATATCCCCTGCTGTTAAGGGCGGCATTAAAATTTGCTCAATTGGTTTGTCTATTATTAATCCTGCTTCAACAATTACAGTAATCTTTGACATTTTAGGCACTTGCCGCGGCAATTTTGGGTTTAGTTCTTGGACCAATGAGAAATGTAACATTTCATGATTTTGTGACCCGAACTGAAACAGAATGGCAAGGTGCAATTGTTGGAATTGTCTCAGTTTTTGGAATTTTAACTTTAATTTTATTGGTGACCCTTTTTTGTGGATATTCAACTGCGCCATGGCGAAAGTTGGATGCATTTATCACAGGAGCCGGATGGTTTTTATACATTTTGGTGGCATTTTTGGAAGCATATTTTGCTGCCTGTTATCCACCAAATGGAAAGAATCATCCAGAAGTCTGCCATCGAGCCGAATGGATTATTGCTTGTGTCAGTTATTATACATTTTTTTATCATTTTGTCTCAAAACGAAAATTATTTTCTTTTTGAGACGAAAATACCGTAATTTATTGATCTTATTAATAACCTAAATTTTGTTTTTTTAGATATTAGCATTTTTCAATCTCATTTTTTATATCATTGATTTTATTTTTATTATGCGGACCGGAGTTTCATTACTTTGATTCAAATCAAACCCAAAAGCAGCTTTCAAAGAGAGCAACATTTCCTTCCACGACAAAAAAAAATCATAAATTCCTTTCCCATTTTTCTTTATTTTTCTTAATCAGAGAAAACTGCCTTTCCTTTTTTCATAAAAATTTATATCACTCTTTTTTTCCGACAACAAAAAAATTTTAAATTCTCAGAAAAAGATTTCTTTTTAATAAAAAATAAAATATATTTCGAAAAATTTTTATATTATCTGTGTCTGTTTTATATTTGTTCAATGTGTTTTGACAAAAAATAAGATTATTATTGCTTGTTTTGTTATAACAATAATAAAATATCAAAAGATATTAATTAATTAATTACGATGTTTCATTTTTATATTTGTATAAATTACAAAGATTTTATTCAAAATAATATACATTTACAGTAATAATTTAAAAACACCAAAATAGAACAAACACCGAAATGCGATAAATAATAATTATTATTTTAGAAAAATAAAAACAATTACAAATCAAAAAAGTTTTTACCCAAAAAAATTTTTGAGAAAAAAAATTCATTGCAACGGTTTTTAAAAGAAAGCACAAAAATATTTGAAGTTTAATAAAAAAGAATTAATTAACAGGCAGAAGGCGAGTGAAAAGAAAGAAAGAGAGATTTTTTAGGTTTTAAAAAATTAAAACATGAGATACAAATTTATAAAACGGCATAGGATTGAGTAAAAAGAAAGAGGAAACAGAGAGATTTTCACTTTTAAGAAAGAGTAAATATTGCGAAATGGGTACATTTTAGAGGTTATATATTTTTAACATGCAAATTATTTTTGATTACGAGATGAAAATGATTTTTGAGGCTTTGATGATGAATTTTGTTGTTGTTGAGTATGATGGGATGATGATTGCCGTTGTTGTTGTTGTTGTCCTCCCCGTTCTTCAAAGGCTGGAGCAGCAGAAGCATTATTACCATTTGAGGTTGCCCCTCGGCCATTATTGAATGATGATCGATTTCCTCCATCATGACCACGACCTTTGCTGCTTGAAGCAGAATTTCGATTAAAATTTGAATTGAAGAATTGTCGGAATCGAGTTGTGCCATTGGAAGAATGGAAATTGCCATTTTGTTGATTCAATCCATTTCGAGATTGTCCACTTCCAGAGCCATTTTCATGAAAACGATGATGTCGAGAAAGTCGAGCAGAATCTAATCCAGTATTTCGAACATCATTGCTGAATGGCTTTGGAATCTAAAAATACTTGGTATTATTACATTATCACCCAAAAATACCAACAATGTAGAACTTACTGCTGATGAAGTTGATGAAGCAATTGTGGCAGAATTTGATGCTGAAGCTGATGGCATTGTTCTATTTGTTGTTGTTGTTGCAGATGTTGACTTTGCAGATGGAACATGAACAGTTGTACGATTTTCAGTATTTATTGAACTTGTAATTGATGTACTACTTTTATCTGCAACAACAGCAACAGTTTTAGGTGGTACTGTAACTGCAGCAGAAGGTACGGTAGTAGTAGCAACAACTTGACGTGGTACTGTAGCAGATGAAGTTGTTGATGATGGTGGAGGTACGGTAGTTTTTGAAGTTTTACTTCTTTCATCTTTCTTGACTTCATTTTTTGGTGCTGCAGTTGTCTTTGTTGAAGATGATGTAATACTTTGAGATGGTGCAGGAATAATCTTCTTTGAATCATTTGAAGCCATTGAAGCAGCTGAAGATGAAGATGCTGCAGAATTTCTTTGCATATTTTTAACCATAGTATTAAGAGCCATTGTTGCAACTTCATCTACAGTATCCTTGGCAGCAGCGGCAGCTTCCTTGAAACAATTTTTTACCATTGGATTAGTTCGGGCAACGACTACCTGTCTTTTTCGTTGTTCAACAGATTCAGTTTTTTGTGAATTATTGGTGCTATTATTGACATTACTACTACCATTTTCATGTCCATTAAGTTGTAAATGAAATTGTTGTTGTTGTTGGTGTTGTGGTGGTGGAGGAGAAAGAAAAGGATTGCGGAAACCAGCACCATCATTATTTTGATTATGGGATGAAAATGGTGAAACATTATTTTGAGTACGGTAATTACCACCCCCATTATCATTACGGTAACCAACACCATTATTACCATTACGGTAACCACCATTTCCATTACGGTAACTACCACCACCATTACTTTCATTACGGTAACCAGTATTATTTTGATTACGGTATCCACCACCACCATTATTTTCATGATAATGATTATTGAAATTATTTCTTGAAGGTCCATTATTGAAAGCATTATTTGAAGTTGGAGCAGCAACAGCCGGTTGAGGATAATTACACAATCGAGGCTTTGGCAAATCAACAACTTTTACAAAATTTAATCTTTCAAGTTCTTTGGTTAAAATTGAATTTAAGCATTCCAAAAGTTTTTGATCTTCAAGATTTGAAGGTCCAATTGGATTTCGAAGCCATTTCATAAAAAAATTCATGAATTTAAATCGAATCTTCATTGTCATTTTGATTGTTTCAAAATATCCCCGAAAGCCAAGGAAGTTATCCACTTCAACGGTATAATCTCGTTGATATCCAACAGTTTCAAGATTTTCAGGAGGAAATTCTTCAGAACAAATTTCAAATTCTTGAAGTGCAATTTTTTCAATTCTTATTGAACCCGCAAATAAAATTGTATGAAGTGGTGTTGTGGCAGTTACAGTACGCAACTAAAAAATTCATTGAAGTGTTAATCCTTAGGTTTCAGATATTTTAGGGAAATAAAGAATTCGAAAATTTCAATTTTGATTTTAAATTAGGGCAAAAAATAATAAAATATTACAAAGTTAATCGGCAAAAGATCAAAGGATTTCAGAAATGTTTGGAGATGTAAAAATTCTGTAAAGCTAACTTACGGTAGTTCCTTCATCAATACTTGCAAGCTCTTGAAAAGCCATATATTCAAGGACAGGCTCAGAGGAATCAACAAAATAAGTATCTCGACGACCAGTAAGTTGAAGCTGCCGTTTTACAACTGAACTTGGATGTAAAGTTGCTGAACTTTCAATTGAAGTTTTAATCTTTTTAATTTTTGATGCCGATCGAGTAATTCCAATTCCAGGATAACATCCACTTACAATTGCAGCTTGAACCATTGCCCATGAATCTGAGTATGTATTGATTGAAGCATCATCAAAACTTCGGATATTTGGTTGTATTAATTTAAGTCGACGAAGTTCATACATTAATTGTCGGCGAATTCCATCAATCATTCGCATTGCTGCAGGAGAAAGATAAAATCTTGCACAAACTTCTCGAAATCTTGAATTTTGATCTGTATAAGCATAGAAAGCTCGAATAAACATTAAATGATCAGAAAGATCATATTTTGAAAGTTCATCTCGAGCATTCAATGCCGTGGCACGCTCATCACCCAATGGTAATATAACTGAAATATATAGACATATATGGGTACAGTATACTTTTTTGTACAGTAATAATATCTTACATGGATCTCGATGTGAAAGTGCAGCAACCAATGTAACAATTGGATTAAAACATTGAAGAGCAATACCAAAAAGAAGCATCCGAGCAAGCTGTGGATCAAGGGGAAGTTGAGCAATAATTGCTCCAAGTTCAGTAATATCCGGTTCAACTTCTTGTCGAAATTTTGAATATGATGGTGGCTCAACATCTGGATCAAATGGAGAAGCTTTCGTAAATGCAAATAATGCACCCAATTGCTAAAATATTACTGTATTAAACACAGCCTACAGTATCCCTCCAAATAAAATACCTGAAGAAATGAAAAGCTATTATCAATTGCTTCTGGATCAGGAGGTTCAGGAGCCATTCCCAAGAAAGTTTTAACAGACATATTTGCAGGTGCAAACATTTTTGCATGCAAAGTAACTTCATGAATTGCAGCCCGTTTCATTTCAGCAATTTGTGTATCACTCATTGAATCATAATCTTCTTTACTGTAAAGCCGAAAACAATATCCATGCCGGCAACGACCTGCTCGGCCACTTCGTTGTTCAGCATTAGATTTTGCAATCCAAACAGGTCGTAAGGCAGAAATTCCTGTAAAAAATATTGGAATAAATATTATAGTAGTTTTTTAATCGAGAAAATAGTTCATTAAGTTTTTGCCGAAATTTAGAGGAATCTGATACTTCGGGATTATGCTTAAAAAGACTTTTAAACGTTAAGAGAGATATTGTGTGGTATTATGAAAATTTTTAAATTCGAAAAGTTTGTATAATTCAGTGGAAGAAACTAAAACCCAATTTTTTAAGTTTGTCCTAATTTGAAATCAAATTTTAAAAGAAATGCAACTTTAGAATGTTAAAGAACCATTATATTTTTTCTAGCTTGAAGAATTTTGAGAGCAAACTATGAATAATAATAATGTGAAAAAAGAACTAACTTGAGCGATGATCATAAACTTTTTCTTTGGCCATGCCGCAATCAATAACAAAAATGACATCATCAATTGTCAAAGAAGCCTCAGCAATATTTGTAGAGAGGATAACCTTTCGAACTCCAGGATCATCATTTTTTTCAAAAACTCTTTGCTGATCAATACTATTCATTTGTGAATGTAAAGTAAAAATTTCTGGACGAGTTTTTGCATATTCATAACTTTTTAAATTTTTAAGAATTGAAAGAATATCTTCATATCCAGGAAGGAAGACAAGAATGGAGCCTTGCAATTCACTATCCATCAAATAATTAATTACATGAGTAATTAAAGAATGATCAATTACATCTTGGCCACGATATTTTTCTGCTTCCTTTTGGGTATAGAGTTCACACAAATATTCACGAGAAAATGGATTTTGAGATAGTTCTTGAACAGCTGATGGAATAAATGTTTCAGGTTGTGGTCCAATTTCTGCATAAATTTGATATAAAGCAGCATCAACAGCAGAATTATCACGTGTTGGAAAACCACTTCTTCGAAAACCTGATGTTGTAGGTGGGGGTGGTGGGGGTTGTTGTTGATATCCATTATTATCACCAAAATAAAATCCATTTGTTGCTGTTATTGTTGGATCAGCTGTTGAAGGGATAATTCCACTTTGGGGATATGCTTCATATGATTGTTGGGATGGAAGAAATCCACTTGAATCAGTTGGATATGCTTCATTGTATAATGAAGTTTGACGAGCAAAAGATTGTGAAGCGGTCATTTGAGTGGCAATCTGATCAATTGTATCGTGAAAAGCTGGTGTTGAAGCTGATGGATGAATGGCATTTGGAGCAGCAACTTCAGAATGATGATGATATGAAGGAGGATATCCATAATGACTAAATTGATCTTGTGGCATTCCACCAGCACCACCAGCATGAGACCATTCTTCAACTTGTGGAAATGTTCCTGTTTCAGGGCCCCTTGGTTCTGGCATCATTAAATACCCTGTCATTGCCAAAACATCTCCAAGAAAATATTTATCAACATTATGCAATCGAGATGGAACTAAAACAAATTTCGATTATTAATTTGCATAATTATAGGGTATTAGAAAAAACAAACTATCAATGACTCCAACAGAATGATTTTCAAAATAATTCAAAAACGTTTCACGATTTCCTTCCATTGTTGCGGACATTAGAATAACCTTTAAATCTTTTCTTTGATGTAAAGCTTGCCGCAAGGCAATTAAAAGATAATCAGTATTCTATAAAATGTTAATTTGTACTACGGTATTTTTAAGGAAGTTACAGTACCTGTTCACGTTCATGAATTTCATCAAGAATAATATGTGAAACATTTTTAGCAATTGAATCAATTGTAAGCATTCTTGAAAGGACTCCACTTGTGCAATATGTTAAAACTGTTTCATATTTAATCCTTAAAAAACGGCTTGTTTTATATCATTCCAATAATCAAATAATTAGCTTACTTTTGTTCCAATCGAATATGATATCCTACAGTACCTGGAAGCTCTTCCCCCCGTTCCTTTGCAACTCGTTCAGCAACAGCAATTGCGGGAAGTCGACGAGGTTGAGTACAAATAATTCGAATTTTTTGTTGATTCTTTGTTGCTTCTTCAAGAATGAATTGTGGGACTTGGGTAGTTTTTCCACAACCGGTTCCACCTGTAACCATAATAACTTGATGATTCTTTATCGTTTCCATAATCTCATTCTTCATATTATATGCAGGTAAAGTTTTTCGAAATGCAATAATCGAAGGTGCAACATGAAAATTTGGAGGTGATGGAATTAACATTTCATTATAAATCGTTGAATTTCCATTATTATGCCTTCGAGCTAAATAATTTTATATAGAAAAATTTGCATAAATCTATTTATATTCATTTTTGCTTACTACTTATCCCAGGATCTTCATAATGTTTAAGAATTTGTTCTTCATCAATTGGATAATCAGTTAAAAATTGTTTAATATTTTCCAATTGATCTTTATGTAATCGAAGAGGATGAGCTTCACCAACTGGAACAGTTGCATATTTATAAGCTACTACCTTTGTAATCGTTAAATATCTTGAACCTTCTACTCTAAAAATTTACATAATTTTTATATAATATTTATCATAAATATTTATGCAAATTACCCTTTTGAAAATGATCGCAATTCTTTGTCATGTGCAATTTTATGCAAAATTCGTCGTTGCTCTTTTGTCATTGGTGGTAAAAATAGTTCTACAAAATTTTTGGTTATTAAAAGTATTGTTTTTTATATTTTAGAGGAGTACCTTTTTCAGGACCACGATAAAATTCATCAATTTTTGCTTTCCATTCTTCATAGAATTCTTTCATTTTTGGATCATCAAATTCTACTGGAGATGCAAATCGATTTGGAAATCCCCGAAAACCCATACCTCCTCGTGGCATCATTCTGAAGTTTTATATAAAACGAGGTTTTCTTTGGTATTAAAAAAATAAATAATTAAAGTTTTGAATATTCCGGATTTTAATACATTTATATATATATGGTAATAATAATTTTAAACAGACATAGAAAGGAAAAAAATCTATGCCAACGCAAAGAAGAGAGAAATTCTCTATTTATTGAGGGGACAGCAGTGTGCAAAATCGAACACAAAGAAAAAAAAGAAGAAAAAAGTATTTCAATTTTTTGCAAAGAAAAATTGAAAAAAAATTCTTCGTTTTGAGAAAACTTTTTTGTGTTTAAGGTTGGGATGGAGAGATTTTAGAAAAAAAATTTTTGTCCTCAACTTTTTATGGATTTCCCTTGGCAACAACAATGAAGAAATCTCTTTAATTTTTCCCAAGTCTCAAACTCCAGAAAAATGTTATTTTTAGATTTTTTTGAAATGCAAAATATAAATTTTTTTGCCAAACCTTGTTTCATTTTGTACTGTTGATGAAGCAGCAGGAGTAGTAGTAGCAAAGACAATAGGTGCAACTCGACGAACAGAAGATGAAGAAGAAGATACAACATTTGTACTTTGTTGTTCAATTTCTTTTGGCTTTTTTTCTTCATTTTCAATTGGTGGCTTATCATTTGTTGATGCCGGTGGAGAAGATGAAAGAGATTCTGAAGCAGCTGTTGATTCAGAAAGATTCAATAACTTTTGTGATGCTTTGAATTGCATCACTTCTGGTTTCATTTTTTCATCATCTGTTTGCTGTCGAGGAAATTCAAATGAATCCTACAAAATTAAACACTCATTTTTTATTGCTTTTTATTAAAATCAAAAACATGATGTGTTAAAATCCAAATTAATAAAAAAACTTTGAAACTCGATTACTTTGTTTAAAAAGCTAGCTGTCACTTGCAGAAAAAATTCTTTTGAAAAATTTTAACAAAATTTTTTACGGTAAAATTATCTTGTTTTTGCAATGTTTTTAGCTTTCAAAATTTTATTAATTTATGTTTTAACACTCTTTGTCAAAAATTAATTTACCTGATTAATCATTGAAGAAACAGCTTTTAAAGTTTTAACCAATTTACTCTAAAAAAATTATTTTTGTAAATTAATGTAGAAACTTAAACTTTCTACTGTGTAGTTTTTAAATTTTAACAAGGACGGATTCTGATATTTTTCTCGGTCACCTTTATTCAGAGACAGAATCCACAAGAGATTATTATAATCTCATGTGGATTTTGCCCTCTGGCTATTAAAAAAGACATAAATAGTATCATAAAGTCCTCTTTTCAAAGACACCTACATTCTTTGCATTTGATGACATTAATTTATCACCACCAGAATCAACAGCAGAAGCAGCAGCAGCTTCAATTGAATTTTCATATGCTGCAATATGAAGTGAAAGGGTGCTGCTGCTTTTATTTGGACTTTTTTCTTCTTTCTTTTTAGTTTTCCCTTTATCACCATTATCAAGATTCAAATATTCTGATGGTTTCAAGTTTTTATCTCCATTCTTCAAAGAAAGTTTCTTCTTTCCAGAATCACTTTTACCAGTAATATCTGACACTTTTGTTAAGGCTGCAGTCCCTTATTAAAGTTGTTTTTCGTTGGTATACTGTAGCCTTTAAAAACCTCTGAACTGTAAATATTAATATTCTAATATCAAAAACGTAAAAAGTTCAAAACTTAAATATTTAATTTAATATTTAATTTTTTTTGAATTTGACGTTTAAGGTATTACAGTACTACGTAAAAGTATACTGTAATACAGTACTCCCTTTAATGTTTGGCGAAAAATTAAAAACCAAATGTTTTTTCAGTTTTTAATATTTTTACATTTAAAAAGCCTTTAAATATTGTTTTTTAAAATTAGTTTTCCAAACAAAAGATTCAACAATTTGAAATTTGAAAGAGAAAAAATTTATTAAAAAGGACTGCAACCTTTACCACCGACACCATTGCTGGTGCTTTTACCAAAACTTTTGGTATGACTCGGTTCAAATTGTGATGAATTTACGCTTGAACATTTGGGGCCTTGAGTTAAATTGAGATTAGAGAATTTTGAATTCCCTTTGGAAACTGCAGTTCCACCATCAAAACTTTTATGCTTATCAGTTTTGGTCGCCATTTTACCTAAAATTTAACTTTTTTAAAAATTTTATTTTAAATCTCCAGACAAAAAATAAAGCGTTGAACATGCTGCTTTGGCATTTGAAAACGTAGTTTTTTTGTAAAATTTTATTAAATATTTGAACCACCAACAAATATTTTGTGCTGATTTTGTCAATAGAAAAATAGCGCGAAACACGAAATTAATTTTTCTGAACACTAATAAGTTTGAAAAAATTTGGGCAAAAAAACTCAGTTTTGACAAATTTGCGTCTACAGTAAACTTTTTGAATTTATTTTAATGAAAGAGAAAAAGAAAGAAAACTGCTCGCATCGTCGTCTGATATTTAAGAAGACGAAAAATGAAAAAATTGCAAAAACGCGCCCAAAAAATTTTTAAAACAAAAATGGTAACGAAAAAAATTGAAATATCAAAAGACCGAAAAAAGATCGAAAAATGGACGAACAACTTGAATGATTTTTCACAACAGCAAAATGAAACTGATCACTTGATTTTTGACGAAAGTCAAAAACAGAAGTAAGAAAAACGAATTGCATCATTCTTATCCTTTTTACTTTTTACTTTCTCTTTCTTTCAACCGTTGAATGCATCAATGTTGATTTTCTGTGGCATTTATGTTTTGATGAAACGGTTGAACAACATTTCGACATAAACACCGATATTTTTGCCGCAAAAACATTTTCGATGTAAACAATTTTTTTGTGAATAGAAAATTCTGAATGACATTTTCTTATATTTTTTTCTCAGACGATTAATCGCTTTTAAGAAGTGCAAAAAATTATGATGAAATCTAATTTTTTGCAAAAAAACATTTTTTAGGTAAACAAAATTTTAATAAAGAAATTTTGAAAATTCTCTAAAGGGATCAAAGCACAAAAAATATCGAAACGTTGTTGAATGACTTACAAAATATCCCATCTAAGAAGACAAAAGACCACTTTTCGAATTTCAAAAAATGATTTTTATCAAGCCAATGGCATTGTATTTTCTAAACATTCTGACAAAAAAAAACAATTCGCTATTAAAAAGTAAACATAAACGTCTACATAAAATAGGCAAAAAATTTAATTCCCGCATACACTGCTCCACAAAGTTATAGTCACATAAGCATGGCAACGGGCCGGGCCTAAACTGAAAAAGCCCGAAGCCCGGCCCGGCGGGCCCGGGCCTGACCGGGCCTTAATTTCTACGGGCCGGGCCGGGCCGGGCTTCGAAAAAATCGGCCCGTTGCCATGTCTATAGTCACACCTTAAAATTTGCTGATTCTGAAATTTTTAAGAAGTTGAAACATTTTAAAATTGTCAGAATCGATCGAACTGAACGTGTTTCAAAACCTATATATCCCGGACATAAGCCCTGAATAAATTTTCATAAAAATGTGTTTTACACAGAACAACTCTAGTTTTTAACCCAGAAAAAAAGCTCCTTCAATTAATTTTTGAAAACATTGTTAGCTGAAAATTTATTTAAGACTTTGTCCATTGAGTACAGCAATATTTTCAAACTTGAGTAAATCTTGTTTTCAAATCAAAAAAAGATTTTCATTTAAATATTACTGGTAAAATGAGGTTACTGTAATGCAATAATCTTATGGTTTAAATTAAATTAAATGGATTAGGAAAAAATTTTTATTACAAAAGTTTGTCATACTGTAGCAAATGTATTTTTTGAAGAGAATTCTTTTACCTCCGTTTATTGTTTTTGTTTTTATACGAAAATATTTTTAGGCTAGAATAAGTAAAACTGTATTTTAAGTGATGTTTGGACGATGTTTGTATTTTTGTTACCAAAATTATTAGCATTTGCATTTTTGTTCATATTTTGATCTGTTACAGGCTGTAAATATTTTTTTTGTAAATCATTTTTTTAATACGTAAAACAAATCTATTATTTTGTGAGGGTGTTGGTGAAAAAAAACAATATTCATTGAATGTATGAATTGAGTTTTAATTCCATGCAAATAGTACAATAAAAAAAGTCGATTCATATATCATATATGATATATGTCTGCATTTTTTTTGTTTGTCTTATCATCCTCAAAAGTTTATGATCCTTAAAAAATTTACGTCATATGTTTTTTTGATCTAACACTGAGCAATATTTTAAGGTGGGAAAAAAGAATAAAAATAAAAAGAGTGATAGATATTTACGATAATGATGAGTCAGTCTTCTTTTTTCCCCTCATTTTTGACGGAGTCTCTTTGTTTACTTTTTTTCTATGTCACAAAATATGTACATAATCATCGGCGTCACTTTTTTTAAAAAAAGTGTTGAGCTTAAAGGAAGGGCAGAAATGGGAAGGAAGGAAAAAGAGAAAGAGAGAGTATTTAAACAATTTAAAAAATTGATAATCGTCTTAAAAAATATATAAAAAAAGAAAGTTATTTTTGATTGTTTCTGCTGATTCACGCTTTTTAATTGTTTCTTTCTTTTTTCTGCATTTTAAATATATATTTCTTAATTTTTATTACTCTTGCAAAAAAAAGTTTGATCTTATCGTTGCTAATCGGAGGGGTATTTAAGTGATGGTAGAGTTCGAGTTATATTTATTTTCATTTTGACTTGCACAATATTTTGAAACATTTAAGAAATATATTAGTTGCCAGACTTCGGCAGCTGGTGTAGTATACTGTATATTTAGGTAGGAGTACAGTATGCTTAAGAAATAAAAGTGTAAAAAATTGTTTTATTATTTCTAAAAAACTGAAAAAATGCAGTATTAATTAATATTTATTGTTTATTATCTTTTTAAAAAGTATTGAAAATAAATTTTAAGCAAAAATATGTACTTCCCTAATTATACTGTAGGCCAACCACATTTGAAGAAATTATTTTACATCGTATATTTGTTTATGTTTCGTAACATTTTAAAAGATAAGAAAAACATAATAAAAATATGTATCAAAAATTTTGCCAACCTTTTTTATATAAATTTAACATTAATATTCCAAATACCCGGGTCTGTTTTCCTGCAAAATTTTTTTGTCAACGTTTTATTACACGTGTTTTAAAAAATATATATTCTTCTAAAAAATATCCCCCATTTTAAAAAATACTTTTGATTTTTTTAGATTGTTCAACAACAAAAAAAGACTCAGAAATATGAACGGTAAAAAACGACAAATTTTTAAAACCGCTCTTGAAATTTGGCAACAAAAACGCCGCGAACAAGGAGGTTTTCCACGTGAGTTTTTTTTTCTTTCTTTTTTTGAAACATTTTTCGTGCAATTTTTTTTTGCAAAAAAATTGTTTTGTCAAGTTTTTAAAAGTTTAAAGATTTTTTTGATTTGATTCAAACATAATAATTTTAAACTTGAACAAATGTACACTTTTTGAACTTAAGTTAAGCAGCATTTTTGACGCCCAAGAAGAATAATTTCTTCGTTTCCGCCCATCACCAATTTCTTTTTTTGTTTTTGTTGAAAAATGAGAGGAGAAGAAGATTAATGAAAGCCAGCTTAAAACAATCATGGGGGCTGCTGTTATTTTTTGAAACTTAAAAAGTTCTTTTTTAAAAGAACGTTGCTTATCTTTGATTTTTATTTTTCAAGTGCAACTTTGACTCAAATTGAGGTCATTGAAAGAAGAAAAAGGTTTTTGGTTGTTCTTCATTAACGCGTTTCTTAAATCTTTTCGATTACTGTTGTTCATAAACTTTTGTCTATAACTTTAATGATATTTCAGGAATGGTTTGGGGATGCTTTTTTACACCATCTCGTCGAACATCTGATTCCTGGACATTAGCTGAAACACCTTCCACAAGTATTATCAGTTCAACACAAATTACCGATCTTGATGATTCAATTATTACAAGAATTACTTCAATGCTTGAAACAAAAGATGCAATAAAACTTTCACAAACATGCACGAAATTCCGTCAAGTTATTCAATCCATGCCTCTTAAACCATTTGTGGTAAGTTTTTGCTGCACTTTTGCGTCAACAAACAAAGTTAATAGGATTAAATCCATTTATGTTATGTATTTTTTCAGACAACAAATAAAGAACTCGTTTATCGATATAATTGCAAAAAACTTCGACAAGAAATTCATGTTCTCAAAATTGGTCGCTCAATTAATGGTATTCAAAAACGTCAAAAAACTTTTAATTTTTTTGCTGAAACTTTTGAAGATTTATTTGTTCCACCACAATGCATTTTTAAAGGAGCTGTAAGTTTCTTAATCTTAATTAAACATCTTATTATCTTACGTAATTTAACGAACGGGATATTAATAGAGTTGTGCATTTCCCTCTCCCGGGAAATCTACAGTAATATTTTATGTTTAAATATTAAACATTTAAAAACGGGATAAATATGCAATAAAAACACTGTAATTAGTCAAAAATGTTTAATTTAAATATTTAACAGTTTTTTTGAGGGTTATAAAGTTAATTTTGGTAAACTATTACTGTAGCTTGAATACTGTAACTCCGGGAAATGGCGGAAAATTTCCCGCTTTTTCCATTTCCCGGGAAATGGGCAACCCTAGATATTAATGATTAGGAACATTGGAGCAAACGCTCATATGGAAACTGTAAGAAGTCCATGTTCCTGATCGTGGATATCTAATCCATAAATTTCGTTGTGCATATAAATACCTCTTTCCTAATAATATACCGTAACTAATAACATTATTTTTTAGATAACATTTGAAAGCAATGTCGGCATTTCTGCAGCATTTTCTGAAGGTCGTGTTTGCCCAGAAATTTTTCGCTTCAACGGTGGAAGTGTTCCCAAAGGTACGATTTCCCTTTTTTATTTTTATTTGTTAAAAACGTGTCATTTTTAGAAATACTTTCAAAAACAAAAAAGATGGGTGAACTTGAATTGATTGAAGCCTTTCAAAAGCTTTCTTCATTAAAGGAAGTGCATTTTTTAGCTTCAAGGTAAGCAGATTTATTTAATCCTCCTCAAATAATCCTATTAACAGTTCTCATTTTCAAGAAATACATATAATCACATTAACTCATTTTTAGGCATTTTGATTTTCAAACCCCTCCAACGACACTCCTTTATCTCTGCGATCAATTATCTCATTTAAGTCTTGTCCATGACAGAATTCAATTTAACCTTGAAGATATTTTACTTGCTGTAAAATATTGGCGTTCAATATCTCCGATTTCGACAACATCAAACTTTTATATCGCTTATCCAAGAATTACAAATTCTTCTCTTGAACTTATTGAAGCTTCACATCCTTTTGAATCAGATTACGATCAAAACGATAAATTAACTGAACTCACTTTCTTTCATCCAACTAATCAATCGCTAACCCTATCTTTTCATTTTCACTAAATGTTTGATGTTTGTTTATTTTTTTTAAAGATCTCATGTACTATAGATAAATTTAGACTTTTTTTACTCTATACCAACAATTTTGATACAAAAACCTTTAAAGGTATATAATAATAAAACAGATAGAATAAGAAGATTTAGATCATAGAGTACAAAAAATTCATCACTGAGCAAATCAAGCCAAAAAGAAACAAATAACAAGATGGAGTAAATTTAACCGCTTTTGAAAAGCAAAATTGCTACTTGTCCAAGATAAAAGTAGATGAAGTGTTTAGTTTCATGTGTAACATATGAGCCAAAATTTCTTCCAACAATGCAATGCCATGTAGGATTGTATTTTTTGTCAAATTCTTTTTTGATATAAGCAGCAATATCCTTTTCAATATTGTACCTAAAAATATGTGATAGCATTATTATCAGATAACATGCAATTAAAATTTTTTTAACAACTTACTTTTCAAGTGCTTGAGTTGCACATTCAATTGCTTCTTGTTGCATCTCATCTGACATATCAGCATTCTTGATAACAGCTTTGCGGTCTCCCATTTTTGATGATATTTAGGATTGAGAGTAAAATATGAACTGCTAAAAAATAAATATATATTGACAAACTGTTAGCGAGAGAAAAAAACAATGGATTATCACACGAATGCAAATATATTTATTTGTAAAAAATCATCATCACGAAATTCGTATAGTGAAAAAAATCTTTTCTTTCCAACGTTTTGAAAAATGTTGATTTGAGAAAATTTGAAGAATAACATCTCCATTGGAGATTCTCCAACAAGCACTTGAACAATTTTATTTCACGGTTGAAAAAAACAGTTTTCTTTTTTAAAAAATGCCATGTAAAGAAGAAAAAATCACTATAATAATTTAAATCGAGGAAGTATTAGGGGAAAGAGAGGCTGTAAAAAGCAAATATGAAAAAATAAGAGAGAGAGAATAGAATAGATGACGCTTGGGTGCCAACGAAACAAAAATAAATATTTTTTCGTCAAAGGCGGAGCAAAAAAAATATAGAATAAAAAAGTGGGATGCAGTAGGGATGCAGTTGGCGGTAGTCAGAAAAAGAATGAGAGAAAGAGCCTTGACAACGAACTTATAAAATATCTTCTATCTAAAGATCGATATAAGTACCGGGGCAAGGCAGAAAGCAGCAACAGCTCAATGAAGAGAAGAAAAAAGATAAGCTTAAAATAAATATAGTATTGGAAAAATAATTAGGTCCAATATTAACAACAACCTCAACAAAAATGAAAAAAGTTTTTTGTGTTTGAAAAAAAACTTCTGTCTGGAGTAAAATGGCATCGCGAACAAAACGCCAGAAAAAAGGGATACTTCGAGAAAAAAAATTTTTTCAAGAAAATTCTCGTGGAACACAAAAAAACTTTCTTTGAAAATAATATCGTTTCATAAAATCAGTGAATACAATTATAAAAGTTTAAAAACATTTACAGTTGAACAAATGCAGCAGCAACAACAACAACAATGCTCTAAAAAATAGAACAAACAATGACAGAAGACAGCAAAAAATAAATATTGTAATTTTTTTGTATCTTCAAGCCTTCGTTTCAAGAGTGCAAAGTATTTTGAAATTTTAAAGTTTGAAAAAAGTTACAAAAATGTTTCCCTGATACACTTTGAATCAAATCACAGAAACAACAAGATTTTCTGCATTTCTGCATTCTAATGAGTGAAAGAAAGGAAAGAAAGAATTTTGACGTCGTTCAGCAACAACGTTTAGGAGAAATACATAGTAGCCACCACCAACCGAGGAGCCTTGATGACAAAAACACTTTCTTCTTTTTTATTGGAAAGAGTGAAGTGGAAAAGATGCAAAAAAAAGTTGTTGTAAGCGCGACCATCAGAAGAAGAAAAAAACGAATTAAAGCTTCTCCGATTAAAAATGATTCAAATAAAAGTTTTGTAACAACTTTGAAAAGTTTTTTTTGATTGAAGCATTTTTGATTTTTTTTCTGTTTTTGCTGTTGCATTTTTAAAAATACATAAAAATGATGAATTTCGAACATGGCTTTTAAAGAAAAAAAAGACATTTCTTTTCTATTTCAATGAATTTGTTCTTTCTTTCTCTGTTTTTTTGTTGTTTGGAGGTAAACAAACAACAGCCAAAAAAACGAATGTGTCACGGGAATTCACTTTTTGACTTTCCTCGAGGGCAAAAAAAGTAAATGACTTTAATCTTGGCGTCAAACAAAAATAATAAAACAACTTTGGTTTTGCAAAATCAAAGCTGCTTGAAATAACCTTTTAAAAAACATATACTTTTATTAAAAAACATTTACTTTAAAAATATAAAAATTTAAAGTAATTTTTTTCACATCAACACTTTTTTTGTTTAAATAAGAAACAACCACTTTTGAAACTACCGTATTGCTTTTAAAAAATTTTAGGAGCTAAAAATATCTTTTTAAAATTTCCAAAATTTGTTGTAAATATTTTATTTGTGATGAAAAAAATAAAATCAAAATGGTTCAGACATGTTTCCGAAAATTTATTTCTTATGTTTCGGCTGGTGCTGAAACGCTATAAAACTTTTTCAACAAAATGTACTTATACAGATGCTCTGAAAGATCGGCAAGTAAAAGACATTGGGTTTATCGGAAAATATATTTTTCTCAGTCACCTCCGAAAAAAAGACTTTAAACTATATATGAATATGAAAATTTTTTATAAATTGAACAATTTCAGAGGAATTTTTTGAAGGAAAACTTTATAATTCATAGATTCTAAGTTGGGTTAAATGAGACTTACTTTTGGCTATTAATTTAAACTAATTAGTAATAATTTTTCTTTATAAAAACTACAGTATTTAAGCATGCAAGAACTAATCAAAAAAATAATATTAAATTTAATTTTTAATCTACAACTATTGCAACAGCGGCAGTTGGTCAATTGCTGCTGCTGTGGATTGTTACATAAATAAACTAAACCTTTGTGGCAAACTTCGACTTTGCTTTGGTCATTTTTCTTTCTTTAAAACTTATGTCATTTATCATTTTCAAATTTTTATTGCTTTAAACCGCTGCTTTTGCTGTTGCAAACAAAAAATGACCACTGTCTTCTTTTTAAAAGTTTGAAGAGGAATAAAAACTTTGAAAGATTATCTTTCATTTTTGCTCTTTCTTCTTCTTTCTCTTTGCTTTCTCACTTTTTGTTTTACGGTGAAACAAGTGGAAACTTTTTTACTCATCACTTTACTTTCTTTTAAACTGGTCAGAAATATTGAAGAGTTATAGAAGAAAAAAATTATTACATCAAAACTGTAGCATCAGGCAAGGACAGCAGTAGCATGTTATTTCAGATGGGACAGAAATCTTTTCAAGGGAAGCAACCTTTGATCTTGTGCCGATAACGATAAAATATCAAAGGATTTTCTGAAAAGGGCATGTGGCCTAGAATCTGAGGCATTCAGAACAGTGCCGCAACGTGGTCGGGTGACGCTGGGGTGACGCGCGAATAAAAATTTAAAAAAATTTCATTTGTCCTAGTATGAATTTAATTTTTCAGTGTAAATTTAGCATTTCTGTCGGGTGACGCGTCACCCTCATCACCCCCCCATGTTGCGGCACTGATTCAGAATTCCCTCAATTGAATACTGTATTCGAATGTGAAACAACATGTTTTCTGAACACTACTTCTAAAAAGAATGAAGGAAACGAATCACGCAAAAACAAAAATGCATTTTTAAAATTGAAAAACATTTTTCTCCTTGCAGCCGCAAAAAAGACATTTTTCTTTTTTCTGAAAATTTTCAATTTTCTCGTTTTTTTTCTTTATGAGCGAGCGAGAAGAGCCGTGTGCGAGTCGAGTCGCAGCGCGACAGCCCGCGACTTGTCGAGTTTCTCGACGGACAAACAACTCAAATATTACCATTTTGAAGCAGCCGAAGGCACGTTGAAGCATAACTGCGTCTGTCGCCATCCTTCTTCCTTTTTCATTCGCCCCGCTTTTAAAAAATTTTTTCCATCTAATATCGATTTAAAGTGCGAGAAAAAATGAGAGAAAAAAAGGGAGAAAGACAGAGAAAAATATAATAAAAAAAGAAGTTGCCCGCGACAAAAGCTGTGCGCGAGTTTTTCTTCTTTTTTCTGATGTCTATGTTTGTATTTTCGGTAGATGCCGCATACTGACATATATATTTGTATTTTTAACTAACCCAAGAACGGCCAACCACCTCCCAAAGAGACCTACCCACCTACCTACCTACTACAACGTCAAACAACCTATTCTTTTTTTACTCCTTTTTTTAAATATAAAAAAACTTTATTGCTGCTTAATATAGAGGTTAAAAATTTTAAGGATGTCAAATTGGACAGACGTAAATCGCCTTCGACTAATTGAAGCATTTCGGTATGTTTTATGCTGTGCCAATTTGATACAGTAATTTTATTGCTAAAAATTATTTTAGAAAACGACCGTATCTTTGGTGTAAATCTCATCCAAATTATTTTTCTCCAGATATGCGAAAGAAGGCTTTAACAGAAATCACAAATTTTATGAATAAATTTGAGAAAGTCCATAGTGCATTTATTGGTATGTTTCAAAGATTTTTAGGGTGTTTAGAAGTCTTGAACAGATTTCAAAATTTCTCTTTAAAACCTCTTCAAAAACCATGTTTCATTTTTGACCTAAAAAATAATTTTTAAAAATGCTCTAAATTTTTGAAAATAAAGCAAACTTTAGAAATTGCGCTTTTTTGGATTTTCCACTTATAATCTATTGATTTTATTCAAATTTTTAGAAGATGATGTTCGAACACAATTCAAGAACCTCAAAGATATGTATCAGCGAAAGGTGAAGCGAATGAAACAAATGAAAAATCAATCCCAAAAAGTTGAAGAACCTTGTTGGTTTTATTTTCAGCATTTAAAATTTTTGGATACTGTATATCATCCCAGTGAAAGGTAAAACCTTCTTAACTTTTACACTTTTACCGTAACCCAATCTAATTACAGTATATCGCGATCTCCATCCCCTTTGGATATTGTAAAAAGTGAAATCCCTTCTGCAATGGATGAACCAATGATGATCTCAGAAAAGCTTCCATCGGTGACTTCAAAGCGCCGAAAACCTCCCCCTCTGCCTTCAACTGCAACGATCAAAAGAACTCGAGCTTCTTTAATTACCGAAACCGCACCATCCCCTCCAACCCCAACCCCGATTCCAACAATTCAACCTCGGAAGAATGAAGATTCTGATGATGAATTATCGATTTTTGGAGTTTTTGTTGGACGAAGTCTTCGAAAATTGGCAACCTCTTCCCCGGCATTGGCAATTCAAGTCAAAAAACAAATCAATGATCTTTTGTGTGAAGCAGAACTCAATGAATTAGGTTATAAAAATTCTCCACATGCTTAAACAAATTCTATTTTTTCATGTTTTTTATGTCTCTTGTCATTTATCCTTTCATAAATCGGGTCAATTCTTTATTTATTTATTAATTAATATTACATTACAGTATCAGTTAAAATAGATCCGAATTTAAATCAGCACAAAGATAGCACATGAGATACGGTAGAAGAAGATTAAGCAAGATTATCATTTTGAATATCCTTCTTGTAGACGACAGTATATTCCCGGCCTTTACTTTCAACAGTTGTTTTATCAATGATAAGAGTATCAATCTCATTTCCAGGACAATCAAATTTAGCATCAAGCAAAATCTTTTCAAATTTTGATCTAAAAAATGAAATTTAAGAATCCGTATTCAAATTTTTGGCTTTGCATAACCATATTATTGATTTAACAATTCCCAAAAAAAACTACAGTAACCACAAAAACACAAACCTCAAAGCTCGGGCACCAGTTTTACTTTGAACAGCTTCAGAAGCAATAGCATGAAGGGCATCATCAGTTACTTCCAACTTAATTCCATCAATTGCAAATTGGCGTTTAGCTTGATTCAACAAAGAATTTTGTGGTTCTGTCAAAACTTGAACATATGCTTTTTCATCAAGGCTATGAAAGGCACAAACAATTGGGAATCGACCAACAACTTCTGGAATCATACCAAATCTAAAAACACAGTTTAAATATGTACTACAGTATCCAAATTAAAAAAACATACCCAATAAGATCAGATTGTTCAGCATGTGAAAGTAATTCATCCCGCTTCTTTGAAACAACTTGTTCATTTTTAGATCGAAGATCTTCATCATGATTTGAAGAGGCTGCTCCAAATCCAACGGCACGTTCTTGAAGACGTCGACCAACAACTTTATCGAGGTTATTAAAAGCTCCAGAAGCAATAAAGAGAATTCCAGAAGTATCAACATCAATTTTGGCACCTTGAAGGAATGGATTCTTAATTCGGCAAATACTTCCTTCAACAATTTTGAGCAAAGCTTGTTGAACACCTCGACCAGAAACATCTCGAAGACCATTTGATGAATGAACGGGATCTGTGGAAGTTGCAATTTTATCAAATTCATCCAAGAATACAATTCCCCGTTGGGTACGTCCAAGATCACCATCAGCATTTTGAAAGAGTTTTTGAATAACTGAATCAACATCATCTCCAACATAGCCCGATTGCGTTAAAGTGGTACAATCACTAAAAATCAAAAGATTACGGTAACTACAGTAATAAATATGTACTTACCATAATGCAAAAGGAACATCAAGAATAGCAGCAAGCTTTTCAGTCAAATATGTTTTTCCACAACCAGATGGTCCAACAAGAACAACATTTGACTTATCAAGTGTTGGAGGATTCAAGGTTAGATCAGTCAAAAAATCGGCAGAACTATTTTGAAGTTTTCGACCCAAATCATTTGCAATATTTTTGGCAGTCGGTTTCTTCTTTGCAATTTCATTCTGAATTTCTTGAGCCCATTGTGCTTTTGTCATGTGTGAAGTTCCAACAATAAAATCATCCTTCTTTTTAAGTTTTGATGATGCCATTTGAGGTTTTGCATATGAAAGGCATGCCGCTTCAACTTCTTCACGGAGTTCAAGATTGTACAAAAGTCGACGATAATGTTGATAAACAGATACTGCAAGAGTTTTCTTGGCAGAATCTTGTCCAACAACCTAAAAATTAATGTAGATATATTAATATATAAAATAATAAACTTACATGTTTATCAAGATATTCAACAATTTCTTTTGGATATGGGATTCGAACTTCTCGCAATGATTGAGGATAACCAGATTCACCCAATGGAATAAGTTCACGAGATTTTTGTGTTGAATATCTTACAGCTTTATTAGTTGTAATTGTTCGAGATTGTTTATGAATTCCATTTTGTTGTTGAGAATGTCGAGAATATCCTCCATGATGACTATGCCCTTTCTTGGGATGATGCCGAGCTTCTGTACTTGCAGTTTCTCTTCTTCTTGATGAAGGTTGTCGATAGCTTCGTCTTCCAACACTTTTGGTAGCTGAAAAAGAAATGATGCAATCAACTGATGAGATGGTCGGATAAAGTATTCAAATATCCAATACAATGAATAATAAAAAAACTTACTTCGAAGAAGATGAGACGATTTTCCAGTAAACATCTTTCAATCAGTCAATTCAGTGAAAAGTGAAACATTTCTTTGGACTTTTTGGCCTTTTAATAACTTTTGAAGGAATGCAAATTTTTGTGTGATAAAAAATGGAAATTAATTTGTGTTTTCCAATGGATCAGCAAAAAATATACATGTAAATTCAAACCCCTTTCCTACACATATTTTTCCTTTGATGTCTCCCGCTTTGAAAATGAGCATTAAATTTTTGTTGTCCCCTTTAAAAGCTTTCAATCCCTAAAGTGCTGAAGTCAGATCTGTGAAATCCCTAAGATAAAGTTCAAACATTTTTTTAAAAAAAACTTGTTGTTGAAAGATGTTTAATACAGAACGCCAAATAATTATTACCGTATAATAATAGGCCTTTAAAAAGAAGCCCAATGAACTTTTTAAAGATTTTTTGCCGATGAAAGCACAAATACAATAACTTTTAACCTGCAAAAATGTTTTTAAATAAATTACCAACATCAGAAATTACTATCTTTTTATGTGTGAAAATCAAAGATTAAATGCTTAAATTTTTCGTTTTTTAAATTTAGGCCTGCTTTTTTTCATTTAAAGCGTCATAGAATCTTTTGATAATGTTAAAATTAATCATTTTTATTGTGTTAAAAACCTTTTTTCCCAGGTGCCTTGATAAAGAAAAAACTGATTTAAATTTACAATAAATTGAATTTTTTCTGTATAAATGTATTGCTAATTTATTTCAATCGTTTACCTATCTATTGTTGCTTCAACATTTATTTAACATTTTTTACAGGGTTGAACACAATAAAAAGAGATGCAGAATTTCAAAAAAGGTGTGTTAAGCAAGGATCTTGAATGGAGTCCTTTAAAATGTCGGGCGGCATTGACGTACAAGCTAAATTTTTTTTGTGTTGCGCTCGATTTCAAATTTTCCGGCATTTCATTTTTTTTCTTGTGGTTTCGCTTCAATGATTTTTATTAACTTTAATACTTTTACGGAATTTGTGCCTTTATTTTATTGTTATTTTCGTGTTTCTTTTTAAACATTTGCAACATTTTTTCGTTAAATTCAATTACCTTTCAGGCTTTAGCTGTCTCTGCTACCAATTAACTGTTGTTAATTATTAACACTACTGATTTGAGTGTTCTGTTTTTGTTGGTTATGTATTCTTCAACTTTTAATTTCCTAAATTTGCAAAGCAGTCTTCAACCATCGCAACAATTTTTTACTCATCAACAAGAACGTACAGCTGCAAAGCCTGCCGCTTACTCGTCTTCAAAGAATAGCAAGTCATCATCATGGGATGAATATTTTTTGGGTAAAAGTTCACACCAACCTTCAATGGATGAACCGTTTTTTGGTGATTTTATGCTTCCTCAAGCATTTACCCCTTTCTCTCAATCTGCAACACCTTCTTTTACTCCATCTGCAACTTTCGCATTTAATATTCCTTCACCATTACCATCCCAAAATTTTATTAAATATCTTGAACAACGTCATTTCTTTGCAACTTTATTAACGTATGTTTTCATTACTTTAAAAACTTGTTTATCCTTATTGTTTTAGATTCATCCAACAAGCTAACAAATGTTACAATATTAGAAAACCTTCATCATGGAAGAATCCTTTCTTGTACAAAACTTCTTTATGCTCCCATTGGCGTTTTCAAGGTTATTGCAAATATGCTGAAAATTGCTGGTACGTTGTTTTGTGATGTGGTCATTTGACACTTTTTGTTTTTTTAGGTATGCTCATGGAATGATTGAACTTCGTTTTGTCCCCCGTGTAAATTTTTTTGTTGAAAAATTCAATATTAATCTTATGTTTTAGATGACTGACATTCCTTCACCTGAATGCCTTTTTAATATGCTTTCTCATCTTGGTCTTCCGCAACATGTTTTAAAAACCATTATTATCAGTGCTTATCGTACCGTTGGAATTAATCCTGCAACACCTTCCAAAGATCCTGAAGATCCATTTGCTTCTCATCATACTCCAATTTCAAGCATTGCTACACCTTCTTCTTCAAGTGGTGCAAGTCCACCAGATGCAATGCATCATCAAAGCAATCCACCTCATAGATTCAACTTCCTTCAACCCCCATGGTCTGCAACTGCTTCTGCCTCCATCACCTCTGCTCCTGACGATGGACAAACTTCTGTTGATTCTGGTTTTTCATTGTTTGGTGAAAATTATGCTTCTGCTTTTCTTTAAGCTCATAATTTTAGAATACTTTTATCTTAGCTCAAGTCATCTGTTTTTAACTTTAAAGTTTCTAATCATAACACATCTAAAATTTTGTTTCAATTGTTACTTTTTTCTATATTTTCTAAATTTGTTTTTTTGTTTTACCTTTCTTTTAAAGGTTTTATTTGTTGCTTTTGAATGAACACAAGGTTATTCGTTTTATGTTTTTTGATATTTTAAATATTGTTTCTTTTTCATAAATTTTGATAATAGGATTGTAAGCTATGACATACTGTATATAATATCGTTGTAAGAGCAGTACGAATACTGATTTTGAAAATTTTTGAGAAGCAAAAAATTGTTATTTGGGTTGACTTCCGCGTTTTTGTTGAGTTTGCATATAAAAAATGTGCAAAATTAGGTAAAGGAAATTGTAAATGGGAAATGAAATTTGATTTTGGGTTACTGTAACTTTCTTTTAATGATTAAACCTGTCCATCTCTGCCTTGTTCATGTTTAAAGTTTTGTGTTATAAGAAAGCATTTATTTAATTAAATACAATAAAACTAATAAAAGCTGTTGAAATGTTGTGATAACCGTTAAAGCAATGATAGAAAAACTATATTTTTAAAAAATCTATGAAAGGAGATCAGGATAAAGATTGCAAGTTTGGCATGTTTTGTTATTTGGAACTCCACCAACCGTTGAAGATCCTTGAAAAACAGGAATAACATCTTTAAAATTTCCAAGTAAAAATGGAAGATTTTCAGTGAAATAAAATTCAACCCATATTTTCATGTTTGTAAAATAATAAATATTATCATAATTATATCGATATTCAAGAAAGCTATTATTTTTTGGATCTAATTCAATTAAATATTTTTTACAAAATTTATCTGCTGTTGAACCCATTACACAGATAACAATGGTTACGTAATGTGTACGAGAGCTACCTAAAAAATTTGAATAATTTTATTTTTGGTACTGTAATGCAATAATTATAAAAGTTCATAGCTTTGTGGATACGGTAGGTACTTTTAAAAATGTTTCATTTTGAGTAAATAGGATACTGTAGTACTATTACCGTAACTCTAACGCTAAACAAAAATTACTATAACACTTACAATAAAAATCAGCAAAATATAATCGATGCTTTTCTGGATTAAATAAATGTTCAGCCCGGATAAACCATCGGGTATCACCAAATGGGCTTGTTGGGGGAAATGTTCCATCTTGATTCAATTTTGCAAAAAAGAATAAACCGTCCAACCGAGAATTCAAGGGAGAAGCTTGATGCCCGCTTTCGTCTTTGGTATAAATTTTCATAATTGCATCATCTTTTTCCATACAAGAATTAAAATATGATTTTGGTTTAGTTCGATAAAAAAATGAAAATCTTGATGTTGCCGTTTCTTTACAGTAATCCTCTGCTCGACTGTATAATTTTGCAAGCTCTTGTTTGGAATGAACTAAAAAATGTTTGGAAATTATTTCAGATATACAGTATCCGAAATAAAACATACCAGCTCTAAACCAAATATCCCCTGCAGCGATAATCCGAGAATCTCGGGGACTATAAATTCGAACTTCAAAGAAATAACTTCGGCCAGGAAGTGTTCGAATTTCGAATGTTTGCATTTCGGGTCGAACTGGGACTTCATTACAAATTCCATTTGACCAAAATCGAAGTCTTGGAATTCCTTTTATTGCCTCAAGGGGTTCGGGCCATTCAATGATACAATGTACAGCGCTGATGGATACGGTAAGTGGAATTGTTTGAACTTGTTTGAATTTTGTTTTATTTAAAGCTAATCTTTTTGCTGCGATAAATCGTAAAAATCCTCGAGCAATACATTCTTTTCCATTATCATTTTCAAAGATTAGACTAACTTGAACATCATAAGCATGTCCATCAATTGTTTCAAATGTTGCAAAATCAATTGGAGGATTTACAAGGGTATGTCGAACAACGGATTCAGATGGGATTTTATGTACAACAACTTGTTGTCGAAATTTTTTCCATTCTAGTTTATCTGTGATCGACAATGTAGGAATGGTTAGTGAATGGGAGAAAAACTTACCAAATGGTGGGGGCTTCTTCCAAAAAACAGTAGTGCCTTTGATATGTTCTTCAATTTTTAATGTTAAAGGAATGATATCCTCATGATCAACCTGATATGCCATCAATCAATAAATAAATTAAATATGGTCATATTTAAAAAGAAATGGAATGTTAAATAACACCTGGAATTGGATGTTTAGTTATTTTAAGTTATGAATGTATCTTTTTAACATTCACAATTACCGTAACACAATTTTATGCACGTCAAAAATCTTTGTGAAAACTGTAACTCAAAATCAAACCGAAAAGTATACGGTACCTTCCATACTCTTCCAAACAACCAATTTTTACAAGTATAAAACAATTTATTTTTTCATTCACAAAAAAAATTTAAGATCATGCGATGTCAGTGAGCTACAAAGAAAAACAAAATCAATAAAGCATCAAAAAAACAGAAGCTTAAAGGAAACACTATTTTCAAGAAAAAAATTACAAACTATTTTTTTGCTGTACAATCAAAGAAACTGGGCATCAAGAAAACTATAATTAAAAACTAAACACAATTTAAAAAAGTATTTTTTTAAAAAGAGAGAGAAGACTAGGCGTTTTTTAAAAAACATAAAGAGTTTTGCTATTTTCTTCTTTATCTTTCAGAATAATAATAATATAAAATTGCTGATATGAGGAATCGATTGGGGAGAGAGAGAAAGCAACCGGTGATGAGGTTTTTATTTTTGATTTTGAAATGAATATTTTCAAACAGTTTTGCCCAACCTTCGAAGTCGTACTCGTTCATAATTTCTTTCCAGCGCTTCAGAAACCCGATGCCGAGCTTCCATTGATTGAAATCCAATTCCAACTCTAAAACATTGAAATAGATAAATATCGTCTACATTAATCTCATAAACATACCGTAAAAGTGTTTCATTCTCTTCAACAGACAACATAATATCCATTTCAATTTGATTACCAAGTACTGATTGTCTCTGAAAAAAAAGAAGTCATCATCATTAAAAAAGGTCATTTGTTAAAATTTGTTACATTTTTTTCTTCTAGTCATGTTTCTAAATTAGTCCCAAACAACAGAAAATGATAAAATTAATCTTTTTATTTGCTTTGAAAAAAAATGTGAAAAACATCCGTGTCAAATACCTGATACCTGAACATTTGTCGCTAAGAATTTGTTGTGTTAAAAATAAATTTATCTCTTTAAGCTTAAAAATTTTTGATTTGAACGTTTTTGTCTTTCAACCTTTCAAATATTTTTCCGTTTACTTAACAAAAAATGAGGCATGTTTTTTTAAAGCATTGCAAAATATTTGATTTGATATCAAAACATTGAGTGTCTTAATCTCATTATATAAATATGAAAAAAAAAGTTTTGTCAATAAAAAAACATTCAAACAGGTCCTTCTTTTTAACATTGTCGTCACATGACTGTTTTAAGCTTTTAAGTGGATCCACTTCAAATTCATAAAAAAAAGAAAGCTTTTCAACAACTTCCGGTAACTCGGAACTAACTAACTAATCGATAAAACACTTTAAAAAATAACTTTAACTTTTTCGTTTTAAAAAGATTCATTTTTTTTATGTTTTGGATACTATTTTGGGAAACAATTAAGAATTTTAAAACAAAAGAAAAAACAACTATACCTGATTTTCAGCATGAATTTCAACTAGCACTTGTTTTTTAAGAGCAGCTTTTAAAATTTTTGCAAGAAGTTCTGGAGAAATAAAATTTGATTCAATATTGAGAGTTTTAAGTGATGGCGATTCTTCCAAAAGTTCAACAAGACCCTAAAAATTGCGGTAATTGAGTACTGTAAGATCAAATAGCAAATATTTACTCTTGCTTCAGAATCTCCAATTGCAGTATTTGACATTGAGAGTTTTGTAATATGTGTTGAATGAGTTGCAGCAGAAATAAGATTTCGTATACGTTCTTTTGATACTCGTTTCATATTATTTATATTCACTTCTGTTAAAGCTGCATCATCTTCTACCAATCGTCTAAAAGGCAAAAATATATTAAATTTAATCCCATTAATTTTTAACAACTTACTTCAAACAATCTTCAACATCAGTTTCATTTTCTCCTTCATCAGGGACAACCCTGGGTTGATAAGCTTTTACAACATTATTAAAAGATGTTCCCGTATTTTCATCTTGAGATTTTCCTTTTACAACATTATGATATTGTGATTGATTTAGGACATTATGCATTCCGAGAATTCCAGCAAGATCAACTAAATCCCTTTCAGGTGCCGATACCAAAGCAGTATCCAATTCTTCATCATCGTCAAGATCAAGTTCAATTGGCATTGGAATATTATCTTCTTTTTTCTTTAAAATTCCAGATGTTATATCACCTCCTCCTAATCCGTCTTCTTTTTCTTCATAAACTTTTCCTGAAAAAAAAACTTTAAATAAATAAATACATTTTAAACAATCACGCTTTTTTAAAGCTCAATAATAAACATTGAAAGGGTTAATCCAAGTTGCAAATATAAGCATTGGAGAAAAATAGCTCATGAAAAGTTTTAACATTTTTTTAAAAACCTGTTTACCCACACTTACCTCGTTTAACTCCAGATGAAAATGGAACATGCTCTTCCCAATCTTTTTCATTTTTTGCAGATTCTTCAAGATAATTCAGCAATTTCTCTCTTTGATATGGTCCTGTTTCAGTTTTATCCGTTTGATCTTTGCATCTTTGTGAAGGTGGTAGCAAGGAATTCTGAAACAATAAAAAGATATATAAAATTTATTGCAAATAAAAATAATAATAAATTCCTTACATCTGGATCAAAATCATTATTTAAATCTTCAAGTTCATCAGTACTCAACTTTCCAAGTAGCGTCTCCAAATCATTATCATCGTAATCCCGTAAATCTCGACCATATAATTTCGTTCCACCTGAGGATGGTGCCGTTCTTGAACCAGGGGCTTGTAAAGTTGTGCTTTCAGAATAATAGCTGTAATTTTTTGATACCGGAATCATTTTTTTTGAATTTAATAAAAATAAAAATTGGGAGAGAAAAAAATATTGTAACTTTTATAAAACAGCACTTCTTTCTTCGATTTTATTTTTGCGTGAAAAATTGAAAAATTTGTAGTCTTCGTGGTTTTGGAAAAGCGTTGAAAACAAACAAAACAAAAATCTATGCGCAAAGCAGAAGAAGAAGAACCTCAGCTGGAGGGGTGGAAAGAAGATGAATATATATGTAGATAGAAAGAGACAGAAAAGAGAAAAAAGTGAGATTAAGTAGAAAACAAAAAGTAAAAAAAGCTCTTCCCCATTTTCTTCTTCTCCTTTACATTTTAGAGATAGAGAAGAGATTGCGCATAGAAAAGAGAATTTCTATCATACAAAAAAATATAAAACTTACTCGCTTTTACTCATTGTTGTTGCGGCTTCTTCTTCTTGTAAAACGTCGTTATCTTCTTCTTTTTATTCGTATTCGTTAAGTCCTTCAACAACAATAATAATAACAAAACAAAATATAAACGTTTTTTTTTCTTGCTGTTGCCGGAGAGAAGAAGAAGAAGATCAAGTCAAAAACACGTGTGATATTTTATTTTTTCAAAGGCACAAAAAAGAACTTGAATAATGTGGTGGTCGAAGAAGACCGCCCGCGCTTGACTTTTTCTTTCTTCTTTTAAAGTTTTAATTCTGGAAAAAAATGTATTAAAAAAGAGTGCTTTGATACTTTGATTTTTGCACATAAAAAGCGAAGGTCGATCCACGCAAAAAAAATATTTTATCGCAGAAAAAAGGAAATTCTTAAAGATATTAAAAAAACACGGCAAAAGAAGGCAAAAAGAAAGAAACATTTTTGCTTATTGAAGGAGGGAAAAAATCTTTCTTTTTTCCACGGTTTTTAAATATCGATTTTTTCTTTTTCCTTTTCTTTCTGTCTTACACTTGATCATCGACATTCAAACGATAAAAAGGGAGTAGTGAGTGTGTATGAGTGTAGAAAAGAAAGAAAAAATACATTTATATGGATGAGGCCACTGACTTTCACTGGCAAAAAAAGAAGAGATTCGGGATGAAGCAAAAAAATGCTTTTCAATTTTAAGCTTTATTTTTTTATTCCCCTGTGGCAAGCAACTGTGAGACGTGAAAAAACACAGATATCTCTATCCTTCTTCTTTAAACATTTTTTTACAAGTGAACAGGTGTCATCAGAAAAAAAACCTTTGAAAAAAATTCAATATTGAGTTAATCTGTTGGGATTTTTATTTTTGAATCATGAGATTTAAATTGAAAAATGAGATTCTGTTAAAAAAAATTACATTGTGTTTTTTCAGATTTGAAAATTTTTTTGCGCGAAAAACTTTTATTTTGCCGATGAAAAGGGATAAATGTTGTTGGAAGGAACGGAAGGAAAAGGAAGAAGGGGGATAATAAAAAAGGCAATGAAGGGAGTGTAAGTAAGGAGGACAACTTTCGAATAAATAAATATTTTTTCTTCTTGTCCTTCTTTATGTTTGACAATGACCTCTGAAAAATGAAATAAAAAAATAAGAAGACATCCGAAAAAAGAAGATATTTTCATATAAAAAATATGCATTGAAAAAAATATATATTTATTCGGCATGAAAAGGAAGAAGAAGTTAAACGACAGGCATTTAAAAATGAACGTGAAATAAGGCAAGTACCCCTAAGAAGAAGAAGGACGAAAGAAGACGGAAAAGAAGATTTGACTTTTTGGAATATTCGACAACAGTTGTTTCTCTCACTTCCCTCTCAAATTTTTTTCCGATGAAAAAAATAGAATTTGCTTCCATCATCACCGACGACGGCAACAAAAAGGGCAAAAAACGGGGAAATCCTCAAAACAGGTGTATGTGTTTGTGTGTCTCTGTCTATATCCTTTCTTTTATCCCCTTTGGCAAAGGTTAGCTTTCCTTTGTTTCCTTTCAACTTTGGCTTTCACCATCATAAAATTTCAAGCCAAAGAAAGAAAAAAAGTGACCATTGTCCAGCATCAACAACAATGATGACATTGAAACGGGCAAGCAAGCATCAACAATTTATAAGCATCATCATCAAAGTTGTGAGTGGTTTTTTCTCTTTCTTCTCTCTTGAATGTATGTGTAGAAAAAGCATAAGTGGAAACAAAACATGCCGAGCTTATAAACATTGATTGTTGCCCTTTGGGGAGGGGAGGGGGAAAGTCCCATTTGAAGGACGCACTTTTTTCTTTGGCACAACAACAAAAAAAAAGAATATGCCCCTCCGGTCATCAAAAAAAAAGCACTCGACCCTTTTATTTGCGCGCATTCTATTTTCTGCTCCTTTGGCTGCAACATTTAGCAAGAACGACAGCAAAAAAATACTAGAGAAACGCGATCCGTTCATGGAGCGTTAAGCTGCCTGCTGTAGCAAGCCCCCGCTTTGGCCCCCATCTCTCAAGAGAATATCTCAAAATGCCCTTCTTTTTTTAGCTTGTTACATTATATATTTTTATAGAAATTTGGAGGTTACTATTTTTGATGATCTTTTGTTTGTTTTTATATTAATTTTTGCAAGAAAGAGGGACATTACCACCACATGGGGATATATTTGTTTGTGAGAGATGAATTATAACGCGCTTTTAAACAACATTAAAAATATATAAAAGAGTAGCCGCTAATTCTTCTTTAATTTTGCGCAGCAGCAGCTTGTGTCTTCTTCTCTCTTCTTTCGTCTGCTTCTTCATGTCTGTGTTTAATGTAAGTATAAAAAAGATTGTCACTAAATTTGTTTAACGCCCTTCATTCTTCTTCTTCCTTCCGGCTTCTTTCTACCCCAAAAAATTCTTTTTTTATTTTCTGTTCCTAAAAAAATATAACTCACTTTCTGAAAAAATCGAGCAAAATGAAGACAAGGCGATCGATCAAAAATTTCAAAATGGGTTTAGGAAGCTGAAATTTGGCATGTAGTATCCTTAGGGGTCAAGGAGGTGTGATCAAAAAAAATTTTTGGTGTCCGGTGCAGGGCTGCTCCGACGCGGTTCCTGACCTCAGTTTTTATCCGTTTTCTATAAATGAGGTATCACCGGAAAGCCCTTGATCAGGGCTACAATACTGATCTGCTGGAATTTTTATTGACGGTCCCAGCACGAAAATTTCGCATTTTTAAAATTTCAAACTGGGAAAAGTACCCCAAGAATTCGGGTCCGCAAAAATTTTTTTTTCTCAAAATGTTCCTTTTTTCATGACTCATTTATTGGTAGGAAAAAATTTTCGATTTCGAAAAATTTTCGCGGCACTTTTAACGAAAAACGAAAACGCACGTTTTTAACTCACTCACAAAGTTGGAACGGTCTTCGTTGGACCTTGTAGTCCAGTGGTTAACGCGATCGCTTTTTGCTCTTTCACTCGAAGGTTCGATTCCCATTGGGTGCAAATTTTTTTATAGCTTTTTTGATATTAAATATTTAATTATATAAGTGTTGCAAACACAAAATTGTTATTTTATTTTTGTTTTTATTATCTGAGAAGATAATAATGTCAATAAAAGATTTTTTTACTAGTACTTAAAAAAACTAAATGTTTCAAACATATTTTCAACCGAGAATGTTAGCAAAAAAAATGTAAAATCTTTTTCTTTTCAATAACCATTAGAATAAAATCTGTCCTTTTATTTTTTCTTTTTATTATTTGCTACAATCTTTGTAGTTTTATCATTCATTGTAAAAATCAATTTTCTAGAACAAAACAAAATCAATAAAAAAGAAGAAAAAGCTAATTTTTTTAAAAATTGACTGAATATTTTAAATGTTTCAATTTCACATGAACAAAATCCTCGACCTATTGATGCTAATATTAAACGTCAAATGATTGAACAATTTTCGGCACAAACTGGTTTAGATTATGTATATTCTGAAAGCTACATCGAAAAAAGTAATTTTGATTTAGAAGTAAGCTTTTTCTTTTGTTGTCTTGATTACTGTAATTATTCATTTTTAGGATGCGCTTAATCGTTTCAAAGAATTCAGAAATGAGCTTTGCTGAAACTGTTCAATAGTTATTTTTTTTCCAATTTTCTGATTTTTTTCATATTATGATTATACAAAGGTTAGTCCGTTATACTTTTTAAAGCAAACATTATAAATTATTTTTCGGATATTACTGTATTTACTGTTTATTATTATCTCTCAATAAGAACGTTTGAGGTTTTTTATTAAGTCTAACATAGATTTTTAATTTGAATTATATTAAAAAAATTTTACCGTTTACGTTGGGATTCTTTTAACTTGTCTGAAAAAATTCGTTGTAAAAGAAACATTTTTATAACTAATTCTCTAATCTAATGTTTGCTTTAAAAATGAGATCGGCTAACCTTTTTTGTTTGTTAATTTATTGTTTTACTTTTTTTAATAAAAAGTTTTGTTATTACGAAAATCCTTCTTTTTTGGACATAAAATAACAATTTTGTGTTTGCAACACTTATATAATTAAATATTTAATATCAAAAAAGCTATAAAAAAATTTGCACCCAATGGGAATCGAACCTTCGAGTGAAAGAGCAAAAAGCGATCGCGTTAACCACTGGACTACAAGGTCCAACGAAGACCGTTCCAACTTTGTGAGTGAGTTAAAAACGTGCGTTTTCGTTTTTCGTTAAAAGTGCCGCGAAAATTTTTCGAAATCGAAAATTTTTTCCTACCAATAAATGAGTCATGAAAAAAGGAACATTTTGAGAAAAAAAAATTTTTGCGGACCCGAATTCTTGGGGTACTTTTCCCAGTTTGAAATTTTAAAAATGCGAAATTTTCGTGCTGGGACCGTCAATAAAAATTCCAGCAGATCAGTATTGTAGCCCTGATCAAGGGCTTTCCGGTGATACCTCATTTATAGAAAACGGATAAAAACTGAGGTCAGGAACCGCGTCGGAGCAGCCCTGCACCGGACACCAAAAATTTTTTTTGATCACACCTCCTTGACCCCTAAGGATACTACATGCCAAATTTCAGCTTCCTAAACCCATTTTGAAATTTTTGATCGATCGCCTTGTCTTCATTTTGCTCGATTTTTTCAGAAAGTGAGTTTTATTACCCAAACCTTTTACATTTTTTCATTTTCCATCATTTTTTCTATTTTGCCATCTTTGTCTTCTTTTGTCGGCACAGGTCTAACAATCGGTAAAAGAATGGATGGGATGAGTGGAAAAGAAGAAAGAAAGAAAAGGGATGCTTTTTCTGCAATTTTGGTTTTTTCTCAATTGCTTTTCTTCTTTTAGGACTTCTTACTTTTTTTTTACTTTTGCTTTTTTCTTTTTTCATTCTTGAAACATCGGCACAGAAGCAGCAGCAGTGATGGCGACACGCAAAATTCATCATTGAATTCAAAGGAAAAAAAATAATAATAAACGCAACAACTTTTCTACTTTTTTGTGGCATTTTTTATATTTATTTCTTTTTTTTTGATGATGAACGGAAGGGGGAAAGCAAGAAGAAGAAGCCTTCTTTTTTCTAAAATGTGAACGTTTTTCTTAAATACACAACAACACATTTTTATTTCTTACGGTCCTTTTCATCATCATCGTTTTATTTTAGTTTTATTTTCTATTAATAGTTGCCGCTCCTTTTTATATTTTGCAGCAGCAGCAGCAAAAAAGTCATGTTCTTTTTTTCATTTTAAATTCGAACATATTTAAAAAAAAGGATTTTTTAATGTCCCGCGCAGCAGAGTGCCTTTTTTGAATTATTCTTCGTTGTTGCCTGGGGCATTTATTATTATTATTACTATTGTTTGACAAAATTCTTGCCTTGCTGCTGCTTCTACTTTTTTTCATTGTTGGCATTTTTTGATGTTTTGGCACACTTTTTTTTCTTCTACCATTTCCATTTTAATCCCCCTCCTCCTTTTCTTTTTCCCCTTTAATCTTCTCATGTTCACTCCCGAATTTTTTTAATATTTTTTTATGTTTATGGGTATTATACATATATTTCTTTTGCTGCAAAAAAGTCATAATTTCTTCTTTTTCTTCTTCTTTTTGACACAAACAATGCCATCTATATTTAAAACTGTGCCATTCCTATTTTTTCCTTTTTTCTTCTTTTGTGGTCCAAGAAAAGAATTGTATTGATTGAATGTGGTTTTGCCGTCGTTTATAAAAATGGTGGGTTTGCGCAATAAACATAAACTAAAAATTTTCAATGTTTTTATCGCGCTCTTTTTCTTCTTTGCGGTTTTTTGAAAAAAATCTTTTTCCCCCAAAAATTTTTCTTTACACCTTTTCCAAAATGCTTTGATCCCCCGATATTTCTATCATTTGTTATCTGTAAATTTTTTTCCCGTTATGTCAGAGAGAAATTTTGATTGCGGAAACTTTTTTTGTTTTTCGACGGTGTCCTTGATGATGACCAGCGGTCAGTTTCCAAAAACTGTCATCACTTTTTTTTGTTTTAAAAAAATTTTTTCTTCGAATGACACAAATTTCTTCTTTCTTTTTCCGTAAATGGTCAAACATTTTGTTTATCACTGACCATTCTTTTTGATTGCTCTACTTTTCTTTTTTGCCGTCTTTTTTTCCTTACCTGTATTCAAAAAATTTCCCGATTCTTCGTATAATAATTTTCATATTTTCTTGATTTGATTTTGTCCCCTCCCATTTTTTATTATATGATTATTTCCCGAGGATTTCTTTAATATCCCCGATATTTTTTCTTCTTGACCACTTTTGACGTGTCGAAAACAAAAAAAAGTTATTATTTTTAAGTGACCGATTATTATTATCTCATTTTCTTTCTTTCCTTCTATTTTATTGGTGTTTATTGCCAACCCGCTTTATAAAATTTTTATTCTCAATTGAAATATTTTATCCTTTCTAGCCCAAAAGGCATTCATTTTTGGCATTCTTTTATTTGCCAATGACAAGGATGCTGTCAACGCCGGAGCTTGCGGCGGATGACGTCCGGCAGCGGTTTTCACATACGAAAGCCCTCTTTGAACATTTGGAAAGGAATCAAGATTCTTCCCCGCCATCATTCTATTCTCCAAGGCTAGCCCGACAAACTCCACCTCAACATCGCCCTCCACCAGTTCCACCAAAGCCGTCATCACCTGTTTCACAAGTGGCAAGGAATTTTAGTGAACTTGTAACAGATTTGGATAGGATGACTTCTCCTCGGGAAATGCCATTTCAGCGAAAACAACATCCAAAAATCTCTCCACCCCCTGAGGAAACATCCCTCAAAGGTAGCAATGGTGGTGGTGGAGCATGCTTTGAGCCATATTGGAGAGATCCATTTCTTTATAAACGTCGTTTTGGAGTTGATGAACCAAATGATTCACAAGATGGAATTGGTAATATTTTTAGATAAGCCCTTTTAATCCTTGATAATCCCCATGAGAATTCTTTTGTAGGAAGTCCAACACATGATGAACACAATTCAAGTGAATCTGGAGATTCTGTACCTTCAGAACCTCGACCAAGCAGTGATCGAAATGACAATACTTCTTCACCCCCTCGAGGCTCAACAACTACAACCACTTCCACATTTGCAATGATTCGACGTCCAATTTCTCGAGATAGCCGAAGTATTGATGACCTTCAACAACAATCTTCCGCTTCCTCGGTTGAAGAAGATAGCTTTGGAGAAGTTGAAACTCGCCGAGGACTTTCCCCTGATCGAGAAGCCTTGAATCGAAAAGTATCCTTTAGCACAGCCCCCATCAAAGTTTTCAAAACTCATGGAATTCATGAATATGATCGCCGGAATGACGATATTGATCCCGTGGCCAGTTGTGCCGAATATGAGCTTGAAAGACGTTTGGATAAAATGGAACTTTTTGATGTTGAGTTGGAGAAAGGCCCTGAGGGGTTGGGTGTTAGTATTATTGGAATGGGAGTTGGAGCTGATAGTGGTAGGCTTTTGCTCTAATAGGATACTGTAATACATGTGCTGCCTAATTACAGGTCTTGAAAAGCTTGGTATTTTTGTAAAATCAATTACACCTGGTGGTGCCGTACATCGAAATGGAAGAATTCGTGTCTGTGATCAAATTGTCTCTGTTGACGGGGTTTCATTGGTTGGAGTGAGTCAGCTCTTTGCTGCTCAAACCCTTCGAAATACAGGAAATTGTGTAATTTTTACAATTGGTCGTGAAACAAATTTGCATGAATCAGAGGTTGCACAACTCATTCAACAATCCCTGGAACAAGATGGTCATGGAAAGGGCAGTCTTCCATTTGGGGCTTCAGATCTTCCACCACCCTCTCCTGCAACAGTCAGAATTCCACCTCCAACAAAAACAGATTCAATGGATTCTGTAAAAGATTCCTTCGCAAAAGCAAAGATATCAGCCTTGGAAATGGAATTAACAGATTCACAAAAGAAGGCAGAAAAGATGGAAGAAATTCTTGAATCTACTCGAGTACATTATAGTCAACTTGAAAGTAAATATGATCAAGCTAAACAACTTCTTAAAGATTATCAAGAACGGTTAGTTAGTTTTATTTCCAAACTACAGTGTCCATTTATAAATACTAATAATTATAGAGAAAAGACATTATTGGAAAGAGAAGAAAATCATGTGGAACAATTGAGGGAGAAGGATGCCCATTACAGTATGCTAATTGAGCAGCTGAAGCAAAGAATTGATGAACTGGAATCTAAAATGGATCAAATGACCCAGAAGAAGCAAAATGCTGCAGAGGGAGAACTTTCAGAGTTGCGGGAACAATTGGCTGCTTGTACTGAGGCTAAACGAAATTCCGCCCATCAACTTAATCAACTTTTAAATAATCTTGAATCCTCAGATAATGAAACAATTAAATCTGGAGAAGATGATCAATCAACATTGAAGCGACCTCCAAAGGAGAAACCTGAACCTCCACCATCCGACCACCATTGTTCACCACCATCCCAACAACAACACCAACAACAATCTACAGCTGGTGCAACCCCAGCCCAACGACGTCCTCCCCTTCGAAATGGTTCCCGACAATCATCAGCTGCAGGACAATCCCCTCGACAAATGCCAATGTCTGCTGCCCCACCCTTAGGGCATCATCCCCACCCTCATCAACAACATTATGCTGCAACAAATCCTCATCATATGTATCAACACGCTTTCGTTGAAGAATATACTGATGAAAGATTTTTGAGTTCTTCTTCAACATGTGATAGTCCAGTCCCGAGAATCAGTGAACCTGCAAGTCCTGCCCTTCCTCAAAAATTCTTGCATCATCATCGTCGAATTCTTTTCCCACTTCGAAAACGTTTCATTCAAGCTGAAAATGAATTTTGGCGTGAAGATGTTGAATCTCAAGGTCTTCAAGTACTCGGATGGGGAGTTGATGAAATTTGTCAATTACTAATTCAAATGGGCCTTGAAAAATATATCCCTGAATTTACTGTTAATGAAATAACAGGACATAAATTTTTGGATCTTGATGGAACTAAACTTAAGGTATACTGTAGAATTTATCTCAGAGAAACTAAATTAAAATATTTTTTACAGGCAATGGGAATTCAAAATCATTCAGATCGTTCAATAATTAAAAAAAAGATAAAAGCAATTAAAACTCGAATTGAACGTGAACGAAAGCATCTTGAAAAAGAATCCCGGCATCGATCAAATCCATCCATGCATTAATCCTATTCAATCCAAATCCAAGTTTACATTCAAATTTTTGCTGCAATGATTCCTCTTCTCTTCTTTTTTTCAACATTCCAGAATCACCAAAACTGATTAACGCAAAAAATAATTTCTATTCAAAACAAAATATTTTTGAAAAATTTAATTTAATTTTTTTTGTAAAAATTTTTATAACTCTATTTTTTGTAACGAAAAAAGTCATCATATTTATTGTATTTCCAAAAGTGCCGAATTGCGATGAAATTTTCGCAATCATAAAAAAATATGTAAATCCAAATTTAAGATTCACTCTGGTATTTTAATTTTAAAAAAAAATAAAGCCATTTATTTATTATTTTTTTACGTGTGTTTTACACAAAGTTACAGTAATCAAAACTGCACCCAATTAACCGAGAAAATAATTTTTACATATATTTTCATACTATTACAGTATCTATCTGGACTTCAAACACAAAAAACAAAGAATTTTTGTTACAGTATATTACTGTATTTTATTTAAAATTTTAAAACCTTTAATAATTCAAAACACATTTTTAACAATGATGATTACGGTAGTTCAATCATTGCAGTCGCTCTCATACACTTGACCCATCAAATTAAAGAAAGATAAATTAATTTGAAACAAATTAATCCCTGCTGTGTTTCTGAAAAGGAACCCCGAAAGAAAAACGGTAAAATTATATCGCAAAAGTTTGCATATTTTAAAAATGACGTATTTGAAAAACTTGAAAGAGATCCATCTTTTTCAAACGATATTTCTGTATTTTTCGTTTTTAAATAATTCTGACAACTTTTAGTTTTACGTTCAATTTTGCTAAAATTACCACTTTAGCTATTGAGTGTAAAGAACGTAAAAGATTGTTGGTCTTTAAAAATGTTAAAAGTTTTCTCAAGAAATATTTTAGCAACATTGAATAAGTTTCTTTGAAAAAATAAATAATAAAGTATGAGAAAAATATTTTTTGGGTAAAGTTAAGTAAACAATGCCATTCAGAAAAAGAAGACAAAATATATATGCGTTTAATAATTCATAATTTTCAAAAAACGGAAGAATAATAATTTTTAATAAACAGTAGACTTTAACTTTTTACAGAACCGATTCGAAAAAACAAATATCGACGAAAACCTTCTTATTTTAGATAAATGTTTCACACAAATGAAGGGAATTTTTTTAAATTAAAAATGTGTTAAAAGACGTTTGAAAATTAAAAAAAATCTCATTGTCCAAAAATATTTTTCTCATACTTTATTATTTATTTATTTTTTTCAAAGAAACTTAAAAGAGAATCATCCCACGGGTTTAAAACAAATTTTTTGACGAAGAACTACGGTAACATTTTCAAAAAATTCCCAATCAATAGCTAAATAAAGAAACCTCAATTAACAAAAATACAATTTTATTTAACCAATAAAAATAACATTATAACATAAAAAAATCAATACAATGAAAAAAATAGAATTTTATTTCAGAAAAAAGTTTGGAGCATTTTCAGGATGTTCATCATTATTTGAACCATTCCACGAGAAGGAACGCATTTGCGATTTACTTCAAGGCTTTCGAAGATTTCAACAAGCAATTCATCCAGAGCTGTCAACTAAAATAATTGCCAAATTAATGAAAATAAATAACTGCAGTCAAAAGATACAAACCTTTTAATCTCGAAGCATAGGCTTTAAAAAGAAGTTGCCCATAAATTCATTTGGATTTTCTCCATCATTAACAGAAAACCTAAAAATAAAAATATTAGAAAAAGGGATTCAACAAAAATATTTTCACATACCCAATCATTGAAAAATTGGATAATAAAATTATTCCAAAATTGCACAAAATTTGAAGAAATACGAGAAAAAATCAGAGAGACCAAAAAAAGAGTAACAAAGTAGAATTATGAAATTTTACCCATTTTCAAAGGGTAAAAAAATTGGGGTTTTTAGCTAACAAAATAGGTAACAAACAAAAATTACAAAAATAACGTCTGAAAAAAAGGTTAGATTCTTTTTTTGCCTGAAATGAAGAGCAAACGAAGATTTCTGTATTCGCTTCAAAATAATTTTGTAATGCGGGAATTTGAATTTCAACCCTCGAAACTTGGAAAAAGTTTTTTAGAAGACTAAAATTTTATCAATTTGTTAAATACACGAAAATCAATTTCAATTTGTGTTTTTTAAACTTAAAAATTGATATAAATTAAGAACACATGTGTTTTAAGTTGAATGCTGAAACTTTCAACATTTACATTACAAATGATTTGTTTTTTGAACAGTTTCGTCTTTGTGGTACGCTATAATAAATACATATTTGTATACTAAAATAGCAATAACTTTTGAAAAACCATAGACTAGTGATATATTAAATTAATGGTAATATCAAGAACAAAGATTACAGTAACTGCGCAACAATGAACAAATGTTGAACAATTAAAAAAATGTATTTTATACTTTGTGTTCTCTCGCAACAAAAACGACTCAAATTCTTTCTTCAAGTTTTAAAAAGAACCTATCCATTTTTCTTTAAACTTTAAACCTTTTTTAAACTTTTTATTGTTTAATTATTTAAATATTATTAAAATGTCTGCTTCGGAAACTGCAGCAATTGATTGTACAAGTTTAGCTGATTTTCAGGTAATTGTTTTTTATTTATATTTAATATCTTTTTTGATAAATTCATTTATCTTTTTTCAGCGATTATTAAACAAATACAGAGGCTTAGGTAAGGATATTTAACTGATCTCTAATATTTTAAAGAATTAATTCAATTTTTTAGAAGATAGAATTATGTTTCAATTAAATGCATCTTTTACAACTCGATCCTTCAAAGATCCAAAAGCTACAAATACAATCTGTCATGGCATTGAAGAAAAATTAGAATCTGTTCGAAAACTGCGAAGTGAACTCTTCAATCGATGTATTACTGAAAATCTTGGAATTGTTCAAAAATTTAAAGATGATGACTCAAAATTTCAACTTGTTCGAAATGCAAATAGCACTGTATGTTTTTAGTTTGTGGGCTTTCCAGTTCTTTGATTACATTATCTTTTTTTCAGCTTCGACAAATCCGTAACGAACAATCCGTCGATGAAATTATTCATGCACAAGCCGAACGAGTTGTTATTGAACGATGCAAGAAAGAAGCCATCTCATAAACTTGCTAGTATTGCTGCAGTTAATTTATATGTGTGCGTGTAAATTAGAAGAAATATCTGTTTTAGGCTCATTGTAGTACTGTACTCCTTGTTTTTTGTTTTGTTAAAAATTTATAAATATAAAAAAGTTTTTTATTGAGTATCAAAACCATGAGATTCACATTGAGATTTAGCAAAGTTAGAACGAATTTCAACAGCTCTTCGCATAATTTGGGTTGTGGTCATCAATTGTCGGACAGAAATTTGATCTTTAATTACATCGAATAATTCTTTCTCAGCTTCCCTTTGCTTTGCAAGCATCTTTCTCGATTCAGCATCAATTTGTTCAAGTTCTGGAATTCGAATTTTCGATAAAAAATCTTCTGTAATATATTTATCCAATTCATCATCATGCATTGGCAAATAATTTTCTCGTTCATTTTCCGTTGTTGTTTCCTTTGAAGCAGAGAGAGAATCTTCTGAAATCATTTCAACATTTGCAAGATGATGATGATCTTCACATTTGATTTTCTTAATTGGTGGTCCATTTCCACTCGAATCATCATCATCAGATATTGCTTCAAGCTTTCGATCATCTGATGAAGTTTCTTCCATTGCAACAGAATCATTATTGTTAATAGTTGTAATATTGTTAAAATTTGATTTTGATGGATAAGTTGAATGGGAATAATTGTTGTAACGATTATTATCAGGTGTTGAATGAGTTGGTTGTTGTTGCTGTGGAGATTCTGTTTCATGATACCGGGAATAATGCTCTCGTTCACGCTTAATTGCTGGAGGCATTGGTGGTGGCGTAATTGGCTTTGCTAGTTTTGGTCGATCACCACTTGCTAAAAATTTATTAGATTAATAGTAGTATACATTAATTCCTAATTTAGAGAACAAAAACAAAAAACTTACACAATCTATCATGTTCTACCCATTCAGGAGGCTTAATCCACTGAGATTTTTCGGTTAGTCTGTTATAATAATATATTTTTCCAGAAGAACTTTTTGTTTCTTGCCATGGACCAAATGACTGTGACATTATTAGTTTGAAAGATTAGCGTATTTGGTTATGATAAAAAAATTAATTAGAAGAAATCCAACTTTAACTTTTTTGTTTTTCTTCGTTTATTTTCATTATAAAAAAAGTCTTGCCACGAGTTTACTACTGGAAAAACACAAACAAATTTCAAAAAAATGATCTTCTTCGAATTTATGTGAATTCAAATACGTTTCAATACAGATTCTTGTACTTCGTTTTTGAAATGTTTCTAGAAAATACAGTTGTTTTTTTAATGTTAGACGGGAAATAAACAAATGCTTGTTTTTAAACAATTTTCAATATACGTGACAATTTTTACCAAACTATATTTTCATGCGTTGATAATCTATTGTTTTTTCTCTCTTGCTAATATTCTTATATTTTTAGCTGTTTATTATTTTTTACTCTTAATCTTAAATATCATCAAAAATTAAAGACCTTAAGGCTGTTTTCAAAGAATACTAATATGTCCGATGCAATGCAACAAGAATCATCAAAAGGTGCAACCTCAAATGGACATAATATTGTAAACTATTTTTTTCTTTAATAATTTTTTGTACAATTATTTCCACTTTTCAGGGACATTTAAATCATCGCATTGAAGTTAATGATCGTGTTATTGATCCTTCAGAATTACATGGAATGCTTGAAACTCTTGAATCTTGGACGGGTTATACTGAAAGCTTTTTAAAGCATATTGAAGCAGCTGTTGCTGACTCTGATAAAAATCTTTCTACTCGAATGCAAAAAGAACGTGAAACTGAAAAAGTTATTGCAAAAAATAGTCAAGAAAATGGTCGAACAAATGAAACTTTTGGTGGAGATTTTATTACTCTTGATGATGGTCAAAAAGATACGGTTAAAAGATCAAAACGTCATTAGATATTGCTTATTTGTTTCTTTGATCTCTTGTATGATGTTTACGGTGTGTTTATCTTCTTTGTGAATTTTTTTATACTTTTATTATAAACTTTTTTTACAAAAATATATATGTAACAAATTGAGCAAAATTTTGAGAATTTTACAAAAGAATAACAAGATAACAGAAAACAGGAAAATAGATTAAAGCAACAAGAGTAATAATAGTAGTAGTAATAGTATGAAACAAGGACGATAGGTTTTACCAATGAACTGGATAATCGGCAAGAAAAGAGAAGCCAATTCCACAGGCAATGCCAAAGACCAAAAAGAAGGCAGACATCTTTCCAATGATTCGTGCCTTTGAAGCTTCAACACCACTAAAATACAATAAACGGTAATGAAATAATTTAATGTTAAACAATAAAACAAACCTTGGAGCATACATCATTGCAACAGATGAATAATAGCCATGTGAAACAGACATTAATGCAATCAAAACAAAAACGATATATTCATTTTGAATAAAAACTCCCCAAGTTCGATATCCAGCTGGAACATAATTGGCCATATAAAAAAGTGGAATGAAAATCCATCGAAGTGTGATTGGAATTGCAACATATTTTGGTGATGGCCATGTAAAGAAATCGGCGAGTTTTGAGCCAACACATGAGAAGAAATTGAAATTAAGAAAAACAAAAAGAATTCCATAAAGATTATAATCAACTGGAAAATCAAAATTCTTTTCATTATGCCGATTTGAAGGATAAAGATGAATATTCAAGAGGACAGATGGAAAGAGGAAGAGTGTGACAAAGAATACCGACCAAACATTGAGAAGTGGAAGCCAATGTTCTCGAAAAGTATTGACATAATCTTTCAAGGAATATACAGCTCGACCTTTTGAAGATTGTCGTTCAATTGCAATTTGATGAACGTAGAAATGATTCTTTCGAAGATAAAATACTGAAGCCAAACAAAAGATTAATGCACAAAGTGCAATTGAAAAATATACTGCAGCATTCAATTGTTCATCACCGGTAAACGCTATAAAGAATTAAAGTTGTTGTTACAGTAATATAACGGTAATATTTAACAAACCATTAATTGTTGCAATTAATAAAAGCGTAACAAGTAAACCACAAATATTATTTCCAAGTACAACAGCATTAATATATTTTGATGGGAATGATCCAACAATTCCAAAAATACTATTTTGATAAACACCATTTGCAGAATTTAGCACGATTACGGTCAACATTGTAAGCATAAAAAATCCAAATGGCCCTAAAAATGAAATTTAGCAACAACCAGAAATACAGTAATCAAAAACTTACAAGTAGAAGTATCAACAAAGATGAAAATAATTGTAAAAATGCATGAACAAATAATAACAATCAAGGATACGGTAATTCGAACAAAGAGATTTCCTTTATCCACAAATAATCCAATGGCATTGACAGTAAGATTTGGAAGTTGAGAACAAAGGCAAACATAATTCATAAAATTTCGAACATATCCAGGATAATCATATCGAGCATCAGAATTTGGATGTTTAAAAGCCGATTCAAGTTTGTATCGTTGAAAGTACTGTAATGGATTATTAGATTAGGGGATATAAAATAATAGAAGAATGTTTTACCCCTGGGGCAATGGTGATAAAGATATTCCAAGCAATCAAGGTTCCAAGTCCATGCAGCATCATAACCAATAAAACAACATTCAATTTATCTGCCGGAATTTTAGGTTCTTCAATATTTTCAAATGTTGTTGGTGGAATTGCTGTTTCTAACTCTTCTGTTTCATCATTATTCGGAGGCGAAAGCGGTGTCTTCTCTGTTGAGTTCTCATTATTCGGTGAAGAATTCATCCTAAAAATTTGAAGAATAAACTTTAAAATTAACCGTATCAAAAAAAGAGAGCAATTCAAATCAAAAACGAAAGCAAAAAGAAGAAGGAAAAGCAATGAATGAAAAGTTTTTTTTGAATGGAAGGAAAATAGAAATGGCAAAGATCATAAAAATATATTTTTTGTTTTGTTTTTTTTTTTGCGCAACTAAAAATAGTAGCATCATCTTCTTCTTCATCTTTTTCATTCACTGGACAGACACACAAAAAATAGAATAGCAGAAAAAAGCATTGCCAAAAGTAAAAAAAAAGCCACAAAAAATTGCTTTACAAAAAAAACAGAGCCATTCTTTTTTTTTGTTCGGCTTTTTTGCCGCCATCTTCTTTTTTACTTTTTTTGTCGTTGAAAAATTTGAAGAAAACTATGAAAAAGTTTTTGAATTCTTGAAACAAAAAAGATTAAACTGTACAAAAAAGCCATTTTCGTAAACTTTTTCAAATTTGACAAAAAAATGTTAAAACAAAATAAAAAGATTTACCGCGGCGACAAAAAGAGATAAAGATAAAAGCTTCTTTAAAGGCAAGATTAAAGTCCCTGTTTGGGGGAATATATTTTTTTGGTCAACAACAAATGGCATCTTTCAACTCGCTGCAAGAAAAAAAATTATTTAGCGCGGCATTGGTTAATCCTACTTGGTTGGGAGGGAGGATGAATGCAGACAGGCAGTCGTTAGTCATATCCCCCCTTTAAACACCATCGATGGGATTGGAAATGTGTCAGACATTGAACAAAAAAAAGAAGATCCATTTTGATTTGAGTCATTTTTGTGTCACATTTAAAAGAGGGAGGAAGGTCGCAAAAAGGTTAAGTTTATATTGGAATTTCTGTTCAACAAGTTCAATTAACATCTTTTAAGAAAGGAGAGGGATAGAAAGTTAGAAATACATTTAAAACTTACCACCCTTATTTTAGCCATCACATTTGCGTAAACCTCTTCCTTCCAAAAAAAACAGAGACAAACATTTCAAGCTTTTCAAGCCTAAAAAACGATGAGAACCACTTCACTATTTTTTATGTACGCACAAAATAAACATTTGATTTTTTAGAAAATTCATTTTTATTTCATTGAAATAGATTAATGCAATATATGATTATTACATAAAAAAAGAGCAAGAGATACATGTAATTGTTTGTTGCACGGGGGAAGACAAATGAGACATTAAAACTATTAGAAAGAATATAATTTATCGGGTACCACGTTTCTTTGCAGCTTCAAGCATTTCATCTTGAAGTTGTTCCATAATTTCAAGGCGTTCATGAGTTCGGCCATTTCGATCAAAGCTGAAAATTTGAATTGATTGAAATAATAGAGTTGAAAGGCTTACATAAGAGTTGGTTTCTTCCAATAATTGCCTCGGATTCTTTCCCAATCCCATGGAGCTTTTTCTTGGCCTAAAAAAGGTACAAAATTACTGTAATGTTACTGTTCTGAATAAGAACTGTTCTAAAATGAAGAATCACTTACTTCGATCAAGCCAAATTTCAACTTTTTCAAAGCTAAAGTATACAACATAACAAAATACAATAAACCATGCACCAGTAAGGAAGATAAGAGGATAAATCTGAAAAAGAAGATATTCATCAATTATTTAGGTCAACATTGTAAAATTTAATGACTTACTTCATAAGCATGACCCAAACGACGAAGCATAAATCTATAAAAAGGATAAACAATTAATATTACCAAATCTAAATAAAAAGACAAACCTCATTGGAGTATCACCAGGTTTTTGAGGATTTGGGATACGTTTATCACGAGAAACATCACGTTCATATTTAAAGAAACCAGGAATTTTTGGATCAACTTGGACTTGTTTTGAACCAACTCGAGCAGAAGAAGAAGCTGTAGTCGTTGTTGCAGATGCAAAACGGAAGGCAATCAAACGAGGCGCAAAAACAACTTTTGATGGAGCAACACGACTTAAAATTGAGAGTGACATGTTTGTAGATTGGAATCTGCAAAAACAACACGATTGAGATTAGTAAACACAGTTAATTTGATTGAAAATGATGAAAAACGAAGAAATGAAATATGCAAGTCTTTTTTCATCCACGAAGAATTAGAAAATACGAATGCAAATTTGTAGGGCTTTGATGTTGTCCAAATCTGACTATTGCTTTAAAAGCGGCAAACATCAAAGGAAAAATTCTGTAGGATGGAAGAAGAGTTTGGGAAATATCGGTAATAACTTGATCTCAAATCGGGACAATCCCTTTTCAGGGCAATTTAGGCGGACAAAAATATCTACTGTAGCTTTTGTAATCCTTTTTTGATCCGAATAACACGCAAAGAAAAACAGAAATTGTTGAAAAATAAAAATTTAAGTAATTAAATTTTTAAAAAATGTTAAAGTAAGCTTTTGATCAACAAAATTTTTTTGATTTACAAAAAAAGAACTGTATAAAATTAGAATGCTCAAAATTGACAAAACGCCAAAAAAGCAGCTTTTAAATTTTCAAACTAAAAAGTAAAACATAAATTTTTGAGTGTTCATTCTTCTCAAATTATAAATAGCTTCAAATCGGTGATATCACTGATCCAAATGGTAATTTGATCGTTTACAAGCTTAAAGGACACTGCTTTTTTTGTTACGTGAGAATCGTTAAAAAAGATGAATTTTTTGGTTTCAATGAAAAGCTAAAAATGTTAAAAGTTGTATTTTTGGAATTTATTTTATGAATAAAAAATAGACTTGAATTTGACGGAATAAATTTTTTTGGATACAGTAGCACTGAAAAAAATACAAATAGTTTCTTAACAAGGTACTGTACTTTAAGGATCAAATTCATTCTTTCAATTTCTAAAAGTTCTATTACAGTCAAAAAAAATAAATTCTGCGTAAGTATACTGTACAAAAATTTAGGAAATGAAAAAGGGGCACATTACACTGTAATGATTACAGTATACCACAGTGAGAAAAAAGGAATCAATTTTTAATAGACTCAACAAAAAAAGCAACCAAATTCTTGGAGAATATTCACAAACAATAATGAGTAATTTTTTTTAAAATCAGAAGAATCTATATTTAATCACGTTCAACTTCTTTCTTCTTTTCTTCTCCTCTTTCTTCCGTCATCATCTTCTTCTGATAAATCTTTTTGAACCCAGCCTTCTTCTTCTGATAACTAACTATCATCACAAAAGACAAAGCGTTTTATTTGATGAGTGAAAGTTCAATGTAGAAAAAAACACACCCATTTTTTATTTACAAAAGTTTCGTTGAAAAAAAAAAGTTTAGAAAAAGCATGGATTTTATTTTTTTTATTTATTAATTGTAGGATGAATACAAAATACTTTTTTCTTTTAAACAAATGTTATTCTTAGCCCTCAAAGGCAAAGAAGGCACATTTGTAAAAAAGTCACGTCTCCATTTCCGAATTCTTCCCTTTCTTCTTTTTCTGTCTATCTTTTTTGCTTGTTTGAAAGTGAGAAAAAGAAGGGGGAGAAAAAACAATAAATCACATCAGAGCTCCGCCTTCGGGAAGGAGCACAAAGAAGAAGCAAGCGTGCAAAAAAACACAAAAAAGTGAAAGCAATGCTTCTCCTCTTTTTTTCTCCCACCATCTTTTTTTTCATTCAAAAAACTGCACGTAATGTTCTGCGCATAGCATTGGCAAATACACGTATTTTTAAAAAATGCCACGAAAAAGGAATAAAAAAAGGAAGAGGAGAGGAAAGGTGAATAATGTGCGCAAATTTATCTTTGTCAATAATGGGAAAACAAAAAAGCGATAAAACAAAGGTGAGCGTTTTTTGGTGTTTTTTATATTTTTTCAAAGTTTATTTAAAATTTTGGTTCCTGAAAATTTTAAATAGCTCAAAAATAGAGAAAAATTAAAGGGTCAGGGATATCGCGTTTTAAACTTCAAAGTTTCAAAATTTATCCAGAAGCCTTGATTAAATTTTAAGAACGGCATTCTTTTGATCATATGCCACCAACTGAAAAATTTTTTTTATTTTTAAAATGGTAAATGGCGCAAATGCCATTTTTTTTCAAAAAGCTAAGGTTAACTTATTTCAAGTTTAAAAATCAGAAAAAACAATGAGCTGGGTTTAGAACCCTTTTCCATAATAACAGATGCCAGCATAAGCACATTTGTTCATTTTTCTTTTTTCAGACTAGACTAATCTCATCTATATAACATAAGATGAAAGCTTTTTCGGTGTTATAACACTTCAAAAAAAGACCTTTAAATACAACTTCTGCTTCTTCGCTTCAAAAACTCCGCCTTCCCTCTTTCTGGCACCCTAAAAAAGGTTGTTTCCCAAACTTTGGCATTTTCCAAAATAAATTTTTTCAATTTTAATTTAAATTAAAGTTAAATTGCTTTTCCTCCACCGACAAAAGTTTACACAGAAATTTTTTTATTCTACATTTTAAACACAGAAAAAAATCCTCAATTTAAAAAAATAAAATTCCTAAGCAATATTATTTTTTTTCTATCATAAAAAAATATAATAATATTGCTTTTATTTAACGAGTTCCACGTTTCTTTGCAGCTTCAATCATTTCATCTTGGAGAGTTTCCATAAGTGGAAGACGTTGATGGGTAACACCTTCAGCATCAAATAACAAAGATGGCTTCTTCCAGTAATTGTTTCGAATACGTGACCAATCCCATGGAGCTTGTTCTTGGCCTGAAAAAAATATTTTTAATTGATTCTTTATCAGACAATTTTCCTTGAGACAAATTCTGTTTTTTAACTGAAGAGAAGATCCCATTTTTTGCGAGTTATGCTTTAATAATTTTATTAAATTTTAGAAAGAAAAGGGAAAAGTTTTTGGAGTTTTATTTAATGGATATTAAAATTAGTGTTTCGGCCCCTAACCCCATTAAGCTAAAAATTATTTGTCTTCTATTGAAAAAACTAAAGATAAAATTTTTTGAAATCATGACGCATTGTTAAAATGGTACATTTTCTGATATGAATAACTTTAAACTAATACCACCTGCTATTCTAGATATGTTATGTTGTTTGCCCGACGACTGAATAATACTAATTTAATCGACAAAACTTACTTCGATCAAGCCAAATTTCAATCTTTTCAAAGCTGTAGTATACTGTGTAACAGAATACAATAAACCATGCACCAGTAAGAATAAAGAGGGGATAAAGTTCATAAGCATGACCCAAACGACGAACCAAGAATCTGAATAGATAAATATTATATTATTATTCTAACATAATAGAATATAATAATTACCGCATTGGAGTATCACCAGGTTTTTGAGGATTTGGAACACGCTTATCACGGGAAACATCACGTTCATAAGAAAAGAAACCAGGAATTTTAGCATCAACTTGAAGTTGCTTTGGTGAAGATTTTGATGGAGCATGAGCAGATGCAAATCGGAGCACTGCAATTCTTTGCATACCAGCTTGAGAAATAAGCCGTGGAGTAATTGTTGACAACGACATGATTTAACTAAAAAAATTAACAATGTTAAATTAGATTGAACGGATTTAAATACACGTTATTAAGCGATAAATTAAATTTATGTATTACGTTGAACAAAAACGTAGCAATTTAAAGTTAAAATTGTTTTAACAGAAATGTTTAAAAAACGCAAAGAAAAAACATGTTTTAAAAAAGTCAATAAAAAATCAATAAAGTTTTCATCTTTTCAAACATTAATAATCCAGTACCTGCAATTAATTGCCGTCAACAATTTAAGCAAAGAAAAATGTACAAATTTAATCCAAAAAAGGATAAAATTAATCAAATCCAGAAATTTGCAAAGTCAGATTTTTCCATCTCAAAAAAAAGAAGCATAACATTTTTCGTGTTAAGAGTATCAAGAAAAACTTGATTTTTTTGATGATGAGCAACAGACGATTGAGAGGCGATTGATCACTGGTTTTCTTTCTCTTCACTTTTACGTTATTATTTTTTAAATTTTACTTTGGAATTTTTTTATTTTTCGAATAAAAATTTGCTTAAAAATACAGCAACAATGGCAAAACTTTGTCCAGTTTGTGGTCCAGTATTGAGTACTTTTTGTATGATTATATCTGTTTGGGGTGTTGTGGTAAGTAAATTGATACGTTTTTTACTGATCTTATCAGTTTTAAAAATTTTAAACATGGGAAAATGATTTTCATTTTTACTATTTTATTTGTTGATAAAAACATGTCATTTGTAAAATAGATTACTGTACAATAGTTTATTTTATGAGTCTTGTATGGAAAATTACTGTAAAATAATCATACTGTAACCGTATAATTGTTAAAACGGAAAATATATTATAATTAATTATTAATATTTTTTTCAGTTTTTGGCATTATTAGGACTCTTCTTTAATTTGCAAGCTGTAACTCTATTCCCAGATTTACATTTTGAGCATGGTGAATATAATGTTCAAGAAGTTGAAGAAAAATATTCTTTAAAAGCCCAACAATGCTGGGTTGCTGCTGGCTTATATCTTGCAACATTCGTTTTTGTTTATATTCAAAATCGATGGAATCCACCTGTCTTGTAAACAATTGAATTAATTAATTGAATTTGGTGAATTAATTAATTAATACATGACAGTATATTTTCTTAAATCCGCTGTGAATTTTTGCAACGACCCGTTTTCACTTAACAATTTTTGTAGTCATCACAAATTCTAACATAGTTTTTAATTTTTATGCATAATAATATCATTCCTGCTATTTCGTCTTATACAATTAATTATACATAGATTTATTGTTTTTTATTTTTAAAAAAGCCAATGAAATATATATAATATTTATGTTTATTAAATAAAAAATTAACACAATTACTTCTTTGGTTACTCATTTCTTTTGACTTTTTAGGCTACCCATAAATTTAAATATTTTAAAAAGGTTTTTAAACTCGTTGAAGCACCGTAATATCATTATTTTTTATATTGCACTAAAATTTAGTGTGACTGAAAAAGTGAGAGAATAGAAAAAAGTGAAACCCGAAAAGAAAAAATAAATTAATAATTTATGAAGGTTCTGAAAGCGGAATTGTTGGAGTAGATTCAGATTCTTGAGGAAATGGAGGCGGAGGATCTTGAACAGGTGGTGGTGGAGATGGGGTTGAAGGTGGTGAAGCCGGAGAAGGACTAATTGGAATATGATGGTTCGGGGGTGGATCAATAATTTCATCAAAAGCTGGTTGACTTGAATCTGCTTGAGCTTCACCATTTTCAGCTTCTGATCGAGCTGCAAATGACACGAACACATCATCTAAGGAAGTTTGCGACTAAAAAATAGAGTTTAAATTAGAATTCAGAATTTTGATATTTAATAAAAGGTCGGTTATACAAAATTTAAAGGAGGATACGGTATGAATAAGTGTATACTATGGTAATAACCATTTTTGTACTAATTGTTAATACCGTATTCTAGTATTTTTTAATTGGGATATAAACGTACCAAAGAATAATCTTCGACAATGATCAACTTTTGGAGATATGCAATAGCCCCGAAGGCAATTGCCAACGAACAATGAGAAGCTCGAATTCGGAAGAATAAAGTTTTGACATGAATTGATTGAAGCAAAGATCCCGGGATTTGAGAATGAATAAAATCTTTTGCAGTTTCAAGATCTTCAGGTTTTCCGACTTTTATGGTTAAAGTATATCCTTTTCCGAAACGTTCTTTCAAGTGTTGAATTGACCCAATTGCCCCAAATTGCCCATCAACCATAATTGCGGTTCTTGAACAAAGTGCTTCACATTCTTCCATTGAATGTGAGGTAAGAATAATCGTTCGACCAGATTGTCGCATTTGATTTATAAATTTCCATAAAAATTCTTGTGATGAAATATCAACCCCGGCAGAAGGTTCATCCAAAAGGATAACCGGTGGATCAGCGACAAGCGCAATCGCCGCAGATAATTTTCTTTTATTTCCGCCGCTGAAACTTCCGCTCTGCTCATTTGCATATGGCCAAAGTTGCATTTGTGCGATGGCCCAATTTACAGTTTGTGGGATATCTTCTTCTCGAATTCCTCGAATCCGGGCATAAAATGTTAGCTGCTCTTTTGCAGTTAGCTTTAAATTCAAGGCATCAAATTGGGGACAATATCCAAGTAACCGGAAGGATGCCTGTGAATCATTTGTGACAGAATTCCCTTGAATAAATGCATCTCCATGTCCAATTGGAACTCGTCCGGTCAACATTGAAAAGGTTGTTGTTTTTCCAGCGCCATTTACTCCAAGCAGCCCAAAACATTCACCTTTTTTAACCGCAAATGAAAGATTATTTACAGCCAAAAATTCTCCAGAATATGCTTTGGCCAAATTTTTCACAACCAGGCCATATTCTGAATAATCTTCAATTTTATTAACAAGATTTTGTTCATGTTGAACATCTTTATCGATTACTCGATTCGATGATTCTTCCACCAACTTTTTCGTTAATTGCTTCTCTTTTCGACGAAGAAATTTGAATATCGTTTTTCGGTATTCCAAAATGATCAAAATTGAAATGAAAATTAAAGCATCAACAAAAAGTGCAAAAAAATGTTTTCCCATCAATTCCCAAGTGGCGATATCCGGTAAAGGGACTTGACTAAAATTGATTAATTTAATTACTGTAAGTTTTTGAAATGCAAAATATTACTGTAGCATATCCCTTCGACCAATTTGATCCAAATATTTTTCTGCTGTAACATAAACACCATAAACAAAATTAATTCTTGAAACAGCAATTCCAAGATTATATTGCGGAATAATTAGGAAAACAATGGAACAAACTGAATGTGCCACAATTAAGCCTTCATCATCGGATATCAAATTTTCAAGTAACAAAATGCACATGCTTGAAACAACTCCAACAAAAAATAAACCAATTGCAATCATTGCATACGCAACTGCCGGAATATCAAAAATGAATTGAAAGACATATATCGATGGAAGGGTACAAAAACTAAAAATAATTAAATTTAATTACTGTAGGTTTTTTTGGAATGTAAAATTTCTATAGCTACAGTAATGTTAATATATTTACAGTAGCAAATGTTAAAGATTAATTACTGTGTTTCCGAAAAATTCAATTACTATATCTAGATACAGTAATTTTCGAGTACGATAAATAAAACCGTAATATTGATTACTGTAACATTTAAAAATAACAGTTATCTTATAGCATATAGCATAAATTACAGTACTGTGTTACACAACTTTGTAAAATCGACATCACTTTTGAAAAACAAATTTGAGAAACATTTTTAAAAAACTTACTGATAAATTGAAAATAACGCAATGGTTGCAAAAAATGCATCCCAAGAATATGTAAAAACTGCGACCCCCATAGCAGAATACATTAAAACAATTAAAAATGAACAAATAAACATAACCGTCTAAAATTATTGTTTCCTATTACTCAAATAATAAGAAATCTCTTACATAATCATAAATGAAATTTGTAATCCAATACATCCATGGTGAAACACCAAAAACAGATTGAAGATGTCGTGAAAAAGAGGATCGTTCTTCAACAAGCAACATACAAACACTCGCTGGAATAAATGAAAGCACAAGAATCATAACAACAACTCGGAAAAAGATTGTCTTCTGAAGTTGTTGACTATCTCCAACGGCACCTGAGACCGTTTGATTCATTGGGTGATTCTAAAAAAGGAAAGAGATTCTGAATATTTGAGGTATTTGAAAATGTATTAAATCATTGAAAATTTGAATTTTGACAATGGCTTTTTTATCCAACGAATCCTTTAACTATCCACCTCTGGCAGTATTCAATCCTTTGATCTTTGCCGCCATCAAAAGTCAAAATACTTTCAAGCTAATTACCATCCTGGAAATATTCCTTGTGATGACAGTCATATTTGGACAAAGCCTTTTTATGCAAATTTCAAAAGTTTTGCAAGATATTTGAAATCCAAAGTTTTCAAAAACTGATAAAATCCTTTAAAAAAACTTACAATTGTCATAATTCCAATTTCTTCTGGAAGATAACCCTTGGGTGTTAACGCTCGAAGAATGGCATTATGATAAGAATTGGTATTGATTGGAAGGGAGGCCCATGCTTTATTATTAAACCAAATCTTTGAATTCTCTTTTGTATCCAACGATGGCAAAATTGCTTCAACAAAACCCAAAGGATCCATATTTGGTGGTAGAAATGGGTCATTGCTTGTTGCCCAATTTATTCCTTCTGTGGCATTCTCCCAATTCAAATTCCAAAGTGCCGAAGCATTTTTCAGAGATCCGACAAATGTCTCAAGTCCAAGTACAGTATCCCGTTCTTCAAAGAGCGTTAAACTTTGAATATTTTCATGTCCAAAAGTGAATCCACCAAGTCTGAAAAGAAATTTGCATAAATTTCATATTTCGCAATGTTCAAAAACTTACATGACTTCTCGATGTCCAGTTGTATTTTTAGAAGTAACCAGCCGGAATTGTGAAATATTACGGTATGTTAAATCCCAAATCCTGTCACTTGTATTCAAAGTGAAGGTTTGAAGATCTTGAAGCGGATAATCTCCATCCGTGCAATTCCAGCCATTATTTGGTGTACATCCGCAAATCTGTGGAACATTGTATGGAATCTTTTTTGGATCATCACCTTCGAAATTCAAATATCCCTTTGCATAACCATCCATGCAACGAACTTCAATTTCATCAAATAAACTTAAATTTGTCATACAACTAAAATTTTAAAGGTTACAGTAATCTATGAATGGATACTGTAGCAAATTACCGATCTCCGACTCCAGGGTTTTCCATCATTGATTCCAGATATTCTCGGGATGAATGATTACGATTCCAAATTCCGAAATACATTTCTGTATAATTACCGTATATTACCGGTGTTAAATATAATGGCTGCTCTGAGACATCATATGTAAGACTTCCAAGTCGCTTCTGAAGTTTTGCATACATTTCAGCAAAGAATCTAAAATGATTACGGTAATAGAAGTGGTGCACGGTAGTATTACTTTAGCTACAAAACTTATTTAGAACGTACAGTAACGTTAATGTAACTATCAAAGTTTCTATTGTAGCGTTACTGTAAGCATTGGTAACTACGGTAGCTAAATCAAAGTTCAATTTAAAACTTACAGTAATAAAATTGGACAAATTAAAAGACAAAAAAGTTGTAACAATGTTCGCTTGGAATTGTGCCATCGTTTTGAAAATAATGCCTTGGCATGTTGAATAATAAGAGATGAACCTTGAACATATGCAACTTGGGGATGATTTTGATCTTAAATACATATTTAATCTATGTCATACTGTATATTGATTAAAATGTCAAACCTCGATCCCTTTCATTTCCTTCATTTACAAGATGGATAGCTTCCGTTGTTCCGACATCATTATTCGTTCCAACTTGGGCAGTTCTTCGACGCAACTTTGCAATTATCCCCTTAAGGGATGACCAAACACTTCGACCAGGTTGTTTTTTAAGTTTTAACTCATAAGCTGGTGCAATTTTAACAAAGATTTGTTGCAGCGAAGGTGCAGAAATACCGTATGACTCAATTCCAAGATTGATCTTTTCGGTATCCAATTTATCAAAAAGTTGTTGCATTTTTTCTGGTTCCATATCCAGTGGAAGGTTAAAGGTTATCTCAGTTCCAACATCACCCATTAAAATTCCATGATTTTCAGAATTTTCTTTAATAAATTCATCAATTTTTGAATGTTCTGATGAAGCCGAATTTGGTAAATACGTCAAAGCAGAATCTTCGGCACGGATTTGGGGTCGAGCAAGTGTTAATTGATATCCATTCCCGAATCTTCTTTTTAGGAATAGTCCTGATCCTACAGTTTTAAGTTGACCTTCTGCGATAATTGCAATTCGATCCGCTAAAACATCTGCTTCATCCATGTGATGGGTACTAAGAATCATGGTTCGATTTCTTTTATGCTTTAAAAGCAGAGACCAAACTGATCTTCGGGCATGAGCATCAATTCCTGCTGTAGGTTCATCCAAAATTACCAGCCGACTTCCTCCAATTAATGCAATTCCAATACAAAGTTTTCGTTTCATTCCACCGGAAAGTGCCGTGGAAAGGGCCGATCGTTTAAACTTCAATCCGGTATCGACCAACATCTCTTCAACTTCTGAATCCAATTCTGCTCCATTTAATCCCTTAAGGGATCCATAGAATCTTAGCTGCTCTTCAACGGTCATGGCATCGAAAAGGATATTATGTTGGGGGCAAACGCCTAAGCTATCCCGAATCGCTGGCATCTCTTTTCTAATATCCTTCCCATAGACATATGCCGTACCCCGGGTTGGCGTAAATAAACCAGAAAGAATTGAACTAAAAAACGAGAATGATTACGGTAATAGGTTTCGATTTCGTGTCAAAACAAGATACTTACATTGTTGTACTTTTTCCAGCCCCATTATGTCCAAGAAATGCGGTAATCTGGGATTCATAAAATCTTACAGAAAGATTATCCAAAGCTTTTGTATGATTTCCATAAACTTTATCCATTTCAACGATATCAACAGCTAATGGAAGGTCCGGTTCTTCTTCAAAATTATCATTTTCAAAATTTTGGGGGGTCGGATCTTTGATATCATTTTCATCCCCGATATCATGATATGTATTGGACCAATAACTTTTTTTAATGAAAAAATTCCAAGGTTGTGGTACACCTAAAATATTGAATTTATGTTTGAACAATGATGAATGGAAACGAACCATATGTGCCAGGAAATACAGCACTTATATACCATGCCAAAATTGTATAAATTAAAATATCGACAATAAAAGCGACCATAACTTTTGGTAAATTTACATGATATGCTTCTAACTCAATTGTATCAATGCCATTCCAAGTTGCCATTCCTGAAGATTCTGCCAGTGCTATCATTGTCATACCGTATCCCACACCAGTTTGTGGAAGGATTAACTAAACATTTATTTTTTATTTTAATTATTGATTACCTTTTAACTTACAGTAATCCATGTAAAAGTTGGGGACCTTGCTTTCACAGATAATTGATATGGAACAAAGAAAAGAAAGAATAAAAGTGCCGTGGAAGCAGTGGCAATATTGGCACGAGTAAAAAATGTTGATAAAAGAATGCATTGGGCAATGCAGGCCAATGCAAACAGAAGCAGAAATACCAAAAGCAATGAAAAATCGGCAGACGGCAGTAAATTTCCAAATTTAAACATAACACAAATAATTAAAATTGCAATTATATTAAATAGGAAATCTTGTGTAGCCCATACAAGAAAATGTATCATATCTCCAAGACCCTAAAAAAAGGAAGGTACTGTAATGGTGGTATTTGAATGACGTAATAACACAATAACGAATAACTGTATTACCGAAATCATAACAAAAGCCTACCATAATTCTCATCATTTCTTTTAGTCGAACTTCTTTCTCCCAAACAATATTTTTTACAAGCAGAGCAGATGGGATCATCCAAGATAAGATTAGGAAAAGTGACAGAAATACGGTAACATTAAACCTAAAAAAATCAAATGCATTTTCAAAAAAAGGAAACTTGAAAATTTGAATGTTTTTAGAATCGAAATTTCAATCAATAATCAAAAACTGATCAAAACAAATATACAATTTTTTCAAAAATGCAAGCTACAGTAATCCGTAGCACATTTGTAAAAGATTACTGTAGTTGTGTTAGAAAAAGCGTACCAATCTTGTTGTACACATGGATATGGTTCCTGCTGGGCATAAATTCCATCATCGATTGTTGCATTTGTGAACATTGAAACCAAAGCTTTCTCAACTGCTTCTTGCAAGAATGAAAATCCAAAAGTGAGATATTTCAAATCCCGAAATGGACTATCTCTTGAAATGAATCGATTCGGCCGATCTATCAAATAATCTGTGCCATCAACCAAATCATGGTTGTGCCGGATTTTATATTCTGTGTATGGTGATAATTCTGTGGCATTTGTTGTATTATCTGGGAAAACAATGGCACTAAAATACATGTCATAATTTGAAAGGCACATTGCCTGCTTCTCCAATTCCTTCACATTCTTCATAAATCGAAAACGATCCATTCGAAAACAATTTGAAATATTTAAAAATTGATTTGAAAAATGTTTTCCCAAAATTAAAAGGGATTTTGGGTCTGAAGAATTTTGAAAAAGATGATCGAGAATTTTCGAGAAACTTCCAGCAGTTCCATTTAAGCCTGTCGAGGGCAAAAGCGATGTTAAAACTTTTGCCGCTTTTTGTAAATCACTTTTTGAAATGGCATCTTGAAGGCCATCAGAAGCTTGAACAAAATCCGCAATTAAATCTCGGAAATAATTTAGCTTTAAAAGTGGTTGATTCAGACGATTTACAAGTTCACGGGTAATTGGAACATCGGGGGAGACAAGAATATGCCCGTTGAACATTGTTTTAATTCCAGCCGTATTTCCCACGGATAAAAAGTTTAAAATATCACATGCTTTGTCTGAAAAATGAATAAAGTTTAAATTTTGGTTATTGGGTCAATGAGATATTTTATGCAAATTTCTTTAGGCAAAATTACGCTTTGAAATAATAGGACATTGATACTGTACTCAACGTCTCATTCAAAATGGAGAGGCTACTGTATTTCTTTGGAAAAAATCCATTTTTAGGATTAAAATCGAAACTACAAAAATTTATAGTTTACATTTTTTGGAATTTGAAATATCGTAGTTATCTTTTAATTATCGCATAAAAATGATCATACACGGAATCACAATCGAAATTTTTAACTTTTTATTGTTTTTTTATTTTTCTAATTTCGATCATATTTTTGTATACAGTATACTTAAAAAACATCAAAATTCCTTACTCTTTTCTACAACCATATTCCCGCATTTATTTACGCCACCAGAAGAATGTGACTGCCCGGGAGTTAATTTCATTACAAATTCTTGAACCTTTTTTTGAAAATTATCGAGCAAAGCATTCAATTGAATTTGTGGACCCCCAGTTGAATGTTGAAGGGAAGCCAAAAAATCTCCACAAAAAATTGCATCTAATAAATGTTCCGTGTCACCAAAGAAAGGCCCAAAATCAAATGGTGGAAATTTTCCAAGGGTTTGATTCAGGGAAGCTATTAATCCATCAATCTTGGATTTACTTAATCCGGATTTGGTATTATTGCTTGAATTTGAAGCTTGTGTTAAAATAATTGTTGCAATTTCGGTGATAATTTTATTTCGATTAAAACTGTTCGAATTCATTAAAAGCGGGAGCATTGATGAAAACGTAATATTACAAAGTCCAACTTCTTTCACTTCATTATTTACAGATATAAAACTTTCTTTCACCAATTTTTCATTACAAAATAAATTTATTTCTTTATCTTCCAACAGCAACTCCAAAAATGATGTATTTTTGTCATTTTTTAATTTTTGATACTGTAAATGTTAAAATATACACAGTAATTTTTGGTAAAAAAACTTTTATGAACGATACAGAAGGTGACGCAAGATTCGTGCCAAAAAACTTGAAAAAAAACTCCAAAGCTTTAGAAATTTGCATATTACCTGCTGGGTAAAATATTGACTTCAAGGAGTTTGTTTCTTTCTTTAAATTCCGAAAACTTTTTGCTTTCATAAAAATAAAAACAAAACCCTGAATATCAATATTTTGACTAAAACTTGGCAAAAACCAAAAACATATTAAAACATGCATCATCATCTGTTACGTCATTTTCAATAAAAACAAAAACTTACACTTTGAAAAGCATGACCAAAGAATTTTGGTGTTACAGAAATATTTTTAAACTTTTCTGCTTGTATTTTTGTTAACCCCAAATCTGATTGTAACTGAGAAACCATTACATTTTGAGATCCAAAAAATATTGAAACCGGAAATGCCAAAGTTGCTGGGGGACCATTTTGTGGGGCATAACTGGCAAGAATGTGAATGGCTTCAGCTAAATCTTCAAAAACTTTTGACCAGCTTTCTCGATGTTCCCCTATTATCTCCGCAACACTTATCAACCATCGAATTAATTTAATTACTCTATAAACTCAAATAAGGTCTATAAAAATAAAAAGGTTAAACAAACATAGATTCATGTTCGGTTGATTTATTAATGTCAAATGTTTCATCAGCTGTCGAAGGGGCTCCTTTACAATCATTTGAAAGGGAACAAAAGATTGAATGCATAAATGGAAGAATTCCAGCGGAAGGAAAAGATTTTCCGTCATAATGACCTTAAAAATAATTTAATTTTGATTACGGTAACTTTTATTTAAAAAAAGGGTAATTATAGGCATTAAAAAACATACAGGTGCTTGAAAGAATATCAAAGTTCCGTGTTCTAATAAGTACAAGTAAAAGAAATAAAAATATTGGAATTGTTATTTCTAATACTACCCATAACTATAAAAAAGAATTGAATAAATTATAATTAAAAATTAATTGAAAGCAAAAAATACATTTTAAAATTATTATACAAATAAGGATACTGTAACTTTACAATATCCCATTTTGTACGAAATTAAAATTAACTTTTTTAACACAAAATATTACCCTTTGTTTCCGTTTAATAATATAAGTCTTCCATAAAAGTAACCAAAATTGCCGCCAAACAGATATCATCCTCCGGCTAGATTAGCCGAAAGTGACACCCGTTTCTTCTCTACCACCCTCACCTTTTTTTCCAAAATAACCGGAAAAAAGGGGGAGCAATGCAAATGCTAAAAAAAAGAGGTGTCTATTAAAAAACACTGTAAAACTTTTGAAGAAAAATAAAAGTCTCAAACAACAAAAAAATTAAATTTGCTGTTAAGAAATGAATGAAAGAGAGAGAATTTATAGAAATTGATAAGGAAAAAGAAAAAAGTTAAACACACGTCATAGGCAAATAGAGAAAAAAATGGGTGCGAATCATAAAAGAAAATGAAGGGGAGGCCAAAAAAATAATACGAAAAACAGTTTTCTGAAACATATTTGTAATGAAACAAGAATTTTTTGCTGCAAAAAAAGAAAATAGGAAAATCATCAAGTTTAACTTTCTATTTTTTTGTATTTATGTTTAAACAAAAAGCAAGCAACAAAAAGTTTTTGTCGATGAACGGGACAACGACGACGACGATGGGGGAAAAACTATCCCGAAAAATACATACTTTTCACAGACTTACAAAAAGCATAGGAAAAAGAAAAAGAGGGAAGGTGATGTTGTCAATATGGTAGTTGAAATCGCTGTCGTAGTTGTAGTAGTAAACACTAAAAAAAGAAGGTTGTTCAATTTTATAGTTTATGACTATGACGACGACAAAGACAAGCATATTTTTTAAACAAGTCATAATTTTGTCATCCTTCCTTTTCCTTCATTGACTTCTGAAGCCCTTTTTTTGTTGCCTCAACAACCTTTTTTTAATAATTTGTTTCGGTAAAAAAAAATGCCTTTAACGAGAACAACGCCACACACATGAACTTGAAGATGAAGAAAAATGGCACATGCTAATACATTTAAAAAAATAAGGAAGTGAAAAAAAACATTTTATTTGAAGCATGCTTACTTTTAAAAAGCGTGTTTTGATTTTTAAAAGCAACAAAAATTACTGTTTCAGGGCACTAGAAGAAAAAATCAATAACACTGTAAGCATAAAAATCTATTTCATTAAACCTCAAAATTAAGTGTCAAATTTCAGAAAAGAAAAAACAATTATAATTGTTTTGGTAAAAAACTGCCTTTAACATCACAAAGAAACTTCAAATGGCATTTTTAACAATAAATAGTTAAAACATCTTTTGAAGCATCATTTAATTTATTTTAAAAGAGCATTGTTTTTAAAAATCAAGTAAAAAACCACTGTAATGAAATGGAAAATTTGATAGCTGATCACTGTAAGCATAATTCGGTATGTTTCATAAAAGTTCAATAAAGTATCAAACTTAAAAAATAAAAGAACATTGTTTTCTAATTTTTTGCAGCAGAAAAAGTGCCGTTTAACAACACAAAGAAACTTAAAATGGCATTTGAAAAATGAAAAAAAAACATGTTTTGAAGAAACACTTTTTAAAGAAAGACATTTTTTTTGATTTTTAAAAGCAGCAAAAATCACTGTAATTTTATTAAAAAGTAATAAAATAAAATTCGATGCTGATCACTGTAAGCATAATTATATGTGTGTATTTGACATTAAAGTTCAATAAAGTATCAAATTTAGAGATAAAAAAGAGAGAAACAAAGAATAGAGAGGAAAAAAAGGTTCCGGCAAAAAGGAAAGCTTCAAAAAAAAAGAACAGAAGCATGCTCGCATTTTTTCTTTCCATCGTTTTTCCCTTTTTTTTCTCTTTGCCCAGCTGGGTTCTTTTTTTATTTTTCAAGTCAATCCAATGAGGGAAAGGTTCCTGACGCGAAAGTTTGTTTATACTGTGGTTGTCGCAGCTCTCAATTTTTTGTTGCATCGTTTTTTTCCTTCTCCTTTCTCAGTGTTTTTCCAATGTAAATCCAACTTTTTAGCTATTGTATACAAATTTTTACTTTATTTAAGCCTCAGATATATCCGCAATATCTTGTACCCTACATTTGCAACACATTAATCAAATTTTTGATAAAAAATTCTACTGTCATAGTCACTGTTTTCCCTACACTTTTCATAGGTGTCCACCTAATTAGACTTTGTTGCCATTCTTTACCTTTTTTCCATCTTCTTAACTTTAAATACATTCACCGTACATTCTACGCTACATTTCGGACATATTCTTCACAATTTTGATGATAATTCTCTTCCATATCTTCATTTTCTTTCCTTTACTTTCCACCATTTATCCTATTCTGTATGAACGTGAACCTTAAAACATTTGATGCCTTGTTTTTGTATCATATAATTCCTGGAGATCTGTTTTGTAACGTTAATTACGTGTTCGATAAACTTTTTGTTCATCCTTCAATAATATTGTTTTATTAATTTTTAAATTTTACAGGTATTTCTGCTGACGGTTATAATCAACAGCAATCATGTCGGGCGGTAATAATATTGAAGAACATCAAAAGAAAAAGCGTATGTTCCGTAAGTTTACTTACAGAGGAGTAGACTTGGAACGCCTTCTTGATATGGATCGGTAAGATTTTTGTATTCATTTTATTTTACTGGTTGTAATATATATACAATATTTTTAGTACTCAATTCTCTAAACTTCTTCCTGCTCGTGCTCGTAGACGTCTTAATCGTGGTCTTCAACGCAAACATCGTGCTCTTCTCAAGAAGGTTATTGATGCAAAGAAAAATGCTCCAGAACTTGAAAAGCCTGCCGTTGTAAAAACTCATCTTCGAGATATGATCGTCCTTCCAGAAATGGTTGGAGGTGTTCTTGGTATTCATGGTGGACGTACTTACAATCAAGTTGAAATCCGTGCTGAAATGATTGGACATTATTTGGGAGAATTCGCCATTACATACAAACCCGTCAAGCACGGTAGACCTGGTATTGGTGCTACTCACAGTTCTCGTTTTATCCCTCTCAAATAAATATATTATTATTTTGTTTGTGGACTTTTTTCTATTGTTATTATAAAGTGTTAAGTTGTTGATATGCTGTTGCATAAACTTGATAATTTTTAAATTAAATATTTTATTTTTTTACATGTTACACAAAATAGATAGATAGAAAAAAATACTATACAATATAAAAGTAGATATCAACGGTTCGGAAAAAGAAAAAATGGAATCGTAGGTAAAGTGGTCAAATAGAAATTTGTTAGCAATATTTAAAAAAAATAAAATGGGTTGCAAATTGGAAGCGATAGATTAGATTTATTTTTTAAGTGAAAGATTAATAGTCATGTTTCTACAAAATAGGAATGTAATTATCAATTTTGCTACGATGTCGTTGGGCAATGCATTCACCAATCCAAATGATGTTTCGCGTTTCTTGTTCTTTCAATTTAATAAAAGCATAAAAGACACCAAAATGAAATTGATGAAGATATGCTTGAATATTGAGTTTAACCTAAAGAATTGAATGTTACTGTAAGTATTCGAAAATGTCTAAAATGCTTACTTCATATTCAAAGAATTTATCTTCAAGTGTCTTATCACCTGCTGAAACACCACTTCCTTCAAACAAAGCTTTGTAATCACTGTAGTATTCGCAGACTTGTTTAACTTGATCATAGTCATCTGCGCGAGCCAAGCCAGCTAAACCTTCAGGCCAAAGTTTTCCACAAGTTGGATAAAGTTTTTCTCGATCATCTTTTGCAAGTTCAGTATCAAAGCTGTTGATGGTAATGATGATAGCACGACGATCAGCTTCAAAAGCAAGAATTTCACACATAACTTCAGCAGTCTTGCCACCAAGATTTTTGCAGAATTTGTAAAAGTCTTCAATGTATGCCTTGTAAAGGGTATTCCGAATTAATTCGACATTCATTTCGTCCAAATCTTGCTCGTTTATGCAATCCACAAAATATGCAGCTAAAAACTCAGATATAAAAAAGATAAAATTACGAGTAATATCTTACCAAGAGGTGTATCAACCAATACAGCATTGTAAAGTTCTGCGGGGGTTGTTGCAATATGAATGGCTTCCATTTGTTCAAAAGAACCAAGAGGATGGCATTTTGATACAAGTTCATTGATTGGACGTTGATGAAGTGTACCAGTGATAAGAAGAATAATATTATCAATCATATATGAATATCTAAAAAACAAAAGATTGAAATGTTTTAACAAAGATTAAAAACAGTATTCTTACGTAATGTAATCCAAGAAAGTTGACAGCGGTTCCAAAGAATTATTCCGTAAATGTGTAAATTCAGTGACAAGCTTCTCCTTTAGCCTTTCATCAATGACTTGAACTGTAATATTTCCAGGTTCATTTGCAAGGAAATTGCCATAATCAGTTGATTGCAAATGTAATTTTAAATCTTAAAAAAACAAGCATAATTTCGAATGCTAAACAAAATAAAAATCAAACCTTCAAGAGTTTCACATTGAACCAAATTTTGATAATCAGTTGTTGTAAGTAATCCAGTTTTAAAACCACGAATTAAAGCTTCCAAATAACCATGATCGATATTGAAAAAAAGTTCTCCCATTTTGTTCGGCTAATTTAAGAAAAAGAGGAAAGCTGAAATGTAAAGGATTTATTAGATTTTTAAAGATTTGATTCAAAAAAACACGTAAATATTATTTTGATGATATACATATCGAAACAAGTTAAAAAGTAGTAAAAAAGAAAGGATGGAAGAAGAACAAAGAGCAAAAGATTTATTTTCAACACATCGTTTTTGGTCCGTCATCCCGGAATCAATGAAATTATTGGTCTTTGCTTTTGCTTCTTTTTTTCAGGGAGAGTCGTGCTAAGAATTTCACATACCAAAAAAATAACCAATGTTGCTGTAAACATTAATATGAAAAAAATTTCTGTAAAACATGCTTATCCAAAGTTTTTGATGTTGTTATATTTTACAGTAAATGTTAGAAAGAATTATATACTGTAGAAAAAGAAAAGGTTTGTGAGATGCACAGTATTAAAAAACAGTTGCAAAACAGAAGCAAAAATTTTTAAAGTAACAAAATATCTAAGTTTTTTATAATAATTTGAAAAATTTTTTTGTTGAATCCATTTTTCCAAAGAGCAAATTAAGTTTAATTTTCTTTTTCGAAAAATTAAAGAGATTTAATTGGGGTTACGGTAGAAAGATTTGAATATCTTTCATTCTTTGGATTACTGTAGTTAAACTTCTTCAAAGGAAATAAAAATTTTCAATTATTTCAACGGATGTCTTAACTCTTTTCAAAAGTATCAGTAAATGTAAGATATTTGTGCCACTCCATATTATTACTGTTTTTTGTAAAACTGAAACCATCGAAGAAACTCTTAAAAAACTGTTCTCCCACGAAAGTTTAGACAAAGAAAATCTCGGAGATCTTACAATAAAAATTATAAAAAAAGAAAAAACTGTGTTCCTTAAAAATTGTAATACATTTTTACAAAACTTTTTTTCAAATTAAAGTATTCACTTTCTTCTGTTAAACTCTATCATTATAAAGTATTATATTTTCCAAAAAAGAAGCTTAAGACGACCGCGTATTTTCTTTCCTTTTCTTCCCCTTTTTAAAAATGACTCACTGCTGCAATTTTTTTTGTGATCGATCGCAAAATTCTTTATTTGCATTTTACTCATTTTTTGTTACAATTTTTAGAGAACCGCCGCCAACAAAAGTATAATTATGGCAAAGAATGTATTATCGGATACAAGTTATCGAAAGTTAAAAGTTGAAGATCTTGATGCCAATGCTTTTCATGGTGATGAAGAGATTGAAGAAGTTGAAGGCCCAAATGAAAACAAAGTTAAACAGCTAACTCAAACTGGACAACATCTTCAAGTTTTACAAGAATTGATCAAAAATGCTCCATTAAAATCAAATAATCAAGTAAGTTTTTACTTTTAAAATAGATATAAAATTAAACTGGTTCTGTTTTATAGAATTTGAAAGATCAAGCTTCACGAATGGCGGCAACTGCTTTAAGCAGCTTTAAAATTGATGATGTTGCATCAACTATTGCTAAATTAAGTACCGAAGAACTTGATATTCTTTTGCATTATGTTTTTAGGTAAGTGTCTAAAGAAAATAAGTTTTGAATATCATATAGTATCATATTATAGATCATTTGATTTTGTTGATCAACAAAAAATCTCTGCCAATGTTCTTCTTACTTTTCATGATGAAGTAAGTTTTTATAATTTTCATATTATTGTTCCTGTATTACACCACAACTTTTTAGATATTCAAAATTACTGGACATGGTGGAATTTTACGTGTTTTGTGCTCCATTAATCGCCTTCATCCCCTTTAAACGAATATCGCAAACATGATCTTGTCTCTTTTTTATGTGTTATTTAATTATTATTTATTTTTTATAAACATTTATATGACTAGATTTAAACATTAACATTTGAATCAATTTTAAAACGAACTTTAAGATCATCGAAAGTAATGGGAAGAAGAAAATTTGCTAAATGAAGTAAAAGAAATACAATTCCAGACGATAACATGCTAATAACAAAATTGCTAATACTTATTCCAATTTCAAGCCAGCTGCCTTCATCTCGAAGATAAAAGAAGAATATCATTGCCATTGAATCTGTAAGAACCATGAGAAGAACAGATAACCGAACAAGTATTCGATGTTCAAGATACAAAATTGCTGCGAATGCTAAACCCAAAAGGAGAAAAGGAATTGAAATTTTGAAGATAAGTAAAGCTGCCATAATAAATGGTGAAAAAACTGTAATGAAATTTTGAAGGAATGTTGGATTGAAAGAATTCAAGGATGCAATATTTCCAGTACCAAAAAATGCAATTTCAACCAAACAAACAAGAATCAAAGCACGCTTCCATTCACGAGCATTAAAAGGACCATGAACTTCTAAAAATATTCAAATATATTTAATCCATTAACCAAAAAAAAACAAACCAAAAGCTTTTGTTGAAGGAGCAGATTTAGGATGAACTTCAAGTTGGAAGAATTGTTCATCACTTAAATGTGAGAATTCCAATCGAACATATGTAAAGAGTAAAACAGAAAATAAAAGTACGAATAAAGATTCATATGCGAGTGATAGCAATGAATACGGAAGGAATAAAGCTAATAACCAACAAATAATTCGTTCAGAAAGATTCTTTGTAGCAATGAAAGGCAATGTAAACCCGAGTGGGAAAGATAACCAGCAACATATTTTAACACCCAAAGGTACAGTATCACATGTATAAGAAATAATTTGAAGAATAAATGAAAATCCAAGGCAATATTTCAGAAAGACGAGAGATTTTTTTGTTTCATGTTTGAATTGTTTTTGAGCAAAATGTAAAAGAGATGGAGCAAAAAGAGATGTAGCAATAACAAGAGATGGAAATGGAGTTTTACCAACAGTTTCAAGTTGTGGAAAAATTGCAAGTACCAAACATGTTACAAACCATAAAATATTCCTAAACAAAAATACTGTAACCAGTGCACCGCAAAAACTTGAACAAACCAGGGATAAAGTTTATTCCCTTGTATGGACGGCACAACAGAAAGAAATGTAAGCATTAATGAAAGAACAGAACGTTGAAAAAATGCCGAAACAAATATGCATAAAGATAAAGCTAAAAATTTAACTTTGGAAAAGAATAAACGTGTAAAAAATTTACCAAAGATAGAAATAATTCCAAGCCAATGAAGCAAAAATGATTTCAATACCGTACTTGACATTGCTTGAATCCAGTCAACACTTTGAACAACAAGAAACCATTGTCTTGGAGATGTTGCCCAAACATTAAAGCAAAGTCCAAACAAATAAATGGGCAACAAATAGTAAAAATAATTTGTGAAAGGCAATCGTTGATAAACAATCAAAAGAAAAATTATCCCGGATATTATACATGTTGGTTTATTTGGATAAAGAGTTGATCGTTCAAGAGGAGGTAATGTGGCAGACCTAAAATCTACCGTATACAATAAAGTGAATGCAAGCTACCGCAAACATACCTTGCAAAAATTGAATAGAGTAAACAATTCCATGTAATAAACATTGATGCAATTGCAATTCCGAGTGAAGATCTTTGATATCGATGAAAATAGATTAATGCATCTCTGACTCGAGGAACCCAATTCAAACAAAATGAAGCAGCTTGTTCCAATCTTCGTTGCTTCTGTAATTCAGAAATTTGATCTTGAACTTTGTTGAGAACAGCCGCTTTAAAGCCATGAAAATCTTTGAATAAAAATGGAAGAGAATTTGCTTCACGTTCTGTTCGACGAATATTATATTGCTCGACCATTTGTTTGAGATTGCCGCAGGCTGCTTGATACTTGAACTGTGGCGACGCTTTCAACATATTCAAAGGCAAAACTCCAACACTATTCATCGGAACTGCAATTCCAATTAAGGAAGAAATCAGAGGAGCAACATCAACTTGATTTATAATTTGTTTCACTACAGTACCTTCAATACCAGAACCCCATGCAACAAACGGCGTTAAAATTTCATCATCAGTTCCGGAGCCATGTGAACCCTAAACATTTAATTTCGTTAATTAAAAAACATGTCAAAAGTTTACCCAATCTGTCATGCCATGATCTGCAGTAAAGATAAAGGCAGTTGAATTATCGCCAAAATATTCAAAAAATAATTCAGTTATTTGTTTTATTCCATGATCAACAGTAGCAATATTATCAATGTATTGTCTTGAATGTGGTTTAGAGCCATGTCCATTTGTATCGAGGCCTAGCAAATGCATAAAAAATATTTGTCGGTCTTCTTTAAGTTGATTCCTCATTGTCAAGTCCTTTGTAGCATCTCCAAAAAAGGTCTTAACCTTATCGAAAACCCATCGATCAAGACTTGCTGCATCAGCACTTGCAAAATCTTCTTCTTCATGAGTATACATTTCAGCTCTGGCATGTTTAAGTTCATGAGCAAACATTGGTAAAATATCTGGACTACCCCACATATAAGAGAATCGACTTTGATTGAAGACAGAATCAAATTTCACAGGATTATGCTTCCATCCAAGGGTAACAGCACTAACATCTTCATAAAACCCTGCAAGCATTGCAACATGACCCGGTCGAGATTCCGTTGGGACATGGGATTTTGAGATCCCCCAAACACCTTTACCATTCCGAATAATATCATGAAGAAAGGGAGACTTTTCAGGATTTGCAAAGAAAGAAGTTGAACGAAGTCCATCTAAAAAATTGTAAAATTTACACAAAATTCAAAGAAAAATGAAATAAAAACCTGCAGAAAATACAACAACTCGTTTAGCAATTGCTGAACCTTTGGTAATTGGATGAGGTTTTGTACCCTTTACCAGCGGTGACGTGTAATATATATCAAAGATGGAATAAAATAGTATTAAATGCACAAGAAATCCGAGTATAAAGAAATGCATTTTTTACAATAAAATGATCCATTTCAAGAGCTCTTACAAGCTGTTGTACATTTTAATTTATGCAAAATTTTTATAATTTTTAAACCCAAACAATAAACAATTGTTGCAATCGAAAAAAGAGGTAAATAAAAAGCTTTAATTCGAACAAGCACCCGATCGCGATTGCGCAGCAGCTGTTTTTAAAACTTGTGGCATTTGTGTTTGAAACGCGTTTTGCCAAATCCGGTAAAAAATGAATTCGAACAAACAATTTCGAAAAAACCTTTTGAAGGATTAGTTTTAGCCGGACTTGCTAAACTTTTGTTGAAGCTTTTGCTTTTAAAAAATTGATTTAGTTTTGTCGAAATTTATAATTTACTCAAAAAATGGTATGGTTTAGTTTATATATATTACTTCTAATCACTTTTATATAGCTTCGTCGACATGCTCCTTCTCAATCACCTGCAGTAAATAAAGTTAAGCCACTTGTAAGCTTGAAAACTCCTGAACCTGGTGATGATAATAATAAAAGGAAGAGAAAATCTGCTCCTGTTACTGTAAATCCTTTTGTGTCTTATTAAATCATATGATAAAGTTAATCTTTTAGGCGATTGCAAAACTTGATACCTCTGAATTTCGAAGTCCATACAGTACAATGGCACTTGGGACATCTAAAATTGATCTCATTGCATTAAAGTCATCAAGTGATCACGATAAAGTTATTCAACAGCTTCTTAATAAACCTTTCAAATGTCCACTTGCTGGTTATGTTTGTAAGTTTTCCTTTATAATATAAAGTTCTTTCGTTTATGCTTGTACAAATTATAGGTGGAAATTCAAATCGTACACTTGGTCTTCGTCGAAGTTTTTCAAAACGACCTCTTTATGATCCATATGCTGAAAATGCATTGGTCCTATATACTCCACCAGAACTTACAGCTGATCAAGAAATGAAAATTAATGAAAAGGATAAAAAGGTTCATGTGGTTGTTGATCCAGTATTGACTGCAGTTTTACGTCCCCATCAACGTGAAGGTGTTAAATTTATGTATGATTGTGTTACTGGCAATAAGATTGAAGGTTTCAATGGCTGTATCATGGCTGATGAAATGGGTTTGGGTAAAACTCTTCAATGTATTACACTTATGTGGACATTATTGGTATGGTTTTAAAATTTTTTAGATTTAATAATAATAATACTAATTTTATTTACAGAGACAAGGTCCTGATGCAACTCCTGAAATTAATAAAGCAATTATCGTATGTCCAAGTAGTTTAGTAAAGAATTGGGATAAAGAAATTGTTAAATGGTTAGCTGGTCGATGTAATTCACGAGCAATTGACTCTGGTAAAAAAGAAGATATTATTAAAAAGTTGACAGAATTCATGGATCAAGTTGGTACTCGATCTGCTACCCCAGTTATCATTATTTCATATGAAACTTTTCGACTTTACACTTATATTCTTCATAAAAAAGAAATTGGTTTAGTTATTTGTGATGAAGTACGTACTTTTTTAAAAAATCTAAGTTTATTAAATTATTCCATCTGTTTAGGGTCATCGACTTAAAAATAACGATAATCAAACCTATCAAGCTTTAAATGATCTTAATTGCAAACGTCGTATCTTGATTTCTGGTACACCAATTCAAAATGATTTACTTGAATATTACAGTCTTGTCAATTTTGTTAATCCTAAAATGCTTGGTGATGCATCAACCTTCAAAAAGACATATGAAAATCCAATTATCAAGGGTCGAGATGCTGATGCCTCCGATGCAATGCAAAAGATTGGTGAACAAAAACTTCAAGAAATGATTGGACTTGTAAATAAATGTATTATTCGTCGAACTTCAGCATTATTAACCAAATATTTACCTGTAAAATATGAATTAATTGTTTGCTGTAAATTTAGTGAACTTCAAGAATCTTTATATCGTGAACTCATTCGAAAGAATAAAGAAAATATTACACGAAATGAAAATGCTAAAAGAGATAACAGTGATAAGGCTGAAGGAGGTGTCTCTGGTACAACATTGGCATTTATTACAAATCTTAAAAAATTATGTAATCATCCACAATTAATCTATGAAAAATGTGTTAATAAAGAACCTGGTTTTGAAGGTTTGCTTTTTAAATTTACGTATTTCAAAATACAGTATACATTTTAGGATGTTTGAGTTTATTCCCTTCAACATTTAATACCAAAACTTTGGATCCATCATTCTCTGGTAAAATGCGTGTCTTGGATTATCTTCTTTTGGTTACAAGAAAGAATACAAAAGATAAATTTGTTTTGGTATCAAATTACACACAAACAATGGATGCTTTTGTTGAACTTTGTAATATTCGAAAATATCCATATGTTCGACTTGATGGAAAAATGTCAATTAAACAACGTGGTAAAACTGTTGAAAAATTTAATGATCCTGAATCTCCTGAATATTGCTTTTTACTTTCATCTAAAGCTGGTGGATGTGGTTCGTTTGTTTTTGATTGCTGTATTTCTTTGACGCAGTAAATTATTTTAGGATTGAATTTAATTGGTGCAAATCGTTTGGTTATGTTTGATCCAGATTGGAATCCTGCAAATGATGATCAAGCAATGGCTCGAGTATGGCGTGATGGACAAAAGAAGCCTTGCTTTATTTATCGTCTTCTTGCAGTATGTTTTTAAATTTCGGATTACTGTAGTTATTAGCACTTTATGTTTAGACTGGAAGTATTGAAGAAAAGATGTTTCAACGACAAACACATAAAAAGGCTTTGTCTTCATGCGTTGTTGATGCCCAAACAGATGTTGCTCGGCATTTTAGTATTGGTGACCTTCGAACACTTTTTGAATTGAAAACGAATATTGCAAGTGACACCCATGATAAGTAAGTTTGACGTGAATCATTGTTACTTATTTATTTCCATTTTTTAGGATTAAATGCAAACGTTGCATTAATGGTGTAGAATCTATCGAACCTCCAACAAATGCAGATACCTCTTCGGATCTTTCAAATTGGTTCCATTCTCAAATAAATCCTCGGAAAATTCCTGATTCTGTTTTAAAGAATATGTGGTCTTGTGGAGTTATCTCTTTTGTTTTCCATCAAAAATCTCATGAACAAACTGCAGAAATGAAACAAAAGATCAAAGAGGAAGAAGAAGATGCAAAAGATCAAAATTATGATCCTGAAAAAGATTATGATAGTGATTAATTTGTTTATAGTCTCTTAATATTATGTATTCATACGGGTTAAATTTATTTTTGTTCCAAATAAATGATGTGATTTTGTTATTTAAAAAAACGTTACACGTAAATTTTGGTATACTGTACCAAGTTGTTCATTTTGTGATACAGTATTTTTGTCTTGAATCCATTCGGATGTGCTTTTTAATTTTTTTGTGGTGTTCTTTCTGTTTTTTTCTAATTTGGCAACTGCGCAAAATTATTTTTAAAATCATTTCAAATTTTTAAAGAATGTGTCACAGGTTAATAAGTGTTTTCTGATCAACGAAAATGCACGTGTTTTTTATCAGTATTTTTTACAAGACGCTTCAAAATACTCATGATAGCTGTTCTGTTTTTTTAGTAGAAGAGATTAAAATGCTTTATCATGGTAAAATTTGAGAACTTTTTTCGGCAGTTTTAATTGCGCAAAAGGAAATGACCTTCCAAGTTCCAATTTTTGTTGTACGAGATTTCCAAAAAAAAGTTGGTGTTGATCTTTGGCCAAATGTGTGTCGGTGTCAACCACAAACTTTGTTTATTGCTGCTTTTTTTTCTTTTGCAAGTATTTTTATTTTTCGTTACTGCACTTTCACTCTCTCTCTTTTTATGAAAAAGAAGTGGAGGAAGGCCAGGGCCCATGTTAATGTTGGTGTTGTTTTTTTGTTTTTTGTTTGTCTCTCAATTCCAAATGTTCTATTCTCTTCTGTTTTTACACTAAAGTTTTCACTGTCATCACTATTTTCCCCTCAAAGCACTTTTGATTATTTCCAAATTTGTTTGTTGAATTTTTAAACAATCAATTCCCCTTTTTTTGCCCGATGATTCAACATCAACAACAACGACTTCCATTAGCCTGTGTAAACGAAACTTTAACAAAAATACATTTTTAGTTTTTTAAATATATTTATTACATATTTGTCTCATTACAATGTTTCCTTCTCTCTCTCCATTTTAAGTAGTCTCATACATTAATAGCAGTTCCACGCATCGTTGTTGTTGTTTCTCAAAAAACAAAAGTTTTGTAATTAAAGAGATTATTCTTTATTAATAAGCATGGGCTAACAAGTTTTTTCGAATTTCTTTTCTTAAACACTTTAAAAGTTTGAATTGAAGGAAAAATGTCCTTAAAAAGGAAGGAAAAAAGGCGAAGTTCCTCTCAAGAAGTCAATAAATATAAAGAATTCTTCAAAGGTTACATCGTTAAATATGTTATGCCAGATGTTGAAAAATAGCCATGCTTTGCGTTTTGTTCATTATGATCCTGTTTTGTTCTTTGCTTTGTTGTTTGTTTTACTAGTACTGTTTTTTGAACAACTTAATTTTTTTGGTTAGTCCAACCGTTGGAGTCAAATAAATCTAACATGATTTTTTTAATTGTTTCCTTTTAAATTTTCGTTTTTCCGTTTAAACGTTTTTTTTGCCTTTTGATCGTTAAAACACAACCTCTTTTTAAATTTTTTGGAGAAAAACATTTGTTGATTTGACAGCCATCAACAAAGTAAACTTTGAAAAAAACGAAGTCTTCACTCATTTTTTGCTCTTTCATGACGTTCGTGAACGATGATGCATCATTGTGCTTTTTTTTTTTACAATTTTTGCAAACTTTAATGATACACTTTCATTAACTTTCCACATCATTTTTCAGCAAAATTAAACCCAAAAATGGTATTCGAAACATTGGTCGCAGATCTCTTGAATCGTTTTTTGGGGGATTTTGTTGACAATCTTGATGCCTCACAATTAAATATTGGAATTTGGGGAGGTAATTTTTTGATTTTTTTCAGTGAAGATTATTGTTTTTATAATTTTATAGGAGATGTTAAACTCAATAATCTTGAGATTAAAGAAACGGCTTTGGATGAGCTTGATTTACCGATAAAGCTTAAATTTGGATTTTTGGATAAACTTGTTCTAAAAATTCCATGGAAAAATTTGTATACTGAGCCGGTGCTTGCAAATATTGATGGATTGTATCTCATTGCAGTTCCAAATAAGGGTGTCGTTTACAATGAAGAAAAAGCAGATAAAAGAAGTCAAGAGACAAAGCAGAAGGAACTTCAACGACTTGAAGAAAATCGTAAAAATCGAAGGAGTACGATTTTAAAGCAATACTAACAAGGGACCGTTTTGAGATGATACTTTCAGATTTTTTTTAGCTGGTGTGTGGGTTTCATAGTAGTCCACGAGTGAAACGACCCCCGGGGTCGAGAGAAAAATTTAAAATTACCTTGTTGTTAATATGTCAAAGTTCTTAATCCCGTAACTTTTGAAAAACCCGGAATGAACAAAAAACCTTTGGGGGTCTCTCGAGAGGTACTATTGAGCAAACACGATGAAAAATATCGAAGGGCATCACTTTTTTGCCTACACATTATCCATAACCCCCTGTACGCAAATTTTTGAACTTCAATACTCTGTTAAATTGAGAAAACCACGAACGGGCATCTAATGTTTGGAATTTTTATTACTTGATGGGTACTATCGAACTCACTCATCAACGAAGAAATCTAAGAGTATCAGCTCAAAACGGTCTCTTGTAAAATTAACCGTAATAATCCAATTTTGTAGAACCAAAAGATCCTGCTGCTGATACTTTTACTGAAAAGATGGTTGCACAAGTGATCAAGAATCTTCAAGTTACGATCAAAAATATTCATATTCGTTTTGAAGATAAATATACAAATCGACATCGTCCTTTCGTTGCTGGTGTAACATTGGAAGGGCTTAACTTTCAAGTAAATGCTTTTCTTACTGTATTTAACGTTCATCCTGTTACTTTTATAGACAACAGATGAAAATTGGAAAGCAGCAATTTTAAAGGATACTGTAAAAATCTTTCATAAATTGATTTCAATGCAAAATTTAGCTGTTTATTGGAATTCTGATGCTAAACTTATCTCTGATTTATCGGATAAACAACAGATTCGTCAAGCTTTACAAGAAACTATTACAACTGAAAGTAACAAACCAGCAGATTTTAAATACAGTATGTTTGTTAAATTATATATCACATGAATGATATCTGAATGTTTTAGTTTTGCAACCAATTACTATGGAAGCTAAACTTGCGCTTAATCAAAAACCAGAATCAGATGGATCTGGTTGGACAATTCCAAAAATTGATTTGAATGTTGGAGTAAAAGAATTGGCCCTTGCAATTGGAAGATTCCAATATCAAGATATTTTGCTTTTCTTAGAAGCTCAAGAACGCTTTAATACTGCTACTCGGTATCTTAAATATCGACCAAATTTAGTCGAATATCATGGACATTATCGTGAATGGTACTCATTTTTTATTACCATATTTGTCACAATTACAATGTCTTTTTAGGTGGCATTTTGCATATAATTCAATTTTGGAAGAGAATATTCGTCGTAAAAAGAGAAATTGGTCATGGGAACGAATGAAGGCTCATCGGAAGCTTGTTCATGCTTATCAAGATGCATGGATTCAAAAACAAACTGAAAAGAATCCTGGAAGTGATGTAAAAGAAATTGTTGAACGAGCTGAACGTGAATTGGATGTATTTAATTTGAATATTGCTCGACAACAAGCTGAAATGAAAATTGATCGCAGAGGTCTTACAAGACTTGAAGGTATAATAATAATCATGTTTTTATAATCTGCTAGCTAAAATATTAACTATTTTAGATCAACCACAAGGATGGACAGCATGGGCAAAAAGTTGGTGGGGTGGTTCCTCAAAGCCTAAGGAACAGGAGCAGCATCATGAACATGATGGAGATATTATTGGAAAGCTTCAACAAGAAATGACTCCAGAAGAGAAGCAAAGACTTTTCGATGCTATTGATTACCAGGAAAACACGCCTCCAACTGATTATCCAAAAGATTATGTTGAAAATAAAATTCGAGTTCATTTGACAACTTTGGCTGTAATTGTTGAAGAAGCCCTTGAATTGAAATTCAATGAATTATCTGCAAATGTTGAACAACGACCATCAGCTCGTGCAATTCAGTAAGCTACAGTAATACTTTTGGTTTTCCACAATTTCTTTTTATAGTGTTACAAGTGCGATTAAATCATTACAAATGGAAGGGGATGGACAACCAATGCTTTCTATGCTTGAACCAACACAAAATTGGATGGATTTTGAATTTGAAACTAATCCATTGCAAGGCGATTTTGATCAATTTGTTGGTTTGGCAATTAAACCTTCCATTTTCAAGTATCATGCTCCTGCAGTTAATACTGCAATTGATGTCTTTAAACCTCCAGAATCTGTTCGATTGAATCAATTAACAGCTGCAGCTTTAGCAAGATATGAAGATGTCAAAGTTCGTTCCGTCACTGGTCTTCAACATGCCGTTGACTTAAAGGATAAACTTAAAATTCGAATTAAAATTGAACCTACTACTGTTGTTATCACAGAAACTGGAGTTTTTGATGAACAGAAACCAAATTTAATTGCTGAATTGGGTTTGCTTACAATTGATACAACTGATGATGCATCTGCAGAAGCATACAAAGATATCAAAGATGAACGGCATCGAAAAGTTGTAATGGCGGCATATGATAAATTTCAATTTAAACTTTCAAATATTCAAGTTATCTTTGCTGAAGACTTTGGAAAAGCAATGTCGGCAAGAAATGTAAAAGATTCACCTTATCATGTACTCAAACCTACGGGACTTGACATTGCAATTCATAAATCATCAATTGAAGATTTGAGTATGCCAAAGTTGCGAGTATTTGGAGATTTGCCCGATATCATTATTCATATCTCTGATCGACGCCTTATTGCTCTTATGAAACTTGCCTTAAGTATTCCATTACCCGCAGCAGGAGATACTGAACCTATGATTGATTTGGCTGCACCGATTCAAGAACCAAAAGCAAAAGATCGCGCAAAAATGAAAGCAATTATGGAAGTGAATGAATTGGAAGAAACGGATGTTGAGCCGAATATTGTTTCTGAAGAAGATAAATCTGAGGAAGATGATGAGAATGAAGATAGAAGTGCCGAAGATAACAAAAGAATCCGAGAACAACAAGTTCAAATTGATGTTAATCTCAAGCTAAATCAAATTGGAGTTTATGTGTATCGTGGCGACCAGCAAGTTGTGAACGCTTCTCTTCGTCGGTTTGGAATGCAATTCCAGATGCGTACTTTTGATATGATGGTTAAAATGCATCTTGGGTCTCTTACAGTTGAACAACCAGAATTCAAAAATCTTTATGATCCATCTAAAACTTTATTCGTTATTGATAATCCACTTGCAGAAGGTGATGATTTGATCACAATGGTTTTTATTCAAGCAAATGAAGAAAGTCCATTCTTTGCTACCGTATACAAGAATACAAAACAATCAATTGATTTTCAATTTAAGAAGCTAAATGTTACTTTGCATCAAGTTTGTTTTTATTACAGCACTTTTTTTCTTGTTACAGTATAAAAATTTAGGGTGCATTGGCTGAAATTAAATCATTTGGTGAAAAATTACAATCTGAAGTTGCCGAGCTTCATAAAAAAGATCCTGAAAGAGCAAAGGAATTCTCAGATAATTTGGATAAAGTTAATCGAAAAATTTCACGACAAATTAGTGAAAGTATGTTAAGTATTGCCTCACATGGAAGTGGAAAAAAGAAGGATGAAATCAAGCTTCAGCGAAAAGTTCGACGTAGTCAAAAATCTGCTGAAACTGCAAAAATTGATATTTCAAGGATTGTCGATATGTATCTAAATGCACATGTTCATTCGCTAAATGTTGATATTGGATTTAATGAAGGCCCAGATACAAGTCTTAAAATCTCTGATATTACTTCAACTGTTACAATGAAACCAAAGGATATGACAGTTACAGCAGGTCTTCGTGAGATTACAATGAAAGATGAAACACCAAATGCTTTGCATAAGAAACTTTTATCCGTTGGTGGTGACAAAGAAGTTTTTCATATGGATTTTGTACAGTATAATCGAACGGAAGATGAAAAGAAGCATATGTCTTTGAGTGATGTGGATATGAGTGTAAAAATTCGATTTGCTCAACTTAGATTTGTATTTTTGAATCTTTGGGTTAATCGAATGTTGGTAAGTAGCTTACTGTTTTTATTGTGCAAGATATATGATTAACATTTTTTAGACTTGGATCCATCCCTTCCAAGCTGAAGCAGCTTTGGCAGCTCAACAAGCTCAGATTGCATACGGTTGATTTATTCAACATTTAAAACTGATTTTAAATAATGTTAATTTTCAGCTGAAAAAGCAACAGAAACTGCACAAAATGTCAAACAAATTATGCTTGAATCACCTCCACGGCTTCGGCTCGATATTAAACTTGCAGCTCCAGCTATCATTGTTCCAAGAGTTTCTACTTCTAACGACGTTTTCTTGGTTAATCTTGGTCAGCTTGAACTTCGAAATCAATTTGAAAAGTCCAACAATGCTCTCATTGATCAAATGACAATACAACTTTCTGAAATGCATGCTTCGGTTGGAGTTTTGATTGATGGAAATTCAGAAAAGATTTCATCCAGTACACCTTTGTTGAAGCCTATGTCATTCTCACTTTCGTTATTCCGAAATTTGAATTTTTCTCAAATTAAAGACCTTCCAGAGCTTGCAGTAAAAGCATACTTACCAGCAATTGATGTCAGCATGTCACAATTTGATTATGCTTTAATGATGCATACACTTGCCGGAAACTTGGCTGAAGGAACGGTAATCACATTTTTTAAATAACGGTTAATAAGTTAACTAAAATATTTTTTAAGCCACCTCCACCTGCCAAGCCTCTTCCACCACCTTCTCGAATTGGTGATGCTGAAGCAAATGGTGCAGAACTTACAAAAAAGAAATCTGGTATTGAAGAAAAAAAAACTCCTGATTCTAAAGCTCCGCCGTTACCTAAAAATGCAAAGAGAATTGTGTTCAAATTTGTGATGGATAAAATTCATGCTGGTCTCTACACTGGAAAACGGGCTATTGAATCAAATAAAGGAAATGTTGAAAGAAATGTTCGAGATGCATTTGCTTCAATGAAGTTACAAGGTCTTTTGGTTACGGGTTACATGTTGGAGGATAATGGCTTGGATGTTGCTATAACTCTTGATACATTTTCAATGAGCGACGAAAGAGAAGGAAAGAATACCATTAAACAGCTGATGGATAAGAAGCCTGGAAGAGAACAACAAAAATTTGTTCAACTTAAATTTAATCAAAATTATCGTGGTGACAAAGATATCATTATCAATTCATCTGCATTCTTCCTATTTTTATCACCTGAATTTCTTGGGCAACTCGCTTCCTTCTTTGTAGCTCCGCCGGCTCCAGAATCTACAAATGTTCCACCAGAATTTATTGCTAAAAAGAGATTCGCTGAACAACAAGCTGCTTTATCAACCACAACAACTTCTACAAAGCCAAAGACTCCTGCTACAGCATCTCCCGAACCTCCAGTGCCTGGTGGTGGTGCTCTCGCTCTTCGTGGCTCAATTCAAGATATTGAAATTATTTTAATTGAAAATGCTTTAAATCCCAAAAATTCTCAAGCTTTGATTCTTTCATTCAGTGCTGTTCTTGATGGGGACACAAAAGATGGCAAGCAAAAGATCAACGGTGAAGTAAAAGATCTTCAAATTGTTAGCACATATTTTGCTGAAGAAATGAGACACCTTGTAAATTATTACGTTTTGAATCGAATGAATATTGTACTTGCAGTTGAAATTGACATTGAAACCCAAGATCAACTTGTTTCTGGTAAAATTGATACTGTTCATTTGAAAGTTTCACCAGATGTTATTCGACTTTTGAGTGCTGTTTCAACACAATTTTCTGAACATCGTATTGAAGTAATTTTTTATTGCATTTTGAAGCAAATTAATTGCATTCAAATTTTTTAGAGTGTTGATCCACATGATCCTAAGAAGCCAGTTATCGCAAAGTATCCTAATTACTGGTTTAAGAAAAAGTTCAATCGTCATGAATATTGGTGGTTTAGTGATGTTGCAGAAGAAGCCGTAGAAGGATTTGAACCTGCAGTTGACGTACTCCCAGTTCCAAAAAGAATGGAAAAAGCAGTGTTTTCAATTGAGAAATTTATTATCACTCTTGAAGTGGGAATGGATGATGATACCGTACCTATGATTCTTTTGGAATCTAAGCTCAAATCATCAGCTGAAAATTGGTCCAGTCGGCTTTCATGTGATGCAGAAATGCAACTTCAAATTTCATATTACAATGAATCTTTCTCTGTTTGGGAACCTCTTATTGAGCCAGTGTTAAAAGAAAAGAATGGCGCTGCTTTATGGGAAAAATGGAATGTTACTGCAAAAGTTCGATCTGCAAGTGAAGATGACGATGTTGAAGCTGGTGCAGCCCCGCCAAAAATGCAAATTTCAATTGATGCAAGCGAAGTTATGAATATTACAGTAACCAAATCTTTATTGTCCTTGTTAACTCAACTTTCAACTGCATTTGAAAAAGCTGCAAAACAAATTTCACCTCCAAAAGCTCGGCAGCTTCCAGGTACAAGTCCATATTTAATCCTTAATGACTCTGGAATCGCTGTAAAAGTGGCGAATTCTGATTCTTTAAAAGTTTCTGAAAATGGTGATTTGATCGATGCTACACATGGAGATTTTGTTGAACTCAATATCATCGGATACCAACAACCAATTGGCTTGCAATTCACTGATGATACCCAACGAGCTGAATTATGCCTTGAATTAATGTCAACAACCCGAGAAATTAATGTTCTTCGAGCTGAAAAAAGAGCTGTGCGCCTTCCTCAACAGGCTCCTTCTGGTCGACAATGGACTTTAGTCGTGGATACAAATATTGAACAAAGTCGTCGAGTTGTTACATTAAAATCTTTGGTTAGCTTTGTAAATCATACTGATACTCCATTAGAAATTCAATCTCTTCGTGATACAACTCTTGATCTTTGTGGAATTATTGAAAATGATGATGAAGCTTTGAATGTTGCTCTTCCGCTACTCTACACTCCAACTGGTGAATTCTTTATTCGACCTGCAAATGATCAATATGACTCCAGTAATGAATCATTTTCATGGCATGATTTGGAAACTAAAAAGCGTGGAGTTGTTCGTTGTAATCTTTCTACAGATGACCGCTCAGGGCTATATTTTGATCTTGTTGCCGTTGAACATCCAGTTTTGGGTGAAGTTGGTTCTAATCAAGTTGATAAACAATGGACAATTCATATTTATCCACCAATGGTACTTCGAAATCTTTTACCATTCCCTATCAAAGTTATTGAACCAATGCAATTTACTGTTGAAGGGGGAGATGAGATGCCAGTGAATTGCATTGCTGGACATAAAATGATTTATACTTTGGAATATGGTGAATCATATACAGCTCGCTTGGATATTATTGAAGAACGAACAGAACTTGATTGTATCACTTTTGTTGCTGATAAAGATGCAAGTAAAAAACTTGTAAGTTTTTGAATAATTTTTGATTACGGTAATGAAAAAGAACTTTTGTAGCACCTTGGAATTCATTGGTCAACACAAAATCGTCGACTTGATTGTCAATTGTATGCTCCATTTTGGTATGTTTAATAACATGAATACCTAAACATTTGATTTATAAATAATTTTTCAGGTTGGTCAATAATACAAATAAGACACTTTGTTACATGGTAAGTTGTTAAAAAATTCAATTTTTGTTGTGCTACTAGATAGGGGAATGGAAGGGTCCATTTAGTTTTTTGTTTTACTTCTAGAAAATTTAATTTAAAGTTCCCCATTTTCTTGCTTCTATTTCCAGTTTTATTGATTATAGGAACCTACTTCATCTGGGGTATTACCGAAAACTTCATCTTGTCGCTGTAGTACACGTCGTGGCTCTCATAATAAGGTCTGACCTCCGTCACTTTGATTAAGTATATTCTACTAACACTTAACAGAATCTTATTAACAATTATTAATCTGTTGTTTTTGTTTCTATTTGTTTTTTAATGCCATTGACATCTTATGCTTTATCTATCTATTTTTTTCAGCCTGAGTACTGTATTAAACATGAACCAAACAATAATCCAATTTTGCTTCCATTTGCTGATAAAAATGTTGCATCAAAAAAGAAGGCCAAAGTTAAGGTTGGAAATTCTGCATGGTCTGATGAATTTCCATTGGATACTGCGGGAACGGCTGCTCGAGTCATTTGTCCTGATGAAGATTTCTCATATGAACTTACTGTCGATATTCAAGTCTGCCAATCAGGTCTTACAAAGGTTGTTTCATTTGCGCCTTTCTATCTTTGTCACAATGATTCTAAATTTGATATGCAAGTTCGTGAACCTGGTGCTTCAACATGGACTTTAGTGCCTGCTGAAAGTGTAAGATTATTTTTAGATTGAAAAAAAGCTAAATCATGCATTTAGGTTGCTGGAATTTGGCCAAAACAAAAAGAAAAGCGAAAGGTCATTACGGCAAAATATGCAGAATTTGATGAAGAATCTATTCCTTTCCCTTTCACTGAATCCTTCGATTCGTTTGTTCCAATTGAATCAGATCATTTGGGTATTTATGTTACATCTTCGGTAGCCGAATCTTCTTCAGTTATCCATATTGAACCCTTCCAACTCGGAATGGCCCCTGCTTTTATTATGAACGCTACATCCTTCAATCTGCAGTATTATCAAAAAGGAAGTTCAAAACGTAGCCAACTTTCTCCATGGGAAATTGCACCATTCAAATGGGAAAATGTTGGGCAAGATCGAAAAATGGTTTGGTCGTGTGGTGATCATAGCGGAGAAGATAATCTACTTCGAAATGCTTATGGGAGCTTTTTACCATCAAACAAAAAAGAATATCATTATTGGGTTACATTCTTGAATGGCCGGCAAAGATATTTCTTGGTTACCGATGACCTTGCAGTTATGACAACTGCCCAACAAGCTTATGAAGTTGAAAGAATGGATATGCAAGCTGAAATAAGTATCCAAGGTATTGGAATCTCTGTTGTCAATAATCTGATTGCTCAAGAACTTCTTTACATGGGAATTTCATCATCTGGAATTATGTGGGAAATGGAAATGAAGAGAAGATTTAAACCATTTTCAGTTCGAGAAATTGATGCCTTGGAAGATGCATTCCAAAAATGGTTGCAAGAAAATAAACCCCCTGGGCAACATTCTGTTACACTTAGCGGAAATCATGCAACTGTTAACTTTGAAAATATGATTCTTGCAAGAAAAGGAAAGAAAGAACAAAAAATTCGCCGAAACTATGCCAACGGACTATGTAAGTTTTTTTTTCTTATATTAAATAATAAAAACAACCAAAAAACTGTAGAACAAACCTAAAATTAATTCAATTTCAGTTTTTTGAAAAATTTATCATAATTTGATTTTTAGGGATGCTTTATCGGCAATCTGTTCATCAAAAGCAAATTCATCTTAAGATTAATCATATTCAAATTGATAACCAACTTCCAGCATGTATTTTCCCAACAGTTTTGGCCGTTACATTGCCACCAAAATCCGTAATTGCTGATAATGAACCGAAGCCATTCACAGAAATTTCGATCACAATGCAATTTTCTGAACATTCAAATGTTGTCCAATATAAATATCTTCATGCATTAGTTCAAGAATTTGCTGTTCGAGTTGATCAAGGTCTTATTAATTCAATGATTGCAATGTTTACAAGTGAACAAATTCAAGCACCATATAACAAAGAAATGTACAACAAAGATCTTGAACTTGCTCGACCACATTTCTCTGAAATGGTTGCCACAACCCAGGCGACTCAAATGAAATCGTTTTATGATGATCTTCATATCTCTCCACTTATGATTCATTTGAGCTTTTCACAAGGTGGCACAGCTGTCGGAGTTGGACCACATGATCATACGAGAAAGAAAGATGAAAAGGGTGGAATTAATATTCAATCTGAATTCCTTAATGTTCTTCTCAAATCTGTTGGTGTTTCACTTACAGAGTTGCAAGACGTTGTTTTCAAGTTTGTTTCTGAATCTTTTATTATTCTCAATAATTTTTCTTCCTTTTAGATTGGCATTCTTTGAACGACGATATGTCTTTTACAGTAATGCTCAGTTGCAAGCTGAAATTCAACAACATTATACCATGCAATTTGTTAAGCAGTTATATGTTTTGGTTCTTGGATTAGATATTATTGGAAATCCATATGGACTTGTACGGGATTTATCAACTGGCTTGGAAGATCTTTTTTATCAACCAATTAATGGTGCAATTCAAGGTCCTGAAGAATTTGCAGAAGGCCTTGCCTTGGGTGTTTCATCTCTCTTTGGTCATGCTGTTGGAGGTGCTGCTGGTGCTGTATCTCGTATCACGGGTACTCTTGGAAAGGGTGTTGCAGCTTTGACCCTCGATGAAGAATATCAAAGAAAGCGTCAAGAAGCCATGAATCGTCGACCTCAAAATTTGAGCGAAGGGCTTTCTCGGGGTGCTAAAGGCCTTGGACAAGGTAAAAATGTTAAGAGTAATTCTGCTATTGCAATAAATTTATTTTTAGGTGTATTTGATGGTGTAACTGGAATAGTTACAAAACCAGTTGAAGGTATGCGAACCGGTGGATTAATGGGAGGTGTACGAGGTTTGGGAAAAGGTTTAATAGGTAGGTTACTGTACTTTTTAAAAAAGTAATTATACTTTCTTTTTAAGGTGTTGTAACTCGGCCTGTTTCCGGTGTTGTTGATTTCGCTTCATCTTCGATGGATGCGGTGAAAGTTGTTGCAGGGGGTGGAGATGCGGCCAAAGCATTGAGACCTCCACGTTTAATTCCACGTGATCAAATTGTTCGTCCATATTCCTTCACTGATGCTGTTGGATTCAAATTTTTCCGAGACACTGATCGAGGAAAATATGCTGATACGGATTACTTTGTCGCGCATGCAGTAATTTCTGATAAATGCGTCTTTATTGCAACTGATAAGTATGTTTTTTAAAAGGTTGATTACGGTAACTAATACATGCATTTATTTACAGACGTGTATTCCTCACAAAGCGGCAAGATCTAGTTGGCACTTGGGCAAGTGAATGGGTAATTGAATATCATGAAATTGCAACTATCAAACGAACTGCCAGTGGATTATCCTTTGAACTTAAACATAAGAAGAAAGGCATCCTTGGAATGGGTGGAACAAAGGGCAAAGTTATTGAATTCAAGGATGAAAAAGTTGCCGAAAAAGTTGCTGCAAGAGTTGAACAAGCATTTGATCAAGCTGTTTAATCTTCTGTATTACGATTCTTTAATAATTATTTAATTTTTTTTCTTTTGAAATGTTAATAAAAAATATTTGTTAAATAATTTCTCTGTTTTAAAAGCAAAAGATTTTATTTTAAAACATTCTTCTGTATATAGGATTAAGAATTTTAATCCAAGTCAAAAGAAAAATTTACATGGAAAAGTATATACAATAAAAAAAACAAAAAGTTTAAGAATAATAGTTATCAATTTCGGTAGAAAAGTGGCAGAGTCGATATTTGTTTGCAATTTTTTCTTTTGATGAGTAATTCTTTTTAAATTTGGTATCATGATTTGAGGGTTTAAATTGAAGAGCAGAACCATTTTCAGTTGAGATGTGAGCAAATTAAAATCTAGTTTAAAGATCAATGATATTTATTCTTTCATGGAGAGATTTCATATCATATTTTTTGAGTCTTGCTGGGTAGGACGGGATAATTCCAGTGCTGTTGCGACTCCGACTCACGAATCAACTCCGACGCGGAGTCAGAGTCGGAGTCACCGAAAATTAAAAAACACAGCTTAAGTGTTGTTGTGACTCACTGATGAGTCGACTCAAATTCGACTATTTGTGACTTCAACTCGCGAGTCACAGTCGGAGTCGGAGTCAGAAAAAATAAAAAAGCACAGTACTGGGTGATTCCAAATCGATGTTGTCGTCTATACAGCATTCTTGTAAAGAAGTTTTGAGGCCTTTCTGAATAAACAGCAATTTTTTTCTGTTGAACGTTGAAGACTTGATTACCTTATTATAGAATTGGATCTTCCAAAATTGATTGAACTTGTCAATGAATTGGCCCTTCAACCATTCCTTACTTTTCCCCCGCATCTTCGACAACTTAGCATTTTTGATGGAATTCCTGTTGGAATTCTTCCCCCTGAATATGTCGATGAAGCCGTTGAACTTATCCTTTCTAACGGTTTAATTAAAAATCATTAATTAACAAGTGCGTAACAAACAAATAGTGCTCACAGCAACTGGAATTTTCAGTCTAGTTAACTATACTACTACGTAATATTTTATCATAAACAGTATGTTTGGGTGATGAAAGTCATCTTTTTACCCATAAAAAACAATTGCCTAATTATTTTTTCAAAAACGAAGCATGGAACACAACTTTTTAAAAATAGTTTTAGTGGCAGTCCAGTTGACGGTAAAGAGAAATTTGTAGATTCATTGAACGTTGCGGCAGGAATCGAAATTCGCAGGAAGGGTTGATGCCGTTGTTTAAACAATGATTTCTAAGTTACTCAGCGATTATTCTTTCATTCATTCAACATACTTGACTTATCATTGTTAGGGAACGCTAATTCAAAGGATCTGAATACGGTATCTTTTTTGATAAAGGAATGACCCTGTCACGACGAATCGTAAATGATATACAAATTCTACAAAGTAATGAACTTTAAGTAAAATGTCAATAAATAATCATATTGTCCTTTATTTCATTCTACACAATTTTCGTAATTGTAACACAATAAACTTTCTACTATGTTCAACCTCGTTATAAATTTTGTTCAGTAGATAAAGGGTCTCCGCAACATACACGTTACAAATAAAGCAGGAACTTTTCCTTTCTGTAGAAATAATGTTGAAAAAAGATGAGCAATAATTTAAACACAGTTTTCCGAGATAACAACATAAAGGCCATCAGAAACAAAAGCAGCTGAAGTTCTTAATTACTGGGATAAGGATGGAAAGGTGGATTGTTGACCACTTTTTAATGTTGTGGACTTTTTGCTTTTAAAACAGAGAAATTATTTAACAAATATTTTTTATTAACATTTCAAAAGAAAAAAAATTAAATAATTATTAAAGAATCGTAATACAGAAGATTAAACAGCTTGATCAAATGCTTGTTCAACTCTTGCAGCAACTTTTTCGGCAACTTTTTCATCCTTGAATTCAATAACTTTGCCCTTTGTTCCACCCATTCCAAGGATGCCTTTCTTCTTATGTTTAAGTTCAAAGGATAATCCACTGGCAGTTCGTTTGATAGTTGCAATTTCATGATATTCAATTACCCATTCACTTGCCCAAGTGCCAACTAGATCTTGCCGCTTTGTGAGGAATACACGTCTGTAAATAAATGCATGTATTAGTTACCGTAATCAACCTTTTAAAAAACATACTTATCAGTTGCAATAAAGACGCATTTATCAGAAATTACTGCATGCGCGACAAAGTAATCCGTATCAGCATATTTTCCTCGATCAGTGTCTCGGAAAAATTTGAATCCAACAGCATCAGTGAAGGAATATGGACGAACAATTTGATCACGTGGAATTAAACGTGGAGGTCTCAATGCTTTGGCCGCATCTCCACCCCCTGCAACAACTTTCACCGCATCCATCGAAGATGAAGCGAAATCAACAACACCGGAAACAGGCCGAGTTACAACACCTTAAAAAGAAAGTATAATTACTTTTTTAAAAAGTACAGTAACCTACCTATTAAACCTTTTCCCAAACCTCGTACACCTCCCATTAATCCACCGGTTCGCATACCTTCAACTGGTTTTGTAACTATTCCAGTTACACCATCAAATACACCTAAAAATAAATTTATTGCAATAGCAGAATTACTCTTAACATTTTTACCTTGTCCAAGGCCTTTAGCACCCCGAGAAAGCCCTTCGCTCAAATTTTGAGGTCGACGATTCATGGCTTCTTGACGCTTTCTTTGATATTCTTCATCGAGGGTCAAAGCTGCAACACCCTTTCCAAGAGTACCCGTGATACGAGATACAGCACCAGCAGCACCTCCAACAGCATGACCAAAGAGAGATGAAACACCCAAGGCAAGGCCTTCTGCAAATTCTTCAGGACCTTGAATTGCACCATTAATTGGTTGATAAAAAAGATCTTCCAAGCCAGTTGATAAATCCCGTACAAGTCCATATGGATTTCCAATAATATCTAATCCAAGAACCAAAACATATAACTGCTTAACAAATTGCATGGTATAATGTTGTTGAATTTCAGCTTGCAACTGAGCATTACTGTAAAAGACATATCGTCGTTCAAAGAATGCCAATCTAAAAGGAAGAAAAATTATTGAGAATAATAAAAGATTCAGAAACAAACTTGAAAACAACGTCTTGCAACTCTGTAAGTGAAACACCAACAGATTTGAGAAGAACATTAAGGAATTCAGATTGAATATTAATTCCACCCTTTTCATCTTTCTTTCTCGTATGATCATGTGGTCCAACTCCGACAGCTGTGCCACCTTGTGAAAAGCTCAAATGAATCATAAGTGGAGAGATATGAAGATCATCATAAAACGATTTCATTTGAGTCGCCTGGGTTGTGGCAACCATTTCAGAGAAATGTGGTCGAGCAAGTTCAAGATCTTTGTTGTACATTTCTTTGTTATATGGTGCTTGAATTTGTTCACTTGTAAACATTGCAATCATTGAATTAATAAGACCTTGATCAACTCGAACAGCAAATTCTTGAACTAATGCATGAAGATATTTATATTGGACAACATTTGAATGTTCAGAAAATTGCATTGTGATCGAAATTTCTGTGAATGGCTTCGGTTCATTATCAGCAATTACGGATTTTGGTGGCAATGTAACGGCCAAAACTGTTGGGAAAATACATGCTGGAAGTTGGTTATCAATTTGAATATGATTAATCTTAAGATGAATTTGCTTTTGATGAACAGATTGCCGATAAAGCATCCCTAAAAATCAAATTATGATAAATTTTTCAAAAAACTGAAATTGAATTAATTTTAGGTTTGTTCTACAGTTTTTTGGTTGTTTTTATTATTTAATATAAGAAAAAAAAACTTACATAGTCCGTTGGCATAGTTTCGGCGAATTTTTTGTTCTTTCTTTCCTTTTCTTGCAAGAATCATATTTTCAAAGTTAACAGTTGCATGATTTCCGCTAAGTGTAACAGAATGTTGCCCAGGGGGTTTATTTTCTTGCAACCATTTTTGGAATGCATCTTCCAAGGCATCAATTTCTCGAACTGAAAATGGTTTAAATCTTCTCTTCATTTCCATTTCCCACATAATTCCAGATGATGAAATTCCCATGTAAAGAAGTTCTTGAGCAATCAGATTATTGACAACAGAGATTCCAATACCTTGGATACTTATTTCAGCTTGCATATCCATTCTTTCAACTTCATAAGCTTGTTGGGCAGTTGTCATAACTGCAAGGTCATCGGTAACCAAGAAATATCTTTGCCGGCCATTCAAGAATGTAACCCAATAATGATATTCTTTTTTGTTTGATGGTAAAAAGCTCCCATAAGCATTTCGAAGTAGATTATCTTCTCCGCTATGATCACCACACGACCAAACCATTTTTCGATCTTGCCCAACATTTTCCCATTTGAATGGTGCAATTTCCCATGGAGAAAGTTGGCTACGTTTTGAACTTCCTTTTTGATAATACTGCAGATTGAAGGATGTAGCGTTCATAATAAAAGCAGGGGCCATTCCGAGTTGGAAGGGTTCAATATGGATAACTGAAGAAGATTCGGCTACCGAAGATGTAACATAAATACCCAAATGATCTGATTCAATTGGAACAAACGAATCGAAGGATTCAGTGAAAGGGAAAGGAATAGATTCTTCATCAAATTCTGCATATTTTGCCGTAATGACCTTTCGCTTTTCTTTTTGTTTTGGCCAAATTCCAGCAACCTAAATGCATGATTTAGCTTTTTTTCAATCTAAAAATAATCTTACACTTTCAGCAGGCACTAAAGTCCATGTTGAAGCACCAGGTTCACGAACTTGCATATCAAATTTAGAATCATTGTGACAAAGATAGAAAGGCGCAAATGAAACAACCTTTGTAAGACCTGATTGGCAGACTTGAATATCGACAGTAAGTTCATATGAGAAATCTTCATCAGGACAAATGACTCGAGCAGCCGTTCCCGCAGTATCCAATGGAAATTCATCAGACCATGCAGAATTTCCAACCTTAACTTTGGCCTTCTTTTTTGATGCAACATTTTTATCAGCAAATGGAAGCAAAATTGGATTATTGTTTGGTTCATGTTTAATACAGTACTCAGGCTGAAAAAAATAGATAGATAAAGCATAAGATGTCAATGGCATTAAAAAACAAATAGAAACAAAAACAACAGATTAATAATTGTTAATAAGATTCTGTTAAGTGTTAGTAGAATATACTTAATCAAAGTGACGGAGGTCAGACCTTATTATGAGAGCCACGACGTGTACTACAGCGACAAGATGAAGTTTTCGGTAATACCCCAGATGAAGTAGGTTCCTATAATCAATAAAACTGGAAATAGAAGCAAGAAAATGGGGAACTTTAAATTAAATTTTCTAGAAGTAAAACAAAAAACTAAATGGACCCTTCCATTCCCCTATCTAGTAGCACAACAAAAATTGAATTTTTTAACAACTTACCATGTAACAAAGTGTCTTATTTGTATTATTGACCAACCTGAAAAATTATTTATAAATCAAATGTTTAGGTATTCATGTTATTAAACATACCAAAATGGAGCATACAATTGACAATCAAGTCGACGATTTTGTGTTGACCAATGAATTCCAAGGTGCTACAAAAGTTCTTTTTCATTACCGTAATCAAAAATTATTCAAAAACTTACAAGTTTTTTACTTGCATCTTTATCAGCAACAAAAGTGATACAATCAAGTTCTGTTCGTTCTTCAATAATATCCAAGCGAGCTGTATATGATTCACCATATTCCAAAGTATAAATCATTTTATGTCCAGCAATGCAATTCACTGGCATCTCATCTCCCCCTTCAACAGTAAATTGCATTGGTTCAATAACTTTGATAGGGAATGGTAAAAGATTTCGAAGTACCATTGGTGGATAAATATGAATTGTCCATTGTTTATCAACTTGATTAGAACCAACTTCACCCAAAACTGGATGTTCAACGGCAACAAGATCAAAATATAGCCCTGAGCGGTCATCTGTAGAAAGATTACAACGAACAACTCCACGCTTTTTAGTTTCCAAATCATGCCATGAAAATGATTCATTACTGGAGTCATATTGATCATTTGCAGGTCGAATAAAGAATTCACCAGTTGGAGTGTAGAGTAGCGGAAGAGCAACATTCAAAGCTTCATCATCATTTTCAATAATTCCACAAAGATCAAGAGTTGTATCACGAAGAGATTGAATTTCTAATGGAGTATCAGTATGATTTACAAAGCTAACCAAAGATTTTAATGTAACAACTCGACGACTTTGTTCAATATTTGTATCCACGACTAAAGTCCATTGTCGACCAGAAGGAGCCTGTTGAGGAAGGCGCACAGCTCTTTTTTCAGCTCGAAGAACATTAATTTCTCGGGTTGTTGACATTAATTCAAGGCATAATTCAGCTCGTTGGGTATCATCAGTGAATTGCAAGCCAATTGGTTGTTGGTATCCGATGATATTGAGTTCAACAAAATCTCCATGTGTAGCATCGATCAAATCACCATTTTCAGAAACTTTTAAAGAATCAGAATTCGCCACTTTTACAGCGATTCCAGAGTCATTAAGGATTAAATATGGACTTGTACCTGGAAGCTGCCGAGCTTTTGGAGGTGAAATTTGTTTTGCAGCTTTTTCAAATGCAGTTGAAAGTTGAGTTAACAAGGACAATAAAGATTTGGTTACTGTAATATTCATAACTTCGCTTGCATCAATTGAAATTTGCATTTTTGGCGGGGCTGCACCAGCTTCAACATCGTCATCTTCACTTGCAGATCGAACTTTTGCAGTAACATTCCATTTTTCCCATAAAGCAGCGCCATTCTTTTCTTTTAACACTGGCTCAATAAGAGGTTCCCAAACAGAGAAAGATTCATTGTAATATGAAATTTGAAGTTGCATTTCTGCATCACATGAAAGCCGACTGGACCAATTTTCAGCTGATGATTTGAGCTTAGATTCCAAAAGAATCATAGGTACGGTATCATCATCCATTCCCACTTCAAGAGTGATAATAAATTTCTCAATTGAAAACACTGCTTTTTCCATTCTTTTTGGAACTGGGAGTACGTCAACTGCAGGTTCAAATCCTTCTACGGCTTCTTCTGCAACATCACTAAACCACCAATATTCATGACGATTGAACTTTTTCTTAAACCAGTAATTAGGATACTTTGCGATAACTGGCTTCTTAGGATCATGTGGATCAACACTCTAAAAAATTTGAATGCAATTAATTTGCTTCAAAATGCAATAAAAAATTACTTCAATACGATGTTCAGAAAATTGTGTTGAAACAGCACTCAAAAGTCGAATAACATCTGGTGAAACTTTCAAATGAACAGTATCAATTTTACCAGAAACAAGTTGATCTTGGGTTTCAATGTCAATTTCAACTGCAAGTACAATATTCATTCGATTCAAAACGTAATAATTTACAAGGTGTCTCATTTCTTCAGCAAAATATGTGCTAACAATTTGAAGATCTTTTACTTCACCGTTGATCTTTTGCTTGCCATCTTTTGTGTCCCCATCAAGAACAGCACTGAATGAAAGAATCAAAGCTTGAGAATTTTTGGGATTTAAAGCATTTTCAATTAAAATAATTTCAATATCTTGAATTGAGCCACGAAGAGCGAGAGCACCACCACCAGGCACTGGAGGTTCGGGAGATGCTGTAGCAGGAGTCTTTGGCTTTGTAGAAGTTGTTGTGGTTGATAAAGCAGCTTGTTGTTCAGCGAATCTCTTTTTAGCAATAAATTCTGGTGGAACATTTGTAGATTCTGGAGCCGGCGGAGCTACAAAGAAGGAAGCGAGTTGCCCAAGAAATTCAGGTGATAAAAATAGGAAGAATGCAGATGAATTGATAATGATATCTTTGTCACCACGATAATTTTGATTAAATTTAAGTTGAACAAATTTTTGTTGTTCTCTTCCAGGCTTCTTATCCATCAGCTGTTTAATGGTATTCTTTCCTTCTCTTTCGTCGCTCATTGAAAATGTATCAAGAGTTATAGCAACATCCAAGCCATTATCCTCCAACATGTAACCCGTAACCAAAAGACCTTGTAACTTCATTGAAGCAAATGCATCTCGAACATTTCTTTCAACATTTCCTTTATTTGATTCAATAGCCCGTTTTCCAGTGTAGAGACCAGCATGAATTTTATCCATCACAAATTTGAACACAATTCTCTTTGCATTTTTAGGTAACGGCGGAGCTTTAGAATCAGGAGTTTTTTTTTCTTCAATACCAGATTTCTTTTTTGTAAGTTCTGCACCATTTGCTTCAGCATCACCAATTCGAGAAGGTGGTGGAAGAGGCTTGGCAGGTGGAGGTGGCTTAAAAAATATTTTAGTTAACTTATTAACCGTTATTTAAAAAATGTGATTACCGTTCCTTCAGCCAAGTTTCCGGCAAGTGTATGCATCATTAAAGCATAATCAAATTGTGACATGCTGACATCAATTGCTGGTAAGTATGCTTTTACTGCAAGCTCTGGAAGGTCTTTAATTTGAGAAAAATTCAAATTTCGGAATAACGAAAGTGAGAATGACATAGGCTTCAACAAAGGTGTACTGGATGAAATCTTTTCTGAATTTCCATCAATCAAAACTCCAACCGAAGCATGCATTTCAGAAAGTTGTATTGTCATTTGATCAATGAGAGCATTGTTGGACTTTTCAAATTGATTTCGAAGTTCAAGCTGACCAAGATTAACCAAGAAAACGTCGTTAGAAGTAGAAACTCTTGGAACAATGATAGCTGGAGCTGCAAGTTTAATATCGAGCCGAAGCCGTGGAGGTGATTCAAGCATAATTTGTTTGACATTTTGTGCAGTTTCTGTTGCTTTTTCAGCTGAAAATTAACATTATTTAAAATCAGTTTTAAATGTTGAATAAATCAACCGTATGCAATCTGAGCTTGTTGAGCTGCCAAAGCTGCTTCAGCTTGGAAGGGATGGATCCAAGTCTAAAAAATGTTAATCATATATCTTGCACAATAAAAACAGTAAGCTACTTACCAACATTCGATTAACCCAAAGATTCAAAAATACAAATCTAAGTTGAGCAAATCGAATTTTTACACTCATATCCACATCACTCAAAGACATATGCTTCTTTTCATCTTCCGTTCGATTATACTGTACAAAATCCATATGAAAAACTTCTTTGTCACCACCAACGGATAAAAGTTTCTTATGCAAAGCATTTGGTGTTTCATCTTTCATTGTAATCTCACGAAGACCTGCTGTAACTGTCATATCCTTTGGTTTCATTGTAACAGTTGAAGTAATATCAGAGATTTTAAGACTTGTATCTGGGCCTTCATTAAATCCAATATCAACATTTAGCGAATGAACATGTGCATTTAGATACATATCGACAATCCTTGAAATATCAATTTTTGCAGTTTCAGCAGATTTTTGACTACGTCGAACTTTTCGCTGAAGCTTGATTTCATCCTTCTTTTTTCCACTTCCATGTGAGGCAATACTTAACATACTTTCACTAATTTGTCGTGAAATTTTTCGATTAACTTTATCCAAATTATCTGAGAATTCCTTTGCTCTTTCAGGATCTTTTTTATGAAGCTCGGCAACTTCAGATTGTAATTTTTCACCAAATGATTTAATTTCAGCCAATGCACCCTAAATTTTTATACTGTAACAAGAAAAAAAGTGCTGTAATAAAAACAAACTTGATGCAAAGTAACATTTAGCTTCTTAAATTGAAAATCAATTGATTGTTTTGTATTCTTGTATACGGTAGCAAAGAATGGACTTTCTTCATTTGCTTGAATAAAAACCATTGTGATCAAATCATCACCTTCTGCAAGTGGATTATCAATAACGAATAAAGTTTTAGATGGATCATAAAGATTTTTGAATTCTGGTTGTTCAACTGTAAGAGACCCAAGATGCATTTTAACCATCATATCAAAAGTACGCATCTGGAATTGCATTCCAAACCGACGAAGAGAAGCGTTCACAACTTGCTGGTCGCCACGATACACATAAACTCCAATTTGATTTAGCTTGAGATTAACATCAATTTGAACTTGTTGTTCTCGGATTCTTTTGTTATCTTCGGCACTTCTATCTTCATTCTCATCATCTTCCTCAGATTTATCTTCTTCAGAAACAATATTCGGCTCAACATCCGTTTCTTCCAATTCATTCACTTCCATAATTGCTTTCATTTTTGCGCGATCTTTTGCTTTTGGTTCTTGAATCGGTGCAGCCAAATCAATCATAGGTTCAGTATCTCCTGCTGCGGGTAATGGAATACTTAAGGCAAGTTTCATAAGAGCAATAAGGCGTCGATCAGAGATATGAATAATGATATCGGGCAAATCTCCAAATACTCGCAACTTTGGCATACTCAAATCTTCAATTGATGATTTATGAATTGCAATGTCAAGTCCCGTAGGTTTGAGTACATGATAAGGTGAATCTTTTACATTTCTTGCCGACATTGCTTTTCCAAAGTCTTCAGCAAAGATAACTTGAATATTTGAAAGTTTAAATTGAAATTTATCATATGCCGCCATTACAACTTTTCGATGCCGTTCATCTTTGATATCTTTGTATGCTTCTGCAGATGCATCATCAGTTGTATCAATTGTAAGCAAACCCAATTCAGCAATTAAATTTGGTTTCTGTTCATCAAAAACTCCAGTTTCTGTGATAACAACAGTAGTAGGTTCAATTTTAATTCGAATTTTAAGTTTATCCTTTAAGTCAACGGCATGTTGAAGACCAGTGACGGAACGAACTTTGACATCTTCATATCTTGCTAAAGCTGCAGCTGTTAATTGATTCAATCGAACAGATTCTGGAGGTTTAAAGACATCAATTGCAGTATTAACTGCAGGAGCATGATACTTGAAAATGGAAGGTTTAATTGCCAAACCAACAAATTGATCAAAATCGCCTTGCAATGGATTAGTTTCAAATTCAAAATCCATCCAATTTTGTGTTGGTTCAAGCATAGAAAGCATTGGTTGTCCATCCCCTTCCATTTGTAATGATTTAATCGCACTTGTAACACTATAAAAAGAAATTGTGGAAAACCAAAAGTATTACTGTAGCTTACTGAATTGCACGAGCTGATGGTCGTTGTTCAACATTTGCAGATAATTCATTGAATTTCAATTCAAGGGCTTCTTCAACAATTACAGCCAAAGTTGTCAAATGAACTCGAATTTTATTTTCAACATAATCTTTTGGATAATCAGTTGGAGGCGTGTTTTCCTGGTAATCAATAGCATCGAAAAGTCTTTGCTTCTCTTCTGGAGTCATTTCTTGTTGAAGCTTTCCAATAATATCTCCATCATGTTCATGATGCTGCTCCTGTTCCTTAGGCTTTGAGGAACCACCCCACCAACTTTTTGCCCATGCTGTCCATCCTTGTGGTTGATCTAAAATAGTTAATATTTTAGCTAGCAGATTATAAAAACATGATTATTATTATACCTTCAAGTCTTGTAAGACCTCTGCGATCAATTTTCATTTCAGCTTGTTGTCGAGCAATATTCAAATTAAATACATCCAATTCACGTTCAGCTCGTTCAACAATTTCTTTTACATCACTTCCAGGATTCTTTTCAGTTTGTTTTTGAATCCATGCATCTTGATAAGCATGAACAAGCTTCCGATGAGCCTTCATTCGTTCCCATGACCAATTTCTCTTTTTACGACGAATATTCTCTTCCAAAATTGAATTATATGCAAAATGCCACCTAAAAAGACATTGTAATTGTGACAAATATGGTAATAAAAAATGAGTACCATTCACGATAATGTCCATGATATTCGACTAAATTTGGTCGATATTTAAGATACCGAGTAGCAGTATTAAAGCGTTCTTGAGCTTCTAAGAAAAGCAAAATATCTTGATATTGGAATCTTCCAATTGCAAGGGCCAATTCTTTTACTCCAACATTCAAATCAATTTTTGGAATTGTCCAACCAGATCCATCTGATTCTGGTTTTTGATTAAGCGCAAGTTTAGCTTCCATAGTAATTGGTTGCAAAACTAAAACATTCAGATATCATTCATGTGATATATAATTTAACAAACATACTGTATTTAAAATCTGCTGGTTTGTTACTTTCAGTTGTAATAGTTTCTTGTAAAGCTTGACGAATCTGTTGTTTATCCGATAAATCAGAGATAAGTTTAGCATCAGAATTCCAATAAACAGCTAAATTTTGCATTGAAATCAATTTATGAAAGATTTTTACAGTATCCTTTAAAATTGCTGCTTTCCAATTTTCATCTGTTGTCTATAAAAGTAACAGGATGAACGTTAAATACAGTAAGAAAAGCATTTACTTGAAAGTTAAGCCCTTCCAATGTTACACCAGCAACGAAAGGACGATGTCGATTTGTATATTTATCTTCAAAACGAATATGAATATTTTTGATCGTAACTTGAAGATTCTTGATCACTTGTGCAACCATCTTTTCAGTAAAAGTATCAGCAGCAGGATCTTTTGGTTCTACAAAATTGGATTATTACGGTTAATTTTACAAGAGACCGTTTTGAGCTGATACTCTTAGATTTCTTCGTTGATGAGTGAGTTCGATAGTACCCATCAAGTAATAAAAATTCCAAACATTAGATGCCCGTTCGTGGTTTTCTCAATTTAACAGAGTATTGAAGTTCAAAAATTTGCGTACAGGGGGTTATGGATAATGTGTAGGCAAAAAAGTGATGCCCTTCGATATTTTTCATCGTGTTTGCTCAATAGTACCTCTCGAGAGACCCCCAAAGGTTTTTTGTTCATTCCGGGTTTTTCAAAAGTTACGGGATTAAGAACTTTGACATATTAACAACAAGGTAATTTTAAATTTTTCTCTCGACCCCGGGGGTCGTTTCACTCGTGGACTACTATGAAACCCACACACCAGCTAAAAAAAATCTGAAAGTATCATCTCAAAACGGTCCCTTGTTAGTATTGCTTTAAAATCGTACTCCTTCGATTTTTACGATTTTCTTCAAGTCGTTGAAGTTCCTTCTGCTTTGTCTCTTGACTTCTTTTATCTGCTTTTTCTTCATTGTAAACGACACCCTTATTTGGAACTGCAATGAGATACAATCCATCAATATTTGCAAGCACCGGCTCAGTATACAAATTTTTCCATGGAATTTTTAGAACAAGTTTATCCAAAAATCCAAATTTAAGCTTTATCGGTAAATCAAGCTCATCCAAAGCCGTTTCTTTAATCTCAAGATTATTGAGTTTAACATCTCCTATAAAATTATAAAAACAATAATCTTCACTGAAAAAAATCAAAAAATTACCTCCCCAAATTCCAATATTTAATTGTGAGGCATCAAGATTGTCAACAAAATCCCCCAAAAAACGATTCAAGAGATCTGCGACTAACGTTTCGAAAATTGAAAATCTTTTTTTGCCAAACCATGATTCATTTTGTGTTGATGAAGCTGGAACTCGAGGTACAGAAGAAGAAGATACAACATTTGTACTTTGTTGTTCATTTTGTTTTGGCTTTTTTTCTTCATTGCCAATCGGTGGTTTGTCTGAAGGATTCACTAACTTTTGCGATGCTTTGAATTGCATCACTTCTGGCTTCGTTGTTGCATCATCATCCTTTTGCTGTCGAGGAAATTCAAATGCATCCTACAAAATTAAATATTCATTTGCATTATGTTTGATCCAAATAAAAAATTCGACTTTATAAAATCAAAATTGATAAAACAAAACTTTTGGAACTCGATATTACTTTGTTTAAGAAATTATTTGGCCGCCTCATAGTTTTTTCGACAAAAATGTTATGTTTTTGAATAAATTTTTGAGTTCCGAAATTTAATTAATCTATGTTTTAGAAGCCATTTTCTAAATAGTACGAATACACCCTGGTACCATGGTCGCAAAGATAATCGATAAAAGTATTTGAATCCGTCTTTGTCAAAAAACAATATACTTCAAACGCATTCCACCTGCACCGGCAAAAATTTTTGTTTTAGCAATGTTTTCGACGATTCTTAAGAAGCTGGAAAAATACTTTTAGGTCGAAATTCGGCTAAATGATGTTTTTACTGCATGGAAAATGCCAAAGTCGACTTTTTTTGTTTTCTACGGCATCTATTCAAGTGGAAACAATTTTAGGTATAAATGCACCTATATAGGTTTTCGAAATCAGGGAATCCGTATCTCGATTCAGCGTTTCAAAATTTTAGCGGTAAGAGCCATTTTTTGTATGTTGACTTCATAATTTGCAAAAAATAGGTTGGGTTTTATTAGGAATTAAACATTATCTGTGTTTTTTAAATCTTGTAAAAATTTAAACTTTCAAGTACTTAAGTATATTGTTTTAAATTTTGACGAAGACAGATTCTGATATTTTTCTCGGTTACCTTTATTCAGAGACAGAATCCACGAAAGATTATTCCCTCATGTGGATTCTGTCCTCTGCCCTCATTTTTGCTAAATCAACACATAAAGAGTATCAAATAATACATTCCCTTTTAAAGACACCTACATTCTTTTCATTTGAAGACATTAATTTATCACCACCAGAATCAACAGCAGCAGAAGCAACAGCTTCAATTGAATTTTCATATGCTGCAATATGAAGTGAAAGGGTGCTGCTGCTTTTCTTTGGACTTTTTTCTTCTTTCTTTTTGGCTTTCCCTTCATTTGCAGTATCAAGATTCAAGTATTCTGATGGCTTCAAACTTTTATCTCCATTTTTCCAAGAAAGTTCCTTCTTTCCAGAATCACTTTTACCAACAATATCTGACACTTTGGTTAAGGCTGCAGTCCCTGGCACAGATACTTTTACGTTTTTTTAATCTTTAGAAACCTCTGAACTGCTAATAGCAGTATACTAATATAAAAGCTTTAACAATTTGAAATTTGAAAGAGAAAAAATTTATTAAAAAGGACTGCAACCTTTACCACCAACACCATTGCTGGTGCTTTTACCAAAACTTTTGGTATGACTCGTTTCAAGATGTGATGAATTTACGCTTGAACATTTGTGGCCTTGAGTTAAATTGAGATTAGAGAATTTTGAATTCCCTTTGAAACCTGCAGTTCCACCATCAAAACTTTTATGCTTATCAGTTTTTGATGAATCTTTTGCCGACATTTTCTCTAAAAATTAATAATTAGACAAAAACGCATTAATAATTTTAAAAAGTTTTAATTATTTGGAAAACCAACACTTTTGTGTCCTGATTTTTTGAATAAAAAACTCGCAAAACACGAAATTGAATCTTTAAAAAACTAAAAAAGGTAAAAAAAATTTGGGCAAAAAAACTAAATTTTTAAAAACTTTTTAAATTTATTTATGATAAATGAAAAAAGGAAAAAAAACTGCACCGAAAAAAGTTTTAAAATAAAAAAGGCCAACGAAAAAAATATTTTTAAATAACGAAAGACAAAAAAAGATCTAAAAATGAGATGTTCTAAGCGACTGAATTTTCACAGCAAAAAAATGATCATTTGATTTCTTGCGAAAGTTGAAAGAAAATGAAAAAATACACTTGCATCATTCTTATTTTTTTTACTATTTACCATGTCTTTCTCTCTCTCTCTTTTTTAATCCAGGGATGTGCGTTCGGTTAGTCAAAAAGAAGGCAGTCAAAAACAAGCGCATTTTTTCGGCTTCAAATTTAGACAAGCCTTTTTCTTTTCAAAAAAAAATGGGCTTGGACAATCACCACGGTGAGAAAAATTCCCTCACCATTGTCGAATTCGTCACAGTTGCGTCACCATGATGGCAGTGACGAATTCGTAACCGATAAGTCACCGGTGAGAGTTTTTTGGTCACCGGTTTTTTTCAGTGTTATGAAAGACTCCCACTAAAAAAAATTGCCTTTGCAGTATAGTTGTCTTTTGTAAACATAAATCTTTCTACTCGTTTAAAGTTTGAATATACCTCCCAAACTGATAACAAAACGAGCGGAACCACTTAATGCCCAATGAATTAGCATTTATTTCTAGTCGGCAGCCTCGGCAGCGCCGGCGGCAAAGTTTGAAAAATTTTTGAACACTGTTTTTAGATCCCATTATTTTTCGGCTCGGACTTCTATTAATGTAAAGCTTCCAAGAACTTTATAATATACAAATCAAAAAACCTTTGAAGAAAAATTATCAGGATTAAAACTTTAAATTTTCAAGACGTAACTTTTTACATTTTTTGTAAAAAGTTACGTCTTACACATACTCCTTAATAGTAAGATTCTATTCACTTATATGTTTATTGTGTTTCTTTACTTTAATTTTATTATATAGTTGAAAAGTAGTTGAAAGAGTTGATTTAATTAATTTTATATTGTTGTTAAACGTACTTCAATTTGTGTTGTTTCTTTTTTCCTATTTATATTTATTTAAATTTTTCAACATGCGTCAGGGCATGTTAATAAATAATTAATTAAAAAATGCATAAAACTGAGCCGAAAAAAATTTAAAATAAAAATGGCAACGAAAAAAAATTTTAAAAAACGAAAGACAAAAAAATCTAAAAATGAGATGTTCTAAACGACTGAATTTTCACAGCAAAAAAATGATTATTTGATTTCTTGCGAAAGTTGAAAGAAAATGAAAAAATACACTTGCATCATTCTTATTTTTTTTATTATTTACTCTGTCTTTCTCTCTCTCTTTCATTCATTGGTTACGTCGATGTCGATCTTCTGTGATCATTAATGTGTGTGATGAAGTGGCAAAGAAAAAAAAGCATTTCGACATAAACACCGATATTTTTGCCGCAAAAATTTTTTCGATGTAAACAACAAAAATTTTATATGAATAGTGACATTTTCTTATTTTTTCTCAGACACTTAATCGTTTTTAAGAGAGACTATACGACAGGATTCGAAAATTGTGTTACATGAAATTTTTAAATGAAATTTTTTGTGGTCCATTCGATTAAACTAGGTGAAAAAACATTATTCTGAAAGTTTTGGGTCAATCTATCTCGTACTTTTGATTTCGGAGTAATTGAAAATTATGATATAGTCAAAAATGGTAAAATTCGGGAAAAATCCAAAACTGAACCAATCAAAAAGTTATTTACCATAATTATACATATAAGTAAGGGCTTTTGGTTGCATACCAGAAAAAAATTTTATCTGACCTCTAATGTCGAAATTTCGGGTACTGTAATTTTCGACACAGAAGAAAAATTTGCATATCGAATTAGATGAAGAAAAGACATATCACACCAAATAGCCCTGTTTCTTGGCTTTCCAAAAATATAAAATTTGTTGAAATCGGTGGGGTAATTTTCGATAGCCAGTAAAAAAGGTGCGCGTGATCAATATCTCCAACATCAACCTCGGGGCAAAACTCGGGTTTGATCAAAGATATTGACATGAAATAACTTACAATATGAAATATCATGTTAGTAGAGTATACTGGATGAGTTTCATGACATTTGGATATGTTTTTGAAATATGCCATCAATGTGAAATTTCGAAATTTAGTAACATTAGACTTCGAAGGGAAAACCAAGGTAATTTGGGTTTTGGGTTAAAAATAAAAGAGTTAATGCTTTTAAAACATTGAATAGATGTAATATAAGCAATTACAAGCAATGAATATTGATATATCGGTCATTTCTGATTTTTCCGGTTGGTTCGAAATTTACCTCATTTTTGACCATTTTTTGAGGTATCTGAATTCTATGAAATATCATACTTATCAATTTTTTTGCCGTTTTCGATCAAATATAACATGATTAGAGTTAGTAGGTATAATTTCAACAGCTGGGGATACCAACTTTTTATTTCGGATCATTTTAAAAATCATGGCATTTTTCACCTAAAAATTAATACTAAAAGGATAAATATTACTTTCTACCTCAAATAATATTACTTTTTACCTCAAATTTTTTAATTGCCTCAAAACGTATTACTTTTTACCTCAAATTTTTTAATTGCCTCAAAATGTATTACTTTTTACCTCAAATTTTTTAATTGCCTCAAAATGTATTACTTTTTACCTCAAATTCAAAAACTTTAATAAAGTGCTAATTTTGAGCAAATTTTAATAAAAAGGAATGATTGCTATTCTTTTGCGTTTGACCTGACGGGTATATGGGAATGTGCATTTATACAATCTTATAACTGTTTTGTCCATGAGGAATAACGGCCAAATGATCTTACTCCAATTCTCGTTTGAATTATTTTACACCACTTTCAATGGTTTTAATTTTTATATGTTCATATATGAACATATTGGCATCCTCCTTTTAATTGTTTATATTAGTTAAAGCTAAGGTTAGAAAATGTCCATGCAAGTTAATTATAAGTAAATACTTTATTAAACCGCAGTCATCTATAAACTATAGCTCGGTAATACTGTGGTTCAAGAACTCATAAAAAAATAGTTAGACAGTTTATTCATTTGTGAAAAAAGGGTTTTGGCATATATATTTATGAATGGTTTTTTTCTTTTTTAAGGTAAAGTAAAACCTCGTTATAACGTTTCTAAAGGAACAGTGTAGGAAGACGTAATAACGACATCGACAATATAACAAGGTGGGATTAAGTTGGCTCCTTATGACGTAATAACGAAGCAAACGTTAAAGGTATAACCATATTCCACTGTATATTGAACCATTCATAAAAAATGTTGTTGAAACCCTTTTTCCATAAATGAATGAACTGCTTCATGAGAGAACAAATGTGTGACGCTAATAAAATTATTAACTTATAATTTACTTGCATGGGCTTTACTTAACCTTTGCTTATACTAATATTAACAAAGGATTGTTTACAACAGAACGTGGAGAATTAAAAGGTGGATGCCAATATGTTCGTATTAATTAAAACCATTGAAAGTGGTGTAAAATAATTCAAACGAGAATTGGAGTAAGATCATTTGGCCGTTATTCCTCATGGACAAAACAGTTATAAGATTGTATAAATGCACATTCCCATATACCCGTCAGGTCAAACGCAAAAGAATAGCAATCATTCCTTTTTATTAAAATTTGCTCAAAATTAGCACTTTATTAAAGTTTTTGAATTTGAGGTAAAAAGTAATACATTTTGAGGCAATTAAAAAATTTGAGGTAAAAAGTAATACATTTTGAGGCAATTAAAAAATTTGAGGTAAAAAGTAATACGTTTTGAGGCAATTAAAAAATTTGAGGTAAAAAGTAATATTATTTGAGGTAGAAAGTAATATTTATCCTTTTAGTATTAATTTTTAGGTGAAAAATGCCATGATTTTTAAAATGATCCGAAATAAAAAGTTGGTATCCCCAGCTGTTGAAATTATACCTACTAACTCTAATCATGTTATATTTGATCGAAAACGGCAAAAAAATTGATAAGTATGATATTTCATAGAATTCAGATACCTCAAAAAATGGTCAAAAATGAGGTAAATTTCGAACCAACCGGAAAAATCAGAAATGACCGATATATCAATATTCATTGCTTGTAATTGCTTATATTACATCTATTCAATGTTTTAAAAGCATTAACTCTTTTATTTTTAACCCAAAACCCAAATTACCTTGGTTTTCCCTTCGAAGTCTAATGTTACTAAATTTCGAAATTTCACATTGATGGCATATTTCAAAAACATATCCAAATGTCATGAAACTCATCCAGTATACTCTACTAACATGATATTTCATATTGTAAGTTATTTCATGTCAATATCTTTGATCAAACCCGAGTTTTGCCCCGAGGTTGATGTTGGAGATATTGATCACGCGCACCTTTTTTACTGGCTATCGAAAATTACCCCACCGATTTCAACAAATTTTATATTTTTGGAAAGCCAAGAAACAGGGCTATTTGGTGTGATATGTCTTTTCTTCATCTAATTCGATATGCAAATTTTTCTTCTGTGTCGAAAATTACAGTACCCGAAATTTCGACATTAGAGGTCAGATAAAATTTTTTTCTGGTATGCAACCAAAAGCCCTTACTTATATGTATAATTATGGTAAATAACTTTTTGATTGGTTCAGTTTTGGATTTTTCCCGAATTTTACCATTTTTGACTATATCATAATTTTCAATTACTCCGAAATCAAAAGTACGAGATAGATTGACCCAAAACTTTCAGAATAATGTTTTTTCACCTAGTTTAATCGAATGGACCACAAAAAATTTCATTTAAAAATTTCATGTAACGCTCGATCTGTAAATTTTCTAATCCTGTCGTATAGTGTCTCTTAATAAGTACAAGAATTATGATGAAATCTATTTTTTGCAAACTTAAGTAAACAAAACTTTTAGTAAAACATTTCGAAAGATGTTTCCAAATCATATAACATACCTAACGTTTGTAGTGTCTCTGGAAACTTTCTCCAATGGATATCAAATTTTCTGAATAAGCGCTCTTATACTGTAACCTTCGATGAATAAAAATCTTTAACTCGTGATGTTCCCTTTGGTGTCCTTCAAGGTACCGCTCTTATTTTCAATATATCTATCTATATGATCTTCTCGCCTGCACTGATGATGAAAATATTTTTTTTGACTTATTAAATTGATGGCACCAGATAGGTATCTCAACCCGAAGTCCGTGATTATGGTATTACAATTTTAATGATCTTTCTATGGATGCAACATACCGCTTTATAACTTGTTTACAGAAAAATTTTATGCATAAAAATATTTACAATGTTTAAGAAAAATAAATACATATTTGTTTTTTAAAAATATTATAAAAATAAAAACACAAAAAATAATAAATCCGGGGTAATAAATTTGTTTGTTTGTTACACATTTGTTAATTAATGATTTTTAAGTAAACCTTCAGAAAGGATAAGTTCAATGGCTTCATTGACATATTCAGGTGGAAGAATTCCAACAGGATTTCCACCAAAAATGCTGAGTTGTCGAAGATGCGGGGGAAAAGTAAGGAATGGTTGAATTGCCAATTCATTAACAAGTTCAATCAATTTTGGAAAATATATTTCAACCCAACATGGCGAATTTCTTAAACTTTCATTTTGATCATGATTTCGCATGCCTAATCCCACTCGAATTTTTGTTAAATTTTCCAAATCATTTAATACTTGCTAGAAAGTCAATAGGTTACGGTATTACTTTAAGATATTATTACTTACATTATTAATTTTTTCGCGTTCTTTTCCATCAAGTTTTCCACCAACAATTCGACGATAGGCATTTGAATACAGAATTTGATGAATAATTTGTCGAAGGTCAAAGATTTTAAGAGTTGATTGTTGATAAGCTTTATGAATAATTGCATCCCGACCAGATTCTCGATCCAAATATGCAGATTCAATGTGAAGTGGAAGTGGAGAGAAAGTAGTCACCCAAAGTTCTGTATCATTTCGAACATCAATTCGAGCTCCAATATCGATTTTATTTCTGCAAGAAAAATTTTTTTTACAAGTTTTTTATTCATGGGTTACTGTAGTTGCAATGTTAAAATCAAAATTTCGATTTTGAATAAAAAACTTTTTAAATTTTCTGTATAAAAACTTGGAATTGGACCAAATCGAAAATTCGACCTTTTTATCAAATTCAACAAATTATGCAAATTATTATTACCTGTTATAGATAATTCCTTCATCAAAGATATCCCGGAGTCCAAAGAATTGACTAATATTAAAGCAATCAACGTCTTGCTCATCATTTGGATCCGTGGCACCAACATAAAGGGTATCTTTTCGGCATTCAAATACACCTTCATAACTGTATTCTCTTTCAAAATACCTTACAGTAGCCCAATATTCACCACCTTAAAAAAGATTTTGTTTAATCCCAAAATTGAAAGTTTTGAAAAAAGATGCTTACAATAAAGTTTATTTGCTTCACCATGAAAGCATTTACTGTAGTATTGACTGGTAGAGATGAAATCAACGAGGGTTGTATTTTCAGAATCTAATCCATCCGGACAAACTGAAATTGGGACCGGTGGTTGTTCAAGGGTGAGAGCGCCAGAGGCGGCGCCATTCGCCAAAGCTGCGATAATTGTTCCAAGAAGGACATGTTCAGGCGTAAAATTATCAGTTCCAGGATGGCCAGATTTTTCTTGATGATTTATGGCTGTGATGAAAGCCCCAAGGGCAGCAATCATATCTTCACGTTGATGGGAGCGATATTCATCAATTGGTTGCCCGCGGGAAAGAAGTTCCGTTTGAAGGGCTTGAACAGCTGCAAGACGTTGAGTAAGCCGTAAAAGATTTGGATTTTCTGTGAATAATTTTGGAATATTTATTCGTTGAAGATTTACAAGCTCAAGGGCTAAATTAATATTATTCAAATTATTATTCGTAGTCATAATTTAGTATACAGTACTACTACGACTCACTTGGATATTCAGCTGCTAAAAATTGTAAAAGTGTTTGAACGGGAAATGTTGAGGCACGCTGGCGACGAGTTGTTTGTGGCATATTATCGATTGAGATTGAGGTAAGTGCATTTGTTGTATTTGAATTTGTATCTGTTGCAGCCGTACTTGAGACAGTCTGGGGCATGGCTATTCCTGCAGGGCCTGTCTGGGATTCAATTATTCCCATTCCTGCATTTGGAAGGGAAGAAGAAAGTAAAGATGGAGGAGGAGGTGGGGCAGCAGCTGGATTTGTTTGTAATGAACTGAAATGTTCAAGGGTATCTGCCATTATTTCATCATTTTGTCGTTGTTGCTCCGAAACAGCATTAAATAAAAATGCCAATGGATTTGATTGTTGTTGTTGTTGGATTTGCTGTTGTTGTTGAAGTTGTTGTTGCTGCTGTTGAGCTTGAAGTTGTTGCTGCTGTTGAGCTTGGAGTTGTTGTTGCTGTTGTTGAAGGAGTTGTTGGCGAATTTGATTTGCAATAAATGCTTGGGCGAATGTTGTAGAATTTGAGGTAGTTGAAGGATTTTGAAGAAGGGCAGACAGTATATTCGTTTGTAAAAGGGCTTGTGGGGTTGCTGTTGCCGTTGCAGTTGGGTGATGAGGATGACTTGTGGATGGCAAGGGATCAGGTTTTTGAATGGATGGCATTGTTGATCGTCTTGCAGATGCTGAAGAACTTGCTGGATGATGATGAGGATGGTGATGATGTTCTTCACTAAAAAAAGTGATAAAATTAATTTGCATAATATCTTGTTAGGTTATACTTTTTGAATAATCTTGAAGTTCGGACATGATCGGTTGTTGTTCGATTACTTCCTCCAATAGGCCCTGAGGCAGATGTTAAAACATTTCCAAGCATGCCATTCATATCTGCTCCTCCGTCATTTGTAAGTGAAATTCGCTCATAATGATATGGATTTACACAGACGGCATCAGTTTTAAGCTCAAATCCTGCTTGACAAAATGGTAGATGTCGAATTTCATTTTTATGCAAATCTGGCCATCGAAATGTTCGAGCATAAACAACATGTGGAAAACCTTTCCGTCCAGCAACTTGTAACCTTCCATCTAAGGTCCTTGGAATTGTAATACATCCGGTATGCTTTTCACCCTTTGATGTAACACATTTTATAAAATCATCCAGCTCACTCCTTTTATCCTTCAACTTTTTAATCAATGATTCAACAGCTTTTCTCCCAAATTCTTGATCTTCACCCTATATATTATTTTAAATGTTGTTTATGTATATGTGGGTGGATATGTATAAGAAAACTCACTTGAACATATTTAGAGAGATGTGCGGCAATCGTTCCAACGGAATCTCCGCTTGCAGGAGGGGGAGTTTTGCGGATATTTTGGATTGTTACATTCTCAGGATTTGCATCAACTTCCATAACCTGCAAATAAACAAATAAAAAATTAAGGGGCAAACTTCAAACTTTTTTAGTTTTTGTACTCTCTCTCTCATTTAAAAAGAATCAATACAAACGCAACCTTTTTAAAACTAACAAAAAATTATGTTTAACTTTAAAGATTTTTTAACAAAAATTAACTTTTACTTTTAAAGTTACAAAAAACAACTCATTTTTTAACAAGTTTTATTTTTAAAAACGCTTTTTTAAAATTTTTTACAAGCACAAAAAAATTTTGTTTTTCTTCTTTTTTTATATTGAAGGGCATGCCACATTTAGCCAAATAAGAAGAATTGTTATTACTCACACGCTCACACACACGGACACAAACACGAGCAATAAAAACAAAACTTGTTTGTTTCTTTTTCGTGCCAGCTTCTTCTTCTTAAAAAAATATTATACTTTATATATATTTTTTGCAGAAGCTTTTTGGAAAATGTTAAATTAATCCTTTAAAAAAAAGACTACATTTTTATAAAAAAAGACATTTTTTGTATTTAACATTTAAAAAATTGAATTTTTTTTGGAAAAGAAAAAAATAAGTTCAAAAGCGTTTTTATACTTTTTTAATAACAATGAAAAGTAGCTAATTTTGTAGTCTTTTTAGTAATAGTTGACATTTAACAAAATTTATTTTATTAAATGCCACTTTACAAAATTACTGTATATTGAATATAATTTAAACGCCCTGACCTTTTCTGGTGGTAAAATTCCATTTAAAACGTATTCCACCAATTTATTCTAAAATTTTGACAAAAATGGCACCGCCAAAAAATCGTATATTTTTTTATTTTACCCATGTTTTCGACCATGCTTAAGAAGCTGGAAAAAAACACTTTTAGGTCGAAATTCGGCAAAATGCCGTTTTTAGAGCATCGAGAATGCCAAAGTCGGTTTATTTTGTTTCCTATGGCATATTTTCATCTTTTATCCGTTTTAGATATAATTGCACCTATATAGGTTTTCGAGGTCGGGGAATTCGAATCTCGAGTCCGCGTTTCGAAATTTTCGCGGTAAGACCCATTTTTCGCATGTTGCTTGCATATTTGCCCTGAAAAGGGGGTCAAGGAATTTTTTATCAGACTAGCTCTACTCACCATTGGATTCCCCGTAGTTTTTTACCCCTGGGGGTGTAAAAACGTAAAAAAACTAGGGGTGGCCCGATGCGTCAGAATAATATGAATAACGTCGACCCCTGATTTCAGAAATTTCGATCACTTAAGAAAAATCGAATTTTTATCCATTTATGCTAATTTCCCACCTGTATAGGTTTTCGACTATGGGGAATTCAATGGTGAACTTTGTATTGCCGTAAAATCACCTTTTACATGCGAAATCCCCTCTGGGCATGATATAACATATCAACATTAACAAAAAATTCCCCTTGACATTTTCTTTGTGTTTCAGGTGTTAAAAAGTGTTGATTATTGTTCACAAACTATGTTTTTATCAAAATCAAACTCTACTTTAATTATTTGGATGCTGGAATAATTTTTTCATATGACCTAAAATAACCCTTGATGTTGGGGTATATGTGTAAATCTTTGAATTACTTCAACGTGCTTGTACAATCCAGTTTTGCATAAAGTTGGTTTCAGATACACATTTATAGCATTTTTAGATATTTTTAATGCAATATTTATGCCTTTTTATGCAAATTAATAGTAAAATTCTGAACCATTTGATGTTAGTGCGTTTTACATACTGTAGATGAAAAGAAATCAGTTATTAGATAGTGTGTTACGTTGAGAATAGCAAAAACAAGATAAGTAAACAATTTTTGGTAATTTTCAATGTTTCTGATTCATTATTTGCAAATTTAGAGCGATTTCATATTTCATACATATACCCCAACATCAAGGGTTATTTTAGGTCATATGAAAAAATTATTCCAGCATCCAAATAATTAAAGTAGAGTTTGATTTTGATAAAAACATAGTTTGTGAACAATAATCAACACTTTTTAACACCTGAAACACAAAGAAAATGTCAAGGGGAATTTTTTGTTAATGTTGATATGTTATATCATGCCCAGAGGGGATTTCGCATGTAAAAGGTGATTTTACGGCAATACAAAGTTCACCATTGAATTCCCCATAGTCGAAAACCTATACAGGTGGGAAATTAGCATAAATGGATAAAAATTCGATTTTTCTTAAGTGATCGAAATTTCTGAAATCAGGGGTCGACGTTATTCATATTATTCTGACGCATCGGGCCACCCCTAGTTTTTTTACGTTTTTACACCCCCAGGGGTAAAAAACTACGGGGAATCCAATGGTGAGTAGAGCTAGTCTGATAAAAAATTCCTTGACCCCCTTTTCAGGGCAAATATGCAAGCAACATGCGAAAAATGGGTCTTACCGCGAAAATTTCGAAACGCGGACTCGAGATTCGAATTCCCCGACCTCGAAAACCTATATAGGTGCAATTATATCTAAAACGGATAAAAGATGAAAATATGCCATAGGAAACAAAATAAACCGACTTTGGCATTCTCGATGCTCTAAAAACGGCATTTTGCCGAATTTCGACCTAAAAGTGTTTTTTTCCAGCTTCTTAAGCATGGTCGAAAACATGGGTAAAATAAAAAAATATACGATTTTTTGGCGGTGCCATTTTTGTCAAAATTTTAGAATAAATTGGTGGAATACGTTTTAAATGGAATTTTACCACCAGAAAAGGTCAGGGCGTTTAAATTATATTCAATATACAGTAATTTTGTAAAGTGGCATTTAATAAAATAAATTTTGTTAAATGTCAACTATTACTAAAAAGACTACAAAATTAGCTACTTTTCATTGTTATTAAAAAAGTATAAAAACGCTTTTGAACTTATTTTTTTCTTTTCCAAAAAAAATTCAATTTTTTAAATGTTAAATACAAAAAATGTCTTTTTTTATAAAAATGTAGTCTTTTTTTTAAAGGATTAATTTAACATTTTCCAAAAAGCTTCTGCAAAAAATATATATAAAGTATAATATTTTTTTAAGAAGAAGAAGCTGGCACGAAAAAGAAACAAACAAGTTTTGTTTTTATTGCTCGTGTTTGTGTCCGTGTGTGTGAGCGTGTGAGTAATAACAATTCTTCTTATTTGGCTAAATGTGGCATGCCCTTCAATATAAAAAAAGAAGAAAAACAAAATTTTTTTGTGCTTGTAAAAAATTTTAAAAAAGCGTTTTTAAAAATAAAACTTGTTAAAAAATGAGTTGTTTTTTGTAACTTTAAAAGTAAAAGTTAATTTTTGTTAAAAAATCTTTAAAGTTAAACATAATTTTTTGTTAGTTTTAAAAAGGTTGCGTTTGTATTGATTCTTTTTAAATGAGAGAGAGAGTACAAAAACTAAAAAAGTTTGAAGTTTGCCCCTTAATTTTTTATTTGTTTATTTGCAGGTTATGGAAGTTGATGCAAATCCTGAGAATGTAACAATCCAAAATATCCGCAAAACTCCCCCTCCTGCAAGCGGAGATTCCGTTGGAACGATTGCCGCACATCTCTCTAAATATGTTCAAGTGAGTTTTCTTATACATATCCACCCACATATACATAAACAACATTTAAAATAATATATAGGGTGAAGATCAAGAATTTGGGAGAAAAGCTGTTGAATCATTGATTAAAAAGTTGAAGGATAAAAGGAGTGAGCTGGATGATTTTATAAAATGTGTTACATCAAAGGGTGAAAAGCATACCGGATGTAGTTGCTTTAAGAAAAGAAATTTACTAATAAGAAATGTCCAGAAATCACGTGATCAAAAATTTGTGATTTTAAGACCCCAACCCGCCATTCGACCAAAGCTCCAAGGTTTTTTTTTTTTTTTTTTTCAACTCCAAAGCTTTAGCTTACTCCCATGGTCACGGTATTTCTGGACAATGTTAAAGATGCTTGGAATTTTTAAAAGCTTCTGATGTTTTTTGGCGTGTAGAAAAGGCTTGGAGAAGAGATTTCTTGATTTGAAACAGCTGCTTTCGTCTAGATATAACGTCATCCGAAAATCAATCTTATCCCATATACATCAAAAACACTTTTTGCCACATCAAAGGCGGCACGGTCATTACCCTATCCCTCTCCTATGACGTCATATCTGGACGATATCTTTGTATTTCCATAAGGCATAAGCTATATTTTTTAAAACATAATTTCTTAAGAATATTCTCGTTATTTTTTTCCATGATTTTGTCTTTTCCGACCTAAATTATCTGCAATTTATGAATTCATATCTTACAGTAATCGTTTTTCGATTAGCTTCTAAATTTATTTGGCCTAATGTGACTCTACTTCTCCGCGTATAAAAAAACTTTGAAATAAGAACCAAACGAAGGAAGACCTTAATAAAGTTATTTCCTAAAGAATCAAACTTGTGTTTTTAATATTATTAATCCAATTAACATATAATATATACTAAAATATGTCGCTGGATGTTAGGGATATCTTAAGCTTAAATGAAGTAAGTAATGTTAAATCCAAAAATTTTTGTAATTCTTAATTTTTTTAGCCGGCAGCAAAGAAGCCAAGAACCGAACAACTTCAGTCCATGTCTACTGCAAATTCAGATGCAAAAGATATCTTGGCTGCTTTAGAAAATGATGAAACACTTGGAGAAGATGAAGAAGAAATGGATGAAGCAGCTGTAAGAAGATTATGCTCCCAATTGGATAAAAAGTTGAAGAAGAATCAAGAGATGCGAGTTAAGCATGCTGGTGATCCTGAGAAGTTTATGCAGTCTGAAATAGATTTGAATATGGCCGTACAAGAGATGCATGCAGTTGCAACCCAGCCATCACTCTATGGAAAATTGGTTGAAATGGGAATCGTTCAAATTTTTATACAATTATTGGCACATGAAAATACTGATATTGTTGGAGCTGTTTGTCATCTGCTGCAAGAGCTTTGTGATATCGAAATCCTCAGTGAAAATGATGAAAGTGTTGCCGTGCTTATTGATGAATTGCTTGAGAATCGAATTATTGAGCATTTTGTTTCACAAGTTCTTGGCCGACTTAATAATATTGATAAAGATGAAGAAGAAGCAATTCATTCAGTTTTTAGTACAATGGAAAGCGTAAGTTTGTTATTGGAATATCTTTCAAATACATAATTATGTATTTTAGATTCTTGACTTTCGTCCACAAGCTGCTGAATTATCAATTGAACAAGGACTTTTCGTAGATCTCATGAATCGGGCAACTTTAAAGTCTACTTTTGATCCTAACAAGCTATATGCGAGCCAACTTTTATCTGTTATTCTACAAACAAGTGAAAATGCTAAAGCTAAATTGGTTGAAAAGAAAGATGGCATTGATTTTTTGCTTCGGGTATGTTTTCTATATAAAAATACTGTAACTGAGATGGTGGTATTGTTATAGGCATTAGCAAGCTATAAAAAGAGAGATCCAGAAACTGCAGATGAAACAGAGCATATGGAAAATCTTTTTGATGCTTTATGTGCTGCATTGTTGAGAAAAGAAAATCGAGTTGTATTTTTGAAGGATGAAGGAAATGAACTAATGTATTTGATGTTGAAGTATGTTTGATGAAATGCTTATGAATAACTTGATTGTGTATTTTTTAGGGAAAAGAAAGCTTCTCGAGAAGGTGCACTTCGTGTATTGAGTTATGTCACAGCTGTACCAGATGGTGTTGAAAATTGTGATCATTTTGTTGAAATGTTTGGTCTTCGAGTAATCTTTCCATTATTTATGAAAACTCCATCAAAGGCAAAAAGAAAAGATACAACTCCGGTGGAACATGAAGAACATGTTTGTTCGGTAAGCTTTTGCTACAGTATATTTGTTTGTTTATAATCAACGATAATTTAGATTATTGAAGCATTACTGTACTCATGTTCACCAGATAATCGAAAGCGGGTTTTAAGTAAATTTGCTGAAAATGACTGTGAAAAGGTTGAACGTTTAGTTGAGTTATTCCTTTCACATTCTGATCGACTTCGCCGATACACAAATAGATTGAAGAAGCAAGGAATTGATGAAGATGAACTTCATGGTGAACGTTTAAATAATGGTTTCTATACTTTAAGCAAAATTGCTCTTATTCTTGCTGATGTTTGTTTATCATCATATTTTACGTGTAAAGAAAAAGCATCCAATTTATTTCGAATGAAAACTAAGAATCCTTCGGTCAAAGATCATCTTGAACCTGTTCTTCTTGAAATGCTTGAAAATTTGGGTGAAGAAGCTTTGTTGCAGCGGGAAAGAATTGAACTTATTATTTCACAATTGAAAATTCAAGAAGAAGGTGATGCAATGGAAACTGAAGAAGAAAATGGAGAAAACGGGTCATCTTTAATTGATAATAACGAAGTTGTTGGCGAGAATAATGCTGCTTCTCAATAATGATTTTTGTGTGTATTTTCTTGTCTTTTTTGTTGATTAATATTTATTTATGATTTTTGGGTAAAAAAAGATATTTTTCATATGCGTAGGGACAGGCAGGGAACACTTTTTCCTTTTCTTTTTCATTTTTTTTCTTCGTTACAGTATGAAAAATTCAACTTTTTTTCCAAGACTAATAATCTGACCTACCAGACGTATTTTTTTACGCTGATTCCGAATATGCAATTTTTTTAAAGATTTTTCTGTAACAAATACCTAAAATTTGCATTTTTAGATGTTTTTACAAGGAAATGCTTTTGTTGATTCCAGTTGATTCTATGAATTTAGTACCATCGGATAGTCAATCGAAAAATACATCTATGTTAAAAAGGAAAATCACCCCATATCACCCCAAAAAAAGATAAAGCGATCGTAGAGCTAGAATTGTATAAAAAACGAAGGAAAAACAAAGGAAAAAAAAAGAAAAGAACTTTTTTTGCACGCGCGTCAAAAAAATGCATTCTTTTTTGTGCAAAAAAGAAAAGGAAAAAGTGTTCCCTTTTCTTTTTTTTCTACCAAAAAATTTTACTTTGCCAAATTTTAAATCGCTATTTACGGCATTTTAACTATTTTAATAATTTTTTTGATTTTATTTTCGGCTTATTCAGGTCTGAAAGTACCTAGAAAGAAAAGTAAAATAATGTTTTTTAAACTTTTATTTTTAACCTGCCTGTCCCTACATATGCGGACATTTGTTTTACTATTACATACAACATTAGCAATAGCATTGATATGGTTATCTTTTCTTTTTGGCATACAATTAAAAATGCTCTTATCTCAAACATGGAAAGAGAAAGGTTAAACAAAATCAGTTTTTTGATTGATTAAACAATCACAGAAAAATCGTTGTCTCCGAAATTTTTGGCAAAGACAAAACTGATTTTTTGATGAAAGAAAAAGACAAAAGCGAGTGCGCGATCGAGAGAGAAAAAACAAGAAAGAAGAGTCGAAGATTCGATTTTAGTGTTGCAAAAAAAATATTAAAAATACCAATCATTTCATGGTCAAATTTTTGCTGTCTTTGTTTTCTCGTGATTTAAAATTTAATAAAAAAGAAACTTTTTTAATTCCTATTTTTTAGGTTTGATTCAAAAAAAAGTTTTGCAAGTTCTTCAAGGAAAAGATGGCGCCGCAAGAAAATGATCATTCACAAATTCGTCAAAATTTTGCTATTGAAGTTGAAGCAGGAATTAATCGACAGGTATGTTTTGCTGTTAATAGGTATAAGATTATTTACTATTTTATAGATTAATATTGAATTATATGCTTCATATGTTTATCTCTCAATGAGTTATTACTTTGATCGGGATGATGTTGGACTTTCAAATGTTTCTAAATGGTTAAAGGTATGTTTGTTTTACTTCAAAAATATTCGTGTTCCAAATAACAATCATTTTTTTATTTACAGCATCAAAGTGACGAAGAACGTGAGCATGCAGAAATTCTTATGAAATATCAAAATACTCGAGGTGGACGTCTTGTTCTTCAAAATATTCAAAAACCTGAAAAAGATGAATGGGGATCCGCATTGGAAGCATTCAAGGCTGCATTGGAACTTGAAAAAATGAATAATCAAGCCCTTCTTGAACTTCATGATCTTGCTGGAACTCATAATGATTCACAAATGTGTGGTAAGTTTATGGATTACTGTAGTGAATATTCAAATATACGTATTTACAATATTTAGATTTCTTGGAAGATAAATTCTTGCGTGAACAAGTTGAATCAATTGCTGAAATTGGAAAAATGATTACTGCCTTGAAACGGGTTGGACCAGGCCTTGGAGAATTTATGTTTGATAAAGAACAATTTGATGATTAATTTATTTATTATTATTTTTTTACATCTGTATGTTTCAAGTACAATTTTGTTCTATTTTAATATTGTTTGTAAAAGTTTAAATATTTATTATTTTTAATAAAAGTTGTTTATTTTTGATTTGTTTTAATGACAAAAAGCTACGAATAAAAATATCAAGTTTTTGCTTTTAAAATTTGTTCTAAAAGTTTTTCTTTCAAAAATAGATGTTTTGGGATTACAAAAAATTTGATTTCAAATGGCCCAAACTTTTTTTTGCAAAGTTTCTTCTCAAAAATTTTTTAAGTATACTGTAATTTTTTGCCAGGAAATGTTTATTTTTTTGTAGCAAAAAATAAATGAAAAATTTGTTTTTGTTAAAAAAAGAATTTAAAACAAAAACATTTATAATTTTTATGTTTTATGCGTTGAATGCGATTTGCAAAAGAAATGGATGATGTTTTATTACATCATTTTCTTTGCGTTTTCAAAATTATTCATCGAGAGATACAACCTGCACAACACACAATGAAAAAGAAGCGATATTTTTTTGATGCTCACAGAATACATAAAATTTTGATACGTGTGTGTATTGCACATGTTCTGCCATTCATTATCTTAAACATTGCAGCATCAAAAAATATGTTTTTATAAAAAGACTTAACTTCAGTCCTTTCAGAGCAAAACATAATTCATTGGGAAAAGAAAATAGAAACATTCCAAAACAAAATCAATGATGCTTTTCATTATTTTTGAATTCATTGAACACTTTGAATAAAAATGAATCAAAAGTAATCAAAGGACGTAGCCTCGAAAAAAATGTTCAAAAATGTTGTCACGTTTTTGGCATTTCACATGTAACAACAAATGTAACACACAAAAAGTGTTTTGATAAGGTGCTTCTTGCAAAAAACGATGAAAGCAGCAATTTTTGCAAAATTTCATAATCGCACGTATTTGCAGAAGCAGCTCTTTTTTATTTTTGCATAAAAAAGATTAAAAAAACAAGATTTGGCAAAAATGCATTTTTAAAAATGGATGCAAAAATAAATTTCGGCCAAATTTCAATTTCTTTTTCACGTGCTTACACATTTTTGTTGCCTTTTTTCGGTGGAAAAAGGTGAAATATTTTTTCGGGCCAAAGTTTATCTTTTTTTCTGCTGCTTCGAAGAAGAAAGAGCTAATCGCCGTTCGTTCCCGCCTTTTTTTCCCTTTAATTTCACTTTTTTTCTTTTTTCGATTTACTTTTGTCACACGCTTGTTTCTTACATTCGAGTATCAAAAGAATAATTTTCTTTCATGTCTTACAGTAACTTTTTTTTAAAAACTTAACAAAAAGTTAAATATTCTTTTGTTTTTTATTGTTTTGACAAGATTACTGTAGCTTATTTCCTTTAGAAAATTTTAATAATTTCTGTATTAATAAGATGGCTAAAAAGGATTTTTTATCGATACGTTAATAAATGTTCCGCCATGAATTCTTTTTAGATTCATTTGAATTTAGAGGCATTTAATTGGCGAAAATTCTGACTTTTACTAACTTTAGTCAAAAATTTTATATTCAAAATAGTCTAATATTACTGTCGCACTTAAGTTTTTTGCTTTTGTTGCCATCTACTACAAGTGCTCTACCACTTGATTTTTTTGGCAATTCCAACTTCTACCTACATCAAAGAATTAAAAACTGTTGTAACAAACAGAAAAATGCTTTATTTTTTTGTCTTAAGGGGTTGCCCAGATCTGACGTTGGGTATTTTAATAGGGAGAGGATTTGCGAAAATCTGATAAACATTTTAATAGCGGCAAAAAAACAAAGTAAAACATCTGAAATTTTGGGTTTGAAAATTTAGGAAATATTCCCGACGTCAAATCTGGACAATCCCTAATACTGTAAAATACAAAAAACTCTTACAATACAAAAAAGAAAAATGTTTGGAAATATTTTTTTTATGAATTTTTATTATGAAAAACAAAGTAAATTATTTTCTAATTTTTTTTGCTGTTCTTTTTCTTTGCATTTTTTAGTTCTTTTTTCTGTTTGTTTTCCCTTTGCCTTTTTTCTTTTCTTTTTTGAGAGAGAGTGCGTCTTTGGTTCTCTGTCTCCCAGTGGACTTTGTCCGTTTTTTCTCCTTCAAAGAGAGCAGGGTTATAAAAGCGACGTCGTCTTTTTTACTTTCGTTCGATCCAAACGAACACATTCTAAAATTGGAACAATACAGAGAAGATTAGCATGGCCCCTGCGCAAGGATGACACGCAAATTCGTGAAGCGTTCCAAATTTTTTGCCATTTTTTATTTGATTGTATTCATTTTTGAGAATACTGTAATACAATTAATTTCATGTTGAAAAAATACACATTTTTGTTCTAATGGAATTTAATAAAATTAAAAGGCATAAAAATGAAAAAAGAGCATTTTTAAAGGGGTGGTGCGAATAGTGTACTGTATTTTCTGCCTTGTAATATCACATTAAACTAAAAAACTAAATTCTATTACTGTACAATTGTTTGTCATTTTGTTACATTAAAAAGATTACTGTAATAATGACTTTTTAACAAATGCTCGAAATGTTTTTGCATTTTTTTTATCCGATGTCAATTTACATAATTATTTCATACTGTATCCTTTAAAATCTCAACAAAAACATATTAATATTTTAGATGTCGAGTACTCTTCCGATTATAAGCAATAATAGGAAACCTCGTTCTTTTTCATCGCCTAAAAAATCGAATGAAAGATTTGACAATCTTAATTTAAATCCATCATATGCTTGTTTTAAATTCAATGTTACTCAAACAACCAAAAGCCATTCAACTTCTGGCACTTCTCCAAGGCATAATGGTAGTGATTATCAACGACATCAACAAAACTTCAACAATTCATTGAAAATTTTTGAAAAAACTTTAAAACCTTTAAATTTGATTAATTTTGATAAAAGTCGGATTCAGAAGTCAAAAAGTGATAAGAATAATTCAAGAAAAAGTGTCAGCACTCTTTCACTTCACATTGAAGCCTATGAAAATTCTGTTGAAGCTTCAGAAGCACATGAAAAATCATTGAAAAATCGAAAGGTACTTTTTTGGGATTACTGTATCTCAACTTTAAGCAGCGATTTTATTGCAGAGAAAAGCCTCAGAACCTTGGAAAAATGCTAAACGACTTTTAACCTCAACTTCTACAGTAATCTTTTAAAGTTTTTGAAGGAGAACTTAAATATGCAAATTTTTAGGATTCATTTGAAATTCCCCGACAACAACAAGATTGTGGCAGCAATAAAATGAGTGAACCAGAAATTATGCAATTTAAGGCGTCGCAACATTTATTCACTCCAAATGAATTAAAACGCATTCCACCAAAACTTTTTAAACGATCTGCACCGGCAAAAATTTTTATTTTACCCATGTTTTCGACCATGCTTAAGAAGCTGGAAAAAAATACTTTTAGGTCGAAATTCGGCAAAATGCCGTTTTTAGAGCATCGAGAATGCCAAAGTCGGTTTATTTTGTTTCCTATGGCATATTTTCATCTTTTATCCGTTTTAGATATAATTGCACCTATATAGGTTTTCGAGGTCGGGGAATTCGAATCTCGAGTCCGCGTTTCGAAATTTTCGCGGTAAGACCCATTTTTCGCATGTTGCTTGCATATTTGCCCTGAAAAGGGGGTCAAGGAATTTTTTATCAGACTAGCTCTACTCACCATTGGATTCCCCGTAGTTTTTTACCCCTGGGGGTGTAAAAACGTAAAAAAACTAGGGGTGGCCCGATGCGTCAGAATAATATGAATAACGTCGACCCCTGATTTCAGAAATTTCGATCACTTAAGAAAAATCGAATTTTTATCCATTTATGCTAATTTCCCACCTGTATAGGTTTTCGACTATGGGGAATTCAATGGTGAACTTTGTATTGCCGTAAAATCACCTTTTACATGCGAAATCCCCTCTGGGCATGATATAACATATCAACATTAACAAAAAATTCCCCTTGACATTTTCTTTGTGTTTCAGGTGTTAAAAAGTGTTGATTATTGTTCACAAACTATGTTTTTATCAAAATCAAACTCTACTTTAATTATTTGGATGCTGGAATAATTTTTTCATATGACCTAAAATAACCCTTGATGTTGATAATCACTACCATTATGCCTTGGAGAAGTGCCAGAAGTTGAATGGCTTTTGGTTGTTTGAGTAACATTGAATTTAAAACAAGCATATGATGGATTTAAATTAAGATTGTCAAATCTTTCATTCGATTTTTTAGGCGATGAAAAAGAACGAGGTTTCCTATTATTGCTTATAATCGGAAGAGTACTCGACATCTAAAATATTAATATGTTTTTGTTGAGATTTTAAAGGATACAGTATGAAATAATTATGTAAATTGACATCGGATAAAAAAAATGCAAAAACATTTCGAGCATTTGTTAAAAAGTCATTATTACAGTAATCTTTTTAATGTAACAAAATGACAAACAATTGTACAGTAATAGAATTTAGTTTTTTAGTTTAATGTGATATTACAAGGCAGAAAATACAGTACACTATTCGCACCACCCCTTTAAAAATGCTCTTTTTTCATTTTTATGCCTTTTAATTTTATTAAATTCCATTAGAACAAAAATGTGTATTTTTTCAACATGAAATTAATTGTATTACAGTATTCTCAAAAATGAATACAATCAAATAAAAAATGGCAAAAAATTTGGAACGCTTCACGAATTTGCGTGTCATCCTTGCGCAGGGGCCATGCTAATCTTCTCTGTATTGTTCCAATTTTAGAATGTGTTCGTTTGGATCGAACGAAAGTAAAAAAGACGACGTCGCTTTTATAACCCTGCTCTCTTTGAAGGAGAAAAAACGGACAAAGTCCACTGGGAGACAGAGAACCAAAGACGCACTCTCTCTCAAAAAAGAAAAGAAAAAAGGCAAAGGGAAAACAAACAGAAAAAAGAACTAAAAAATGCAAAGAAAAAGAACAGCAAAAAAAATTAGAAAATAATTTACTTTGTTTTTCATAATAAAAATTCATAAAAAAAATATTTCCAAACATTTTTCTTTTTTGTATTGTAAGAGTTTTTTGTATTTTACAGTATTAGGGATTGTCCAGATTTGACGTCGGGAATATTTCCTAAATTTTCAAACCCAAAATTTCAGATGTTTTACTTTGTTTTTTTGCCGCTATTAAAATGTTTATCAGATTTTCGCAAATCCTCTCCCTATTAAAATACCCAACGTCAGATCTGGGCAACCCCTTAAGACAAAAAAATAAAGCATTTTTCTGTTTGTTACAACAGTTTTTAATTCTTTGATGTAGGTAGAAGTTGGAATTGCCAAAAAAATCAAGTGGTAGAGCACTTGTAGTAGATGGCAACAAAAGCAAAAAACTTAAGTGCGACAGTAATATTAGACTATTTTGAATATAAAATTTTTGACTAAAGTTAGTAAAAGTCAGAATTTTCGCCAATTAAATGCCTCTAAATTCAAATGAATCTAAAAAGAATTCATGGCGGAACATTTATTAACGTATCGATAAAAAATCCTTTTTAGCCATCTTATTAATACAGAAATTATTAAAATTTTCTAAAGGAAATAAGCTACAGTAATCTTGTCAAAACAATAAAAAACAAAAGAATATTTAACTTTTTGTTAAGTTTTTAAAAAAAAGTTACTGTAAGACATGAAAGAAAATTATTCTTTTGATACTCGAATGTAAGAAACAAGCGTGTGACAAAAGTAAATCGAAAAAAGAAAAAAAGTGAAATTAAAGGGAAAAAAAGGCGGGAACGAACGGCGATTAGCTCTTTCTTCTTCGAAGCAGCAGAAAAAAAGATAAACTTTGGCCCGAAAAAATATTTCACCTTTTTCCACCGAAAAAAGGCAACAAAAATGTGTAAGCACGTGAAAAAGAAATTGAAATTTGGCCGAAATTTATTTTTGCATCCATTTTTAAAAATGCATTTTTGCCAAATCTTGTTTTTTTAATCTTTTTTATGCAAAAATAAAAAAGAGCTGCTTCTGCAAATACGTGCGATTATGAAATTTTGCAAAAATTGCTGCTTTCATCGTTTTTTGCAAGAAGCACCTTATCAAAACACTTTTTGTGTGTTACATTTGTTGTTACATGTGAAATGCCAAAAACGTGACAACATTTTTGAACATTTTTTTCGAGGCTACGTCCTTTGATTACTTTTGATTCATTTTTATTCAAAGTGTTCAATGAATTCAAAAATAATGAAAAGCATCATTGATTTTGTTTTGGAATGTTTCTATTTTCTTTTCCCAATGAATTATGTTTTGCTCTGAAAGGACTGAAGTTAAGTCTTTTTATAAAAACATATTTTTTGATGCTGCAATGTTTAAGATAATGAATGGCAGAACATGTGCAATACACACACGTATCAAAATTTTATGTATTCTGTGAGCATCAAAAAAATATCGCTTCTTTTTCATTGTGTGTTGTGCAGGTTGTATCTCTCGATGAATAATTTTGAAAACGCAAAGAAAATGATGTAATAAAACATCATCCATTTCTTTTGCAAATCGCATTCAACGCATAAAACATAAAAATTATAAATGTTTTTGTTTTAAATTCTTTTTTTAACAAAAACAAATTTTTCATTTATTTTTTGCTACAAAAAAATAAACATTTCCTGGCAAAAAATTACAGTATACTTAAAAAATTTTTGAGAAGAAACTTTGCAAAAAAAAGTTTGGGCCATTTGAAATCAAATTTTTTGTAATCCCAAAACATCTATTTTTGAAAGAAAAACTTTTAGAACAAATTTTAAAAGCAAAAACTTGATATTTTTATTCGTAGCTTTTTGTCATTAAAACAAATCAAAAATAAACAACTTTTATTAAAAATAATAAATATTTAAACTTTTACAAACAATATTAAAATAGAACAAAATTGTACTTGAAACATACAGATGTAAAAAAATAATAATAAATAAATTAATCATCAAATTGTTCTTTATCAAACATAAATTCTCCAAGGCCTGGTCCAACCCGTTTCAAGGCAGTAATCATTTTTCCAATTTCAGCAATTGATTCAACTTGTTCACGCAAGAATTTATCTTCCAAGAAATCTAAATATTGTAAATACGTATATTTGAATATTCACTACAGTAATCCATAAACTTACCACACATTTGTGAATCATTATGAGTTCCAGCAAGATCATGAAGTTCAAGAAGGGCTTGATTATTCATTTTTTCAAGTTCCAATGCAGCCTTGAATGCTTCCAATGCGGATCCCCATTCATCTTTTTCAGGTTTTTGAATATTTTGAAGAACAAGACGTCCACCTCGAGTATTTTGATATTTCATAAGAATTTCTGCATGCTCACGTTCTTCGTCACTTTGATGCTGTAAATAAAAAAATGATTGTTATTTGGAACACGAATATTTTTGAAGTAAAACAAACATACCTTTAACCATTTAGAAACATTTGAAAGTCCAACATCATCCCGATCAAAGTAATAACTCATTGAGAGATAAACATATGAAGCATATAATTCAATATTAATCTATAAAATAGTAAATAATCTTATACCTATTAACAGCAAAACATACCTGTCGATTAATTCCTGCTTCAACTTCAATAGCAAAATTTTGACGAATTTGTGAATGATCATTTTCTTGCGGCGCCATCTTTTCCTTGAAGAACTTGCAAAACTTTTTTTTGAATCAAACCTAAAAAATAGGAATTAAAAAAGTTTCTTTTTTATTAAATTTTAAATCACGAGAAAACAAAGACAGCAAAAATTTGACCATGAAATGATTGGTATTTTTAATATTTTTTTTGCAACACTAAAATCGAATCTTCGACTCTTCTTTCTTGTTTTTTCTCTCTCGATCGCGCACTCGCTTTTGTCTTTTTCTTTCATCAAAAAATCAGTTTTGTCTTTGCCAAAAATTTCGGAGACAACGATTTTTCTGTGATTGTTTAATCAATCAAAAAACTGATTTTGTTTAACCTTTCTCTTTCCATGTTTGAGATAAGAGCATTTTTAATTGTATGCCAAAAAGAAAAGATAACCATATCAATGCTATTGCTAATGTTGTATGTAATAGTAAAACAAATGTCCGCATATGAAAAATATCTTTTTTTACCCAAAAATCATAAATAAATATTAATCAACAAAAAAGACAAGAAAATACACACAAAAATCATTATTGAGAAGCAGCATTATTCTCGCCAACATTTTCGTTATTATCAATTAAAGATGACCCGTTTTCTCCATTTTCTTCTTCAGTTTCCATTGCATCACCTTCTTCTTGAATTTTCAATTGTGAAATAATAAGTTCAATTCTTTCCCGCTGCAACAAAGCTTCTTCACCCAAATTTTCAAGCATTTCAAGAAGAACAGGTTCAAGATGATCTTTGACCGAAGGATTCTTAGTTTTCATTCGAAATAAATTGGATGCTTTTTCTTTACACGTAAAATATGATGATAAACAAACATCAGCAAGAATAAGAGCAATTTTGCTTAAAGTATAGAAACCATTATTTAAACGTTCACCATGAAGTTCATCTTCATCAATTCCTTGCTTCTTCAATCTATTTGTGTATCGGCGAAGTCGATCAGAATGTGAAAGGAATAACTCAACTAAACGTTCAACCTTTTCACAGTCATTTTCAGCAAATTTACTTAAAACCCGCTTTCGATTATCTGGTGAACATGAGTACAGTAATGCTTCAATAATCTAAATTATCGTTGATTATAAACAAACAAATATACTGTAGCAAAAGCTTACCGAACAAACATGTTCTTCATGTTCCACCGGAGTTGTATCTTTTCTTTTTGCCTTTGATGGAGTTTTCATAAATAATGGAAAGATTACTCGAAGACCAAACATTTCAACAAAATGATCACAATTTTCAACACCATCTGGTACAGCTGTGACATAACTCAATACACGAAGTGCACCTTCTCGAGAAGCTTTCTTTTCCCTAAAAAATACACAATCAAGTTATTCATAAGCATTTCATCAAACATACTTCAACATCAAATACATTAGTTCATTTCCTTCATCCTTCAAAAATACAACTCGATTTTCTTTTCTCAACAATGCAGCACATAAAGCATCAAAAAGATTTTCCATATGCTCTGTTTCATCTGCAGTTTCTGGATCTCTCTTTTTATAGCTTGCTAATGCCTATAACAATACCACCATCTCAGTTACAGTATTTTTATATAGAAAACATACCCGAAGCAAAAAATCAATGCCATCTTTCTTTTCAACCAATTTAGCTTTAGCATTTTCACTTGTTTGTAGAATAACAGATAAAAGTTGGCTCGCATATAGCTTGTTAGGATCAAAAGTAGACTTTAAAGTTGCCCGATTCATGAGATCTACGAAAAGTCCTTGTTCAATTGATAATTCAGCAGCTTGTGGACGAAAGTCAAGAATCTAAAATACATAATTATGTATTTGAAAGATATTCCAATAACAAACTTACGCTTTCCATTGTACTAAAAACTGAATGAATTGCTTCTTCTTCATCTTTATCAATATTATTAAGTCGGCCAAGAACTTGTGAAACAAAATGCTCAATAATTCGATTCTCAAGCAATTCATCAATAAGCACGGCAACACTTTCATCATTTTCACTGAGGATTTCGATATCACAAAGCTCTTGCAGCAGATGACAAACAGCTCCAACAATATCAGTATTTTCATGTGCCAATAATTGTATAAAAATTTGAACGATTCCCATTTCAACCAATTTTCCATAGAGTGATGGCTGGGTTGCAACTGCATGCATCTCTTGTACGGCCATATTCAAATCTATTTCAGACTGCATAAACTTCTCAGGATCACCAGCATGCTTAACTCGCATCTCTTGATTCTTCTTCAACTTTTTATCCAATTGGGAGCATAATCTTCTTACAGCTGCTTCATCCATTTCTTCTTCATCTTCTCCAAGTGTTTCATCATTTTCTAAAGCAGCCAAGATATCTTTTGCATCTGAATTTGCAGTAGACATGGACTGAAGTTGTTCGGTTCTTGGCTTCTTTGCTGCCGGCTAAAAAAATTAAGAATTACAAAAATTTTTGGATTTAACATTACTTACTTCATTTAAGCTTAAGATATCCCTAACATCCAGCGACATATTTTAGTATATATTATATGTTAATTGGATTAATAATATTAAAAACACAAGTTTGATTCTTTAGGAAATAACTTTATTAAGGTCTTCCTTCGTTTGGTTCTTATTTCAAAGTTTTTTTATACGCGGAGAAGTAGAGTCACATTAGGCCAAATAAATTTAGAAGCTAATCGAAAAACGATTACTGTAAGATATGAATTCATAAATTGCAGATAATTTAGGTCGGAAAAGACAAAATCATGGAAAAAAATAACGAGAATATTCTTAAGAAATTATGTTTTAAAAAATATAGCTTATGCCTTATGGAAATACAAAGATATCGTCCAGATATGACGTCATAGGAGAGGGATAGGGTAATGACCGTGCCGCCTTTGATGTGGCAAAAAGTGTTTTTGATGTATATGGGATAAGATTGATTTTCGGATGACGTTATATCTAGACGAAAGCAGCTGTTTCAAATCAAGAAATCTCTTCTCCAAGCCTTTTCTACACGCCAAAAAACATCAGAAGCTTTTAAAAATTCCAAGCATCTTTAACATTGTCCAGAAATACCGTGACCATGGGAGTAAGCTAAAGCTTTGGAGTTGAAAAAAAAAAAAAAAAAACCTTGGAGCTTTGGTCGAATGGCGGGTTGGGGTCTTAAAATCACAAATTTTTGATCACGTGATTTCTGGACATTTCTTATTAGTAAATTTCTTTTCTTAAAGCAACGGTAAAATAATTGAATACAAGCACAACACGACAACTAAGTTTTTTGATATCTGTGAAACATGCCTATTAGCAACAGGAGTTCATGAACAAATGTGTTTATATTCAATTAAATTTAATCAGAACGGCAATTTTTGAATATAACTTTATAAAATAAAAACATAGAAAATAAAACATAACAATATTAAAAATAATAATGAGACAAATAAAAAAAACATATACGAGTTAATAAATTAACGAAAGATTTAACATTTAAACTAAAAAAAATAAAATTAACTACGATAAGTGTAGTAGAAACCACGTTTGAGCTTCTTATGATCAGCAGCATCATCTCCAGCATGATGAGAATCCCAGCAGCAATCACACATTACTGTGTCACAAGAAGAACAAAAGACAGCAGCACCAACGAATCCGCAAAATGAGCACGGCTTATCAATTTCCAAGAATGGCTTCAATTCCATCTGTAAAATGTACCAATAAGTTCAAGAATATATAGACAAACAACTTACAATACGATATTGCCGACCTTTCTTCATGATCAATGATTGGACAGAGATAGCATTACGAGCAGCTTTGACTTGACTAAAACAAACTGTTGCAGTTCCACGAGGATACATAGTATAAGGATCAAGATCAATTTGGACGTCAAGAATAGCGCCAAATTTAGCTTCCAACATCATTGCCAAAGTTTCAGCCATTGTATCTCTAGGGATTCCACCAACAAAGACTTTTTGGCTATTAGAAGCTTTGAAACTTTCTCCATAATGTGCATCAACGAGCTTGAAAGGCTTAACTTCGACCTTAAAATATTGAAGTCATTGATGAATTGACAATGATATGCTTACCATGCTACCCTTACAGCTAAAAACATCAGAAGTAAAAGGAAAGAAGAGACGACCACCACTTTCAGGAATACAAGCTTGGATGAATTTTTGGCAGAAAGTTTGGTTTTTGAAGATAACGAAGGAGTAACCAGGAGCTTGCTGTTCAACATCTGCAACACCATACTTTTCAAAGTTACGAAGGACATCAACTAAAAACACAAAAATTTTTTTTTTGTTAAAAAGCATGTAAAGAAACGAATTATTACCTTTTGTAGCATTTCGAGGGAGACCACCAACAAACATCTTAAGACTGTAAAGTGAAGAAGTTGAGGCATCAGAGTCTTCAGAGGAAGAAGCAATTGAAAGAGAGGAAGAGGATTTTTCATCTTCGACCACATTCTTGTAGAAGGTGGTATCAAACAAGTATGGAGTAAGCAAAGGATCAGATGATGACCACATAATTAATTAAATTAATTAAAAAGGTAATAAATATTAAAGAGAGAAAAAAGCGAGAGAAAATCCCGTGGGAAATTTGCTAAGAGAATAAAAAATTGTGGGAATGTTTGTTCAACACAAAGCTGCCGCAAAAAAAACGCCGCATTTAGCGCCTTTTTTGCAGGCAATCCCCTCGAGAATTTTTCTACTGTAAAAAAAGTGCGCATTTTTTAAAAAGCTTAGTGCAAAAAAAGACAAATGTTATTTTTACAATTTAATTATGTATTTAAATTTATATTAAAAAAATATTTTATTTACAAATATCAGCATGAATACAACATTAATAATTTTGTTTTGTTTTAAATTTGCTTTTCAAAAACAAATATTTTATCGATTGCATGAATTTTAACATGCAATAAAGATGAGCTGGATGTGCAGAAAAATATAATTATTTTTTGCAACTAATAATTGCTTGATTATCATGTTTAAGCTTTGACATTTTCCGTTCTAAAGATTAACATCTGATTTTTATATTTTTTGTTTTAATTTTGCCATTCAATAACATTATATCGATTGGTTTTGCTTGTGATAGATCACTTTTTATATTACATCACATTAATTCACGAGAATGTTAATATACGAGATTTGAACAATGAATGATATTAAAGGTTGATCTTCATAAATCAAAAAATAGTTTTATCAGAACAACAAAGATCACGGGAAACTTGAAAATTATGTCGAATATGTACATTAACCGATTTTGCATTTCTCACAGGTTTTAAAATCCTGTAATTGAAACTAACTACAGTTATACATTTTTTAATTATTACTCTAAGATCATTCCGGAGCACCATTATGTACTTTCATAATCACTAACTTTTATATATAAAAGTTTTCTAGGATTTTTTTGATGACAAATCCCCTACTGTTGGGTTCCCTTTTTTCACAGGTCTGTTTACAGTATATCGTAGATTTATTTTTCGTTTTTCCATGAACTTTATATTTCTTTTGCAGAAACATTTCATAATAAAAATATTGTTATTCCCATAAAATTCTTTCTCTCTCAATTTGAAGCTTGATGCCAAATTTAGAAATCCTTGGAAGGAAGCGATTATTTATTTTTTCACGCTTTTTTGCACATTCCTTTTACAAATTCCGTAATTTGTTTTTCTGAGGTTAAAGTATTATATATGTCTCAACAGCTCCAAGAAAAAAATAAATTCCAAACTTTTATTCACCAAAAAACAGATATAATTTTTTTAAAAACATTTTGCAACAAAACAAAAAACAAAATGATATAAAAGTAAACAATTTAACATATTTAAAATAAAGAGGGGGAAACGAAAAGGTGGTCTCTTCTCAAAAATCCGAAAACCTTAATACAACAATTAAAATACGATAGGGAAAAAAAAATAATATAAAGGTTATAAAGACTACGAAAAAGGTTAACAGAATTAAATTTAATTAATTAATCAAAAATAGGGCCTTGAAAATGAAATCTTGCCATCCATTCATCTTCTGCATTTCCAATAATGCATTCATCAGTGAAGCTAAAATCATCACTAAGATCTGAGAGACTTCCATAGCATTCATCTTCAGATCCACCAAGAAGGGATAACGCAAATGAGCTTCTTCGAGTTGTTAACTGGGTGGAGGCAATTGATTTTGGTCGAGCAGCTGATTCAAGGGAAAGAAGTCGTTGAATGCATTCATAATCTTCAACATTACAGTAATAATATACTGCGGGAGATGGAATATCTACATCGCCAAGGGATCCACGGTTGTTACGGGAATATGCTCCCATCTTTGGCCAAGCAAGCCAATCTCCAACAGACATTTGACGAAGATGACACATTGATTGAGCAATATCATATTCATCAAAAGTTGGTCCAATTACATTACCATAAAATTGTTGGGAAGAAGAATGATCAGCTTCATTTTCCTAAAAGTTTAAACATTTAATCAAATTTATTATTATCGAAAAAACTTACAAAAAGTGGGATACATTTTGGATCACAATTAGGAACATTCTGACATCCAAAAGCACCATAATAACCTTCATTGATTTGATAAATAAAAGCTTGACTTCCAAGATCAAAATCGTCATGGGTAATATCAGAAAGATCAACAGCTTGTTTACCAATGATGCAAGTAGAGAGATGGAAAGCTTCGCCAGCGAAGAATCGGCCAGGTTGAGCAATAACTCTCAAGTCAGTAAAATTTTCCAAGGGAAAATAATAATCTAATGCAAAATTAATTTCATTGCAGATTTCAACAAATGATGCAAAATCATTGAATTTATTTAATGAAGCATTTGAGAAACCACCACCAACATTGACAACATTCATTTTAAGGCCATAACCTTTTGCAATTCGGAATAATTCTGCACAGGATCGAATAGCAGAAGAATAAAGAGTTGGATCACGACAACCGGAACCAATGGTAAAAGAAATTCCACAAATATTTGCATGAACATCAGCGGCTCTTTGAAGAATTTCACATGCATCTTCAAAGGTGCAGCCAAGTTCAGTGGCAGGATCTTCAGGATTTGAGGTCATTCCAACATTGAGAAGCATAGTTGCTTGTGGAAAAGTTGTCAAACATCTTTCAAAGTCACCCATTGTTTCAATGGTAATCAAGCCAACTTGACTTTGAGCAGCATTTCTTAGAGAGCCACGAGTCCAACATGGATTTGCATACAAGATACGACCAGATGGAATAATTTCAGTAGCGGTATCGAGATCTTCACGAGTAATACAATGAAGTCCAACATTTGGATGAGCGGCAAGAAGACGAAGTAATACAGCATCAGAATTGCATCGAACAGAATAAAATGGTGAAATACGGGGAAGATAACTGAACCATTGTTGAAGTGAAGAAAGAACAGATCCGAGATTACAAACATAGAAAGATTGATTGTCGCCTTGAAGATTCTTCATTTGGGCGATGGATTGTGAAAAATTTTGAGAATCATTTTGAGTTTCAAAGACATTAACAGCATGCTTGCCAAAAAATTCAGTTCGGCAAACGACCATAATTTAAATTGAAATAAAAAAGATAATATAGGATTTGAAGTTGATTTTTTACGTGCTAATAGAGAAGCACAGTACCAGCGGTGTTAGGGTGGTCGACCCAATCGAAGAAGACAAGGCACGAGTTTACAATTTACGCTCCACGTTAACCAAAGCTTGCTTGGAGAAGTTGGATCTACCAAAGCTTGCTTATTACAGCAAAGTTCGGCGAATGTTCGAATGCAAGAAGCCGCTTTGTAGAAGGTTGTGGAACGGATTTTGAGAGAAGAGACCACCAAGCGCTGAAAAAATTAATAATTGAAAAGTGATATTACAGTTTCACAACAAAGAGTTTATTCTGATGTAAATTTGAGAATCTTACCTTTGTTGCGCAAAGCGGAATTTTAATTTGGGGTTGATTGAATAAGAAAAGAAATAATAAAAACGCAAATAACAAAATGAACCGGTATCCCTAAAAATATTTTACGTCTGCATCAAAAAATGAAAAAGTAAAAGCTTACAAATAATCACTGATATATCACAATTAAGGAATGTCAGGAAAGAGATTCTGGATCGGGATCAAAGACTTCCCAAGGTGGTTCAGCGTTCTTATCTACTTGAAGTTGTAAACTATTGATTTGAATAACAGTGTCTTGCACCTGAAAAAAAAACAGATTAATATTTACAGTATGCCATTAAATGGTTATTTGAAACTTACTGATTCAACAAGACTAAACAAGTTTGAGTCTTTTTTACGCTTTTTTAAAGGAATTTTGATTGAGTTGTAGTGGAGATAACACAAATTTCCATGCACCCCCTATCCCCAGAAGGTACGTGGACTCAAAAAATGAAAAATTCGCAAGTAAAATTACAAAGTATTGAGCTTTGAAAAGGCCAAATAAAAGAGACCTAAAAAATGAAAGTGAAATTAAATAATTGAATTGAAACAACAATTTTATTTTCACGCTGTAATACACGCGCGCGACCCCAATCCATATTTCATATTTATAATGATTGTTTCACAATATTAAAAAATTATTACTCATCGCGGAAGAACGTAAAACAAAATAGAATAAAAAAGTAGGGAGAAAAATTCGAGATAGACAAAACAAAACCTACACAATTTTTTGAGGGTGGCAAAAACGAGTAAATTGCTTAAAAAAGAAAGGATTGTGCAAGATTTTTGCTGCTTTTAAAAATAATCATCCTCCACAGAGCTTTAACACCAACCACCTTCCTTCGAAGACGTAAATCGAAGGAAAAAGAAGCATAAGCAAAGAAGAAGGGGAAGAAGAAAGAAAAGCGGGGACAAAAAAGCAGGCAACCCAGCCATCGTTTTCCATTCATTCAATTCAGTTTAGTCAGTCAGCAGTTGTTCTTCTCTTGCTTCGGTCTTGTTGGTTGGCTGGGGTTGGTTATGCATCTATATGTGAGCGCTCAAAAAATGAAATATAGAAAAATTGCTTGAAAGAGAAGAAGAAGGATCGACAAACATATATAAAGAAAGAAGCTGATAAAAAAATTATATGTGTGTTCATTCATGAATTAATGTTGTTTCAAAATAAGCCAAAAAATAATACCGCCTTCTTTCTTTTCTCTTAAAGTCCAAAGATTCAATTAAATGTTTAAAAAACATTCAAAAAAAATCTGTTATCATCTTCGCTATAATATTGATCACTTATTTACCCAATCATCATTAAAGAACAACATTTAAAAATGCTGAGTTTTTACAGTACAAATCTTAAAAAGCTTAACTTTTTCCCCCTCATTCCTCTTCTCTCTCTATGCCTAAGGCGCTGCTGCAGTTGCCCAACAGCAAAAGAAAAGCCATTTCGTAATGGCACAAAAATAGAAAGTGACGACAAAAGACCATGAGGGCCTTTTTCTCCTCTCTCTTCCGCAAAGACGCTTTTAGTATGTTTTTTTCCATTGCATTTTTTAAATAAACACGTGCATGAAATGGATTACGATAAAAGAATGAAATCACTCAATTTCATTGTAAACATATAAAGCTGCTTAAATGTTAACAACAACTAACTCTTAAACAATAGAACTTTCTCGATTCTTGATTAAAAATAATTATCAGCGGGACTTTTAAAGAAAGGGCAATTATTTCAGAAACAATAAAAATAATGTTTCTTTAGAGGCTGGTTGTTGGTTGGGGAAAAAGAAAACATGGATTAAAAAGAAATATAATCACAAGACCGTCCATGCATAAGCTAACGAGAAAAAATAGGGGGCAAAAAAAGAACAAAATGGCGACAATTGATAAGAATTGTATAAAAAGGCTTTTTGAAAGAGCAATAAAAATATACGCTGACATTTAACAACTACAGTACAATTTTCTTTCTCAAGCAAACATATTTCCTGTTTGATGACGACAACATAAACAAAAAAATTAAAAATCAAATAAAAAATATATCAAATCGTTCAAAACGACATGTCTTAAAAAAATGCTGTAAAATAAACAAAAACACATTTTATTTGAACAAAATTTGTACAAGCAAGCATCAATCAGAATCAGAGTTGTAACTTCCAAGCATCATTAAGCCCTTCTTTGCCGCAGGAGGAGGTGCAGCTACGATTGGAGCAGCTTTAGATGATGACGGTAAACATTGATCTGGTGGTTTTGAAGGTCCAGGAGCTGAACTTGATGACGGTTGAGATGCTGTTGATGCAGAATCATTTGCTTTAGCTTTCTTAACAACGATACCTTTCAATTTTGATTTAAGATCTGATTGTGGCTTTGGTCTTGCAGACGACGAGGAGGATCCAGCAGCAACTCCTTTGACAACAGTTTCCATCATTTTCTTTTCATCCAATTTTCTTTTACCCAAAATACCAAGTGATCCCGCTTGTGAGAGCTCATCATCATCATCTTCAATTCTACGAATAATTTGTCCATCGGCACGAGTTTTAAAGAACATTTCACGAATAATTTGTTCATCCTTTTCAGCTTCAATTCGTTGCTTTTCTGCTAATAACAATGCTTTCTGCTTATCATCAAGCACAAAATCTCTTGCATCAATTCCTTCATTCCGTCGATTCAATTCTTGAATTTCTTCAAGTTCACCTAAAAAATAAAATTCATAAATATCTGGTCGGAATAATAAAATATACCTACCCATTGCTTGCATTTCTTTTTTACTCATTTGTGTTCGCTTTTCCAACATCTTCATTGCATCTGCTTTTTCGGCTTCTTCTTCAGCTTCATCCTTCTTTGCTTGTTCTTGATAATGTTTGAAAGCATCAAATAGACGAGTTGCACCATGCTCTTGCTGGTAATCACAATGCTCCAAATCGGTTTTGAATGAAATTTCTGCTAAACAGTTTGGACATCGAAAATAGAATCGAAAAAGTCGAAGTCCAAGATAATTCTCTCCTTCAGCTGTTTCACGACGCATATTGAATTTCTTTCCTTTATAAATATATTCGTGACATGTATTACATTGCATATTGTACGGTGCCATAACCCGTTGAACAAATTGTCGATTTCGGACACCTTTTGCCTTTGGAAGTTTTGAGGGATCTAAAAAAGGTTTTATTAGTTATTTTACACTTCACATTTAATTTAAACAAACGCCCCGTAATCGGCAGGATAATATTTCTGAAATACTTTCCGTTCTGTACCAGTCATTTTTAACAGTAATAGATGATAAAAACTCTAATGAAAAATATCTAATCGAAAATTTGTAATTTTTCAAAGCAAAGAAGTAGATTGTGGAATTACAGCGATAAATTTGATGGATTGATTGATATTGAGAATAATTAAACAGATAAAAATACCAATAATTATGATTCTTGGAAAAATTAATCTGAAAAATCCGAAGACAAAAATTAAGATGTGGAAATATGCAACAACAAAAAATTTTTTCAAACAAAATCAACCAATATTGGCGTTGTGTGTCAAACAGTTTGAAAGAAATCTTTAAAGAAAAAACTTTGAAAAAAACTTGTTCAATATTTTTTACTGTATTACAAACTATTAAGGCAACACAAGATTTTTTCCCAAGTTTATTCTTAACTTAATAAATAATATCATTTATGATATGCTACAATATCAAAGAACCAAACGAGTAAACTTAAAATTATTCACAAATCTTTATTAGTATTACACACAAAAATTAAAATTAGTACAGATACATTTTAAATTCCAATATCATTACTAATAAAAGACATTGGATCAGTTATTACAGTCATTGGATTAACTTTGTCAACTCTTGGCGCAGATTCTTCCGTTTTATTTGTATCTTTATCTTTTTCATCCTTTTCATCTTTGTTATTTGGAGTTCCGGCACCACCACCTTTCTTTCGGGGTACAGATGAACGATTTTGTGTTGAATCTTTTTTGGTTGGAGTTGTTACTGGAGCACCCTTGATTGGTTCCATTGGTTTTTTGCATTCTTCTCTTGAATTGACTTTACTTTCCAATGATGCACCTTGAGAAAGGGATTGAGTTCGATTTGTCTTTTCTAAAAAATGACGATTACGGTAGATATAAGATATTTAAAATACCTGCAAGTTCCCAATCATATGGATCTGAGAATCCAACTTTCACACGATTCATTGTTGTTCGAAATTGATCAAAAAGAAATTTATAATCAGGTCTTTGTTCATATGGTAATGCTCGAACATGCTTTAATATTTCAAGCCATTCTGGAGGACATCCTTCAAGTAATACGGTATCATCAGTATTGACTTTAATCTTTGCAATTTCTTCTTCCTATAAAATATCAGCATTACACAAAATAAGGTGTCCAAAACACATACATCATGTATTCCAACCCAAGGTAAATTTCCAATATGAAGAAAGATTAATGAATATAAAATTGAAAAAATGTCATCTCTTCGACCTTGTTCAATTCGATCATGGACAAATGGGGAGCAGTATCTGCAAAAAATGATGATAGATTATTTTTTATTAATTAAAAAGAATTTGTTTAATAAAAAATGTTGCGATTCTTTGATACTTTTTTGATTATTTAAACATGATCCCTGAATTTTGTCATGAAATGAGAATGCTGACATTTTCGTTTAATTTAGGGATCAGAATTAACAAATAAATAAAGTACCAAAGATCCATTTTGTCAGGGAATTAGACAATAAAAAGGCCTTACCGATGAGTTCCACGAAGAAGTACTTGATCTCTTGCCTTTCGATGTCTTACAACTCCTTTTTCCCAAATACCAAATTTTCGAGCCATACCTAAAATTTTTAATCATTTAGAACTTTTTATGATCATCAGAAACTCAGAAACCTACCGTAATCAATAACATAAATAATTCGAGATTCTTTTCCACGACCAATAACCATATTTGCTAAAAAGATATATCACATACAGTATTCTTCAATCCCAAAAAAGATAAAACATACCAGGTTTGATATCGCGATGTAAGTAGCCGATTTCATGAAGCTGCTTGACACCGTACAAAACAAAGATTCCGACTCGTGATACAGTACCCGCAGAAAAGACCCCCAAATTGCATTCCTTTTTCAGTTCAAAAAGATTCTTTCCAAGCAAAGTCATCACAAAATAATCATATTCATTTCGGCGTCCAGAACAAATTAATCTTGGAACAAATTTTCGTTCTTTAAGTTTTTGCAAAACATCAACTTCTTTCTTGAGAACCGCCAAACTTTTGTCATCTCCATGCTTTTCAGTTTTTAATGCAGCTTTTCCAGGTTTATTCTTTTCAAGATCAATCACTTTATAAACGGCACCACAAGATCCTTTTCCAAGTTTCTTTTCAACCTTCCATCTGAGATTAATTATCTTCCCTGAGGGTAGGATATCTTCATTGGCAGCCATTTCAATTCAATTCTTTGTTCAGCAAAAAACGTGTATCAGTGTCTTCCTCCCCGTCTTTGACTGTCAAAGAAAAAAAATTGCATTTTCATTTTTTCTTTGAATGAATTTATGTAAGAGCAAATTTGCATAAAAAACGTTAAATTAGATTGAAGCTGTTCAACTTGAAAAAAGATACTGTAATTAAGATTTTTATTAATTTTTTTAATACTGTAGCATAGAGGTGCCTCGTTCATTTTAATTTTAAAAGTAAATTATGATAAATTTTTTTATTAAAATAAACACAAAAACATTCAAAGATACAAAAGTTTTAGAAACACAAACATATGCTTTTAAAAAAGTATGAAAGAAAGAGAGAAAGTTTCAAAACAAGTTGGAAAAGAAAAATTCAGAGAAAGATAAATTGTGAAAGGACAAAAATTTAATCAGAATCTGAATCAACTGCAGAAGAAGCACGAGCAGCCGGAGGAGGAGCAGCAGGTCGCAAATTTGGACGTTCTTGAATAAAGAGATATGTTAAATCTTTACAGCCAACTCTGTCACCACTTTGTGCTTCTACCATTAACACTGTAAATCGGGCATCTGGCAAGAGAAGATTTGCATATTTTGAAGCATCTTCTGTGAGCTTTTCTCTTTTTTCTTTAGTATCTTTTTCAACTTTAAGAGTTGCAATAATCTTTTCAACAACATATTCCTTGGAGGTCCAGATTTTGCGAATCCAGTAAATAAGACTGATAACATTGGCCAAAAGTAAACCAACAAAAAGGATCCAAGTAACAATGAAGATCTTTTCAATAAAATTATTTACAGAAAGTAAACATTGAATTTGTTCAGTCTTAATATTATCAATATTTCCTTTACCATAATGCCGGGTTCGAATTTCACAAGTTGTTACACGTGGAAATACACCTGATTCTTTCCAGTCAACTCCGCCAAGAACATTCGAGAGTGTAGAAAATCCAAATGGATCTTGCCGATTATCACCAACCAAGATACAAAGCAAAACAAGCTAAAAATAGAGAGAAAGATAAAGAACATGAAATTGAAGGGGAATCATTTTGATAGATTGCATAAATTAGTAATAGGAAAGTAAGTCATTGGTCTTGAATGGATTTCTTCTTTACGCCGGTAGAATCCGTTCGAGATCAATCCCTCACTCCATTGTTCCTGATAATGATTTTTCAATCAATTAATAATTTAGGCATAATATTTAAACTTTCAACTTACTGCAACAAAAGCATTAAGAATATTCCAAATCTTCAAAACAAAATATGTTGCAATCAAATATCTTTTGCCGATATATTCATCATAATAACTAAAAGTTTTAAAATTTTAAATTGTATCAAACAATGAAAATATATTTTTTTACTGATTAATTGCTTTTAAACCAAAATGTGAAGGCATTCGAGCAGGATTTCGTGTTGATTCAGCTTTAAATAATCGAACAGATGTTTTATGAGGTTCTTCACGGTAATTGAGGGCACTGTTACAAAGAGCTCGAAAATACATGTCTAAAATTTGTATGGCTTAATTTAACACTACCACTACCATACAAATAATTCAAAATAGTTGTAAAAATTGGGAATTCAAGTATTTAGAAGAGATATGAAGGAAGAACTTATTCAACTCAAAATTAGAAACGATTACTTTAAAAAGATCAAAGAAAAAATACCGCTCTTCAAAATTAAAAATTTGTGATTAAAGATTTGCACAAAAAAATTTCTCCCAAAAAATTATTTAGGATGATCAAACCATGTGATTTTTAAAAACCTTATAAATACGGAACTTTCTAATTTCTGAAGAGTTGTTTCTCAATGCGAATATGACGGAAGGGGGTCATACGGTAGGGCAAAAGGTGTCATTGTTTTAGTTTTTATCCCATTTTTTCGGGTTCTTTTTTGTCAAAAAAACAAACATTCCGCGAAAAAATTGCGATTTTTAAATTAAAATGCTCAAAAAAGAAGTTTTAATTTTTAAAAGCGCTTTTATTTAAAAAAAGCTTTAGTTTTAATAAGACTAAATTGCCCGAGACTCCCCTTCGGGTCGTCCTGGGGCCAACTTTAATGGTTTTAATCATCATATTAAAATTTAATGGAAAACAAAGATCACAAAAGTTTGAAAAATAAATTGGCCCCAGGACGACCCGAAGGGGAGTCTGGGGCAATTTGGGTTCAGTTCCCCACCTGCCACAGACCCCAAAACGTAAAACCCCTACTTTGCGGCTTCTCCTTTACTTTTTTACTTTTTTTAAGTTTGGATTACCTTTCCGGGCGTCCATTAATGTTAAAAAATAAAAAAAAAATTAAAAAAATCGGACCAGTAAAACGGCGCTTAGAAAGTTTTGTCACAAAAAATGATGCTGATGTCTCTTCGCTTGTTCGTTCGTATGTCACAAGAAATTCATTTTTTTTTCGTGGTGGGAGTTTTTTTTGGCGCGAAAAGAAATGTTTTTGATTTCTTTTTTTTGTTGCTGAGATTTAAAAAAACTTTTTTTGTTTATCTTTTAAATTAATAATAAAAAATTTTTTTCAATCGAATTTTTCGGACCGGGCCATAAAATGTCCGTGCCAAAAAAATTTTTAGCCCCGCAAAAATTTTTTGAATTTTCTTAAAATTAAATTTTTTTCTTTTTTTCGCAGATTTGACAATGTGTAAAACGTTGGGTTCACTTTTTATGGACCGGGTCAGATAAAATCCGGCCCGCAAACAGTGTTACCATGACGCCGACGCCGGCGTCACGGCGTCGGCGTCGGCGTCACCTTTTCGTGGTCGGCGTCTCTCTTGGCGTCGACGCCGAGACGCCGGAGACATGAATTTTTACAAAAAGTATTAAATTCTTTGCTTGTTGATCAGTAATTTTTTCGCTCTAATTAGTTGTATGTGTAACATTAATATAACTTTCTAACATGTTTAGCAGAAGTTTTTCACATTTTTGGTGTATTTGAAAAAAAAGCTCTCCGGCGTCACTCGGCGTTGGCGTCACTTTTTTTAAAAAGTGGTAACACTGCCCGCAAAAAAATTAAAATTTGCCCGCTAATTTTTACATTAATTTTTTTGTTCCCGTTAATTATTTTAAATTAATTCCGATAAAGCCCGCAGTAAAATGGGCCGGGTTGCATTTGTGGCCCACAACACTAATTATACATTTTTGAATACTGAACATAAATCTAGCAAAAAGTTATTTTTTTATGTAAAGAAAGTCTTTTACAATGTTTAAAAAATTATTTTTTGGTTCTTTTTGTCTGCGGTTGTAAAAATACTTTTACCCATAATGTTTTCTTTGCAAGTAAATATGCAATACTTTCTAATTTTGTTAGCTATGAATTATAATTATGTAAATAATTTATCGCTTAGTATTTGTTGCTCTATTTTACGTAATATATAAATATACGCTGTATCTCACAGCTCAGACATGCTTTTCAACGCTCAGCCTCTATTTTCTTTCTATTACGCGACTTTATGAGCTTATCTTAGACCTAAGATTTTATCTCAGACTTTATCTCAGTTTTATATAACACGCTGTGATTTATACCAACTTAGTCATTGTTTTCAAAAGAGAATTCGTGGCGCCTTTTAAGAATTTAAAGAGCGACCAAAATGAGTCATTAAAAAAGGGGTATTAATACTGAGCATTATTGTTAACTATATATCAAAGATATCAATAAAAGTCGGGAAATCGTACAAAAAACTTGCACATATACAAAGCTTATTTAATTTGGGCTGGAGTCAATAAAAGCAGTTAAATCAAAAACTCTGATGCCAATAAAAGTAGGGAAATCAAATAAGAAATTCAACAAATTTTCTAAATTTCAAAAACAGGTAATTTTAAAAAAGCAATTTAGAAAATTTGTTGAATTTCTTATTTGATTTCCCTACTTTTATTGGCATCAGAGTTTTTGATTTAACTGCTTTTATTGACTCCAGCCCAAATTAAATAAGCTTTGTATATGTGCAAGTTTTTTGTACGATGACAAAGTTGGTTTTTGATAATTAAATTTGGACATATACTTTAATTTTGTCATCATGATTAAATTTCTTAAAAATACTTACAAGATGATGAAGTAATTCCAGACCAATACATTCGAGGGAGATGAAACATGAGAGCAAAGAGAAGATAAAGGAATGGAGTCCACTAAAAATATTTTTATTAATTATTTACAAATTCTTTACAATCATTTTTTACCTGATAGAAGGTAACCTTTTTTTGCTTTGATAAATCATAGTAATCCGGAAGGTTTTTTTTTGTATCAACAAAATATGTGCCTTCAACGAAGCATAGATCATTTGCATAATAAATCCAAAATCGTCTCCATTCATCTTTCCACGATGCTTTTTCATAGCATTGAATTGAGTTAGTTCCGTATTCACTTGCAAACAATAAAAATCCAACAATAAGTGCAGACCAACAAACAATTCGAGTATTAAAATCATCAACACTATCATGATCAAAATGTTTTCGCTTTAAAAAGCCAAGATATTCAACCAAATGTAACATCTTTCCCTCACTTTTTTCTCAAAAGAGATGAAATAAATAATAATTTTGAATCTTCGAAAATGTTCTTTTTCCAACAGCTCTTTAAAAGACACCACAAAAATGAAAAAATGAAAGACAGAAAAAAGCTCGGCAAATGGTTCGATGAATGTTTCGGCAGACAGAAAAAAGGCGGAACAAAAATGTTTTGGACTTTTTTCCTTTCACTGTTTTGGAAACATCGATATTTCTATGTTCAAAATGGCTGCAACAACGATCGCGAAAGAAGTAAAAAGAAGAAAATGTTTTGAAAAAGACGGAAAAGAAAAGTGTGATGAAATATTTCATCATAGAAAAATCAGACATTTCTATCGACAAAAATTACAAAATCATAGAAAGCGTTAACAAAGTTTCCAACAGCTTATTCTGAAGTTTTATGCAAGATAAACAACAAAATTTTACAAAAAAGGCAATAACTGCATGTTTTTGATTTTACCAGATTTGCACCATAATCAAAAAATATAATGATTACGGTACGGCATTCCTTGTCAGATATTAAATTTACCGAATAATTTTGCCTTTTTTACACAAGTTCTTTAACTCATATGAGTCATTCATTTCTTTGATCTCACAAAACGTCCATTTTAAAGAAAATCAAAAAATGTTGTTTTGCTTTGCAGATCTTTATTAAACTTTACTCTTTCAGACAAAATTTTGATCAAATTTGCTTTTATAGTTTTTACTTTGTTTTGGTTCGGCGCTTCTTTCTTGCTTCAAAAAACTTTTTCAAAAAGACGCAAATGCCATTTTTTACGACCTTTCGTTTTTTATATAAAAAGACTGTCAAAAAATAAACTTTAACAAATTTTTTTCTTTTTAATTTTTAGCGCGATTTCGAAATCTTTTTCGATATTATTGCAGGGGTGTTTGTTCTTATTTCTTTTTAGCTAAAAAAACACAATTTCAAATAATTTATAATGCTTTGTGAAATGAAATGTTTGAAATATCAGGGTGTTCCATAAGTTCTGTCGGCGGAGTCACGAAAGAGATTTTAGATTTTTTTGTTAACAATCTCAATGTTTTAGATCTCAGATCTAAAATCTCATTCGTGACTCCGCCGTTCTGTCGCACCAGTTTTTCCTTCGACAAATATGACTGAAGGCTTTAAAAAATCTGAAATTTTGCATGGAGATAGCCTAAGGGGTTATACAAACGGTGTAACATCGATTTTTCTGATATCTAGAGTTTCCATGGAATTCTGAGGAATTTTCGCGGCGAGATCCGAAATTTTTGAAATCCTTGTGGAACAAGCTCTAGTAAAAATCGAATATGAGTGTTTTATGAGTAAAAATGGCCTTTAGGGATGGCCAAGACATTGATCTAACATAATTTAAAGATTTTGGAATTTTTAGGAATTTTCGTGGAATTTTCAATATCAAAATACTGTAGCACAACGAAACACAACGATTTTCGATGAAAATTTTTCTGGAACGTCGTAATGTCAATGGAATTGATAGAAAATATCATTCAGTCATATCTTTAACCAATAATATGAAAAATAAGGCTTCAAAAGGTTTTTACAGATTTTTGAACCTTCATGAAAAGGTTACGGTAGTTGACTCACTTCATATGCTTCGAAATCGCCAAATTTGCATAATTATGCAAAAATCTTTTGCAGGGCACTTCAGTACACTCCCTGACATCCATCTTAATCAAAAAAATCAAAAATTAAAATTTTGACTTTTTTCGACTTTTTCACGTGGTCCTCCACGTGCAGAATTTTAAAAAGTATGGGGTTTTTCAAGTTGCATATTTTAATAATTCTGTGATTTTAAGCTCGTTCAAATGTCTGAACTTGCAAAGACCGAAACAGATCTAGAATTTATCGAATACATTGCAAGAAGAAATGAAACGATTTCTGCCTAGTTATCTCAGATGGTGCAAAAGTTTTCGTTAAAAAAATTTTTGAATTTTTAAATTAAAACTAGGGCACTTAAATTCAATTTTTTATTATTCTACATTCGTTATGAAGTGTCTTTTCGACTTATATCATTTTATAACGCATTCAGAAGCCAGATTCTGAATCCACAAGTCAGAATCCGCGTGAAAAAGCGTATCAGTTAATTTCAAATTTGGATTCTCCGTTGTCGGAAATCTTTATCAGAAAAAATCATGAAAAACCTTGATTTTAAAAGCATTGTGTCTGCCAGTAAATTTTAGAAAATGACCTTTATATAGGTATTTTCAAGTTTCAACGGTAAAACGGGATACCGCAAAATTCCCGCGAATTCCCGTTCCGCAGCTGTTTTGCGGAAACGGTAAATTCCCGTTTCCCGCTTTTTTCAAAAAACGGAACGGGAAGTGAACACTACTTTCAACACCTTTTATTTGCCTTTGTTTTGATTGCGTTGAAGAAGAAAAACTATCTAACAATCCAATCTGAGATGGTTGGTTCTTCAATATTTTGAGTTTTTTATACATCCTTCTAAAATGCTTTCATTTTTGTTATTTCCTTTTTAAGGAACAAAAATGTATAGATAATGTTTTCAAGAAAAGGTCAAAAATGCAAAAAACGAAGAGAAAAATTGAGTGAAACAAAGCGCAAACACGGGGCTTATATTTTATTGAAGAAAAAAGGGCGGAGCCGAAAGACCGATGCCATCATTGCATTCTCTTGTTTCCTTCAGTTCTCAATATTTTTCTGTTTCGATCAGTTGTCTTATTTTGCATCGCTCTTATTTCAAGATGAATACTTTTTTCAAATCAGAATTAGTTATTGCTGCAAACAATGTTGAAGATATATCCCGTATTATGGAAGGTAGATCAATTAAACAAATTTAAAAATAAAGTTTTTTTTAAAATTTAAGTTTAGATGGTCGTCCACGAATTAGCTTTAAATGCAATGGTCGAGAAGTTGCAGCTATTGTGGATATTGATTCTCCAGTTTCGTATATGAGTGAAAAAGTTGCATCAAAAATGGATTTGAAAATTCAACCAACAAAAAAGGTTGTAAATGATTTTGATGGAACTCCCTTTGAAGTTATTGGATCCACCGTAATTCAAATGGAAATCGGCAAGTCTGTTTTCGATCAAAAGTTTGTTGTGGTTGAAAAACCTACTGCACATTTTGTTCTTGGACAAACTTTCACAAATCGTTATTCGTCTGTCCGAATCTTATATGATCAAGAAGATTTTTCTTTAAAAAAACTGAAGAAAGCATGTGAGTAAATTTTGATTTGTTCTGAATTCTCTGATCTTTTTTATCTTATTATTAAAGTCACATTTGCGCTTTTACAATTTTTGGTTCATTTTTCAAAACAATGATCTTTTTAATTCCCCTTTTTTGTCACCATTAAACTCGTTCTATGATTTTTTTTCAAATCTTTATCTCTGTGTTTTCGAGAAAAATTTTATTGTTATAAATGGCATAAAATGAACCATATTTTATTGTCAAGTTTACCAATATCTTTTTTAAATCTTTTATTGTCTCCCTTACTTTAAATTTTTAATTCCTTTGTTACCAATTTTTCAATTTATTCTTTTAATTAAATGACTTACTGTCTGTATCCGTTAACTTTGATACTACTTTCAACTGATTTATAGATCGTATCTTTGCATCACTGAAAATTAAATACTAAATTTTTGGGCAACTGCTTTTTCTGCATGGGAATTTTTAAAGAAGTCTTAAATCAGTAGAAAGTGGTTAATGTTATTTAGTTTATGAAAGTTTACTCTTTTTGTTTATCATTGATTTTTATATCATGAAATAAAGTATTTAGTTTTGAAATGACAATGTTGGTGAAAGGGATTGGGACAAATTATGCAAAACACCGAATCAGGTCGAAACTCCGCGAAAAAAACGTCAATTTCTGTTGCTTTTGGTACTGTAAAAATTAAAAGTTAAATTGTTAAATGCTTGCAGCAACACAAAATATGAAAATATCAGTTGAAAAATAAAATTTTTTCCAAAAAGGAGAATCTTTTAACCAGCAAAATGACACCTTTAAATTAAATATAATTAAAAATCAGAATCAAACTTGTAATAAAAACCAGATTTGATTGCCAAAATTTAGTTTTTTGAATTTTGATCATGTTCGAAATTTGGAGTTTGATTAATTTTCTGAAAAAATCACCCCAAAAAACAATAATCATGCAACGAAGCGGTACAAAAAAGTTGGAATTTTAATATACAGCAATAAATTTTTAAAGTTTAAAAACCCGGATTTCTTTAAATTGCTTCTTTTTTTTAAATCCAGAAATTGCTCTACCTTAATGTTACCGATTTTCCCAAAATAAAGGTCGGACACCGGGCATCTTTTTTTAAATCGAGAAAAAATTTATTAATAACATTCAGAAAAGATTGGAAATATATTTTTTAATCAAAATAATAATTTGGAAGTCTCATCAACGTTAGAAAAAAAACGTTCAAACATTGTTTTATAAAAAATGTCTTCGGCGCCTTTTTCGATGTCGACACTGTGGCGCCAATCACCAATAAATGACACCGAAGCCAAGGCGCCGATGACGGTAACCTTTTCTTATTCCAAAAACATTTTTGCCGTCTTTTGATTTTTTAAAAAAGGTTAAAAATAGTTTCTAAAGAATTCTACTTTTTCTTTTTTTGCATAAAAGGTTGTAAAAGTCAGTCATATTTTTCTTTTTGACTATTATCGCCTCCATCTTTTTTACCCTAACATTCTTTTGCTAGCAATATATGTATATTGCCATCAATTCATTCAATTTGTTTTCAACACCTGCATTTACTACTTTTCTTTCGAAATTTCTTTTTTGTTCCGTTTATTTCTCAACAGCATTCTTATTTTTCTTGTGCAAAATTTTCCTTTTTTTCTTTTTATATTTCAGACTTTTTCCAACAAAAAAATATGTAAACGCTTTTTTATTTTCACATTTCTGACCCCTAATTTTTTGCAACAAAGGTTTTATTTTTTAAAATTTAGAAGTCCATTCTCAATGGCAAACAACGATGGAGATTGGGCGGAACAAAATTTCAGCGGCAAATAATTTTCCTATAAAAGGAAATCAGTTGAACAAAAAATTCCTTCAGTTGAAGGTTTCTTCAAATGCATCGTTGTTGTTCAGTTTTAGCTATAACAAAAGGCAAAACAGCAGCGAATCTTATTTCATTTTTTTATTTTGTGTTTCAAAAACTGATTTTTTTGTACCTTTATCCTCTTTTTCTTATTAACGTTTTTCTGATTTTTTTGAAACTACGGTCCATTTGTGATTAATTATCCGTTGAGAAAATTATTATACTGCTTTTCGTTTCCACATTAACTTTTAAAAATTCCCTTCTAAAAATGGGAGGGTCCAGATCAGTGTTTTCGTTTTTTACCAATCACCGCCGTCGCCGTCGCCGCCGCCGTCGACGGCGACGGCGACGGCGCTGAAATGGTGCCGTCAGCGCCGTCAACTAAGATTTTGTCAGAATTAACTAATTTTTGGCAGATATATGTAATCAACCATGGGAAATGCATATAAATGCTATGCATTTGTGTTGGAAAAATTGTTTGGTTAAAAATAGAAGAAAATTCTTAGTAAAAAGCAAAACTTTAGTAAAAACGCTCTCATCCATGTTCTTTACAGTAATTTATATATAGGTGTAAAGCATTCTTAATGACTAAAACATTTGCAAGAAATTAAGTTTTTTTGAAAAATATTATTTTTGTCTTGGTCCCCCATGTGGAAAAACTATTTTATCAAGGTTGACGGCGCCGTCACCGCTGACGGCGACGGCACGCTTTTCAAATCACCGCCGTCGCCGTCACCGTCGCCGCCGCCGTCGACGGCGCCGTCAGCGGCGACGGCGCAAATACACTGGTCCAGATATTAGGGCATCATCAAATCTTGTATTAGCTTTCTACATCAAAGACAATATTGGTAGCACATGAAAGGCGGCATTTCCCCTTTCTTCCCGGATAACGTATTATTTTTTATGATTAAGATACTATGCATTAAAATTTTATTGTAATAAAACAACATTTACGCTTATTTACCATGATTTACGTGACGATTTTGTCGTGATAAAAATCTGCTAATTAAAACAATTTTTTAGTTAAAAATTTTCTCATAATCCACAAATGGGCAACAAAATGTCTGGACAACAACAAATTTTCAATGTTGATGATGGCATTGCCAATCCTGTTACTGTAAAAGTTGTTCAATGTAATTATTTAAAATTCTCTTTCAACTAAACAAATAAATAAATATAAAGTTTTTTAGCCCCATCAGTCATTGAAATTTCTCTCAATGATTCCAAATACCTTGGGCGTGTAAGTACTGGAAACGGTGCTTCTTTGTGTCACCAAAAAGTCTTGGAAGATTTGAATCTCGAATTGGATACCAAAAAAGAAGAAAAAATTCCTGCATCTTTTGGATCTCCATTTGAATCAATTGGAAAAAAGAAGCTTTCAATCATGATTGGAAATGCTATGGTTGTTCATGATTTTTATGTTGTCAAAGCACTTGCTGAAGATTTTCTCATTGGTTTTGACATCATTTTTGGAAAGTTTGGTGGCATGAGCCTTGAAAATTATGGAAAGAAAATCGTCTTTGGCTCTGATTAATTTTCTGAAGTTACCGTAATTTTGTTAATGTTGATTTTTGAACAAACAATTGTGTTTTTGTAATCCTTTTTTGTCTTTTGTTTGTTTTTATTATATTTCAATTTGAAGAATAAATTTTTCGTATGAAAAAACTGATAAAGAGAGAATAATATTATGAGTTGGAACCATAGTTTTCGTTTTTTTAAATAACCACCGCGGCGTCGACAGGTAACTCCTTGGATCTTCGGCAAATCTCTTTGAACTTTTCGGATTACCGGCGGTGGTGGCATGAAAACACTGGTAGAAATCATCAGTGACACTATTTTTGCCAAAAAGAAGAGAAAAAAAATGGACGTTTTTTCTCCAGGCAGAAAAAACGGTGTCCGCCGCGCGCCATTGTGTCCGAGAGATTGGCGCGCGGCTAAAAAAACGTAAAAAAATATAACAGATTTTATAAAAATATGCTCCTGAACAATAAGTATTTTGTTTATTTTAAGAAAATTCGGAGTCCATAAATTCATTTTTATTTATTTTCTGAAGCTTTACTTCACTTTTTTTTAACTTTTTAAAAAAGAGAGAAATGTATCTTCCATTTAAATATGCGAATTAAACTTGAGACAACAACAAAATTTGATCGCAGCTTCCGAATTAAACTTATCACGATGTTCTGACTATATAATTTGAGCAATTTTGTGAAAAACACCCCCTCCAAAAAATAGGCAAATATTTTTATTGAATTTTTACCTCACTATTATTTTCATACGTTTTCTACTTTAAAATTTTAAGTAATTTTCACCAAATTTACGATGTAATTTCACACAATCAGGCTTTGTAACTTTATACAAGCAATTTATTTAGACTTATTCAACCCTAACGGGATTGAGGCTATTTCACCCCTTTATAAAGCCTAAAGCTTTAGGCTGTGACATACACAATTTACGCTGTAATATTTATATACTGAAATTCTAATTAATTGTTTATGTTTACAAGAAATGTTTTACTGTTAAAAGTATAGCCTATTTTCTTTTGTAAAACGAAATAAATTTTTGGTAAAGAAATCATTATTTTTGAGGTACGAATTTAAAAGATGCCCAAAAATATATAGAACAACAAAGCTGTAAGCTAAAAAAAGTATTTCTTTAGAAAATTACACTAGTGATTTCTGTAAAGGAATGAAGCCTTTTCCATCACTTATTTAACATGCGAGAGTGCCTCTTCCTCTCTTCCTCAAAACTTGTAAAGAAATGATTTACGCCAATCATCAATGCATCATCCTCTCTCTTTCTTTTCAACTGCAAACTTGGAAAGATGCGATCATTTCAATTGCTGGAGCGCCACTCATTATATCTATACAGGGGCGACCACATTTGCAACAGCGGTGTTACATTTGATTCCCACAGTCACTGATTCTATCCCAAAATGGAGACGCTACTTTAATTCAGCCAACTCCGTCCTAAAATGGAGACGCCACATTCAGTCATTTATCGAAGAGGAGCTCTTTTACCATGATTCCCATGGAATTAAAAGGGAGGAATTGTTTATTTCATAGCCGAGTGGCGCTGGCGACATTCAATTTAAAGAAAGCAGCAACGCCCTTAAGAAATATTCTCGTGTGAAACTATTCTTGTTACAATTGAATTTACTATAAAAGGAGCTGTGAAACTCACAGTCTTCGTCGACCCAAGCTTGTGCTTGAATTATTATTGTTGTTTGTATTTATCTTACTAATAATTATCATAAAGTGTTTGTTAATTATTCTAACTTCGCATATCAAAGGACAACTACATTTAAGTGAAGGGGAATTATTCAGCAGAATATTCAGACCTTTACAATTCAAAAACACCCCCTTCATTGTATTGGTTCTTCTTAACCCAGAAATTATTCAACCAATTATTTTACAACAACATTTTTGCCTTTCTTAATTTTTTTTTAAAAAGATAAATAGTAGTTTTTTCCATATGATAAAAGGTTGTATGATGTGAATCATACATTTTTTTCTTTTGATCATTAGCGAAAAACCCCTTATCTTTTTTTACCCCCCAACTCTTTTGCTTTTAATTCATTCATTTTTTCAACCTCCGGATCATACTGTTAATTAAAAATGTTCTTTGTTTTCTGTCTATCGTAAACACACAGTATTCCACAGAAAAAAACGAATGCGAAATCGGCATACGTAGTTTTGATTTCAAAATTTTGTTTCTTTTTTTATTTTTGATATCTCAAATTTTTTTACAAAAAACCTTTTGTGAAAATCATTCCATTCCATGATTTTCAAGAATTTCCTCGTCACTCTGATCTTACTTTTCATTAAATTCAATCAATTTAATCTATCTACATATCAAATTTTAAGGGATTTATATCTTTGTTTTTGTGTGGTGAAAACGAAATGCAATAACTTAAAAAATTTGGACACTTTTGTATTTTATGTGAGATTTTCAAAAGCACAGTTTCCAATGATTTTTTTGTTTTCGAACACAAAAAATGGAAAACAGATGTATTCGGGTTCTCATTTTTTGCTCTTTGTTAATTCCGTCTGTTCTTTTATTTAATACTATTTTTTTACAACAGCAGACGCGCAAAAAATATTGTTAATTTTATTGCCATATTTCTGACCCCCATTTTTGCAACAAAGGTTTTACAACATTTATTCTATAATTTAATAGTTTTTGCTCCGCCCCAATGGAAAACAGCATTATGAAAAAAATTGGGTGCTTCAATTTTTTGGGGCCAATAATTTTCATATAAAAAGAAATCAAAAACAGTACGAAAAATTGAATCTGTTTCTGCAGAAATTTCTGTTACTTCAAATGCATCTTTGATGTTCACTTTTAAGTGTGACAATGGGCCCCAAATTTTTTTTCTGTTTTTCTTTTGTTGTCCAAGAACAGATTTTCTTCGTGCTTTAATTTTCCTTTTCAAATTTAACATTCATTTTTTTCTGACTTTTTTAAATTACCGTATATGCGTGTTGCATTATCCATTGAGAATATGGTACTACTGTTTTCCGTTGCCTCTATCAATGACTTAAAAATTTACTTCAAAAATGTTACATTATTAAAAACCATTTACACGAGAAAACCCTTGAGATCGTTGATGATTTTGGTATATTAAAAATGTGCTCATTTATTTAATTTTATAGTTCCAAATTTTCTCACAATCCAAATGCCTGAAAAACAAATTTTCAATGTTGATGATGGCATTGCCAATCCTGTTACTGCAAAAGTTGTCAAATGTAAGTATTTAAAATTCTCTTTCAACTAAACAAATAAATAAATAAACACAATATTTTAGCACCATCCGTTATAAAAATCAAAACGGATGGAAGCAAATACCGTGGGCTTGTAAGTACCGGAAACGGTGCTTCTTTGTGCCATCAAAAAGTCTTGGAAGATTTGAATCTTGCATTAGATGAAGAAAAAGAAGAAGAAATTCCTGCATCCTTTGGATCTCCATTTGAATCAATTGGAAAAAAGAAGCTTTCAATCATGATCGAAAATGCCATGGTTGTTCATGATTTTTATGTTGTCAAAGCACTTGCTGAAGATTTCCTCATTGGTGGTGATATCATTTTCGGCAAATTTGGAGGCATGAGTCTTGAAAATTATGGAAAGAAAATTGTTTTTGGCTCTGATTGATCTGATTGAAATTACTGTATGCTTTTTTTATTGATGTTGAACATACAACAATATTTTTGATAATTGTGTTTTAATCTTTTGTTTCTTTTATTTTTCCTTTTGAATAATAAATCTTAGCATGAAATTGATCAAAAGATGATAACATTTTGAGGGTAACAATCTTCGGTGCGGGAAGGGGGCAGTTATTACTGTACTGAAATATGAATTGAATTTGAAAAAGAATTTGATTCATATCGGTTGAAGGAGCTTTTTTGGGTTTTATAAAAACGATTGTGAAATTGCAAATAACTGATATTCATGAATTATTTATTCTCATATTTTAAAATATTATCAATGTTCCATTGTAAAGACACTTTCATTATTATGTTTAAATTTTTCCAATTATCTAACAATAGAAAAAATGGAAAACACTTGAATATCAGTTGTAATTTTGCAATCGTTTTTATGAAATCCAAAAAAATGCATGACATGAGTTTTTCTTTATAAACTTATGAATCTGCATCTTTTTTATATTTCAAAAACGGAGTTGACAAAAAAAAACTAAAGTAATTCAGACCCCCATTTCATAATAATATATAAAATGGTATCGCTTAAATGTAATCCCCTTATTTTTTCTTAATGTAACCCAGTTTCAACAAAAGTTTAATACAATTTTTATTAAAATTTTCATCAAAGACAAGAGTGTAAATTAATAAAAAAAAATTTCACACGTTATTCATCGAACAGTCAAAACTCGATTTCACAAGGACATCAAATTGAGGTTTAACTGTATCAAAAGAAGAGTTGATCTGATTTAAAATATCATAAAACTGCATTACGGAAGAATATGGAACAATAATGAATATCAAAGATTAGTTTTTTTTCAATAACTGAATAGAATCATACTTTTAAATATAAAAAGAAGAACGCATAAAAATTTGTGAATGAGACACACCGGTACACAAAAAAAAGAAATAAGGGGCTAATGAATGATTAATAATTAAATTTGTGGTGCAGATGAAGATGCAACAGATGTTGGAATACTCGGCTTTTCAGGACCAATGGTTGAAGGTAAAGACTTATCAAAGCTTCGAACAATATCAGTAACCAAAGCATTATGATCTCGAAGAATTGCCTGCCAGCCTTCAGTTTTTGTAATATCACATGGATGGCGTTGAATAAACCGAACGGCATTTTCTTTTAAGCTTTTTGCACAATAAATGTCTCCAAGAATAAGCAATTGACAGGCATTTTCAAATTTGATTTCTTTCATCAAAGTTCTTTCACAATGTTGCTTCAATTCATCCAAACTAAAGCAAATAATAGAGTAATTACTAATGAGAAAAGACAAAACAAACCGATATTTATCTGCAGCAATAAGCAAATCTTCTGCTAAATCATGATCTTCAGAGTAATATCCACTATAAAGGTATTTAAGCATTTCTTTGATAACCGGGCCATCAACATCAGTAATATTCATAATACCAGTTCGAGATTCTTCAGTATTTTCATGATCCAGCATTGCACAAAAAACTTGTGATCGAGCAGCTAAGATTGATTTATGAACTTTAAATTCCATTTTTCCAGCTCGAATTGCAAAATCTGAATGCTTTTCATCTTCCAACAATGTCAACATATTGGAGGAAAGAACTTTTTCACTATTGGCAAGTGGCTAAAAATCAAGATAATGAATTAATGGCAATAAAAACAGTGAATCTTACAGGAAGCAATTCACCAACATTAGTAGTAATTGTTTCAACGGCAACATCAATTTCAACAAATACGGTAATACTATCATGTGGTTGAATTTGAGGAAAGAGGACATCACGCTTTATATAAGAAACATAATCAGAATGAGATGGATTTGGATGAATACGGCATTCTAAAATAAAATGATTAAATCGAATAATAAGTTAAACAGCATCAAAACTAACCAATTTCTTTATTTTCAAAATTTTTTAAATAAAATCGAGACCTAAAAAATGGTTATATGAACAAACAGATGTGACAGCTGAAGATGCAAAACAAACCTAAATCCAACTTTATGAGCTTTAATAGATTGATTTAAGACACGATTGAGGCATAAAAATACAAAATCTTTATTATTTTCACCATTGCCTTTGGGATAGATTTTGATTGACCAAGTTAGAGTGTCTTCACCTCGAGGTAAATGAACATAATTTTCAAGATATTCTTGATAGCAATGTGAAAAATTTTTAACAGTCCAATTATGCTTCAAGAACTGAAATAAAAGGAGTCTATGATATAGGCAAACATTAAAGCAAAAAATTTACTTCAACTTTGATCTCAGTTTGTGAACTATTTGCTGCAATCAAACCTGCCGATGATGGATCAACTGCTTCACCATTAATAGCGTTCGGTTCCATTTACACTATAAAAAGAAAGCAGGAATTAATATACTTTTTAAAAATGGCAACGAAAAACAGTTGGGAATGTTATAACTAGTGTTAAAGCAGACGGAGGGATCGAATATTTTTAAAGATCGCAGAAAAAGATATCACATTTTTAGAGGAGTTGATAAAAACGGTCCAGCATAACATTGGTTATAACAAAAATCACGCAAAATCAGAAGTTAAATATTTGGGATAAAAACAATACAAAAACTGATACAAACAAGCACGATAAATAATGTTTACAAAATTATCGCGAAAAGTTAATAAATTTTAAAAAAAAGTAATCGATTGGCGATGGTTTTTTAATGCTAAACAATAGTTTTTTTAGAAAGGTTGTGTACAAAAAAAGATAGAGGGAACAGTTATGAACGAACACGGAAAAATTTTTACAAAACTTATGGTTTTTGTTGTTGTTGTTTTTTGCAGAAGAAGCAAAGTGTGAATGTAAGAAACATGCAAAAAAACTTTAAAAATTAACTACACAGAAAAAAATAAATAAAAAGGATGCAAAAGTTTTTTTTCCAATGCATTCTTTCGTTTCAATCTTTCTTCCAAGCAGGCAGGCAATGTGCATATAACATTCTTTTCTTTCTTTTCTTTTTTTCCCCTTGTAAAACTGCCTCCCCTTGCCTGTTCCCTACCATCATCATCATCTTCAACATTCAGCAGCAGGAACATTCAAAAACAGCAGCAAAAGGAAAAAGGGAAAGTTGCACTCCGACGAAAAAATTCAGCAGCAGCAAACGCCGTAGAAAAAAAACGAAATGAAACAAAAAAACTCTCACTTGTCGATTGAATTTTTTTTCTTGTTCCTTTTCAAAACTGCTGATATATTTTTTCTATCTCTTTATTTCCAGTTGTTTAATACATATGGGAAAGAAGAAAGGGGAAAAATTGAACACGAACGAGCCCCTTAAGGAAAAATAGAAGGAAAGGGAAACAACAAAAACAACCACTCCGAATTTTCCTCCTCCGGCAGTTAGTCAGCCAAAGCTTCCGTCTGGTTATTTTTCTTGTTTTCTTCTGTTGTTTCTATGCATCCATTCTTTTATTTATAAAATTCAGGATATATATATTTATAAAAATGTTAATAGAAAGATAGAAACTCGTTGTTGTTTTTCGGGAAAAAATAAATAATTCAATTTTGTGTGTGGTTTTTCTGGAAAATTTTTAAAAACTTTTTTGAAACAATAAAGAGTGAGAAGACAAAAAATATGTCAAATAAGGTTAATGTCATTCATGGGAAGAAGAAATGAAATTCATAAAACTTTCTTTTTAAAAATCTGATTGAATGCTCTTTTAGTAGAATGCTACCGTAATCTTTTTGCCTTTGTGTAGCTTTACTGTAATTCAATCTCCATTTCTAATTAAACACGATACTGTATTTTAACTTTTAAAACATTCTTAAAAATTTAATTTTGTGCGATTCTTTTAAAATTTTAACAATTATCTTTTTACAAGCTACAGTATACCGACAACTCTCATTCTGTCTTTCAGTTTTAAATTTTTGTAATAAACATTATTTTATTTTTACCATGTTCTTTCATCATAATCAAAAATCAAAATAAGGCACTTTATCCGTCATAATAAATCTGTCCGAATACAAAGGTTAATAATAAGAAAGATAATATACACAAAGATTAGTTAAAAATAATAAAAATAAAATTTTTCCTAAATATTTTACAATATAAAAGAAATAAAATAAACGAAATTCTTCGGACTTTGAAACTCGTTTGAAAAAAAATATAGTTAATGAAGAAAAAAAAGTGAAGAGAAAAATATAAAGTTCATGGAAGGCATTTTCTTCCAACCGGGACACCAAGGAATAATAATAATTCAATTTCATCATTCTTATCCTTTTTTGTACTTTGTTAGATACAACTTTTTCCAAGTTGTTTCAAATGTTGTGCAGCATCGCAGACCGCAACCACCGAAGACATCATCGCTTGAACGGCTTCAACCGAGGGATACTGTAAAAATTATAAATTATTAGGATACTGTAATATTAAAATTAAATAAGCTTGCCTGTTCTTTTGCAGTTTGGGCATTTGAGACGCATTGAGTTAGCAAATTATTCAAACGATCAGAAGCATGTCGAAATTCTGATCTCAAAGCAGGTTTTGCAATGCACTGAGCCATATGATCTCCAATACTTACCTAAAATTCATACAATTACAGTATCAATCTAACGCTGCAACTTACCAAGAATTGTGCTTTCAAAATTAAAAGTCGAACTTTTTGTACAAAATTTGATGGTTCACGGGATTGTTCAATAATATTAAAGAATTCTTCAATCAGCTGACACAATCCCATCATATGATTATCAAGTTCAAATGCATAAGGTCTTAACAAATCTTTTTCAGTTTCCGAAATATCTTTGAATAATACAGAATTTAGCTTTGGAATTGGAATATGTCGATTTCGAAGACGTTGTGGACGTGGAAGAGAGCCATTTTCACCAAGTAATGAATAGTCTTGATATAACGAGGATTCACTCATCACTGACATTAAATCATCTTCTTCATAAACTTTATTTGTTGTTGATTCGGCAATTGATACAAGGTCATCCTCTTCCATGACAGAGCCGGTTGTTGAAGTTGTTCGAACATGTGATGGATGATTTTCAATTGTTGGAGTTGCAGAATTTGTTGAAGATGGTTGTTGTTGTTGAACGATATCCGTTGCATTTGAAGATCCATTCGAAGATGTTGTTGATTCTCCGCCATCCATTGCAATCTCTTCCATTGTTGGTGGAGATAAAAGTGAAAGTGGGGAGATTTGTTGCTGTTGTTGTCGAATTGGTGGTGGAGGTCGTTGTGGGGGTTGATGTTGTCTTAAAGGTTGACCTCTTGGTGCCAAATATTCTGGTACAGAATGTTGTTCAAATGCCATTGATTCTGGAGTTGGAGTTGAAGAAATTGCTGTTGGGAATGGATTAGCTCCAGGAGAATGTCGAGGAAGAAAATTTGCACCACCTTGTGCTGGAGTTCCAAGTAAATAAACCCATTGAACAAGTTTTCGACAATCTTTCGGTAGCTGATAGAGAATTGCATTAAATTGATCTAATGCATCATTTGCAACAGGATTTCCATTAAGTCGAGATAAAGAATGAATATTCCATTGTGCAGAATCTAATGTTGCACGAAGTCTATGAATTAGAGCTTGAGAAGTTCGAAGTGGAGCGACCATTTGAATAAATTCTATAATTTAATTAAAACTATTAGTATACTGTAACAACTATTGCAGTATACTGTAGCTAAGTAAAAGAAAGTATCTGAACAGCATACTGTAACTAATAAAGGGTACTGTAAGAAACACTTACCATCTTGTTTTGGGTCACCACGACCAATTGAAATTCTTTGTGTAAATTCAAGTAATTCATCCAATGCAGCTTCAATAATATATACAGTATCTTGAATAGCTGGAATATTTCGTTGAAGTAAATGTGGATGCCTCCAATTTGTTGATGAAGTGAATTGTGCCATCTTTAATCCATTAATTTCAATAACTTTGGCACAATCTGTCATCTGTGCACAAAGAATCCTTTTACGCATAACTGCCGCGTCTTCACCTTCGTTGGAATCGCTAAAAATAAAGGTTAAAACTATTTATTATTATTTAAACTCAAAAATAGAAAAAAACGATGGCCAATAAAAAGAAAGAATGTGAAATCAATCACGAGTGTTTTTATACAAACAATTTTAACGTTTAGAATAAAAACATTGGAATCAAAATAATTGATTTCATACAATTAAAAAGGAAGGGAACCCCTGGGGGTAGTTTTTATTGGCATTTCAGAAAAAAACCTACTTTTGTGTAATGATTTCAGGGGGAGGTGGAAGAGGTTGAGAAGTTTGTGGCCGGAATGTTGTTGTTGTTTCGTTAATTCTGCAAATTGGATTAAAAATAAAAAAATTTAATAACTTCAAAAAAAGGTGATGCAAACCTTTGTGGAACAACATGTTCTCCGCGAGTTAAGGTTGAAGTTGTTGAAGATGATGGTGATGCAACAATTGTTGCCCTCTGAGGATTTGCGCCAAAACTTCCCTGATATGCAATCCTTGAAATTGCTGGAGGTTGTGGTAATGCTTGTGCGGGTTGAGATGGAGGTGGAGGAGCTGTTACAGTACTATTTCCCGAAGAAATTGGAGTTGAAGTTGATGGAGGTTGGAATCGATGCCTTTGAGGATCTACAAGAATATAACTTCCCGCATCATTATCCGATGAAGAAATTGAACCCCGTTCATGTGAGGAACCACCCGATGAACGATTTGAGAATCCACTTGTTCGCTTAAAAATCAATACTACAGTAACCAAAAAACTATAACAAACAATAAACTTACAGTAACAGAACCATCTCGAATATCTGAAACAATTCCAGATGATGTTGGAGATTCTGATGGTCGTTGAGGTTGTTCTTTTCGAATTATAACAGATCCAGAATCGGATTCAGATTCACTTGAAATTTTTCCATTATTTCGTTTCTCCGCTGCAGCATCAGCAATAATTTTATTTGGATCTGTAAAAAATACAATTTGACTAATGATAACTTGTTTTTAGCATTCCAATACAATTTTTTCTCTCTCACCCTAAGGCAATGGAATGTTCAAAAGAAAAAGATGTAATTAAACCTTTTTGGTAAAAACAAAGAAAAAAACATAAATTAATTTTTGAAGCATGCAAATAAAAACAGCTTTTTTCGAAGGTTAATGAAGTGAAAATTTATTACTTTTAGGGAAACTATTGCTACCGTAATACAATTTGTAAAATACTTACCAAAACTTTCAAGACTTCGAATTGCTTCTTCAACGGCATCAATTTCTTCGTATCTTTTGTAACTGGTATTATTTCCATTTACGGGAGTTGGTTTACTAATTGCGGCATAAAGGCTTGAAGAATTTGATGATGTAATTGTTGAAGGTTGCATGGAAATTAGTGATGCCGCAGGCTTCATATCTCCCCCTTCTTCTTCGCCATCAGAAAAACCTTGAGGTCGTCGAACACAATTTGTTGCTTTTCGAAATCCATTTTTCAGTGATTGAAGAGATGGAGATTTTGGACGAGATTTTTGTGACAATGGAGTTATTGGACGTTGCTGTTCAAAACGATATGAAGGCATTGAAGATGAATTGATTGTTGTTGGAGTTGGGGTGGTTGCTCCTTCTTGTCTTTGTTGTTGCTGATGATGATGTCTTGATTCAAATATTTCAGATGTTGGTCGCTGCTGCTGTGGATGTTGTTGAGATTGTAACAGCCGAGAAAATGATCGACGTTGAGGTGGTTCTGGAATTGCAGCAGCAGCAGTTGCAAATGCAGTATTGTTGTTATTTGATGTTGGGGTTGCTGCCAATGAATACGAAGAAGGAGAAACTCGACCACTGCTAAAACATGACATTTTTTATTAATATTAAAATAATTAAATCAAAGCAAAAAATGCTGATGTGATTTTTTTTGTCATGAAAAAAGCTTTTGTATTTTTTCAAGTAAAAAAAAACAATGCAAAAATGTCGAACAAAAATTTTTTTCACGAGAAAAGCAAAAAGAGAAAAGAAGACGATGGATGAAAGAAAAATACAAAAGAATTTGGTATTTTGTTATACAAAAATTACGTATACAATAATAATACCGAACAACAAAAACAGCAGCAGTAATTATTAAAAGGAAAAAAGAAAAAATGAAAAACCCGAAAAACGTTTTTAAAAATTTTGACGATCCCCCTTCCTTCCAACAATCAATCCCGTTGCCGGCGATTTTAAAAAAGTTTTGCAACAGACAAGGAAGGGCAACACCTAAAAATACAAAATTGCGGCGGCAGGGGCAACAAAAATTTATTCATACACACGCGAGATTCCCAAAATCAGTTCAGTTCATCAATTTTATAAATGATGTATTATTTTTGGATGACGATGATGATGGTGGTGGGGAGAAACAAAACAACAAAAATACCACCAAAAAGATGGGTAAAAATATATAAATGGGTAAAAAAAAAGAGAGAAATGGAATGGAAAAGTATGTGTATAATTTGAACACTCTGAAAAAGGGGGTGGAAATGGGATGTACGAAAAAAATATGTAAAAAAAAGAAAAAAAGTTTCAAATCATAGAAGTAAAAAAGAAGAAGAAGGTGATTTTGCTTCAGCAGATGATGTTGATGATGAGAAACGTAAAAACATTCTTTTTTGCGCATTTTTTCCAGTGCTGTTGCGACTCCGACTCACGAGTCGATGAGTCGACTCATTTATCGACTCCGACTCGCGAGTCAGAGTCGGAGTCGGAGTCGATAAATTCCAAAGATCAAAGGAAAAAGGCCGCTTTTCGACTCACGAGTCGACTCTGAGTCGACTCATTCGACTCCGACTCGCGAGTCAGAGTCGGAGTCGGAGTCACCAAAAATAAAAAAGCACAGCACTGATTTTTTCACGAGAAAAAATCTCTTTTTTTATCTCTTTTAGTTTAATTTTCAAGTTTAAAAAAATAGTATTATTATTATCGCGAAAAAATATCAGAGATCTCACTTTTTTATATTTACAAAAACAAGTTTAATAAAGTTTTAAAAATTTATAAAAACAGCTTCTTCTTATCCGAGTGTTTGCACCTGATTTTTAATTTTAAATTTACTATTTTAGTTTTTCTTTAAGCATTTAACTATTTAATATTACTATCGAAAGCATAGATTCATCAAAGAATTATAAGTAATAAAAATTAGGTCATAATAATTACGGAAGCAAAATTAGTCAAATTCTTCTTTTTTCTTTCTTCTAATTGCTTATCGATAAAAAACAAAAGAAAAGGGCTTTTTTATTGTCAAAGTCAGAGAGAGAGTTTTTGATTCTCAAGAATTTCAATATTAAAACTTGTAATTTCTCTACAGATTATTTTTTATGTTTTTTTGTTGAAAAAGGGAAATCCGAAAATACTTAATTTTTAAACAAAAAAATTTAAATAAAAGTTTTTAAAAAGTACTGCTTAAAAAGTAATAATAACAGATGTTTTAAAAATTTATAACAGTTTTTGAAAGCATTTTTAAACTTTAAAATAAGAAGCGGAAATCAAAATTTTAAGATAGCTAAAACTTGAAGAGATTACACTTTTGACAAAAGTAATTACAATATTTTTTTTGAAATCCAGAAACAAGAAAAATTTAAAAAAAAACAAGTGTCGATGGACTAGTTTAAAGCGGATATTTCAAGTGGGAAGAAAGATAAAAGTGGTGATCTCGCTCGCGCAAGCTTAAACTTGAAAAAAGAGAGATGAGTCAAAAACGTTGATACTTCCTTTCAAATTTCTTCTTCCATCTTCCTCCATCGGCTGCCAACAATAAAAAAACATACAAAAAAAATACAATTGAAATTGAAAAATGAATTGTATCTCTCCCACTTTTTTTTCTCGTGTGTTATTATTATTCTTGGATGCGTGTGTTTTTGTCACAATTTATATAGAAAAAACGCGTAATCGTCGTTCCTTGTTGTCGGCCACTTAAAGAAAAATCAAAGAAAGAAGTAAAAAAAGAAGAAGAGCGGCAATTTTACGGCCATAAAAAATCTTTCAAAAACATGGAAATAAAAATAAATTTTTGAAGGTAGAAGAAAAAAGATGGAAAGAAAGTAAAAATGTTTTTAGGCGTAGTAATAAAAAAGTGGAAGAAGATGAAGGTGAAATTAAAAACTTTGATTTAATTTTAAAAAAAAGAAATTTAATATTACTTTTTTTCTATAATTTAGGAAAAAAGTATAGGATCAATCAGATCCGATCAAATTTCAGTTTTTTTTAAATATCGAAATTTTAATTTAAATCACAGCTTTATATATGTCATTAAATTTATTTAAAAACAAACCTTTGAGATCTTTTAATTTGTGAATACAATCCTCCTCCTCCTCCAGTAATATTTTCAAAAGATCGTTCTTCACTTGGAAATTGTGCCGATTTGATACTGATTGAATCAGGTTGGGATCGTCGAAATATCACAGGTGCTGAAGTTTCCCTTTGATAAATTGGAACAGAATAAGTTTTTTGTGGATGTTGTTGAAAATTACTATTAGAATTAGAATTTGAAGATGAAATTGAATCAGTTTCTGCTCCTCCTCCTCCTCTTTCAATTCCACGAGGAGGATATGATGTTTGAATATTTGATGAGGTTACGGTAGCATAATGTGGATTGGGTTGATGGGAAAATGCTGTTGCAGAATTTATTATTGAAGGTGTTGAAATTGAAGAAAAATTGTTGTTATTATTGGACGAAGATATTATTTCAGGTTGTGATTGTTTCTATAAAAAAAGATTGTTTTTCTTCAAAATGCATATAAATAATTCAAAAAGCAAAAAAAAAGCATTGAAAAATAAAAAAAGAGGGGAATCAAATTTCAAAAAATAAGTGTTCTTTCAAAGTGGCTGCTTCTTGAAAAGACAGCATTTTTTGAATTATTGAAAAAAAGTTTAATAAAAAAATCTAGGGTAAAATTTTTTAAAAATTGGACACAAATGAAGTTTAAGGATACGATTAAATATGTCATTTTTGGCCTAAAAACGTGTCTTAAAGTGATTTTTTTTTGGTATAAATATAGTTTTTTCTTTGTTCTTCTTTTTCAAAATCCTCCTATTAAAAGATTTATTTAATCTGTAAAAGTCTTCTTTATAAAAAAAAGCCTTACCCGTGATTCAACTTTAATCGGAATATTTCGAATAATTCCACCATTTTCATTTTGTTGCCGATGATGATGGTGATCATTCAAAGAAGTTGTATCAAAATTATTGAATCTATTATTACTACCATAAGAATTTGAGAATTGTGTTGGAGTTGGTGGTCCCCCTTCATCACTATATTCTTCTCCACCCGTTAGAATATCATCTTCTACACCATTTTGATGAATTGGAAGTGGAGGTTGATGAAAGAATGCACTGGTTCGAGCAGAATTTGTTGTTGGTGCACCAAAATCTGCGAAAAATCGATCAAATCCGCTGTTGCCATTACTGTAATTAATTAATTACATTTTTAAAATTAATTTACTCCAATTTGAATAAAAAAAGTACCTGAATAAAAGTGGCGGCAATTTTTCACGGAGAAAAGGCGACCGAAAAAATGTGTCGTCAAGCATGAAAAGCTTTCCAACAACTTCAGGCAAAGCTGTCTGAAAAAAAATATTATTAAAAATGTTTTTAAACTTTTTTTCATTGTGTTTAAATCAATATTTTAAAAGTAACAAAAGCGTTGAAAAAATATTAATCTTAAAAAAAGGAGTTCAAAACATTTTTCGAAAAAAAGAAAGATAAGAAAGAAAAAAATTTATTGTTCGAAAAATAATAATCTTTATCGTCGGCGATGAATAAAAATAATAAAAATGATGGATTAAAAATGTGGTATTGATTCTTTGATCCCATGTAAAAATAAATAAATAAAAGGTTTAGCCTTGATAAATTAAAAAACTGGAACAAAAAGTTTGGGTTTGAATAAAGAAAAAAATTAATAAAAAAGGTAGGTAGGTTAATAAAGGATTAAATTAATCAAATTAAATTATTATGATCAACTATTTTCAATTATCATTTATAATGATAATGATTTAACTATAACTCCAAAATCGAAGTGTATTATTAAAAAGATCAAAGAAAAGATGCCGTTTTTTGAAGTTTAAGTGAATCAAAAATTTCGAACGTAACATTGCTTCAAAGAGTCTCCATTAGTTTCGGTAATTTCTTATTTTTTTGAAAAAAAAACCTTCAAAAATGTCATCTTCAAAAAAATGAGATACAGAAGCAAAAAAAGAAAAGAAAACGGAACGGTTGTCAAACAAGTCAAAAAAAAGAGAATTAAATAATCTGTTTCCTCATTTTTCCTTCTTCAACTTCAACTTCATCTTCTCCGAAAAAAGACATCAAAAAATATAATAGTAATTTTTCAATTTCCTTTTTTCAAACACAATAATTAGCGGCAGACGAAGGAAAAAAAGATTGAGTCAAGCAAGGGGCGACAACGATTATTTTTTTTGAAAAAAAAATCGCCGATCGTTCGTCATAAAAAAAAAATTAAAAAGAATGGAATAATGACAGCCTTTTTTCGAAAGCAAAAAATCAGTCAGGGGAAAGGCAACAATATAAAGTTGCTTGCTTGCTTCTTTGCTGGAGGCAGTGTTGATTGTTGTTTTTCTTACTGCCGCTTTGGAATGCTTTGGCTTTAATTTTTGCTGACCTAAACTATCTCTCTGACATATCCACCTGACTGACTACCTGGATTGATGAGAGGATGGCATTCGTTTTCTCAGACATTAAAAAAACAATGAAAAAAATGTAAAAAAGGCTAAAATAAAAGCAGTTTCAGAATTTTTTACAAGCTCAAAAAATAGAGGAAAAAATTTAAGCAAACATGAGCATTTTTTCGATTGCAAATATGCGTTTTTTACAATCGTTTATGACATTTTTTTCTGAAAGCAGAAACAGGCTGTTTAAAAAACTGAGGATCAAATTTTTATTGCTTTCTTGAATTTCATAAACATTTAGTTTTTTAAAAAATAGCTAACAAAAAATTGAAAACAAGGAAATATTTGGGATCGGATAAAATTCAAAGCCGATTAAAAGTTCACTTTTTGAAAACGTTGGCGGTTTTATAAAATTTTATAATCTTACGTGACAACAAAAAATTTGAAAAAATCAAAGAATACTTTTTTTTACAAAAGTCACAGTAGCAAAAAAAGTAACAAAAGCAATATTTTTTTAAAAATTTTAACGCAAAACAGAAAAAAGCGTGCGCAAGAAAAAAAAGTTAAAGCTTTCGGAGTTTTTTATTCAACGATGAAGACCGTCGTCCTCTTTCGGTTTTTAGCTTTAACCATCCTCCCTCCATTTATTCCAACAACCACCACCAACAATGATGATGATGAACCGGTCTGTCACTTTTTAAAAATCCCAAGAAAAAAATTCCTTTCGTTTTTCTTTTTCGAAAAAAATGTTTTAAATTATTTTTTTCGAGAGTTTAAGAAAACAGAGAGATAAAAAAGTGGTTTCAAAAAAGACGATCAAAATTTCGAAAAAAGTGCTAAAAATGTAGTTAAAACAAATTTTTTTAACTTGGAATTTTTCTCAAGGATTTTTTTGATTGAATTTTTCAAATTTAAAATAATTGAAATTTAAAAGACATTAAAAATCTTGTGAAAAAAAAGTTGTTACTTTTGACAGACACGTAAATGGGTGGTAGAAATGGAAAGCAGCTGTGTGAAATTAAAAAAAGTGTCCGGGAGAAAATGAAGGGGTTTTTTTTATTATTTTGGAAGGATTTTTTACGAGCTTTAATGATCCAAAAGTTTTTTGATGGAAGGTTTTTGGGCGTTTAAGAAATTGAAAAAATGTGATAAATTTTTTAAAGAAGGAGTTAAATTTAGAAGTTTTGGCTACTACAGTAATTTTGGGTGGGTTACATACTCGAGATTACTGTAATTTTTGAAAAATACCACTTTGTAAAAAAACTTGACGAAAAATGTTTCAAAGTGGAATCTACCGTATAAATGATTACTGTATTAAATAAATGTTTACCTACAGTAATTCCTAAAATACAAAAGTTTGCATCACATAAAAAAGCCAACTGAATCATCTTTGAAAAAAACTTCTCAACTTTAAAATAAGTAAGTGACTCATTAAACCGCACTATTTTTAATGCACATTTTAGTTTTAAAACTTTTCTTCTCCCAAAAAAACGGTAAAATACACATAGGAAAAACAACAAAGAAAATTTTTGATAATCAAAAACATTCTTTTTTTAATGGCGTAATATCTTAAAGAGTTGGGGATGGGAGATGGTGTCCTTGGCCCATCTCCTCTTCACCACAGGGAAAAAAGTTTTCATCCATTAAATGAATCAACATTGGAAAAAAGTTATTCGAAACTAAAATATATAATTTTTAATGGAAAAAAGCAGGCATAAACTTTAAGAGCTTAGGAAAAAATAGGTTCAAAAGAAAAATGTCTGAAAGGAAGGAAAAGGAAAAAAGTACTGATCGAAACAATAGTTTTTTTCCAAAAAAATCAGCTTTAGAGGGTGGTTTTGTTTAGCTTATCTCTTTCTTCTGCTGCTGATGCTTGCACCAAACCAATGTTCCAAAGCAGCAAAAATCTCAAGTACATTCATTTTTTTTCCAAAAGTTGTCATCGTTAATCTTATTTTTAAGCTTTCAAAAAAAACATCTTCAAAATAGTTAAAAAACCCAAGGAAGGAAACCAGTTAAAATCAATCCAAGAAAAAACTGTTTTAAAACTCAAAGATTTTAAAAAGTAATCCAAAAAAATATATTTGAAGAGTTTAGAAAAGAAATAAAGACAATCAACAATGAGAAAAAAATACTGAATTTGTAAGAAATGTCCAAAGTAGTAAAACTTTTTTTTGAAACTTTTTTTTTGATGTTGATTTTTTACAAAAAGACACCGCCTAATTCGATTGATTAAATTAAATGAAAGTAGGAAAACTCGATCATAAAAAAGAAGAGTTTGTAAATAAATTTGATTAAAGTTTGATATTAAAAAAGTAGTTTATTAAAACGAAGAAGGAGAATAAGAGGTGGATGGAAGAAATGAATCACAGTACATTCATTCATTTTATGATTGCGCATTTGAAAATCAGTGATTCAAAAGGAAAAGTCTTCTAGAAGGCAAATGGACACAAATTGATTAAGAGAAATTTAATAATCTGTGTAAGACAAAAGAATTGGGTATCCCTGATCAGGTTTATAAATTTTCACGGGATCAAATATGTTAAAGAAAAATAAATCCATCAAATTAAGTACAATTTATCCATAGCGGTATCGTTTAGAAAATTTCTTATCAGTTTATCATTTTTTAAAAGTTAAAACTGTTGCAAAAAATTTGATACAGTAATTTCAATGACTGAATCTATCTCTACTGAACGCTATTATTACCCCATTTATCAGAACAACCGTATCAAAAAAATAAATTAAATTAAAACTTACATTTGCAACGGCTTCAGAATTAATTGGAGTATTGAAGCCTTCTGAAGAAGATAACATTGCTGGTGGAACGACGGTGTTAAAGGTCAAAGATGTTAAATGCCTTTCTGACATTTTTTCATTGAATTTCCAAAGTATTTATTTTAAAACAAAAACGTTTTTTTGATGTAAACCTTTCTTCCGGAAACGTCAACAATAGAAAAAAAGGCAGCAGCTTATTTTCTCTCTTTCTTTTTTTCTTTGTTCAAAAAAATGATCAAAGAAAGAATTTTAAAGCAACAGTCAAATCCAATCTGCAAATAACAGTTCTTTTTTGTTTTAAAACTACAGCTTCGTTGTTGTTGTTGTTTGTGCTAATAATAATTATTTCTAATTTTTCTTCCGTTCAAGAATCGCCGTAAATTTCGGCGATAAAAAACGAAAATACAGAAATTTAAAAAATGTTTTTGTCACAGAATAATTTTGACAAAAAATAATAATAAAGATTATCGTTAGGTCGTTCGCGTTTAATTTTTACCTAAAAATGAACAATTTCGTGTAACATAAATTTTTAGCCGTTTTTTAAATACAAAACAATCGCGCAAAAACATGATTAACTTTTTTTGCTTCAAACAATTTATTTAAAACAAAAAAGAGGATTAATAGATCCGCGAAAATAAATGTTTTGTTTAGAAAAAAAACTATTTTAACTCGTTTCCTTTTTTTCTTATAAATCTTAAAAACTGCTGTTTCAAATAATTGGGATTTGTTTAAAAAAGCGTAAAAAAACACAAAAAATTTTAAGCAAAAAAAGTTGCTAAAAATATTTTCAATAAAAAATTTTTGCTTTTGTAATACTTACTTCTTACTCATGTTTTTCTTTCTTTCTCATCGTCGGAGAGAAGAAGCTTGAATAACAACCTTTTATAAAAAGTGTCAAGTGATGATGAAGAGAGAATAAAAGCTAACAAAAAAGAAAAAAGTAAGCATAGGTTGCAACATATTCTTTTTTGCTATTATTTGTAAAAAATGAATGAAAAAGCTTTTTGGAAAAAGCGCAAAGTTGGGAAAAAGTGGATCAATCTTCGATACTTTGAAAATAAAAGTGCACGTTTGGAATTCATTTTTTGAAAGGTGGTCCAAAAAGGATTAGAAATATATCTCGTTAGTTAGACAATGTTGATACAGAAAAATTGCTCAAAGTTGTCTAACAAAAAAGAGTAATATGATAATTTCGTGATAATTTTAAAACAATAAAATTAGGTACAGTATTATCGTCACAAGCTTTTTTGTGACCTCATAAAATTTAAATTGTAAAATGAATATTCAAACTTAAACATGGTATTTTAAAAATTTAATCAAAATTTTTTAAAAGAATTTCCAAAATTTTTTATCAATAATTAAGACTTTCACCTTTTACAAAAAACGCATGAAATTTTTTTTTACAAAAGTAGGCCAATGCCAGCCAACTTTCTTTCCATTTTTGTTTGATCGCGTCAAGCATAAATTTTCTTTTCCTTTTCATGAAACAAATTAGACGTAAGTAATGGTCAGTGTTACCACTTTTTAAAAAAAGTGACGCCAACGCCGACGCCGACGCCGGCGTCGTCGTCGGCGTCGATGGCGTTAACGCCGAGTGACGCCGGAGAGCTTTTTTTTAAATACACGAAAAATATGAAAAACTCCGTCTAAACATGTTAGAAAGTTATATTAATGTTAAACAAACAACTAATTAGAGCGAAAAAATTACTGATCAATGTTAAAAACAAAGAATTTAATACTTTTTTGAAAACTTAAGTCTCCGGTGTCTCGGCGTCGGCGCCAAGAGAGACGCCGACCACGAAAAGGTGACGCCGACGCCGACGCCAACGCCGGCGTCGGCGTCGGTGTTGGCGTCGACGCCGTGACGCCGGCGTCGGCGTCATGGTAACACTGGTAATGGTGTTAAATGGGCAGTTAAAAAAGAGAGAAAAAAGGTTTCATTTTTTAATCGTTTCAATGTTTTACAAAGTGAAAAGACATTGTAATCATCAAATAAAAAAGAGAGAATAGAAAAGAGAAAAGTTGCATCAACAATCACAATCATCACCATCAACAGCAGCAACACTTGATTTTGTACATGTACAGGTTGTACTTCTTTGAGTACTACCCTTTATTTGAAGGAGAAGAAGAAAGTGACCAAAAAAAAGAAGTATCATCTTCACTTTTTTGAGCAGCAACAATCTATCTCCTCTTATACTTAAAGTGATACCCCACGTAAATCACCATCAACATCATCAATAAAAGAAAAGAAAACTATAATTATATTTTTTAACCGCAAAAAAATAAAAAATGACAAGCAAAAAAAAAATAAGACAGACGCTTTTTGAGTGCTTGCAATATCCGTTGATCCTGCTGTTGCGGATATCTGTTAGCCTGCCCTGCAGGCACTAAGCTAAACTAGCTAACAATCAAGTCGGAAAGAAAAAAAGAAAACAATAATCATTTTTTGTGGCCATTGTTTAAAAAAAATATATTTTAAAGCCGCTAAAAAGCGAGAGAAAAAAGCGATGATAATAAATGAATCCTTGGAAGCGAGAAATAATAAAAAAATTCATAACGACTTTGTTTCGCGCATTTTTACTTTTTTTTTACTTTTTTGACCGGTTTCAAAGTGGATATATTGGGTTGGGTGGTTGGTGAGAAGTGAAGATATTTGTCATCCCCCTTTTTTCTTCCTTCCTTCCTTGATTCATTCATGCTGTGAAATAAGCAAGCTAAATATATATATATATATATATATGTTTCTTGCCTCCAGGCATTTTTACTACTACTGCTTATACCATCGTCTGCTACATTTTTTCGAGAAGTGTATAAAAATTGAAAGGTAACTTTACTTTTTTTAATTCAAGAAAAATGGAAGAAAATCGAAAAAAAATGTTAATACAAAAGAAATTGGATATGTCTGGAATCAAAAAACTAAGCGGGGCTATATGAAATCCGTCGTTAGATAAAAAATGGGAAAAATGATAGAAATCCGTCAGAAACAATTTTTTACACAAATTCAAGAACACTTTTAAAAAGAAATTATTTGGATTACAGCCAAAAACTATCACTTAAGATCGACAATTGAACAACTTGTTGAACTTTTTAAATATTTTAAAATCCTGTTTTTTCCCTTACAGTATCCTCAAAATTTTTGGATAGCTTAAGAAACCCTTTTTTAAAATCATTTGTTAAATTTAAAAAAGTTTTTAAACACGCATTTAAATAAAAAGAGCAAATTTAAACAAAAAATGGCTCAAATTAAATCAAAATCTTTCTTCTTCTTTTTTCATCGATGTCTGTCAACAAAGTCCGACGACGCGAAACAAATTTACCCCCCCCCCCCCCCCTTTCTTTTTTTCCCGAAGGAAAGGTCATTCCCGGGGAAGCAAAAAAAGAAAGAAAAAATGGAAAGAATCTGATGAGATTTTTTTCAACGAAAACGAGATCAAAAAACCGCAACAAAAAAAGTGTATCGTCTTTTTTTTTGTGGAAAGATCTTTGCGATCAATGAACTCACGTTTTTTTCCTTTCTTTTCCCCTGAGGGAATAAAAGTGGTGATGCTTAAAAATTGAGGGATAACTCTCAATCGGACTTTAAGCTAACACTTTTGTGTCCCCTCTATTTTTTTCAAAGAATTTTTGAAATTTTTTTCTTTGCGCAAGAAAAAGCACGTGTTTAATCATGCATTAAAAAAATTGTGTTAAAAGTTTTTATAAAATAATAAAAAAAGTGTTATTAATTAATGTGTTGCAAGACGAAGAACGAAAAAGAAGCAGCGACAAAAATTAATGATAATTTTTGAATCCAAAAAATTCATTATCAAATTTTCTCGGAGAAAATATTTGTTATTATTAGTGTCCAAAAAAAGAAGAAACCAGAAAATAAAGAAATCTTCAAAGAAGGGAAAGAAAATTGAAACTTAAAAATAAAACCAATGAAAAAGGAAGAGGGAATCAAAATTACAGGCTTCTGGCAATAAATGGCAAGCCACCAAAACCAGTCAGAAGCGGCAGCAGCGACGACGGTGATGATGATTTTTATTACGCATAAATGATTTGTTCTTGGTCAAATAAAAAATAAAAGAAGATGCAAAGAAAAAACTTTTTTATTGAAGGAAATATTATGTAATCTTTTTCAAAGGAAGAAAACGTAAAAAAGTAAAGGAATTTTTGAAATACAAATTACAGTACACTGTAAACTTGTGTTTGTTTTTCGTTGCATGACCTTCCTTTTTTGCTCGAAAACTGCTTATAAGCAGGATAAATCATGGTAGCTCCAACTCTGCACCCCAACCGCATACATATACCAACTTTCTTTGGTCATAAAATGTTTTGTAAACATATAAAATTAGCATATCACGTTGAATTATTTCAATAGATTCCCCCTCTAATTCCTGAGTCAAAGCAGGTATTGGGATTCCAGAAAACTTCATCTGTTTTGTGATCTTTCACAGCGTTTGTGTTTTGGACAAATAATGTTGTTCATCCTAATTATTTCCATAAAATTTGCATATTTTGCATAATGCTCAATGAAACATATTTTGTTTGAGCCTTGCATTTTTTATTTCTAAGAAAATCAAATCCAGCAGCAGTCTTCAACATTCCTTTCAATGGCATCATCAAACATTTCAGAGCCTTCAACATTTATTGATAAAATAATTAATGGTGGAATTGGTTATCTCAAATATTATTATAATAATATTAATAATTCTTCGACAATTGAAACTCCACAAACAATAAAATTACTTCGATGGTGGTGTAATTGTAAACCAACAAAAATTGAATTACCGTATGTTTTACATTTTTTGGTTTTACGAATTATTGTAGATCAGTTGTGATCATGTATGAATATTACCGTACCCATCTTAATCCATTGCTTTTTAGACAAGAAACAACATATGTTAAGGATCTTGCAAATGGAATCAGTGAATCTTTGGAAGCTGTAAAACATGTCGCAGAAGATTTTTCAGAATCCTTTGTTCTTCCAGAAGTTGATGAAAGTACTCAAACTCTACTTCAAACCTTGATTAAATTTGCTGTTCTTCTATTATTTATTGGATGTGTTTTATATATTCTATCTGGGATTAAACGAAAAATGGTAACAAATTCACATTATCGAACAAATACTGGGATAACTTCAAAGGTAAATTTCTCTTTTTATTATGTTTTGTTATCATCAATGTTATATCTTTTGATTTGACAACAACAACTCTGACTTGAAAGAGATCACGCAAATATCAATTAAATAATACCGTATCTTTTTTTAGATTACATCATTTGTAACTTCAAAAACACAAGATTCTTAAGAAGCTGATTGAAGAAGAAGAAAAAGAAATATTTGCATTTGAATAATCTTTGTTTTTTGGTAATTAAATATTCTATTCAAACTTAATAAAATTGATCTCTGTTTTATGTTTAAGCTTTTGCAACAGTATGTTTTAAATTAATGTTGTTGAAGTTTTTTGATGTGGCTACTGTAATTGGACTTTGGATCTATTTGACTACTTTATTATCATTATTTTATTTATGAACATACCGGAATTGGGGGGTTAGAAAAAATGAGCTAGACCACAGTTTGTCTCATCATGTTTGGGTCAAAATCAACGTGCTCCCACAGCAAGAATACAGAAACACGTTTTTTCGAATCGACTAAAATTAAAAACTGAACGATCAAAGTCACAAAAAAGATCAAGAAAAAATTTATACGGTAAGTAAATACAAAATATACATTTCGTCAAGTCAATTCATTATTAACTAAACAAAATCACGATCAGGGGAAAGCGCAGGAGCAGGAAGAGTTCAAAGAGACATTGGCGTCGCTGATGGCGACAGCCTTTGATCTCGAGATTCTACAGTTGATGGAGATTTTCTATATTGATCAAAGACCTTCATTTGAACCAACTTGGAACACTTAATTCTTTTTGATGGATTAACTTTCAAGCAAGTCTGAAGAAAATCATTTATTAAAATGAAATTTAAGAAACTACAGTAAACTTACAAGAACAATCTCAGATAATTCAGTTGAAACTTTTTCATTCAAATTGACTTTCTTTTTTGGTAATCCCAATTCATCAATTATTTTGTAGCAGGAATCATATGCTGGAACTTCTCCTTTTGGAGTACGATCAAATGTGCATATAATTTCATTTAAAAGTTTACGCCCAGATTCACAGGAGAACGATCTTCCAAAAATCATGTGTAAGAAGGTGAGACCCAAATCCCAGATATCGAAAGAGCGATCATAAGGTAGTCCAGCAAGAATCTCTGGAGGTCCAACTTCCCATGTGCTTTTCTGAGAAAAAGAAAGTAATAAATAAGGGCACCAAAAAGTACTGTAATTAAAATACATACCAAGGATTCTTTTTTATCCCAATGTTTGATTATGCCAAAATCGATTAACTTGACCGTTGCGCCAGCTACAACAAAATTAGATGCTTTAATATCACGATGAATTAACCATTTTTGATGTAAATAATTTACTGCTTCAATCATTTGATAGCAAAACAAAGGGAATTGGTTGAGAACATTGTTTGGATATTCTTTGATACAGTGAAGCAGAGAATAATCAGCTATCTCCATGAACAATACATATGCTCCATTGTATTCTGCTTCATGAAGATACTCAATAATATTTTCATGTTGAAGCATTTTAAGGAATGTACATTCCCTTCGCCCATCAGTGGAATTTTTGAGAATTTTTGCAGCACAGTTTTGCTTCTTTACAGTATCATATACAATCTTGAAACCTGGTAAGCGGTCTAAAACAACACAATACACACTATTAGCAAAGATCAATAAAACATACAGACTGTTTTGCATTGTTTCATCGAAAATCGACCAAGAAGTAAGTTAACAGGATCAAAAGTATAATTTTGAGAAGACATGTTTTAGCCTAAAAATATTACAACTAATAAAAGATACTATGCGTAACAATAGCATTTGAAATAACACCACACACACAATTGAAAAAAGATGGCGTGATGAGCGCACGTCATAAAATGCCACCTTTTTTTGTACGTGCGTAAGGTCATGTTTTTTTCAAAACTTCGCGCGTGTAGAAATTGCTTGAAATCAATCGTTGCGAGATTAAAAAACGTTCAAATTTTTGCTGCTTTTTTGGGCCTTTCTTCTTTGTAACGGAGTAACGGCGTTTGCTTTCGCGCTGAAACTTTTTCAATGTAATGACGTTTTTTCAAAGAGCTTTTTTTATTAATTTCCTTTTTAAAGGGTTTAAATTATTAAAATTATTTTTTTTTATCACGTGATAAAAAAGGATTTTTAAGTAATAATTTTTACCCATTTTTCGACCAACCGGCTTCGACGGTTGGTTGGTTTGTAAACATGTAAAAAGGATACTGTAATTTTTAAATGTTTATTATTTAGAAGAATCAAACAACATATTTTATTTACTGATTTCCATGAATTTCTTCAAAACCAGTTCGATCCGAGTTTGAAACGCCCCCGAAAATTCGAAGAGAAATTATGTAAATAATCATTGAAACAAACACAACTGTAAAAATGATATTTGCCAAAAGTGAAGAAGCAAGAACATAATCATGTTCAATTTCAGCATTCACAGTTGCGGCAGCATCAGAATCCACTTGAATTGGTTTCTCAATCACAACAACTCCCGATGGAGAAATTCCTTCATTTTCAGGAACCTTTATTCGAGGCAAATGTTTTCGATGATCTTTTTGGGCTTTTTTATTGCAAGATTCTCGAACTCTTCGAAGTCGACGATTTGCTTCACATCCGCTGCTTTCTGCCAACTCCCGATAAAGGGAAAGATTTTCAATCATTCTTTCATACAAAAATTCGCAGTGTTTTAAATTCTCCCGTCGCATTCGATTTTTATCCCAAATTGCAACTTTTCGTCGAAGATTTGATGAACTAAAAAGTTAAAAATTACATGTTAAATGCTCAATGATAAAATATGAATTTGCACAATACAACGCAAAGCCGGCATGGGGATATGCAAATTTGCATATAAAACTCGGATATGAAAAAAGTTTTAGGCAGGGCCCCAAAAAAAGATGATTTCAAAAAAAAATTTCACCCCTTTTTCGTCTACAGTTTTAAACCAATTTTAAAAAAATTTTTCACTTTTTTTTTCAACTCGAGTTCTTAATGAATTTTGAAAATTTCACTCAGACCATTTGTTCGAGTTGAGTTTTGGCCTTTTTCAGAATATTTTTTTCATCCATTTTTTTCCAAATTTGGAAATTGACTGTTTTTTATAAAATGTGTAATTTTTCAATATTTTCATAATTTATGTAATTTTTGAAGTTGAGAATGGTCCAACTTGAGATTTCACTGTTTTTTGAGAATTCTCATTTTTTCCCAACCGTTGGTAATTTTCGTTTTCCCAACCGTTGGTAATTTTCGTTTTCCCAACCGTTGGTAATTTTCGTTTTCCCAACCGTTGGTAATTTTTCGTTAATCCGAGCAAAATATAAAAAGCCAGAGCTGGGGATTGAACCCAGGTCTCACAGTCCGGCGCACTATCAACTGCGCCATTGAGGCATTGACTGCAGACCTCAAAAAATGTTTATCACTTTGTAGAGATCCACACAGTTTTGTGTCATAAACATTTTTTGAGATCTGCAGTCAATGCCTCAATGGCGCAGTTGATAGTGCACCGGACTGTGAGACCTGGGTTCAATCCCCAGCTCTGGCTTTTTATATTTTGCTCGGATTTAACGAAAATTACCAACGGTTGGGAAAACGAAAATTACCAACGGTTGGGAAAACGAAAATTACCAACGGTTGGGAAAACGAAAATTACCAACGGTTGGGAAAAAATGAGAATTCTCAAAAAACAGTGAAATCTCAAGTTGGACCATTCTCAACTTCAAAAAAAACAATATTTTGAAAAAATGTCGTCAACTTTTTCAATGTTGGCAAAATTATGTAAAAAAATTCACTTCTTGAAAAAATTATACAAGTTTTCATGAAAACTCAACTCGGGCAAATGGCTTGAGCAAAATTTTCGAAAATCATTAAAAACTCAAGTTGGGCAAAGTCGATGAAAGAAATTTTTAAAATTTATCAAAAACTGAAGGTGAACCATGAAAAAAAAGTTCAATTTCAGAAAATCCCGAAAAAAGATGAAACGTTGACGTTTGATTTTTTAACAGAATTTTTTAGCCCCTGGCTAAAACTTTTTTCATATCGGTGTTTTATATCCCCATGCCGTGGTTGTCCAAAATTTTGGTGATACAGAACAAAGCCATATCACGACATTTTAACTTTAAAGAGTACTATACTTATGCTAAAAGTGGTAATAAAACAAACCTGTTTGAAAGATGAATATGCCACATAAAAGGCGTGCAAGGTTCTTTCCGCCAAACAGGTAACTGAATAAGCGTATCCAAAACATGACTTAAAATTGCTTCATTCCCAGTCGGAATCAAAAATAACCCCTCAGGGAATTTCATCAACGGATTTCTTTCAAATTCGAGATGTTTTATCTCAGCAATTAATGCCAAAATCTCTGGGGGCATTGAATCAGCTTCAAAGAATCGATTATCATTTAATTCAAGGGATTCAAGAAGACAGCATTGGGTGATCGCCAGAGGGATCCGAGTTAAATTACAAGAATTTAATTTCAAAGATCGAAGGGATTTTGAAAGTGGCAAAAATGCAAATGGTTCAACGCCTTTGATTGGATTATTTGAAAGTGAAAGAGCCCGAAGAGTCTCCAATCCAATGAAATGTTCAAGTTGAAGATCTTCGATTTCATTGAAGGCAAGATTTAAGAATTTTAGTTTTGAATTGAGTTGGAAAGGTTTCGGTGGAAGAAATTTGATTTTGTTGTCACTGAGATCCAGAATTCTCAAGGATTCACATTGAAGGAATGTATGGGCACCAATTGAGCCAATCTAAAAATTTGATTCGATTACAGTATTCTACAGTAATGTTGAAACTTTAATATTTATTACTATTTTCTACCGTAATCCTGGAATATCGGTATCAATTACTGTATCCAATCAAAATATCAAAATTTCGATCTAAGATTTCAACATCCTACTGTAACTTTGAATCTTCATTTACAGTATCCTACCGCAATAAATAAAATTCCAAAATTTGAATATTTCCTTACCAAATTAGATTTCAACAAAATTTCTGTCACATTTTTGCTATTAAATAAAATTCCATGCAAATCTCCAATCATATTCGACTCCAAATTTAATGATATTAAAGCTTTCAATTGCGAAATCACAACCGCAGATTGAAGCATCGTTTTTCGAATCGTAAGTTTATGCAAATATTTTGCAAATGAAAACCATTTTGGAAGTTCTGAGATATTACTATTTTCAATATGGAATCGCGTAATTTTTGGAAGCCATTTTGGAGGTTCTTTTCCAAATTCAAAATTTACATGATTGAGAGAAATAAGTTCAAGATGGGGAAGATTCCCGAAAAGGGTATGCAAATTTCCAATAAATGGTCGAGGCTCTTCAAGAGGGACTTTAATGCTGAGGCTTCTGAGATATGGAAAATGTTTTGAGAAATTTAATTTTTCAAATGTTTCAGGAAGGATGGATTCGATGGTGAGGGAGGTGACATTGTAGGAGGTCATTCCGGTAAGAAGCAGAGGTGTCAAGGATCGATTGAAACCTGTTAAAGTCAGGGAATAATCGGCTGCTGGATTTGGGAATCCTGGATTGAAACAATCAAATGGAAAAGAAGATGGCGGTGCATGATCAGCCCAGAGTACGGTAGGTTGGAAGGATGTTTGAAGGTGGCATTGAAGATCGGCAGATACTGTAACATGACATCGGCAAAATTTTGTTCGACAAAGGGGACGATATTGACAGTCGGAAGTGACCGGAAAGGCACGATTACAACAAACCTAAAAAATTAAGTTTTGGGATTAAATTAAATAGTCTGTAGGCTTGAAACAATGAGATCAGATTTTAAGAAATCTTGGCTTGAATAATGGTAAATATGCAAATTTGTAAAAGCTTTGGAGCATTTTGTTTTCAAAAAAATTCAGTTAAATATTTTTAACATGTACTCTAAATTCGCATAAATCTTCTACCGCCAATGCCACGGCACAAATTCTAAACTTACTAAATTAATTCCATGTCCTTGTGCATGAATAGCTTCACAATCATCTATCGTATTTTCTTCTATTAATGATTCATTATTAAAATCCAATCCATTTACAAATCCAAGAAATCCAAAAATAACAAATAATATCAAACCTTCTTTTAGCATTTTAAAAAGTAAAGTTTAAAAAGTTTAAAAAAACTGCAGCAACAAAAAATAGAACTTCTTTTAAGAAAAAGAAGAAGCCTTTAACTAGCTGTGTTAAGTTTGATGTTGTTTTTTGTTCAAAAAAATATAAATAAATTGTTTGAACAAAGAAAAGAAAAAAAAGAAAGCGTTTCCTTCCGAATTTCTTTGCCCTTCTTTTTTTAGAAGTCGTCGTTGAAAATCAAACTTTGTTATCAAAGATTCTTTTTTTTAACTGCTGTTTTTTCACACATTTTGAAAAATTTTACAACAAAAGCCAAAGAAAAAAATTAGAAGAATCTTATTTTTGTTTATTCGCGTGGAAATTTTTTAAAATGAAAATTACACTTTAAATAAGCTTTTAATATTAATAACAAAATGTTAACAGTAATAGTAAAGTTATTAATAAAAGTAGTAATATTTCATTTAATTTATTATCGAGTGACAGCTAAAGTCGAAGAAATAATTACAACTAACTGACCATAAAAGTATGCACTTTTTCTCTATCTTGTAGCTTACAGAGAAGGGCCGACCCTTCTAAGGGGTACCATAAAATGCATTCTTGTTGTTACATGCTTTTTTACACTCTTTCGTTTTTTGTGTTTTTTGTTTGTTATTAATTTTGCAAAGAAATGAAGGACCTTCAAAAAAAACATATGTTTGATGACAGCTTTCTTTCATTCATTTTTTATACACTTTCTTTTTTCCTTTGTTCGTGTCCTCCTGGAATGGCAGGCGCCAAATGAAAGATGATCGTCTCCTCCTCTTCATTAACAAACAATGATAAAATACAACATGCAAAAAAGACAAAAAAGAGAAACCAAAAACTGTCACCAAAAAATGGGCGGAGTGTCCAATTCAATCACGCATCTGTTTTTATGCAATTTTTCTTGCGCATGCAAAAAACCCAAACCAGTCGACTGCCAGAAATCCCCCTTTTTCTGGCATTTTTTTTTTATTTTTCTTCCATAAAATTTTATTTCTGAAGTTTGTCAAATTCAAAAAGCTTTAGTTTTAAAAAAAACTCCTTGTGTTTTTTGAAAAATACATAAAAAAGAAATGCGGTTTATTTTATTACTTTTATTTTCTTTTACTTTTGTTTTGTCAAAATCTGTTGAAAAAAGGTTTGTCACTTATTTTACTTTGAACTACAACTTTAAAGATTTTGCATGGATTTCACGATGCAGTAGCCATGTTTGGAAAATATTGCAAATTGGATACAAACTTTAAACATTTTTAAATTCAATTTATTCGTTGGACAAAAATATCTTTAAATGAGCAGTGACAATTTTTCATAACCAAACCTAAAAATAAGGAAATCAAAAAATCTTTAAAAAAATAGCTGCGATAATTTTTTTCGGATTCGATTATAAAAAAATGAAGGGCAAAAGCCGTTTTTACTTAATTTAAAGGAGATCTTTCATTTGCTTCATTTTTTTTATTTCGCAAGAAAGTTCGCGAACCGCATATAACTTATATTCAGGGATTTTCGCTTTTTTCTATTGTTTTTTGTTTACAAAAAAACTTTTTTCTTTGAATTGATTACGAAATATTTAAAAAAATACTTCTTTCGTAAACAAAAAACAATAGAAAAAAGCGAAAATCCCTGAATATAAGTTATATGCGGTTCGCGAACTTTCTTGCGAAATAAAAAAAAATGAAGCAAATGAAAGTTCTCCTTTAACATAATTGTTTGGCATTTGAACATTTTTGAAATTTTAGGTTTCATTTTCACTTTCAGCCTTAAATTTGTATCAACAAGAACTAACTCTTCTTCAATTTTTACAAGAACCTTTTAAAAATTTGATAACAATTAAATTACAAAAAAACAAACATTTTGTTTTTTCGCTTCATTGCTTCCCCCCCCCCATGAAAAACGTTTTAAATTTTTTCCCACTATTATTTTATTTTTATTGTGCGTTAATGGTGGTCAATTTCCGGTGGAGCAATATATAAAAACTCTTTTTTACCACATTAAACAAAAATTTTATTTATCCCAAAAAACTAAATGGGAAACACACGAATGAATGTCCTCCATTCATCACTTTCTCCCTTCTTTCATTTTTTTGACCACCCGCGGGCCCGGCCATTTTTCGAAGAAGTTTTTCGGCTGTTGGCCGCTGCTGTTAATGATGTTATTGCATTTATCTTTCTCTCACACACATAAAAGTTTTCTCTCCTTCAATATCCATTCCATGACCTTGAAGAAATATCATTTTAGTCCTTTTAACCACAAAACAAAAATATAATAATTATCTCAATTCATCCAAAAAAATAGATAATTAACACAAAATCGTTGAAATGCGAATACAAATTTTCTGTAATTAATAATATTTTTATAGCACAACATTTGATTACGGTAATCCATGGACAGATAAACAAATTATTGAAACTTTACTTAAAAAATATCGATTCCCTGGTATGTTTTACACGAAAGTACTGTAATATTACTGTAGATTAATAAATTACAGAATCCTCAGCAAATATTTCGGTTTCCGTTGGAATTCAAATTGAAGAAATTGATGATTTTGATGATGATAAATGTCATTTATCTGTTTTAATCACGCAAAAATGGGTTGAATATTCTCTTCAATATAAAGAATATCGGGATTCGCTAAATCCTGTAAAATTTCGAAGTTGTAAGTATACTTTTACTTAATTGGCAAAAGCCCAATTAAATTTATGAATAAAAGAATAAAATGGAATTTTAGTAAATTATATTTGGAATCCTGTTTTGACGGTTGATAATTCCATTGTCCTTACCCCTGTCAGTAAAGATTCAATTCGAGTTTATTCAAATGGATTGGTTGAATATGTTAATCGGTAATTTTAATATAGATCCATAGTGGTTAAATAATTTGAATATTTAGAATAAAATTAACAGTACCATCTGAACATAATCTTAAAAAGTTTCCATTTGAGACCCGAAATTGTACAATTCATTTTACCAATGGTTTGTGCTTCTTAATAAGCATACTGTAATCTTAAAAAGTAATATGCAAATTTTTAGATGATTCTCGAGCAATTTGGAGTAAAATAATCAATATTAAATTTCCAAAAGAAGATAGCATTTCAAAATGGATTCCAATCAAAACTGAAACAATTTCAAATTACCATAATCTTCGACTTCGAATGCAACGATCAATTACGCATTGGATTTATACACATTTTTTGCCGACTTTCTTGCTTGTGGTTGTTTCATGGCTTCCTGGATGGATGAATACTCGAGCACAAGTTCCTCGAATCTCCGTTGGAATTGTTTCATTCTTTTCCATTCTTGTCCTTGTATGTGTTAACATACAGTATCCCCCTTCTTACAGTAACCCTTTTTTTAGGTAATCTCAAAATCTTCATCCATTCCATCAACATCATATTTAAAAGCAATTGATTTATGGAATCTTGCATGCTGCGGATTTTCATTTATTTCATTTCTTCAATCTGCAATTGTTATTTCTCATTCATCCATAAGGAGAAGCTCTCGTCGAAATCGAAGTTTTGATGATGATGGGGATGACATTGAAAAGAGTCATTGGATTTCTGAAACCCCATATTATTCCCAACTCTCACCACCGAATTCCATTACAACCCCGAAAATTTGTGATTACATTTTTCGATTTATTGCTCCAATTTGTTTTGGAATTTTTGTTGTCTTTTTTGTTTACGCTTATGCGACAGATTTTTGGAACTTTTATGCATGAAATGAAAAGAAAAAAGATAATCACGAGCAAGAGCGAGATAAATATATAATGTATAAGGATATATGACAGCCATGACAAATTATTTATTTTCGTTATATATGTTTTGATATTAAAATAAATAATTAAATATATAAATTATTCATAAAAAATTATTGTAAACAAGAAACTGTAATTTAATAATACAAAACTTCAATGAAGAAATAACATTTTGTATTACAGTAATCATGTAACTTAGTTAACTGCAAAAATTAAAAGAGTAAAAAAGAGAAACAATGAAAAGTTAAAAAATTTTTGATCCTACATTGGATATGATGAACAGGATCACTGAAAAAAACCGGTGACAAAAAAACTCTCACCGGTGACTTATTGGTTACGAATTCGTCACTGATGGTGACGCAACAGTGTTGAATTCGACACTGGTGAGGGAATATTTCTCACCGCGGTGATGGTGTCAGTGTCGAATTCGTCACCGATTTTTTTCAGTGATGAGGAAATTTGTGGCAATAATACAATATTGGCAATTTTAATTTTAATCCTTTTTCAGTCCTTCATTATAATTTATAAATAAAATATTTAATCAAAATCGAAAAACAGAATTACATCACAAAATAAAAAACTAAACTCATGAAAAAAGAATTTGAATAAACGCAAAAATACAGTACATTTTAAAATCGATTTTAGCACGAAAACGCAGGGCTGTGTTTAGCACATTTTTTTCTTCGGTGCTTTTTTTGACATTTATTTTGTCGGTGTTGCTGCTCTTTAATTTAAAAGTGTTTTTAAAATAATTACAATATTAATTTTAGGATATATATAAATGCAAGAAATAATGCCACCAAAGACAAATAAAATTCCTCGTGCACTTTTGCTCAAACATCTCAAATGGGATAATAATGAAAAGAGATGGATTTCATCGGATCAACGACCTCAATGGGCAACTTTTACCAATGCAGATCTTTTTGGTCTTCGAAAATTTCAAATACGAAGAAGCTTCACTGTTCAAATTGATGCAATGGATATATTTCATGATGAAGAATTAAAAAATATCACTTCAAAATTGCTTCAAAAAATTGAAAAATGTGAACTTGATTGGATTACTCTTCGAAATCAAAATATCTCATATTATGATTATCTCTTTTTAACAACTTCAAAAGTTGAAGAATTATCTTTGGAATTTGTTAAAATTAAATATGATGATGGAGATGTTGTTCCTTTGGATCGAATTCTTGCTCGATGTCCTAAACTTCGAAAATTTATTGTGTAAGTTTTATTTTTTATGTAAGAGATCTTAATGTAAGACGAGCTCTTTTTTACTTTTTATTTCGTCCTCATATTCAAGAGAAAAACAGCTTTGTAACCTTGCAGGATCACTTGTTTGTATTGCTTTGCCTGATCCAGATGACCAGTTAAAGATGATCAAAGGGCCCGCGTCATCCAGTATTTTGCATAAATTATCACAGTTTTTATATTTTTAGCAGAGGTGATTACAATGATGAATCGATGTTCAATTCTGAAACTGCAAAAAATCTTGCTGAACTTCCACGCTTCAAAAGATTAAGCCTCTTTGAATTGCATGATATTTCCGATGTCTTTAATGTCGATGATTTCTGTAATTTTATTCGAGTATGTATTTTTTCATTTTTATTAATTCTTTAAAAATTCTTTTATGTATTTCCAGACGCATAAATTTCAAAATGTTGATTTTGATCTTCATTTGTTCCATTCTGTTAGTGAAGATTATTCAAAGAACTTTCATGCTGTAATGAATAAAATGGTTGAAGAATTGAAAAATGAAGGACGCAAAACTTTGAAAACTTTGATTAAAGTTAATGGTCGTGAATATCCTTTTCAATCTTAAGATTCCTAAATTGTAATCTTTTGTTTTGTTTGTTTTTAAGGTTAAGTTTTTATTATATTTAATAAAGGAATCTTTATTTTTGAATTTTTTTTAATTCTTATTATTTAAATGTTAATTAATAGAGCAAAGAACAAGATGGCTCGATTTCTTCGTTGGTCCTTGCAAGGTTTCAAATTGATTTTAGGTATGTTTTTTATTGATTTGCAAAATAATTTCAAGCATTACGGTAATGATATTTCCCTATTAAATATATTAATCGATACCTTCTTCTCGGATGAAATTTATTTTAAATTTTTTTAATGCCCCCTTTTTTGTCGGATAAATTTTACACTCGATTTATTAATCTTGAAAAAACAATTTTTTTAAAATATCGTACTTAAAACATTGATAAAGTTTGATGACATAAAAATTTAATTACTCAGATTTTATATTGAAACGTTTCATCCAGTCTCTGCCAAACAAAGCATCTCCTTCATCGGTAACAAAAAGCCATTCACGTTTTTTAATTCCATTTACTTCAACCCAAACTCGGCATCTTCCCAATACAGTAATTTCTCCCGTATAACTTCTAAACTGAATCCTAGACGAATAAAGTTGAGGTTTTCCAATTTTTTCCCAAATACTTTTTGGGACAATTGAACGATCAGCTCCGGTGTCATGTTGAAATTGAATTACTTCTTTTCCAATTTTAACATCAATCATAATTCGCGAGGGAGTTTCTTCTTCATCAAATGCTAAAACTTTTGAGCATTTTGACATAAAAATTCCTGCAATTCTTTTTCGTCCTTCTTCTTTAATATTTTTAAAGTAAATATCATAAATAATTTCAAAGTTAATCGAAAAAGACATTTCTCTTAAATTTAAAAGCCTTCCAGCATTTTCATGTCCCAATACGATGAATAGCAATCGAAGACAACCGTGTTCCATAAAATGTATAGCATCTTGTTTTTCATCGCCTTCAAAAGCTTCATCATAAAATTCTGTAATTTTGCCAAAGATTTCTGTTATTTTTTTGCCCTCAGCTTTCATTCGACGGATAAACTTTGCTTGGGTTTCATTCAACCAATTTAAATTTGGCTCAAAATGTGTTTGAAATATTATTAAATCAGCATTTTCTTGATTTTCATCAGATTTTTTAACAAAAGTGTCTATCTTTTTATCAATAACACCAAGATTTTCAGGATCAAAATTTAACACTTCATCGTAAAGTTTCAACGCTGTATCAAACATTCCCAGGAATAACATTGCGTCAGCTTTCTTCTCAAGAGCCTCAACATTTTCAGGATTCATAGAAAGTACAGAATTATAGGCTGAAATTGCAGCATCCATTTTGTACATTTTAAATAGCACATTCGCTTTTATCATTAAATTTTCTACATTTTTATCTAGGTCTTCAATATCAACGGATTCAACTTCAGTATCTGTGCGTACTGCTCCTCGAATAAATTCTTTTGATTCTATTGCCAAAAGTGGTACACAAACATTCATAAACCCTGAAGCTTTTGTTGTATCATTTGTTCTTTCATCGAAAAATTGCTGAAATTCTGTCATTGAATTTCTTTTATGATCACGATATTCTTCTTCAGTTGCAACTGCATTAACAAAAGATGAGAAATCTGATAGAATGCTTTCAGCTGCCTTTAATCTTCGATATCCTTTCAAATTGTTATAGAATACAAATATTTCCTTTTGTAATTCTGTTATATTACTTCCATCTTCTCTCATTTCTTTCAAAACATCAAGTTGAATTTCATTTAACCATTTCAAATCAATTTTAATCAAATCTTCAAGGCTGTCATCATCAGTATTTTGATTAACATTTCGTCGGTGCCGGATACTTTTTTGGTGTTGATGATGTTGTTTATGATGATGGTTGATGTGAGAACCAGAATTTTCATGATGAAGGTGCTTCTGAATTTGAAGAATTTTATCAAAATTTCTAAAAAATTATGTGTTATAAAGATTTTGGGCTGAAAAAATATTGTTTTCTTACTTTAATAACGAAGAACTTTCAATTAAAACAATGAAACAGAAAATCAAAGTCAAAGCAACCAATTTCATGATTGCTGTTAATTGCTTTAACTAACATAAATTATACAAGAAAACAATCAAACGAAAAAACATTATTTTTAAAGTTGTATAAAAAAGTGTTATCTTTGCTTTTTACAATCAGTTTATTCTGCTACTGAAAATGAGATGGTTGTAAAAGTTGAGCATGCTGCACTTTATCAAATTTTATGTTCACTGATGTTGAGACCTTTTATGTGGCACCGAAAAGCACAAAAAAGGTAAAAGTGGCGCTGCCCTTTTTTGGGAAAAATATTTCGGTATGATAGATTACGGTACTTTTTTTTGGGTATTTATTTTTGGGAAATATAAATCCGGGTAAATATGATTCATGCATTAATGAATCAGGGGTAAATATTTCGGTAATTTTTTTCCATAAGGTTTTTTTTGAAAAAAACATTTTTGGAAACACATTTTTTATGTTTTTATTTTTAAAAAATTATTTTTTCAGAATGTGACATTTAAATTAAATTTTTTTAAAAATGCATTTTTCATGATTTTATTGTTGAGGAAAATTTTTTCAGAATGTTAGATTTGGGTATTTTTCGGTAAAAATCCCCCTCAAAGTGCCCAAATGTATCATTCTGAAAAAATTTTCCACAAAAATGAAATCATAGAAAATGTATTTTTAAAAAAAATTACCCAAATGTCACATTCTGAAAAAAAAAATTTCAAAAAAGCAATGCTTCAATTTTTCATTCAAAAATAAATTTACCATTCTGAAAAAAATTTTCTTTTTTTAAATGTAACATTCTGAAAAAAATTTTCTGAAAAATAAAATCTTAAGAAATGTGTTTTCAAAAATGTTTTTTAAAAACAAACGTTATGGAAAAAAATTACCGAAATATTTACCAAATATTTTTCCCAAATAAGGGCAACGCCGGTAAAAGTTACTGTGTGAAAACATTGTTTTTGATCTATATTTTAAAATTGAATCAACAGCTTAATAAAATCCATTTCAATTAAATTCATAAAATATCAAATTTTTGTTTAAGTTTAATGATATTTAAAAGTAAAACGTAGTACCGTTAAGGACCTGAAAAAAGAAAGACTGTATTTTGCTGATTTCAAATATGAAGAAGAAGGTGGTAATATTTTGATTACAACTGATCCAACTAAAAAGAATCAATGCTTCAAATTTGCATATAATGGAGAACTGGAAACTTTTTGCTGTGTAAAATGTTTGGAAAAGAAAAAAGAAATTGATCCAGTGACGTTAGTGCTTTTAATTGCTGCTCATTGTTGTGTTTAAAATTTTTTTCTTGTTATATTTGCTGTCAAATAAAAAATGTGATAAAGTTTTCGATCATGCTTTTTGAACGTTAAGAAAAAATTGACGTTTAACAGGCATTTTTCCTCTTTAAAAATGTAACAAAAATTTGTTTCAAACTTTGAAATTTAAAGATTTGAAAATCATTTTCAAATTAAAATTCTGGCAAAATATGTTTCATTGCCAACAATGAGGATTCATAAAAAAAATTTTCCGTTTGTTCAATTACGGATCAGTGTTTTTCTGGTTTAATTTCGCATGTATTTTTATCTTTTCCAGATTTGTGTATACGGTATTTTATTTAAACACCATCAAAAATCGTTAATCTTGCTAAAATAAAAATCTTCGTTGTATAAGTTGTTTTCATGATTTTTTGTCGACACCATTGTTCAATTATTATTATTGCATCATTCAGTTAATTGCAATAATATTTTTTAACGTGGCAAATTAAAACTTTATACAAACACCGTAACAAATTTTAGGTTTTATTATTTAATTTATTCAATATGGGTGGGAAAAAGAAAGGTAAAACTGCTACAGCTTCTGAATCTGTACAATCTTCTGCCGCCCCCAAAGAACAACAGCAGCCTGTCCAAGGATGTGTAAATCCTTCCTCTGCTCCTGCTTCTGCCCCAAAGCAAGAAAAACAGCCCTCTTCTAATGAAGTATGTTTTGTTCCTTTAAAAAATTAGATAAATTTTATCTAATTTTGTTAGGGATTATTAGCTTCTTTTAGACTTCGGAACTTACCAAACAATTATTCCAGAAACTTGAAGAAATCACTCAACAATTAAAAGCTTTGTCGTCGAAAAAGAAAGAAGAAACAACAACGACAACAAAAACGGCTCCAAAAGAAGGAGCAACAGAAAAGGTATATCCATTTTGTTATGATATAACACTAAGCTTTACCAAAAAATTACTATCATTCTAATTCAATTTATGACTAAAAATTACTGAAAGTTTCTCACGTGTTTTTCATAAATTATGTTAATAATTGTATCATTACAGTAATATTTTTTGTTCGTGTAGTTTTTGTATCATTCATATTTAATTTTATTTTTGTAAATTTTCTAGGAAAGTGTAGCGACAACTCCATCACCTCATCATCCAAACATGGACGGAAAAACAAGGGAAGAAATCAAAGAAGAACGGCAACGAAAAAAGGCTGAAGCTGCTGCTCGTAAAGGTTAGTAATGACTTTTATTTTTACTATTAAAATAATTTTGTAAATTTTTAGGTAAAGCAAAAGTTGAGAATAATGCAAATCCTTCTCCACAGCAGCCGCAACAACAACAAGCTAAAAATGGAAACAAAGAAAATTCAAGAAAGAAACCTGATTTGAAAATTGTAACAGAAAATTTGCCACCCCAGGAACCAAAATCTGTTTTGAAGCAAATTTCTCCCGTTGATATGTCAAAGGAGAAAAGTAATCTTAAAGTTCGATTCGGTAGAGCTTCTTTTTCTTTCTATTTAGTTGTTTTTGTTATATTGGGGGATATGTGTATTTGTTTAAATGCTTTCAATAGTACGCTGTTTTTTGAAAGTATTTTGCGTTATGAATATTCATTAATTACCCTTTGTTTTTATGTTTGTTAAATCTTTCTTTTTTTCATATCTTTTTTACCTACTTACATACTAATGCATTTCAGATTTACAACCTGGAAATAATTTATCTGCTCCACATGGACGTGCAAAACCGAGATCTAAATATATTCTTGCTACTCCAACAAATGTGCATCCAGCTTTTCGTCGACTTGCTGCTCGTTGTGAAGGCAATAAAATTACTGGGGTCAATGAATTGCTATATGAATTTCATGGAACTCTCATTGAAGTAATATTTTACGTTTGTTTTTATTAATATTATTTTTATTTTTAGTTTATTACCGCTTACAATGGTGAACCAGATCTTACGTATAAAGCTTCTCTAAAAACTTCAATCGAACCTCAACTTAATTGTTTAAGTGATAATAGTGCAAGGCCATTCCCGTTAGCAATGGGAAATTTGATTCGGCAATTTCGTAAAAAGTTAAATATTTTGGATGAAACAATGGGAATTCAAGAAACAAAAGAAAATCTGATTGATTGGATTAAAGAAAAACGTGAAGAGAATTTTGAACTTGCTGGAAAGGCGATCACGGAATTCACAATTCAAAAGTTGAGAAGTCATTCACATCGTAATATTTTAACTTATTCAAGGTTCGTTTTTCTCAGTGATTTATTTAATAATTTTATGTATCAATTTAGATGTCCGCTCGTTGAACAAATTATATTAACTGCAGTTGCAGAAGAGAATCTTGACTTGCATGTTTTTGTTGTTGATTCCCCAATTGGGCATGGAAAGGTTTTACTTGATACCTTCAGTGAACACAACATCCTCTGCACTTATGGTGAACTTTCATCAATTGGGTATTTGATTGATCAGGTTTCATTGGTACTTCTTGGATGCTCTGGAATTTTAAGTAATGGACGAGTTGTTGCTCCTCGAGGTTCTTCACTTCTTGCTTTATGTGCTCAAACAAAGAATATCCCGGTTCTTGTTGCTGCAAAAACTTGTACATTTGTTGATAAAGTCCGTCTTGATGAACATTTATCCTCTGCTCTTCTTTCTGAACCAATAGAAACAATTCCTGAAGATCTTGTTACAGCTTTGGTCACTGATCTTCGAATTCTACCACCATCATCTGCTCCAGCAGTTCTAAAAGCAAAACAACTTGCAAATGAAGATTAATTAGTTTTGCTGCTGTTGATGTTGCTGTTTTTTGTATTACGGGTTTTTACGTGATTTTTTTGCTAAATTAATTTTGTATTATTATTTTTTCCTGCCTTTAGTAATTGGATAATCACAACCCTTTATTTAATAAAAATAAATTTTATGTTAAATTATTAATGATTGATGGATTACTGTAGATCTTTATATTATGGGATTACTGTAATTTTTTCATATTTCATTGATTACTGTTTTTCGTAAATAAATTTTGAACATTAAAACATTGGATTACTGTAGATTTTTAAGCTTTTTTTTTTTTTTTAAACTTTTTCAAGACATTTCCATATAAAAAATAGCAAAGATAAAAATTCTTCGCGGTTAAAAACGCTGACGCATTATTTACTCATCAAAAGAGTATTTTTTTGGGTTATCACTGTTAAAGAAAAGATGCTTACCTCTCCCCATCACTTTCTTCTTCTTTTAAGGTTCTATATTTTTTTAAAAACATGATTAGTTTCTTTTGCTGCTGCTGATATAAAAAGGCAGTTTTAGTCGTAACGATATTTTTTTGTTGCTGTACAAAAAAACAGAATGTTAATAATTTTTTGTTTATTAGGTTTTTTAATTCTTAATTTTGGGTACTGTAATAAAGTTGAATATGATTGCGGGTATGAATTTAAGCCACCAAATGAACAGGTAAAAATAACAGGTTTAAAAGTTATGCAAATTTTTATGAAACTGTTATTTTAGCAAATTTCATGGGGAAAATCTTTGGAGGATTTTGAGCATCCATGGTTTTGTCATTTTGATATTGAATATAAAAATGAAATCAGTATGCATTTAATCAACTTCAGTAACTAAAAATAATTGATTACTGTATTTTAGGACATTGTAGTGGAGTCTTAATTTCGAGTGAAGATGTTTTAACGTCGGCAAGTTGCTTTGATGATAGTCGAAAGCCGCAACAGGAAAAATTTAAAAATATTTCTTGTGGAATGTCAACTGCAATGATTCCCTTGATTGCAATGTCTGTGACAAAACAGGAAATATTTGGAAGTCATAAATTAGCTTTAATCCGGGTCGCAAATGCATTGTCTAAAAAACCAATTGCCTTTTCAACACATATTCGTCCAATTTGTTTAACAAATTATGAACAAATTTTAGAGGGTGCCCCGGCTACCGTAGTTGGAAGTGGAAAACAATGTAAGTTTTTGATTACTGTATCTATATACATTCCTACAGTAATCAACATTTTTTTGTATTTAAAAATATAAACATTTTTCAGTAATTTCAAATGATGGTAAAGTTTACCAAGCTGAAATTGTTGTTCGAAATTCAGAAAAATGTCATTTTGGGGATGCCAAAAAGAATACAACCCTTTGTGCCGGAGATAATTTTGTTGGCATTCGAGATGGCGATGAAGGGGCCCCGCTTATGGTCTTTCATCGTGATCGGCATTATCTCATTGGAATTGTGACACTTGAAAGAGGAGAACTTCCGGGTCCATTTGGGCAAAAAGAATATCCAATTTTATTTACCCGAGTTGCACCATACTGTAGCACATTCCTTCGAGATCATTCCAATCTTGAATGCAGTTCAAATTCAATCCCAAATAAAATTCCTTCAAAAGAATATTCCTGTGGGGTAATATCCGAAGCTCGGGCAAGTCGGTCAATAACAAGGAAACGTGCAATTGGAGAAAATTTGGATCTTCTTCAACCTTGGTATTGCAAGATTGAGTTTCAAAATAAAGAAATTTGTGCGGGGACTTTGGTTTCCTTCAAACATGTTTTAACGGCCGCACATTGCATGAACCGACTTACTTTCGAAGATTTTACAGTTCATTGTGGAATTGATTTTGAAGCAACTTCGAAAATTTCAAAAGTAATTAAAGATGCAGAATTTAATGGACAAATTCTGCGAAATGATATTGCCGTGATTGAGTTAGAAAATGAGATTGGCTTTAATGGAAAAGTTGGTGCTGCTTGTTTAATTGAAAATGATGAAATTGAAGTTGGAAAAAATGATTACTTAATTGCAGTTGGAAGTGATGACGGAAAAGAGGGTACTGTAAAAACCATCCGATTGGAAGCTTCAAATCCAAAAAATTGTCAAGCTGAGTAAGTTTTTATTTTTTGGGTCATTTTGAAATGCCATTTTTATTCCTTTTCAAATTTGATTACTGTAGCTTTAATCTGGACATAACTACAGTAGATAAAGAAAGGATTTCAATTTATTTGAATCTCCATTTTCTCGAATTAATCCTAAAAAAATCTTTGCAGGCTTCGAATTCAAACAAATCCAAACACTTCTCTTTGCTTGGAATCCGAGTCATCCACAACCCAACAAGGGGATAGCGGTGGGCCACTTATGAAAAAAATAAATGATCAATGGCACGTTGTTGGAATTGTTTCAGCTGGCCTGGATCAAAAAGATATCCCAAAAAATTATTTACATTTTACTCGAATTTCCGGTTTTTGTAATTTTATCACAAAATCTACAAATGCTTATTGGTCTAATTATAACTCTTCTTCTGCAACTTTAACTTGTTTTTCATTAATTTTATTACTTGTATCATCATTTATGATAAGGGTTTTATTTTTGACAATTTAGTTTTCTTCTTCCATGTAAATAAGAAGAGTTCCATTTAGTTGAGATAAGTTAAAAATATGACTGTTTTTATGTATTTTTTTAATTTTCTGTGGTGTGGTGTATATAATGTACATATTATATTATGTTTCTATTATTATAGTCTGTTAAGGTTTAATAAAAAAATGATTACATTTAAAACATCAAAGCGGAGTCAGGTTTTTTATTATTCAAAAACACATTGAAAAAGATGATGACGCATTTTTGGATTCCGTTTTTGAACATTTGATAAGCCTTGAAGAAAAAAAAGAGGAGTACATCAGCATTGAAAAAAATGAAAATGTATCAATGGAAGAAATGTAAACAGTTCTAAGAAAAAAGGCTGTGATTTTTTAAAAAAATGAATGAAAGATGACTCAACAAAACACCTATATTTTGAAGGCTTATAAAAAATTAGGGAGGGTATATAAGTTTTACAATATTTAAATGCTTTTTTCATTATTGTACAACTTTAAAAATGTTAAATGTAATTCTTTTGCTGCTGTTTTTAATTCTTCAAATTTTGGTACTTTGTAATGCTGGAAAAGTTGAAAGTAATTGCGGGATTGAATTTAAACCAAACTCAAATTCGGTAATTTTTTAAAACCACACCTGAAAATCAGGCATTCAATGAGCTACAATTTGTATCTCGAAAGAATAAAAATTCGACCCTGTTGAATGCCTGATTTTCAGGTTTGGTTTTGAAAAAAGTTTGTGTGAACTGTCCTATTAAAAATCTTTAAAACTTTTAGCAAATTATTTTTGGCACTTCTTTGACCCAATATGAGCATCCATGGTTTTGCGACTTTGAAGTTTTTTTTGATGGCCAAGAAAGTAAAACACATTTCACAATTACAGTATTTTTCACTTATGCAAATTAGTTGTAGGCCATTGCAGTGCAGTTCTAATTTCATCTGAATATATTTTAACTGCGGCACATTGCTTTGATGAATCGAAACTTCCGCAGCATGAAAGATTTAAAAGACTTCAATGTGGCTCAGTTGGAAATATGATTGATGTGAAAGCACTGAAAGTTATCAAACATTCTGTTTTTGCTGATACTGATATGCATGATATGGCTTTGATAAAGATTAAAGAAATCAGATATACAGAATATTTGAGACCAATTTGTTTGATTTCCTTTGAAAAAATTCTTGAAGGTAGTCCGGTTACGGTAGTGGGATCTGGGATTGTTGGTGAGTTTAGTTCTTCATTGCTACCGTAATCCCTACGATGAGGTTACGGTACAACAATGACTGTGTGTTTGAGAAGTTCATATGCAAATTTTTTCAGTAACAAGATTCTCAGGTGAAGCTAAAAAAGCTGAGATTACTGTAAAATCGTTGAAAGTCTGTACTGAAATGTATGGAAAATGGGCAAGATCAAAGGAAAATGTATTATGTGCCGGAAAAGCCATCACAGGAATTCGGGCCGGCGATAGTGGCGGACCTTTGATGGCACACTATCAAGGCCGATATTACCTCATCGGAATAACAACAGCAAAGAAAATTGATTTTTTTGGCGGCACTTTTCGTCAAGATCAAAATCCGGTCCTTTTTTCTCGAATCGCCCCAGAATGTGATGCCTTCATTGGAAATAATAGTAATGTCCAATGCCTCAAAAATGCTGTACCCCTTCATGTAACGGATCCTGAAAGCCTTTCATGTGGGGAAGTTTCCGAAAGTCGAAGGCATCAATTTCTTGCAAATGAAAATGGAAATGATGCAACATTGCAACCATGGTTCTGCAAGTTGATGGATAAAAATAGAAATGATTTTTGTGGCGGAACTTTAATCAGTTTTCGGCATCTTTTAACTGCTCAAAGTTGCTTGGAAAATGCTGGGGTTCAGATTTCCGAGATTACTGTAAAATGTGGAATTTATTTTCAAACAACTTCCCGAATTTCGAAAATTAGAAAACCACAAAATTTGAATAATTTAAAAAATCATGATTTTGCAATTGTTGAATTTCGGGACGAAATTAATTTTGATGGAAATGTTGGAATTGCTTGTTTGACTGAAACTGATATTGTTAAAGAAAATCCGGAGCAACTTAGCGTAATCAATCAAACTTCAATCAAAGTTTTTAGTTCAAACTCATTAAACTCTGCTCTTCAAAACATTTCAAAATGTGAACCAAAGTACTGTAAAAAAATTCTTACCATACCTAAATTACAATTTTTAGGTCAAATGCCGAAATCGAAAATACCGTAATCACTTGTACGAAAGAAACAGTCCCATTAAAAGGTGGTCCTGTTTTATCTGAAATTGGCGGAAAATGGCACATTGTCGGTGTAATTTCTGGTGCAGTGAAAAATGATAATAGAATAATAAATTACACAAAAGTTTCAAGTTTTTGTGATTTTATTGGAGTTCGTGGAAATTTAAAATGTTCAAACACAGCTCCAAAAATGAGCCATTTATCATTGTCTTTGCTGTTAATGGTTTTAACTTTAATTAATTTTATGTAAGCAATTGTATTTTTTAGTTTAGTAGTAATAAATTATTGAATCCTTTGGATTACTGTAACGGAAAGTTGTAATATTTACAATACCGTATCATTTTTTGTTATAAGATTTATTTCTGTTTAGGCTATGGTTATAGTTTTATTATTACAATTCAAAGATTTTTATTGGGTATAAATTTTGTATATTATAGACATTTTATATGATTTATTGTTTTTCTTCCATCATTTTTTTTGGTTTTTAAAGAAAGTGCAACGATTTATTTCAACGATTTGTATAGTCTATTTTAAAACAAGGAAAGACATCTTCTTGCATAAGAAGAAGAAAAGTTGGGGAGGAGCTTGTTTATGACTGCAAAAAGGTGTATGTGACCACTGAGACATTCAATTTTATGTTTGTGGTTTTCTTCTTCGTTCAGGTTTTTTTTATTCCCTTTCTTTTCCTATCTTTGCTGCTGCTGCTGATATGAAACAACGACGAGCAACAATCTTCGGCATTTCTGGATGCACAAATGCTGGAAAAACGACCATTTCGGAGCACCTTCTTCAAAAGGTTCGTTTACTTTTATTGGGTTTCTGATAAGCTATTTCACGTTGATTTTATGACAGAAGTACAACTTTTTTAGTTGAAAGAACAAGATTTTATTGTTGCACATATTTGCCAAGATGATTTTTTCAAAAGCACGGATCAAGTTCGACGAATTCCTCATCAAGATTCAACATCCAAAGAGTTATTCTATCATTATGATGAACCTGAAGCTGTTGATGAAATTTCAATGGCAAATAAAATTGATCAACTTTCAAAAGAAAACGATGTAATAATTGTTGAAGGAAATATGTTGTGTGAATTACCAAAAGTTGAAAATCTCTTGGATGAAATTGTATTTTTTACAATGACAAAAAAAGAATGTGAAAAACGAAGATCCACGCGAAGTTATGATCCACCAGATTTACCGGGATATTTTGATCAAATTGTTTGGCCGGCTTATGAACAACATTTCTCAAATGCAATGAAAAGGGATCAAGAAGAAGAAAATAAGATTTTATTTATATCTGGTACGGATCCCCTTGAACACGTTACTGCAGAAGTTTCTAACAAATTGCAAGAAGTTTTCAATGATTTTATTAGAATTCAATCAGATCCATTTTCATCAACAATGACAGAAAAATTTGTAAATTTGCCAAATTGTGGTGCAATTTCTACATTTATTGGTATATATTTAACCATATCTGTTACAGTAATATGTTTTAACAAATCAAGTTTCAGGTACAACCCGGGATAACTTTAACAATAAACAAGTTCAACAACTTGAATATGAATGTTATGAAGGAATGGCATATTCTGAAATGAGAAATGTATGCCAAAAAACTCGTGAAAAATTCCCAGAGATTAAAAGAATAGCCATTTTTCATCGAATTGGGTAAGATTTTCAAAATCTGTCGAACTCAGTGATAATTATTTTAATTACAGAAAAGTTGAGATTGGTGAAGCCTCTGTAATCATTTCAACAAGTTCCCCACATCGAAGGGAAGCAATAGAAGCAACGCATTTTGCCATTGATATTTTGAAAGAAACGGTACCAATTTTTAAGAAAGAAGTTTACACAGATGGAACAAAATCATGGAAAGAAAATCCTGAATTTAATAGTATTAAGAATAAATGCAATGGATGTTGCAGTGCTAAATACAGTAATCAAGATTAATTTAAAATAAATTTATTTATTTTTCATCTTTTGTACATACATATACAGTAATCATAATATAAAACAATATTATTATTATTTTGATTTAGTATAATACCGGTGAAGTGGGATCCTTTTAAGAGTATTAATAAAGATATATCGACTAAAGGCCATATAAAGATACCGAAACCAAAGAAGCTGAGATCGGTGTTCCCGCATTGAAGAATAAATTGCCAAGGCATCCAAGGGTGAAGAAATATTTAAAAATGTTGAACGAAAAAAGGAAGGAATTAAATCAAGCAATGAAGAATATTTTCGAAGAAGAGTTACTGTTTCAAGCACAAATACCTGTAAATCAGTTGGTAATAAACCATTTGTGTAAAGATATTGAAGAGCATGAAAGCATGAAATATGATTTGGATGTCCCGAAATACCACCAGAATCAAATGTTAAAGCTAAACTACAATCCAATTTTTCAATGTAATGCAAAATAATTCTTGAAAGTTTTTCAATATCCCATTTCACAGAAGATCCATCAGGGAATTCTTGAAAATCCAGGATCATCAAATTATCAGATGTAACTCCAAGCTTTTGAACAGCATCTCCAAGTTCCCGCTTTCGAATTGAACCAAGTCCATCCGCATTTCCACAAGTGATCGATAAAATAAATATATTTACATCAGATTTAAGCAACCTTCGAATTGTTGGCCCAAAGAACATTGTCTCATCATCGGGATGTGCAATTACAAGCAAGCAACGATCTTTTGTGGAAACTGGTAAACTCCATTGAAATTTATGCAACATCCACCAACAAATTGGAATAATAATTGCTGAAGCACCACCAATAATTGAAATAAAAAGGCACAACATTTGAAGAATAATATTTGAATTAGGAAATTTGTTACAATAAGGATATCATGAGATCTAAAAAATATGAAGCATAAAAATGTAAGTATGGAAAAGGATGACTTTAAAAAAAGTGTAAAGCTATCTTTGATATACATATGTATTTTGTTTTAGATTTAAAAGAGGGGAGAAAAAGAGAAAAAAATTCACGTCATTGAGGGAAATAAAACGATTGCTGCTGCTGTTTTTCAATATCACATTTTTACATTTGCAGGTGCTGCTGCGATTGCAGCAGGAAGAATGACTGCGTGTTCGTTCCTGTCAAAAAGGATTTTTTGTTGTTGTTATTGTTCAGCAACAGCTTTGATTTTATTTTTGAGAAACATTTTTGCATACAATTTTCGTTGACTTACTTACCTTTCATGAAAATGTTTATGGATTGAAAAACTGTTTTTGTACAAATCAAAAACAGAGCTTCGCGGTTACCAAAACATTCCATTTTTCATAAAATAAATTTATGATAAATACTGCGGCTAAAAACTACAATAATGACACTTTCTTGAAAAACTCGTTTATTTTTTTACAAGGAGCATAAACTTAACACTTATAAACAGTTTTAATTACAATCAAAATGTGCAATTTTAAAAATTTTATGCATGAATTAAGCAGTTTACCTTTTACGGCACCACACAATGATGTAATGTAAATACATATTATCATTTGAAGATAAAGTATTCATTTTGTGTGTGATAGTGCAAACTACATTATAGTTAAAAAGCTAATTCATTGAAACAAAGACCTTGTTGTTGCTTTTGTTTATGAGAAGAAGAACCAAAGCACTTTTTTGATAATGTTCGACAAATTTCTTAAAGCTTCTATCAAAATTTCCCTTTTTTGTCATCATTAAAAGGAGTAAAATAATGGCAATGATCTCTACATTTTTTGACCTTTTCACTTTTAAAAAATTCTTAAAATAATCTTTTTGTATTTCTGTGCAAAGCCAATAGGGATAAAAATTTTATGTTTAAATATTAATAATTTATTTAATAGCCTTTCATATTTTTAGTTGTTATAGCAACAACATATTTGGTAAAATACAAGAGTATTGTAAACCGAAAAACTATAAGCTTTTAATTTTATTAAGTTTAAACTTTTTTCCGTTGCATTTTCCTTCGTGATAATCTATTTTTTTGACGTGAACGAATTTATGCTTTTCTAATAATATCTTTTGTTTTTTCAGGAGATGAGTCTTCGAGGAAAAATTGCTCTTGTAACTGGTGCATCCCGTGGGATCGGACGTGGAATTGCCCTTCAACTTGGTGAAGCTGGAGCAAAAGTTTATATCACTGGTCGAAAGCCTGAAGAATCCCTCAGTAGTCATGAATCTGATCTTCCATCTCTTGAAAAGACGGCAAATGGTAAAATTTTTTTGAGCTACCGTAATCCATACTTAACCTGCCAATTTTTCAGAAATCGATAGCCGTGGCGGAAAAGCTGTAATAATTTATACGGATCATTCGGATATGGACCAAGTCAAAGCACTTTTTGATCAAATCGAACAAGAAAATGAAGGAAATTTGGATATTTTGGTTAACAATGCCTATGCTGCTGTCAAAACTCTTTCAAGCAGTGGAAATAAAACATTTTTTGAACAAGATCCTGAAGTTTGGGATATCGTAAATAATGTTGGACTTCGGAATCATTATTACTGTTGTGTTTATGCTGCAAGATTAATGACAAAACGGCAACCATCTCGTGGAATTATTATTAATATCAGTTCAATTGGTGGACTTCGATATTTCTTAAGTGTACCCTACGGAGTTGGAAAAGAAGCTATTGATAGAATGTCAGCTGATATGGGTAATATCTCTTTTAATATACTTTATCCTATAATCCTTGTGTTGTTAAAGCTGTTGAACTTGATCCATTCAGAGTTACCGTAATCTCTCTATGGCCAGGTGCAGTTAAAACTGAACTTCTCACAAAAATTGTTGATGCAAATGAACTTAATTTCAAACGCAGCTCTGAAGTCACCGAAGAAGCAACACAAAAAATTTTACAAAGTGGTAAGTTTATTAATAATTACTGCTACAGTACTTTAGATATCCATTATTATGTTTTAGGAGAATCAATTGAATTTGCTGGAAAAGCAGTTGTTGCGCTTTGTTCAGATTCAAAGATTCATCGCTTCAATGGAAAAACGCTCATGACCGGGGATCTCGGTGAAAGCTATGGCTTTTCAGATGTTGATGGTCGACATATTATGTCACCCCGAAGTATTAAATTTGCGCTAACAAATGATGTTGTCAAATTTCCTGGAAGTCAAACTCTTGCTTATTGGATGCCAAATTTCGTCAAAATTCCTGGTTGGATTATGTCAGCCGTTTGCACTCGTCTTTAATTCATCCCGTCTACAATATTTATTTTAGAACCTATATTTTAAATGATTATTTTAAATTTTTTAATTAATTTAAGCGTAATTTATTAAATATTTATAGTCTTTTTTGGTAATTATTAATATTTTTTTAAAAACAATTTTCTTTTTTTATCCTTTTCTTGGGGTTTAGTTTAGTTTGAAAAACAAATGTGGTTCCTAAATTTAGGCCTAAATACAGTATTCAATACGTCTTTCTCAGAATTTATTGTTGTTGTCATAAAATAGTAAAACAAGAAAAAAGCCATACAAAATCCAAAAAAACCAAAATTTAACAGAACTTAATACCAACTTCTTTGAGCTTTCCAGCTTCAACAAAATTCTTTTTCAAAATTTCATTTGGAACAAAACCATCAAATCCAATTTCAATTTCATCAATTTTCTTTTCAACTTTTGTTTTGGCAAGATGAAGTCCATGTTTGAAAATCAAAGCCAACAAAAATTCAACGCTTGAATATTTTTCACCTTCTACAGTATCCATTGCAACCATTAAAGCGTCATCTTCTTTTTCAAGTTTAAATCCCCATTTTGGACTCATTACGTCAGCATTTGAAATAGAGCAAAGTTTGATAAGATCTTAAAAAGGATACTGTAATTAAATACAGTATCTCAATTTTATTAGCTTACCAAAGACAACAAATTTTGGTTTTGTTTTATAAAATTCTTTTGCAATATTTCCAAACTTTGGTTTCTTTTCACCAAAAGAAATATAAATCGGAATTTTTTCATTTCCTAAAAAATTGTTTTATTACCGCGACATACAATATGACAAATAATAACTTACCATCGACATCTTTAACATTTTCCATTTTTTTGCCATCTCCAACGCAAACAGTCAAATTCTGTTTATCGAAAATCATTCGAACTTTTGAAAATTCAGAAGGCTTTTCTTCAGAAGTTTTATTTTTGAGTTGAATTTCAACCAATTCTTCGTTGATACTTTTTATATTAAAAGCATTAATACCATCTTCAAGTTTATCATTCAATTTTGGATCAATTGTTTCAACTTTGAATTCATAAAATGCATTTTCATCAATTTTGAGAGTAATTTTGACTTTATGCTTTTCAGGCGTATACAATTTGTAGCAATGCAAAATTTCTTGAAAGTCATCCACATAAAGAAGCTTGACAAAAATCTAAAAAAATTGGTTACTGTAGTTAATACAACCTGAAGTACAGAGTATAAATTTGGTGGTATAATAATTTTTGGGTACTGTAACATTAACACAGAATTTTTGAAGCAATTAAAATCATTAAACTACAGTACACGTAAATAAAGTAAACACGGTGCAATACATTTCAAATGACTTATTTTGAATGTATTATGTATCTCAAACACAATACAGGACATATTTATATAGATTATATAATATAATCTTTTAACAATGTTCCACACTATTGCCAGCTGTTTAGAAGGGATCCAGTTTAGTGGAATGCAGAAGGGGGTCTGCTGGTATATAAGGAAAGAAATAACCAAACTCAATATCAATAAAGTATTACAAAAATCGAAAAGCAACTAACCGAAATAACATTTTCTTCACCAACTTTTAGAATTCTTGTCTCTTCAAATGGTAAACAAGTGCCCAAAACTGTTGAAACAACCATTGTTTTATCCATAAAAACAGCAAAACAATTTTGATTGATATTTGTTACTTCAAATTCAGAAGACTTTTCACCCATTACATGCAAAACTTTATCCACAATTGATCGCTCAAAAAGCTCATCATTTAATTGAGTTAAAACAATGCAATTTTCAGCCTTGAATAAATCTTTAAATTTTTTGGTTTTGGCATCAGAATCTTTGAATTTTTGTTGAATAAGAATAACTTTTGAAGGGTTTTCATTCTTCATAAATTCATCTTTCCATTTTTGGGTCAATTCAATGTTATCAGATGCATGAAGTTTAACAATTTCATATTGATGGCTTTTTCGAATTGATGTTGTTCCACGAAGGAATGAAAAATCATCAAAGCTATAGACTACAGTAACCTTATGACCATTTTCAAGTAAAGTCTTTGAGTTTAAAATACCCGAAAATGCTTGCATTGTATCTTCATCTGGAAAATATCCATAAATTCCATGACTTTGACAAAATTCACGGCATTTTGAACGAAATTTATATGAGTCAATGAAGCATGAAAAAATAGATTCGTCAATTGAAAATACAATTGTTTTGGTTTGAGTGACACTAATTTTTAATAGAAGTTGTTGATCAAGAAATCGCTGAAGTTCAGAGACATTTTTGGCATGACATGAAAGTTTATGACGATTGATGCATATCTTTGTTTCAATTTTGTACTGATCTATTAAAATCATTGAATCCATGCATTGCACATGTACAACTTGATCACGAATTGATGAAGTCATGGTAAGCTATTAGCTAAAAATAAAGAGATTTAGGAAACAGTGTAAGAACGTCGAAAACTCAAATAATTTTTAACTAAACAGTGAAACAGTGCTCAAAGGAGAATTTATTTACACGAATACGAATATAACAAAATAATTATTATCTAAGGGTTATTAATAAAAAAGATGTAAAGTTTTGAAACCGAAATAAATAGTTTTTTTGGTATCGTGTAGATTTTAATGTTTGGACGAAAAATAAAAAAAGCAAAACGGAATGAAAAAGATGAACCAAAAAATTGCGCAGCCATTTCCCTGTTTATTTTTTCTCAAAGAACTAAACAAAAAATGAACAACGAAGCGTCGATTTTTTTTATTCAAATCTTAAAGATCAACGATATCGAAATGTTACAACGCATCTTACATAAACATAAAAAAGAATGGCAAATGGCGACCTTTTGTAACAAAAATTTTGTTTCGACTTTTCTTAATCCTTTTTTTCTAGAAATTGAACAAAAACATTTCATTGATATTTGGGTGGACAACAACAAACTATTATAGCACATTTAATGAAAAACGAAACTTTATTAAAGAATGTTCAATATCGTTCATTTTGTGAAAATGGTATTAATAATGAAAAAATATGAGTTAGATTGAAAATATGTAATATGCTAAATTACTACGGTAAAAGTTTAGTTAATAAAATTTCAACAACAAACTGTAGCATTCATATGTTGAAAATCATTCGAAAAACATTGTTGAAATTTATAAATGCATAATTGTTTTTCGCATGACACAAGCGACCAAAGCAATGGAAATGCTACTAATCACAGATATTTTTACTGTTGCATCATTCTCCTTTTTTAACTTTAAAAAAGAGCACGGAATCCTATATTTTCAGCTGTTATTTTTTGTCGACAAAGTGTTAGAAACATCTTTCTTTAACTGAGAAAATTCTATAATAATAATAATTTGTTAATTGATGTGATCAAGGCCGTAGGGAGAAAAAAATTTCGGGGTGGGCATTTTCATTTCAGGGGGGGCACGCCTTTGATCTTTTGCCGCCTTAACACGGCGGCGGCAAAAGATCAAAGGGTTTTCCCCAGTTTCGGGGGGGGGGGGGGCACGTGCCCCAAATGCCCCCCCCCCCCTGTCTACGGCTTTGGATGTGATTACTCTATGTGTATGTACAAAAGATGAAAAATAAATAGATTTATTTTATGTTAATCTGGATTACTGTATTTAGCGTTACAACATCCCTTACATTGACTCATAATATTTTTTTCTTCGTTAACATAGGTTTTGTAAGTAAAAACTGGATTAAATTAAGTTTTTATTTTCTTAAATTTTACAAAAATGGTACAGTATTCATTTAAATTTCCAAGGCAAAAAGAACAGAATAATTCTAGTGATACAGCGGTGATGCAATTTAAAGCATCCCAAAAATTACTTAATCCTAAAGAATCAGTTTCTCCATTAAATAATAGTTTACGAGGTACTGCTTTTGAAAGATATTGAATAACTTGTCAAATTCTTGAAAAAAAAAAAAAAAAATGTTATTGCATTTTTTTAGAATTAGTTTTTGTTTTGCCATTTCCCTTGCATAGTGCGTGCAGTATTAGAAAATACAAAACCGTCAGTGTTTTTTTTCGCTGGCATTATTGAAATCGAAGGTTTTTTAAATATCTTTTTTTCGTACGTAATTAATTAATTTTATTTTTAGGTTCAAGTATGGATGGTGCATTTTATCGCGGTAGTGCTACCGAACAAAGCACAAAATTCTCGGATAAAGAGAAAAAGCTTTTACGAGAAATGAAATTTGAAAAGCAGCTTGAAACTGATGTTTGTTTTTATTCTTTGTTAAGAAACAGCTAATTGAATACATTTTTTTCAGGTTAATTTGAAGAAGATTGATATAAATGTTATTAAGGTTGGTTAATTTATACTTATAAACTTTTTTGATAATTTATGCATAGATATTTTTCTAGTGTCTGTTATAATCACAGTCAAGATTCATATCCAGCTTGAATAATTAAAAATTCTCCCTGCAGTTTTTGATTAATAAAAACAAAAATGAATGCTTTTTCTTTTTTTAGCCATGGGTAACACAAAAGCTGACAAATTTGCTTGGAATGGAAGATGATGTTGTTAATGAATATGTCTTTAGCCAGTTGGAAGAGAAGAATCTTAATCCAAAGATCATGCAAATTAATTTAACTGGATTTTTAAATGCTCGACGTGCTAGAGAATTTATGGGTGAACTTTGGCAATTGCTTATTGAAGCACAAGAAACTCCAGATGGAATTCCAATGAGTTTGGTTCAAAAGAAGATTGAAGAACTCAAAGCAACTGATAAACCTGATGATGCTGTTAATATTGATCTGAAAGATACTTCAAGCAATTGGAATAATCGATATCAATCTCTCACTTATGGAAAGTATAAACCTCAAGTCAAAGAAGAAGATGATGATGAAGAAGAACCTTCTCGACAACGAAGCAGTACTTCACCAAAGCCATCATCATCAAATAATGTTTCACGTGATCGGGAACGTCGGCGTCGTGATAGAAGTGAATCACCAGAACGTCGTCGTCGAAGAAGAAGTGGAACACCCGAACGACATCGTCGAAAGCGATCTCGCACTCCTGAACGTCATCGTCGAAAGCGTAGTCATACACCAGAAAAACGCAAAAAGAAGCGTGATCGATCTCCAGAACGTCGGGAAAGAAAAAGAAGCCGTTCACCAGATCGCCGTCGTCGACGAGATAAAAGCCGATCTCCTCGCCGTGAAAAGAAAAGAAGCCGATCTCCTCGTCGAGAAAGAAAAAGAAGTCCATCATCAGAACGTCGGGAAAGAAGTCAAAGTGATGATTCTTAAATATTCATTTGGATGCTGTATTTGTTTATATTTTCTTCTTTTTGTAACTTTTAATCTTTTACATTTCTTGTTTTTTCCCATTAGAATCCAATGGTTAGGTTCATTTGAAATGTAAAAAATTATAATATTTTACCTTATTTATCACTGATTGGTTTTTTTCGGTTTTTGATTCTGTATTTGTGCTGTTTTTTTGTTATACACATAATAAAAATTTACAAAATCAAAAAAAGTACTGTAACTTTCCCATATTTTTCGTGACTTCATTTTTTGACGAAAAAGAAGAAACAAAAAGAGCTATTTACAAATATTTCTCATACAAATGACAAAAAAAGTTTGTAAGTAGCCCTTTTTTAAAAAGACAGTTATTTTTTGTGTCTGAAAAATGAGAAAAAAAACTTTTTTTCCAAGGAGATTTATGAAATAGAATATGCGAATCCATTGTTGAAAGTTTTTGTACGTTTAAAACTTTTTTCATTTTTTCTCACATCATCATTTCACACAAAAAGTTTTTTTTTTCACGTCAAAAAGTTTTGGTTTCTTTCTCAATTTTTTGCATGACACGTTTTTTGACTCTTCATTTTTCTCTTTTTTTATATTTTTACAGTTTAGAATCAATGGTTCCTTTTTGGTTGTTGTTGGTTGGTTTGTTGAGGGGTTTATTCTTCCATATTTTAAATATACATACATGTATAAATACGTTTTATACCTTTTGCATTTTAAATTATGTTTTCTTTAACATTTTAAAAGAAATAAACAGCTTTTTTGCTTTAACACAAAAAAGACCTTTTTTCAATTTTTGCCAAAACTAACGTTTTTTGATGTAGCAAAAAAGACATGAATTTATTTTTTTACCTACGATGGTCCATGGGAAAACGAACCTATTCCGCTTGAATTTTGTTTTTCTTTAAAAAAATTGTTGCTACAAATTTTTTTGATAAACATCAAACAAAAATTGATGTAATCAAATCTTTTTTTATGACAGTTTTTGGCTTGACGCCAAAATTAAACAAAAAATAAAATGAAATTTTTAATCGCGATCACACATTGTTTTCATTCTTTTCCACCACCACCCAAATAATTTGATTTTCGGGAGTTTTCCTCTCCGAAATTAACTGTTGTTAATTTTTATTTGTTCATCGCCTAAAGGGGTCGGGCTCAAAGGAAAAGAGGGGCTTCAAAAGGGAGAAAGAGAAAAAAACTGTAAATATTTTTTCTTTCTGCGCAGAATCATCAATCAAGAACAAAAACCAAAACAATAAAAAAACACACAGATTTTGGGGGAAAAAACTTTTTTCAATCTGTGTTTTTTTTGTAAAATATTTTTTTTGTGTTTGAGGCAAGCAAGCATAAACTAAGCAGCAGCCGTGGTCGTCGATTGAGGCCCCCCTTCTGGGGTTGTTGAATTGAAATAAATAAATGAAAAGAAATAAACTTTTTGAATTGAAAAAATGGTGGGGCTGCTGCCAGATCATCATCACTCCTTTTTTTTCTCTCGTTCGATCGTTTGTTTCATTTAATGATTATGTCGAATTAATTGTTTCTCTTTAATAATAATAAAAGTAGAAATCAATAATACAGTTTGATCGCATTTTTAACACTTTTATTCAATAATAAAAATGAGGTTTTTTAAGTTCGATATAAAAAAAATAATAATGAGTTTCTTTTCATTGCCAATTGCCCTCCTTTTTCCTTTCCGTTTTTTCCGTTTTTGAGCAATTTCTTCTTTTTATTCCCTCTCATTTAACGTGCGCAGTTATATATGTGTTGTGTCTTGTATTTTTCTTCCTCTTTTTTTCCGTTCCTCTCTTGCTCTCATAAAAATATATTATTTTTTTGACTCAAATAAAAATATAATTTTCAACTTTTCTTAAAGAAAAAAAAAATAAGACGTTTGTGGAATCGATCGCGCGAGTCTCTCCCTCTGATCGTCGGAAGGAAAGAGAAAAGTTAATGCTCAAAAAAGAAAAAAAATTAGTTTTGTTTTTAATTGATTGAAAGAGAGAACCGAAAATTGTATAATAATTGTTGGTTTCCGGTGAAGGTGACAGTTTTAAAGAAAGACAAAAAAACGGAATGTCAAAGAAATACATACTTTAACTTTTTGGAATTTTTCCCCTTCCTTCCCCATTGTTATTTTTTTGTTCTTTTTTATCCGACATTTTCATCTTGAAAAAAACGTGTGCGTTTTATATAAACATTCTTTTTTCCCCATCTGTTTTTAAAAATAAAAAACATTCTTTTCATTTTTATGTTTTTGGCTTTTATAGAAACACCCAAAAAACAGGAACCCTGGCGTCCATTTTTGCCACGGCATGGACAATGCAATCCGGGTCAGCATTGCAGAACTTTTGGAGGTCCGTTCCGATGGATTATATACCCCTGAGCTGGTAAGAAATTGCAAAGAAAATTGCTAAAAAAGTAATTATGCAAATTTTTAGCTTTCAATAATTGTTGGAGCTTGTGAACATTTACGCCGAATTGATAAAAGTGGTGTCTTTAATACAGATTATATATTTTTTGCTCCAAATGGCAAAATTGAGGTTTTATTATTAAATTCAAAATTATGCAAATTTTAACAACAATATTAAATTTAGATAACCCTTGTTTCTGCTGCTCATTTAGCCGAAGAAAATTTACCCCCAGAATTGAGGGATCACATTGATGAAGATGATCGACTTGGAGTTCGAGAACCTCAAATGGTTTGGTGTTTGGGGGATGTAATTCGACAGTCATGTGCTCAAGCATGTTCAGATGCAGAATTATTTTCATTACTTAATTTAATGACCGTTAATCATGTTGGAACAAGACCAACTTTAGCAAAACTTGGACAAATGACAAGGAATCGATGTGCCGCAGGGGGAATTGATGTAAATGGGGTCTTAAAGGCGTTGTATGAAGAATTAATGGGGGATATTGATGAGCTTGTGGATGATGCAACATCATTATCTGGATGGAGTGAAGTAAATGGTCATGGACCAAAAGATAGCCCCAAACAAGGCCTTCAACAACATGAATCTCCGCCTTCAACCTCTCATTCTGATGACGAAGAAGAGGATGATGGAAATGAGACCGATGATGCTGAGGATATCGGACCAACCGGATATCGAACATATTTGCCTCCAGTTCAAGAAGAGGAGGTAAGAGTACCAATATAATATGCTAATATTTAACATAAATATTAATTACAGAATAATTATAAACAAGCAACAAAAGTTGTTCGACGAGATTCAGATGAATCATCAACGATGACGGGGATGACCCTTTCAAGTGATGAAAAAGATGAATCAAGGAAAGGAAGTATTTCAAGTGCCGCGACCCTAAAATCTGCAAGTGAATCTTCTGAAGATGGAGAAAAAACTCCCAAGCGTCGATCACCTTCTCCAGAATTTGAAAGAGCAATTACTCCAATCGCAGAAGAATCTGAAACCCCATCTCCCCATCCACCCACTTTTTCATCACCATTTTTGATATCAAAAGAAAAGGAAAAAGAAGAGATAATAACAATAGAAAAAGAATCGAAATCGCCAGAACTACCACAATCGCCATTTATCTCAGAAGCAACACATTCACCATTTATTTCTGTTAAGAAAGCTTCAACTCGTGATGAAAGAACCCCATCTCCTCGAAATGTCCTTCCATCAAAGATATCCGAAGAAGAATCCGATATTGATGAAACAGATCTCCCTCCACCAAGACTTGGGCTACCACCATCACCAAAGTTAATTCCAAAAGCTTCTCCAAATACCAATACCGTATCTGGAGCAGTTTCAGCAAGAAAGAAATCTTCAACAGTTTCAACCACCGAACAACCCCCAACCCCAGTTCAAAAAGGAATCCCTGAAACTTTACCTGCACAAGTTCAGCCCCGACAAGCTGCACCAGAAGAGGGAAAACTTTCAAGGCATAATTCTCTTGGGCCATCAAAAGTCCTTCGACGTTCATCCCGAACTGCCGCCGGAGGGAAATCCTCATTTGCGACCCCAGAATTTGTTGAAAAACAAACTCTCGCCGTTATTCGACTTCAAGCTCAATCATCCAAAAAGAAGAGGATCTCTCTTTCCCGAGTTGAGCCGACTTTTGTGCTGGTAAAAATTGTTAGCGGACAAACGGTTGAAGTTAATTGCAAATCAGATGCCTATGTTGGAAGTGTCTTCGATTCTGTGGTGGAATATTTCAATGTTCCCGAACATACTTTCTTCGGGTTGGCAGTTATTCGAGATAGTGAATATTTTTTCCTCGATAATGAACAACGCCTTGAAAAATATGCCCCACCTGGATGGAAAAGTGCCAAAAAGAGTAATCAAGAAAAATATATGCTTTATTTAAGATTTCGATATTATCCTAAAAAGCTTGAATTTATCAAGTAAGTTTATTTCAAATATTATCAAAGATATGCAAATTTGTAAAATTTTCAGAACTCCAACAACCACACATTCCTTGTATCTTCAACTTCGCCAGGATGTCCTTCATGATTCTCTAAGACCAAAACGGGATAAAGTTTTTGAACTTGCAGCATTGGCATTACAAGCAGGTAATAATTTAAATTAAAAATTTGCATATGATTACTGTAATTTTTACATTTTGCAGAATTTGGTGATGCAAAAATGCCAAAAATGGGTGCCAAAGTTCCATATTTCAAATTACAGCATTATCTTCCCCCGAGGGCTTTTGTGGATCAAGATGGAGCAAGAGTTGAAAATAATTTAATTGAAATTCATTCACATTATTCCGGGCAAGCTTCGATACTTTCAGAACGGCAATTTATTGAACTTTGCCAATCTGAAGCTGATTATGGGGCACATTATTATCGGGTATACAAATTTAAGCCATCCTCAAATTCACCGAATACAAATCAAATGAATGATATTTTCAAAGTTGCAATATTACCAGATGGCCTTGGAATCTGTACCCAACAAGGTGGATCTGCTTCATCGACCGTAATCAATCATTTCCATCCATGGCACATGATTCGTACATTACAATTTGATCGAAAAAGATTTTTAATTGCAACAATGGAAAATGGAATTGCTCAAGATCATGTCTTTTACACTGATCATTATACAAAGTAATATTTTTTCAAATAAAAAATAATAATCAATGAATCATACCCATTTTATAGGAGTGCATATTTGGTGAAATTTGCAGCTTCCCAGCATCGATTTATGATGAAAATGCGTCATTGGCAATACACACTTAGTCGGGACCGACCCGGAATTAAAGATGTTGCAATTGAAAGAAGTTCAATTGAAGTCGGGCATGAAGAAGATGAATCAAAAGAAATTTTATTTGCAACAATGCCAAAGAGAAATATTCCTGAGAAGCAACCCCCGAAGGGACTTTCAGATTCTCGATCAGAAGAAACTCCTCGACGTGGAACTACAACAACAATAACAACAACACAATCAACAGTTAAGAATCCTTTTGAATCTGAAGATGATGACCTTGAAAGTGGAAATGGTGAACCCCAAAGAATTCAACTTAAAATTATTCTTGAAAAAGATCCTTCAACTGGTTTGGGCCTTACCCTTGTGGACGGGGCTGTTGAAGATATCAAAGGTGTCTATGTTAAAAGTGTCTCCTCAGATGGAGATGCCAAAAGAAAAGGCGTTGAAAAAGGTGATTGCATTCAAGCGATCAATGGCATTTCTCTTGTTGACAAAACTCGGCATGATGCCGTTGAATTGGTAAAAGCATCTGGGCGAGAGGTTGAACTCGATATTATGAGATTTCCATGTATTACCCAAATTCTTGGACATGAAAGACAGACATCAAGAGATGAAATTCTTGGAAGCACCACAAATGGAACAACAAATAATAATGGCGGATTCAGAAAACTTCCTCCATCAAAAAATGAATTATTAGTTGGAAAACGTCCATCAGTTTCAAGAACGCCTCCGGCAAATCGAAAAGTAACTCCAACAAGTAAAAATGTTCGGCAAAGAGCTGCCTCTGATTTTGGTGCCATTGGAGATGCATTGCCGGTGTTGAAATCTGAAGATTTGTTAGCTGGATTTGAGAAAGCTCGTCGAAGAACCCGTTCCAATTCTGGATCCGATGAAAGTGATAGCGGAGAAGCCCAACGAGGTGAATATCGATTGCCGTAAGTTTTTTATTTATGCAAATTTTGTTAAATTACTTTATATAATCAATGTTGCAGTGTTACGTCCATCTATAACTTCCATGCTTCTGAAGATGAGGATGAAGATGCTGGAAAGCCAACAAATAGTAATAATGGAAATGGAAGTACCAATTATCCATTGGATGATACAACTTCATGGGTATCAAAAAGTACCATGGAATCAGCTGCACAAAAATCTAATCAATCTTTTCCACAGTATGTTTTTTACCTTATAAGGTACTGTAATAATATTTAAAAATTGCAGAAGACAAAATTTGGATTGGACGAATGAATTGTCAGATATTGAAGATAGTCCAGATAATTTTGGATCAGAAATGCAAAGACTTCAAATATCTATTCATCGACTCGGAACAAAAACTCTTGGATTTCAAGTAGCCTCAGGGGGTGGATTTGTTTCTGTGAAAGCTGTCACCTCAGATCCGGCTTTATCAGCTGGGGTAAAAGTTGATGATCGAATTATTGCTGTAAGCTTTTTTTAACACATCAAGATTACTGTAATTAACTAACCAATAATTATTACAGATAAATGGAAGACCAACAGCTGGAATGACACATTCAGATGTTGTGGATACACTTCGAATGGAGCGTTCCCCGATAATCCAGTTAACAGTTGATCGAATGCGGGCTCCAATTGAAAAAGAACAAACAATCTCGGTTTCATTGGAGAAATCCCACAACACTTCCCTTGGACTTTCACTAGCAAAACGAATGGGTCGAGAAGGAATTTATATCAGAAATATTGCTGCCGGATCAATTGCCGATAAAGATGGCCGACTTAAACAAGGTGATAAAATTTGGGAAGTTGATGGCGAAAATGTCGCAGATGAATCGGCAAATTCAATCGTTGAAAAGTTGAAGGCAATTGAGGGAAGACTAGTCGAAATTGTTGTTAAAAGAGCCGTTGAGTGAAAGCTTTTTTTCATTTAAATTTATTAAAATTATTATTACTTATTTAATTAATTAATTGATATATACATATATATTATTATGTTTCACTTATATCTATGCCATGACAGATATTATTATTCTTATTAATTATTATTAATCGTGGTTCATTTCTTAAAAATTCACTTACAATTTATTTCAACGAATTATTTTTTAAAATATATTTATTGTTATTAATTTTCTTTAAATATTAATTATTAATTTATGTATTTTTTTTAAAAACGCCAAAGGCAAGTGCCTACTTTAACTGTGATCGCTTAAAAAATTTTATTGTTGCAAAATTTTATTTTTTTAATAAAGATTTTATAATTTTTTACTGTTCAAAAAACAAATAGTTTTTTTAAATACGATAACCGTAAATTGTTACCGTAACTTTAAACGTTTTAAATACGTATTTTTTTAAAAAATATTACACACATATTTTTAGCATTTTTCTATTGCCTTTTTTTCGCTTTCTCTTTTAAGACCGAGTAGTTCAGTGGGAAACTTTGAGGCTCTCGTGCAATCACATTCTTGTACTTGCAAGTTCGAGTCCTTACGCATGCATTGATGTGATTGTTTCTTACATCTTTCGGGTATGAATCGTCTGTGTATATGCTTTTATAACGCTGAGCATGCCTTTTTATTTTATGCTAAAAAAAGCTTAATTTATGCATAATGAAACAAAATAAACAAAATATCGTTAACAAAAAAACTATCAACCATTCTCTTTTTCCTCAATAATAAATAAAATAAAACGATATATGTTAACCTTTTTTTCAACAAAGCAAACAAAAACGACCACAAATCAATCAATAAACAAACAAATGACTGCTCAATAAAAGTAAAAATTGTTTTGAAAAAAGTCAATTGATTTTTTTGCTTGCTTTTGCTTTCACATTTATCTAAATTTTAAAGTGATTCAAAAACATGCCAAAATTATTTTTGAATATTTAATTGAAGAAAACAACTACTGACAACAGAAATGATTTATACGGCGATTGTAAAGCCTAAAAATAAGCTAAATATTAAAATAATGCTGGCGGTGTAACTTGTTTTTTACAGTAAGTATGTATTAAATGTCAAATAAAAAGTTCTTTAATCTTATAAAAAATTAAAGGCTACTTAAAAAAACACTTTGAAAAAAACGTCGACCAAAAACACATGAAAAATATTCAAATATTTTATTCTATATATTTATTTTAACAGCACAACAAGGTAACATCTTTCATTCATTTTTGGTTACATGCTTCATTTTAATTTTGGACTAAAGCCGATAAATTAATAAATATTTATATATTTGTAAAATTATAATAATAATACTGTAAAAAACACGACAAACATGCATTTTTAAATTAAAATTTAAATGAAAAAACTGTACAGTTAGCATATATCGTTTTAAAAGAAAAACAGTTTCAAGACAAAACAATAAAAATCCTGATTACCAATTTATGCTAATTTTAAAATTAAGTAGCTAATCTTACATCTCTTTTAAGCCCAAAGAAAAATCTACAATGAAAGTTTTGGTCTTTTCACAATTCTTGAATTGTTAAATCCTGAAAATTGTGACATTTGATTTATGACACCTATTTTTGCAGGGTTTTTCTTAAAAAATGTTTTAAAAACAAATTTTCGATACGGTGTAATAAAATACAGGGTTGAAATATAATCCAATGAACAATGGGTCACAAATAAACAACACATAATTACATAAAATGATGAAGTATGAGGAATTTGAAAAAAGATTAGACCCATGAATACGGTATATGGTGTAAGAATGAATATTACAGTAACAATGATATGGGTTAAAGAAGAAAAAATTAGATAATTTCGATTTTGTGATATTCGCTTAGATTTATGTTTTTGAATTTGATAACAAAGAAAAATGAATACAAAAATTAGAATAAAATATGCAGTAATACATAAACCGAAAGGAATTTGACACCCATATTTTACAATGTCATATGGGGTTATGAAGAATGTTTGTTCTGATAAATATCGTTCCAGGAAAATATCATAACTGTCTGCCCATTCAGGGAATATCTTTTCATCAATATTTATGTATTGTGAAAAAACAATTAATAATAGAGCATAAGCCAGGGTCGGAAAGAATAAACAAAAGATAAAAGCTTTTTTGAGGGAAAACCAATTTTTTAAAATTGATGGAAAAACCATTAAATATCGATAGGTTAAAGTTGCCGCAAGTCCCGTCAAACAATTAACACAAAAAATTATGTATAAAATTGTTGCAGCTAATGTCCCGCGATAATCCAAAACATTTCGAAAAACTCCAATTTGAATTCCAGCTGCGGCAGGCATAAACATTAAAGGTTTGATCAATCCAAGCAACGTTGTTAAACATAAACTCCAAAAAGAATAATTAAAAATTAACCATTTAAATTTTCCTAATGCCTTGGATTTTGTTAAAATTACATAAAAAAGTAAGGGTGTAAGTGTCCAAGAAATCGATAACGTCAAAAATGAATAATAATAATAAAATTGAACAAAACTTGGCAGGGGCTCGCTTATTAGAGATCCATTTTGCATGGTATTGTTGAAAATAATATTTATGAAAATGAAATGCTTTTCTAATTCTTTTAAAAAGGCAAAACCAAAATTTCATAAACATTAATCGTAGTCGGGGCATTACAAAAAATAATATATGATACTTGCACCTGTTTTTATGAAGAAACATAAAAAAATTAAAACAAACTAAAGTATTTTTGTTGAATTAATAAAGAAAGAAAGAAATAAAAATGCCAAAGTTAACCATATGAATTTTTCTTTTTTTATTAAAATGGGTTTTTGTCACAAAAATTCTAAGGCATTGGAAAATGGCGTAGAATCTCACCGTTTGAAAGCGTCTGTATCTAATATCATTTTTATGCAAATTTTATTACCCATGTAGGTTTAATATTACTTTGCAAAAAAATGCAGGTGTTTTTAATTCTTTTTTATTGCTTACCAGAAATGATGCCCATTTTTGTGTTCTCTGATATTATATTTTTCTCCAAGAAACTAAATGAGACAAATATGCTGTTGAGAAATAACCCCTCAAAAATATTTTTTTCCATTTCGTCTACCATAATATTTATATTGCTTTTTTTGAGATTATTTGATTCTAAGGAAGAATTAATTCAAACTTTCACTACCGTATATTTTTTCCCTTTCAACATTTTTCAAAGTAATAAATAAAATGTTCTCATTATGGATATTTATTAAAATTTTTCCAGATATTTAAAGTCACATTTTTTATCGGTTTTCAAATGTTCAAAACTCTGTTTCTGATTTTAAGTATTTTTTTTAAAAAAACAGTCTTTGATCCAAAATTTATAACAAAAGAAAACAAAGTTCAAAAAAATCTTTGCATAAAGACGTGTCACAAAACGTAGTTTAATGTGTAAATATTTAAAATATATGCAATAATAATAGCGGACGTCATTTTTTTTTCCCCAAAGAATGACTCTTTTTTCCCCAGAAAAAAAAGAGTCCCCAAAGAATGACTCTTTTTTCCCCAGAAAAAAAAGAGTCCCCAAAGAATGACTCTTTTTTCCCCAGAAAAAAAAGAGTCCCCAAAGAATGACTCTTTTTTCCCCAGAAAAAAAAGAGTCCCCAAAGAATGACTTTTTTTTCCCCAGAAAAATCGAATCACAGTATTATTAATAAATCATTAATACAGTATTTTTTTAATTGTAAAATATTAATTGTTAATTAATAATACAGTTTTTTTTAAATGGTGAAATATTTTAGTTGTTAATTTATAATACTGAATTTAATTAATAATACAGTATTTTATAAATTATAAAGTTGTTTGAAATATTATTACTGCAATTTAATTTTTTTTTTAATTTTTTTCCAGATTCCGCATAATGAGGATTACGAATATTATGCAAATGTTTTTGAATTTCGCAGGTTCCGGATTCGAGAGCTTAACAATCGACGAGACATATAATTTAACTGAATATTAGCTTATGACTTGTATGTCACAGCCTAAAGGGGTGACATACTTTAAACATTTATGTGGAAAAAATTTTAGAATTTAGAATCCTCTTTTCAAAAAACATGTGATTCTTTAAATATTAAATTGCAGTAATAATAATAATATTTCAAACAACTTTATAATTTATAAAATACTGTATTATTAATTAAATTCAGTATTATAAATTAACAACTAAAATATTTCACCATTTAAAAAAAACTGTATTATTAATTAACAATTAATATTTTACAATTAAAAAAATACTGTATTAATGATTTATTAATAATACTGTGATTCGATTTTTCTGGGGAAAAAAAAGTCATTCTTTGGGGACTCTTTTTTTTCTGGGGAAAAAAAAGTCATTCTTTGGGGACTCTTTTTTTTCTGGGGAAAAAAGAGTCATTCTTTGGGGACTCTTTTTTTTCTGGGGAAAAAAGAGTCATTCTTTGGGGAAAAAAAAGGTTTTCTCAATAATAGCTGCAAAAGTGACACATTTTTAAATATTTACACATTACTTTTTTGTGACTTTAAAGATCTTTATTTTGTGGTCTATTAAAATTTTGAGATTTGAGATATCAAATTTAATTTTAGTCAACAACCTTTTATAAAGTTCAGAGACAATTTTCTAAAAATAGACTATATTAAAGTTATATTTGTGTGAAGCAGCAGCATTGTTAAATTTGTCTTTTGGCTTCTTTTGTCACAAGTTTTGTGTCTGCCATTTTTTTAGTCCAAAGTATAAAAACATTGCGCGGAAATAAAAAAAGAAAATTTTTTTTATACATTTATGCCTTTAGAGAAGGCACGAGTTTTATAATATTGATTTTAGAAAAATTGTGAATTTATTGTTTGTTGGCCAACCTTTCAAATATGACCGATTTGGAAAAAGAAATTAAAGATAAACAAAGGTTTGTAGGTTTAGTAATATTATAAACTTTGGGGGTAACAATTTTCAAACTAAGTTAAAAATTACAACATGATTAAATTCCAAAAAATGCTTTATCTTTATATCTTTTAGACAAGCTGCTGAACTTGAAAGCATTTTACGAGCTTTTGAACAAGCCCAACGGGAACAAGAGGAACGAGATCGACAGGATCGGGAACACAATCGGAACAAAGAAAATGAACAATGATACAATTAATTGCAACCACGGCTCATTTTCTTATATTCATTACACATGTGATTACTTTTTAAAAAACCTGAATATTAAATATTCTATGATATGTCCTCTTAAAACTGTTTACTTTATGTTACCTCATTTGCTTTTCAAAATCCTTTTTGTTACAAAAAAGTGCCTCATATAAAAATGTTTTAAATAAATAAATCTATTTTTAAATAAATGATCAATAAATAATTGTCAATCCGACGCAAATATTTTGTCAAAGTTCAACGTGAACTTTTTTATGTTTTCAAATATTTGTAAACTTCAATTTTAAAAACTTTGACACAAAAACCTTTTTTTCTCAACAATCGTTCTCACGCTTTTTTTAGGAAGATTTTATCGCCGACCGTTTCAAGCCTCCTGAAACTGCATCGCGAAGTTTTACAAAATATTTTTCACGGCATGATTATTCAGATCTTCCTGAACATTGGAAATATCTTGTCAATACTGTTGTGCTTCAACCAATCCATTGCCGCAACTTCACCCAACATATGTCGGTTGATTTACCCTATAGATTTTGGATTTAAAAAATCACTTAAAAAATTGCAAGAACTCCCCCATGTGCAGTTAAAAGTAAACTCAAAATTCTGTCGGTTGATACCTCAACCGTATCAACTCCCCAAGTTGCGGCACTGAATCAATCGTCTTTACTGGAGCTGTCAAATTGAAAGCACAACTAAAATTTTTAACACAAAAGCCTTGTTTTCTCAACAAGTTTTCTCACGCTCCTTCCAGAAGTTTCTGCAAAAGCTCGCGCGCGTTTTTTTTCTTTGTTTGTCCCATTTTTTGTTCGTTTTTTCTCGTGCTTTTTTTTCTGTCTTCTTTTTTTATTTTTGTATTTCTTACTGTTAAACTTTTGTCAGTATTTAAGTTAAATAATTTTACACAAATTTATTAGCAACACCTAAAATTACAAACATACCACAATAATATTATAAACAATCTTCATCTTTTTCGCTGTTGTGCCAAAAATATATAAAAAATATTGCTTTCAACCTTTTTGAGACATAATTGCTAAAAATGTAGAATGTAAATTTACGCTTTTTCTCTTTGGTAGATTTGCGTCAAAATTCCTTCTTTTTCACACATGTTTGTTTACAGCAGCAACAAGTTTCTGCAAAAAAAGTTGATTACAGAATTTCTGTAACAGAAGGTTTATCAAAGGTATGCTCTTTTCTATCTTTACATTCTCAAACCAAAGTCGATGAGAATTGTTCCCTCTAAAATTGACTATCTTTTTTTCTGGGACTTCATTTCGGATATTTGAATCTTGTGTTATTCAATAAATCAATTAGTATTTTCTTTATTTTTTTCTCCCCAAACGTTGTCTCTCTTTTTTCTTCTCTATTTTTCTTTGTGTTTTATTTCTTCTTGTTTAAACTTTAAACCATTTTGGGTATCTAAATCTTGGTCCTTTACAGTTTCTGCAGCAGAACTTCTGCTGTCCACGATCAATATTTTCTGCTTTTTTTTACTCAAACTTTGCATCCTTTTCATCTTTGTTTTTCTTCATGTTTGTTTCTTCTTGTTTGTGCTTATATATTTCTTTTTTCCTTCTCATTAATATTCCCACAGAAGTTGAGCATCTTTCTTAATCTTTGCTTATACTGTAATATTCAATTGCTTATTTTATCCTTCCACAAATTTAATTCATCAATCAAGCTATTCTCTATTTTTATTTCTCTTCCTTGTTTTTGATGTTTGCTATTTCTTTGCGTTTTTTGCTTCTTTATTTGTAGTTTATTGATATCCTTTATTATTACCACTCATTAATACTGATATTCTTTCAGATTCATTAACAATGCTTTCATCATCTTCAACTATTTCTGTTAAACAAGGCATTCATCGATCAACAACAGCTAATCAACGGCGAGTTTATTTTTTACTATTTCTTCCCTGCCATCTCTAACATCGTTCACTTGTTTTTAGAAGAATCGAAATTACATTTACTCATCAATCTGATAGCAAACTTGATGTAAGTGTTTACTGTTTACCTGTTGTTAATTACTTAATATGTGCTTCTGCTTCAACAAATTATTACTGTTTTTTGTGCTTATCCTTCAACATTTATATATATAACTCCGTTTTTTAGGAAGACTTTATTGTTGACCGTTTTAATCGACATGAAATAGCATCTCAATCTTTTTGCAAAATATTTTTCAAAACATGATTATTCAGATCTTCCTGAACATTGGAAATATCTCGAAAATGCAGTTATGATTGAACCTTTTGTTTTTACTGAAGCTGCTGAAGTTATCGTTGTTGAAAAGTATAACAATGTTGCTATTTGCTTTGATCATTTTGGAACGAAACGTCCAGTCATCTTATGTCATCTTATTTCCGGAATGTACTACGTAAGCTTTGATTTTTACTTGTTGAGGGTTGGACATTTTCATTTCGTGCCTAAAATTGTTATAGTACAGTAATATAATATTGATGTACTGTAACAATTTTAGTCCATAAATACTGATATTTATGGACTATTCAAGGGCAATCTTTTTGGTGTATCACCAAAAGCTACAGTAATTTTGGTTTGCAAAATTACTGTAGTTTTTAACTTTCTTAATTTTGGAAATGTGCTCTCCTTAATTATATCTGTTGACTTTTGTGTTCATCTAATACACATATTTATTTTTCAGGTATTATAAAATTATAAAACTTAGTGACATCTTTACTGTGTTTTTACGAAAATTATATGTTCTTGCTGTAAAACCAACACTTATGTTTACTGATCTCTATGGAACATTGCTTATTCCACAACCATCTTCGATTAATAATTATGGAATTTCAATTTGCCAACGACTTTTAAAGGTTTGTTTTTTTGTTTATTGCTTTTATTTAACTGTTACCTGGATTACTGTAGATGGAATTTTGAGGGTATTTTTTGGGAGTTTTGCATTGGGTCTGCCAATTTAACATTTGATCCTTGCTGTTTGCTGATTATCATTTCTTAGTCATGAATGCCATAAAAACAAACTTGTCATATTCCTGGATGATGATTACTGTAGTTTTACAGTATTGTCCTTGATACTTTTTTCTCTACAGTAATCCAGGCTTATAATTTGTTTTCTCTTTATCCAAAATTTAAATCTCTCATCTTTTTCAGATTAACAGATTTGCATTTGAAATTGGAGAAATTCAACTTTTTAATTAATCATATGTAATGTTCACTGATTTTGGTGCAATTGTTCTCCATCGAAAAGTTGCAGAAATTTCGGGATCAAAAGGTTGGTTTTTTATAGTGATACCTTTTTTCACTTTTTTAATTGATGATTCTTTTAGAACTTCATGGTTCATTTGTAATTGGATCAATCAAATATACGCTTCATTGTGTCAGTCCTACCCGTGCAACCTGCTGGAAGCTTAACAAAAGCTTCGAAGTTTTTAAAAATGTATGTTTTTGTTTTATATATCTGTCTTCTTTTATTAATATCATTCTTCTTTTTAGGGAATCTTCCATGCTCGGTGTGTTCCTGGCCATTTCGTCTTGGTTGATCAAGGTGAAAAGAAAAAAAGAATTGAAGCCAGAACCGGGCGCAAGATCGCCCGGATGGCTGTACCCGTCCATGAAAAGAAGTTTATCTCCCTTCGGGGAGATTTTGATTGGAGCTTTTCCAATCAGTGTGGTTTTATATTTTTTAAACCACATTTTAAAAAATATCTTAATAAATAACGAACTTTGTTCGTTTTTTATTCTTTTTTTACTGATTTGTGTTTTTTTTAAGTGTAATTGTAAAATAAAGTTTTTATTTGGAACGTTTGTGTATTTTTTGGGGACAATGGGAAGGGGAATTCGGTAAGACAGAAAAAAGGGTAAAAATTTTTGAGGAGTTGAGATACGGTAATAGTTGGAGCAACATTCTGCCACACTGGTCCAAATGAGACTGTACTCATAACGCCAAACGAAGATGGAAGTTGATGAGAAAAAAAGAGAAGATTTTTGCATTTTTTTTCAGATTCCACTTTTTTGAGGCATTATTAAAAAAATCTAACGCGGTAATCTTTTTTGCCGGGTAGTTTTACCTATGTATGCAAAGTTTCACGCTTCTACGTTTCCTCTGTGAGCTCAAACTTCCCCTCAAAGTCAACGCATTTGCACAAAACTTAAAAATTTGATCGTTAATTTGCTCCAGACTATTTTTATAAGCGTTTCTTTTAAAAATATAACGCCGTAATTTTAATTATAATAGTCTTAAGAAGGTGTATAAAAAGTTTCAGCGCTTGAGGTTGCGCCGTTGATCTCAAACTTCCCCTCAAAGACGATGATGTCATACATCATCAAGCAGCAATAATGCAGAAAACTGCTTTATTTTTATTTTTCTTTACTTCTACTGTTTCTAACACTTAATAATATTGTTGTTAGTGTTCTTAAGAATATATACAATGATCAACGACGAGTTTAAACGACTGAATGATCATAAAACTGATCATTTTAAAAGGAATATTGTCAACATTGAATTTATATATCCAACATGAAGTTTTTTGCTCATACACCTTTGATTTATTCTCTATTATGCTTATCCATTAGTTCTAACATGAAAAATAAGTAATTATATTAGTTTTTAGCAATTTTGGTAATTTGCACAATATCTCATACAACATTTTTTTTGGAAATGGTCGCATTTTGGCGTTATGAGTACAGTCTCATTTGGACCAGTGTGATTCTGTGTACGGCTTTTACAGAGATACAGTTGTGTTATAAATATAAATAGATTCTCAGCAAATGTAAATTTATCTTTACACTTTTGTTTCTTCAAAACTTTTGTTGAACAAAGTTGGCATTTTATGTCTCCATGACAAAAATAAAATTAACATAAGTACTGTCGATCACTTTCTACCACATTTCTTTCATCATTTTTACTTTATATCACGTTTCAACGTAATAAAAAAAGATGCTTCGACAATCATCTCTTCTTCTGGGGATCCCACAAAACAAATTATTACAACAATGCTCAATTTTAAAAGCAAATTTTTCAACCACAAAAATTTTGAATGTTAAAATTTTTGAATCTGCTGAAGCGGCAGTCAAGGATATTCCAGATGGTGCAAAACTTCTCGTTGGTGGATTTGGACTTTGTGGAATTCCAGAGAATTTAATTGCAGCTTTGGTCAAAACTGGTGTAAAAAATCTTACATGTGTTAGTAATAATGCAGATTATTTGGGTCTTGGAATGTTACTTAAATCCAGACAAGTTTGTTTTCTATGTATTACTGTAATTGATTTGCTTAATTTTAGATCAAAAAGATGATTGCTTCTTATGTTGGGGATAATGCAGAATTTGCAAGACAATATTTAGCTGGTGAATTAGAACTTGAATTTACGCCTCAGGGAACTTTGGCTGAAAGAATACGAGCAGGTGGTGCTGGGATTCCAGGTACGGTAGTTTTTAAAAAAATCCATAAATGTTTTTAATTACATTTTTATAGCTTTCTATACTCCTACTGGTTACGGTACTCTCATCCAACAAGGTAATTATTTGAGAATTAATTTTATTTATTTAGTTGCTAATTTTTTGTAGGTGGTGCACCAATTAAATATTCTCCTGAAAAGAAATGTCAAATCGAAATTGCATCATCTCCAAGAGAAGTAATTCATTGTTTTACAATTACAATTATCCACACAGAACACACTTTAATTTTAGACAAGAAAATTTAATGGAATCAATTATGTGATGGAAGAAGCTATTACTGGTGATTTTTCATTGATTAAAGCATGGAGAGCTGATAAACTTGGAAATATACAATTTAGGTAAGCTTTTATCTTTTCTTGAACATTTTTTTGATTACGCTAATGGTTTCAGATGGACTGCTGGAAACTTTAATAATGCAATGTGTAAAGGTTTGTTTAATATTTTACATAATTGTATTTATCAAAAATAACCAATTTCAGCTTCAAAATGTACAATCGTTGAAGTTGAAGAAATTGTTGAAGTTGGAACAATTGCTCCAAATGATGTTCATATTCCATCAATTTATTGTCAAAGATTATTGAAAGGTGAATCATACAAAAAACCAATTGAACGTCCCATGTTTGCTGATGAAGGTGGAGCAACAAAACAAGAAGCAAAAACCCCTGCCGCAATAACCCGGGAAATTATTGCTCGAAGAGCTGCCTTGGAATTCCGGGATGGCATGTATATTAATTTAGGTATTTATTTTTGTACGTACAGTATCTTTAACAACTTTGAATGATTTAGGAATTGGTGTACCAACGTTAACCCCAAATTTCATCCCTGAAGGCATTACTGTACATCTTCAATCTGAAAATGGTGTTATTGGTGTTGTATGTTTTTTGTAATTTCTGTAAAAGTGTTAAATATTATTATTTATAGGGTCCATATCCAAAAAGGGGTGAAGAAGATGCAGATTTGATAAATGCTGGTAAAGAAACAATTACCGTACTTCCAGGCGCTTCAATCTTCAGCAGCGATGAATCATTTGCAATGATTCGAGGGTTTGTGTTTTTTCTTGTTTCCGTGAAACATCAAAAATCAAATGTTTGTTTAGAGGTCACATTGATATTACACTTTTGGGCGGAATGCAAGTTTCACAATATGGTGATTTAGCAAATTGGATGATTCCTGTAAGCTTTTTCAAATCTCAAAGGATACTGTAATATTAATATTTTGTTTTTAGGGTAAAATGGTTAAAGGAATGGGAGGTGCAATGGATTTAGTCTCCGCTCCGGGATCAAAAGTTATCGTTACAATGGAACATACTGCAAAAGGAGAACCAAAAATTCTTGAAAACTGTACTTTACCATTAACTGGAAAAAATGTTGTTAGCAAAATTATCACTGATATGGCCGTCTTTGATGTAGATAAAAATGAAGGTTTAATTTTGTTGGAAGTTCGAGAAGATCTCAAAATTGAAGATATTGTAAATGCAACTGGATGTGCCTTTAAGGTATGTTTATATTTTAATTCTACAGTATCCTTTTAAATTGTGATTTTTTTAGGTATCACCTGATCTAAAAACCATGGGACAAGCAAAATCTTCAAAGTGATCAATGAAATATAAATAGTATTTTTTGTTTATTCATTATTTATTGTTATTTCATTGAATTTAGTTTATATTATTTAACAAATGAAATTTTAAAAAAGTTTATGTTAAAAATAAATGTTTAAAATAATACTTGCGTTTGTAACATTGTAGTTTTTTACCCTTTGAAACAGTGTTGTGCTTTCCACTTTTTGTCGACTCTGTCCGCATTCTTTTTGATGTTTTGGAAGCATCGACTCTGGAGTCGGAGTCGCAACAACACTGCTTAGAAGCACAAAGTTTTGGGTCAAGCACATTTCTATGACACTCCCTTTTTCCTTGTCATTTTTTTGGTTGGCACTTTGACCTTCGTCAACACTGATAAAACTAGTCATACACCAAAGACAAATGCCATTTTTTGGAGGAGGTTTTTTTGTTTTCAATAAAATGCTTTTTTTTATCATTAGTGTGTTTGTTTTGCGGAAGAAGACCCAAAAAAAGTTTTTGAATATTTTATTTTATGAAAATCGAATAATCTAAAATTATATATGTACAATTTTTTAAGGCATAATTTCTAAAGTTTATTCGACACATTTTAACTGATATACAAAGTAAATATATACATTTTTAAATAAAATATATATGTTTCACAAAAAATAGTTTGAAAAATGTTAATGCAACATTTTTCACAGTTAAAACATATATTTTTAATTAAACAAGTTTTTTTAACTCAATTTTTTTCCCAGCTGATTATTTGCCGTTTTTCAAAGTTTTTTACAATCCAACAGACTATTATTTTACGGTTCCAATGCTTTTTATTTTTAGTTTTATAAACATTCAAAATTCTCAATGGTCATAGCCCATGACAATCGTTTATGTTAGTGTGATACATCGAAAATTTAATTTTTTTAGTTTAAAGATAAATTTGCTTGTTCTTTTTAAAAACGTTTAAATCTATTTATTTTTTATTTCAACAATTTTATGTTCATGAATTTGCACATTTTCTAAATTTGCTGCTTTGCACGATTCCAACAAAATATTTCTTTTTCTATCGTCTTAATTTTTAAATACGATAACTATGATTTTTGGTATTTCATTGGAAATAATTTCAACATTTTTGATTGTCCATTTAAGAAAAAATGCGAATAAAAATGAGGGATCAGCTTTTCGACGACCCCGAAATGTATCGAATTCTAATAAAATCTTCTGATTAGTGTCATCTTTGATCAATTTAAACCCCCATTTTGGATCAGATTTAAGTTTTGTCGGATCTGTTTTTATAATTTTCATTAAATCTAAAAATGGATCTCTGTTGAAAAATGTTCGTTAAAAATTTATAAAAATACCAGAAATAACAAAAGAATTATGAGTTTCTTTAAATTTAAGTACCTCTTTGCCGATTTGAATTCTTCCTTCAACAAAGCTGATCATGTATGGAATATTATTCATCCCTTAAATATTTGATCTGTAATTAAACGTTTTTGTTTTAAGTTTTATACAAATTTACCAATGTTTTTTAAAGTTCCAGTTTTAAAAGTCTCCACAAAAAATTCATAATCATTCAAAGTTATCATTGCTCCAAATTCAATTTCTTCTTTATTAGATCTTCTTTGAATTTCAACTTTTGGCATAAAATATTTATCAAGTGATAGGGTTACTGTAGAACCAATTTCAGGAACGGATGCTTTCGGGGTACAAAGAAATCCAGAAACTTCTGATTCAAAAAACTAAAAAAGTTAAAAAATTAATTGTATTTAGTTAATAATATTTACCGTAATTTGAGGCATTCTTTCATAATTTACAAAACTTTTTTTCACAGGCAAAACTTCATTTATTGATATTCCAATTAAAAATTTATTCATTAACTCATATTTAGTTTTATATTCTCGTCTTTCAACATATGGAATAGATTCGGGTGTGCCAAGACCATAATATTTAATGCCAGTATTTGCAACATAGCATTTAAAAAATTTATGATCAACAAAATTTAAAATTTTAGCAACAGCTGCCTTTTTTATATAATGATCCATATGACCTTTTATAATAAAATGTTGCTGCTTATTTCCCAAATGTTTAATAATTTCTTTTTGAAGACCTTCAATTTCTTTAAGCGAGGGACAAAATTCTGATGTCGAACAATTGATAAATATTTTGGGTGATTTAATTAATGGAATTACGTCTTTTACATTTTCCAAAATATTTCCACTAAATGCATTTACATAAAATTGTTTATCCTTCTTCAAAACATTGTAATAAATATAATTTTCTTCACTCATACAAAAGATACATTCTATTTCATCACCAAGTATGCCCTCACCATACTCTTCAACAGCTCCCATCAAAATTGCAGAAACTAATGTAGTACTTTCGGCACAGCAATAAAAAGGAATTTTACGTTGAAAAAAATATCCCTCCAAAGTTTTAGCCAATTCACTTTGACGTTCAATTTCGTTTTTGGTAACTTGAAATAATATTCCTTTGACATTATTCAATGGAAAAAATTCTGTAAATACATCTAATATTGAATCTGGAGGAATATGATGTCTTTGTTCTTCAAAGGTTACAGTCTCAATTTCATCAACACTTATCACAGGAAATGGAAATCTTGGGGATATACGAAATATTTTTGACATTTTTATTAAAATTTTGGAGGAACGCCCAAACACACAAAGAAACAAAGGCAAAAGCAAAATGGCTAACAAAGCTTGTAGTTTAATCTTATTTTTTTGTTGTTTAGTAAAAAAGAGACTTACTCTCTCTCTCATGTTTTTTGCACATTTATTGATTTTGTCAAACAAAAACCTCAAAGTCGCTAAACATTTGAAAAATATTTTTGCCTTTAATTTATTAAAACAACGGGTTTAATACCATATAAATAAATTTTCTATAACAAATTTACAGTAATTTATTATTTTGTAAGTCATATCATCATAAAAAAATGATCCAGTTTTTGTAACAAAGCAATCAATTTATGTAAAATTTAGTATCAGTAAAAATGTTAAATTAAGACAATTAGAATTTCTATAAAGTCATACAGTATAAAAGAGGGTAGTAAAATGGTAAAATACATTGTAGTAAAAAAAGTTAATAATAATAAACAAAAAAGCCTAAAATTGGATACAACCAAAAATGTGTTGATAAATAAGAGTAATTTGGAAATCCATTTTTTGTCTGAAAATCTTTCGTGGCTGCTTCGGCATTATTACTAAACTCTGTAAAGTTTTGCTTTTTGGTATGATAAAATTTGCCAGAATGTAATTCTTTTAAAAATTGACGAATTTGTCCTTTGAAATCGTATTTCTCAAAGCCATCAAAAAAGTATAAACGATCACTCTCAAAAGCAATAAAAGGAAGATCGTCTTGAGTTTTATAAGAATGTGAATACGGAAAATTGTTTTTCCCATTTTTAAATACTAACGTCATCGGTTTTTTATATTCCAGAAATTCTTCTTTTACAGCATCAAGAAATAAATTATCAGCAATTTCATCCCACGGCATCCGATATAAAATTAGCCGAGGCCTTCCAGGAATATATGCAAATTTATCATAAATCCAGTCTTTTAATGCTTCAATATTTTCAATTGAACCAGGATATATCAAATCTTTCTTTGAAACTCTTGCATATATTGTTGCATTCTCTTGAATTCCTTCTATTCCTGTTCCCATCCAAAAAACACAATGTTTATGCAATTCTAATGAAACATTTAGAAAATTTGCATATTGCTCACCATTTGCCTGACTAAAATACCCAATAACATTATTTTTGGTATTATCAATTCGATTTTCAAGATCTTCTTTTGAGATGAAAATTTGAATAAGTAATTTATTTTCATGCATAATATATTTATTTAATGCTTCAACATTTCGGGCACCGCGATATTTATGTTTGAGAGGTTTACCATAACGAAATAATTTCAATGTTGGATATCCCTTAATATCATCAAATTGTTCACAAATTGATCCTTCATCATCACATTCAACAGATGCAAATACGATATGATTAAGATGACCAAAATGTTTACTGGATTTCTCAAAAATTGGTTTTATCTGTTGAGAATATCGGCACCATTCAACAAAAAATAAAACAAATACCAATTGATGATCTCTTAAAGTTGCATCAAAATTATCAGAATTGAGTGATACTACTCCACTATTATTTAACAACATATTTTTTGTCAAATGAGTTTTTTGTTTGAAGAAACATTACTTTTAACACAACTGCAGTTGTATGCATCTCTTATCTTTTTCTAAAAATGAGAGGAGTGTATTTCAATGGTAATGAAAACAATGACTCCGAAATTTTTTTTTTGAAAAACAGATAAGGCTTTTTACGACAATGAAGAAAATTAATTTCTACAACAACAATATTTAGAATCATAATTACCCAACATTTGTAAAGAATTATTAATTCAGATTAAAAAAACTATTATTCAAATTCTTTTTTATTTGACATTTTAACATAAACAAAAAAACATACATTAAATAGCAAAAAATGATTACAAAATTCTTACGAATTTAAAAATATCCAAATCGATTTGCATCAGTATAGGCTCTTTTGATGAAACGAACTGCTTCTTCAATGTTATAAATAGGACATCCAAAACGTTGAAAGAATTCAGAGAGTCTTGAAAGATGCTTGATTTCTTCCATGGATTTTCTGAATACTTCAATTCTTTCCTTATCCAAAAGGCCAAAGTTGGAATCCAAAAGATAATTAAAATCTGGAGTAACAAAAGTCTTCAAACATTCAATATTGAAAAGTGCTACTTGAAATGAAACTTTTGAAACATGAAAAAATTTATTCAATAAATCTGCGCATTGTTCTTCAGCTTCAATCTTGTCTTCAACATTTTTTGCATAAAAAAGCTTATTTGCAGCAACTTCAAATTGAATAAAAAAATCATGGCTTCCATGTTTCTTCCAATATTCATCAACCCAAAAGATTTGACGAGCAAATAATTCTTCAAAGAATAACATCTTTGTATTCATATTGTTAAAGGTACAAGCAGGATATTTATTTTGATCAAGAGCAGCAATCTTAAAAAGAAGTTCACCAAGATCATTTGTCCATTCTTTGATACGGTATTTTTCATCAAAGCAAAATTCAATAACATGTTTATCATTGATTTCTTGGACTTGAGGATATCGGGAACAGACATATCGATATGTTCGAAGAAGATTTGCAAAAGCAGTGAGCAACATTTCAGAATCATAAGTTTGACATTTCAAAAGTGAAACAATTTGTCTATTCATCAAAGCTGGATAAACTTTTACAAACATGGCAGGATGAAAATCAGATTTTGCAGAGCCATCAATACCATAACAAATAACAGAAACCAAAGTCTTCAAAAGCATTTCACTTCTTCGATAATGATATTCAGAGAGATAAATTGGAATAAAATGAGTATATGAATGTCCAAGTGGAGATCTTAATTTAATTCGATTGAGATTATCAATTTTTGAACCACGGAATGAAAGGTCAGTACAGTATGCCTCAAGAGATAAAAATTCAGGAAATAATTTAGCATTTGTCATTCGAAGTTTTCGAATTTTGAATTGTGTTTCATATTCTGTTGAGTAAATTGGAGCAATTGCCATTCCATTTTCAAAAGGAAGTCGTGAAAAACTATTGAAGTATCTAACATCAACTGGAAATCCGATAAGCATTTTAGGATCTTCCAAAGGACTTCGAGCAAGTACAGGACAAATAAGTTCACGAACAGCACGTTGAAATTTATCACCTGGAGCAGGTATAGCAATCACGTCAGGTTTGGCAGAATTTTTAGAGAATAAATCATCAGCTGTTGCACCACATTCCTTACATTTGTATGTTTTACTTCGTTGCAAAACAATATTGGCTTCTCGTTGAAATTCAGCAATATTTTGAGGATGATTGTGTGAATGTTCAGCAAAGAATTGTTTCATTGCAATCATTAAACTTGTTAAGGAAGATGAAGGTGTCCATCCAGTGTAAGCTGTGGCAGAATCAGTCATATATGTGAAGTTAGAAAGGTAATCAGTACAGATTCCTCTTGATTTGAAGCAATGAAGATGATGCTGTTCATTAAAATAAAAATCATCCATAATCCATCCTTTTGCAGGGTTGTAGGGATAATCGTCAGGGATAACTAATCTCCAATGAATTACAGCTCCAGCATATTCACCAGTTTCAATTAAAGTATTGACATGCAAAGTATCCATTCGATCTTCAACAACGAAAATCTTTGTTCCAGGTACGGGATCTTTGAAATATGCTACAAGCTGCTTCTTTGCTTTTTGCATTCCACAATCAGCACTTGATTTCTTCGAGGAATCCATTCTTCATACAAGATTATGAACAATAATAATTATCCAGGTAGTTGATGCGTTAATCTGAAAAGAAAGGTAATTAAAATGTAAGTTATCGAAAAGCAATTCCACGCAAAAAATATATTTACTGGCACATATCACAATGCAAAAAGTGGAAAAGAAGCAACAAAAAATTAGACAAAAATATTTTTGATGGAGTTGAGTATATATATATATATATGCTTTTCCTATGTCTCGTATATATCACAAATGAGAAGAGAAGAATAAGATTAAAGAAAAGGCAACGGATAGATACAACAGAATATATAAACACGCTTAACAAAGTGCAACTGATACACATAATTGAAATAACGACGTTAGATGCTGTAACATGTTGTTGGTAAAAATATTGCAAGTCTGCTTCTTTGCTTTGCTTATTTAGCAACATTGCCTGTTTGATTAAAGCCATGTCATCAAACACATTTCATAAATAAATTAGAAACAAGAACAAAATGAAAAAAAAGAACGTCGAGTTTTTTCAACAGGTTCAACAGACTTTTACCGTAAAGTTTATGAAACGGAAAGCCAACCAACGTTTTAGAAAAAAAATAAACGCGATCGCGCGAGCTTGATGGATGAGTGCTGCAAATTAAAGAATAAAAAACTAAAATTCTTTTTCAAAAAATGTACTTTGGATACTATTTGTTGTTGCAATAAATGCTCAATGAAAGAATCGACTAAAACAACATCAAAATAATTTATTGAAAGCTGAAAGCAATCGGACATTTTCTTTCGGCGCCGTCTGCCCTTTTTAAAAACAAAGAAAAAAAACTTTAAATCTTGTCTCTTTGACAGATCAATTTTTTTAATAAATAGATCAACGCCCCTGATGCTGGAAGACACCTTTCATCACTATTAAAAAAACCAAAAAACATTACAATTGTGAAAGAAGGGAAACAATGTTAGAATTACAGTATCTCTTTAAATTTAGCTTATTGGTATGAAATGCATAAAACTTTTGAAGTTTGTTTACTTTATAATTTAGCTGATCAACATTTCTTCCGGTTTTTTTGTGGAAGAAAGATGCATTAATAAAGTTCCAAATAAATATGTTTTAAAATAAGTACATGCATTCCATTTTTTGAATTTTTACAAATCTGTTATACCCTAATCAAATAAACTTTGCAAAATTTTGTTGATTTAATTTAATATATTTTTATCCATTTTATTAACAAATTACTTTAACCAAAAAATAAAAATTATTCGTTAAATTTTATTTCAATTTTCGCATTGGGTTTTAATTTTTTTAAACATTGATTTTGTAAAACATGTAATTTTAAAAATTTGTTTGAAATTTTAATGGTTTGATAAAATACGGCCTGAAATTTCGACAAACCGGGGCCCATTTTCAAGCTGGGAAAGGTTACAAAAATGTAAAACATAATAAATAAACAAAACTCTTTTTGAGGATGTGCATCGTCATTGACCATTTTCATGAAAGAGCTGACTGAAAAACAACGGTCAAAAAGGATATTTCTTGAATATTTCGTTGTTGTTTTCACAGCTGCAAAAAGAGTTTATTTGACTTTTGAAATGTTGAATTTTAATATGTCCATCTAATATATATTTTTCCTAACCTCAAAAAATGATGACCAATTTTTATAAAATTTTTATACTTTTATTTTTGCCAAATTTATTATTTGCTACAAAAATTGATCCAGATTTGATAAATTTTAATGCCAAAATCTGGCAAAAACTTTTAAAAGATGAAGAAGGTGTTGCTGCTGCTGTTCAGGCTGCTGTTGATGACGCAAACACGGATGACGATATTCGAGCGATAAAAAGGAATCATAAAAAAGTGGAATTTTCAAATGGAATTGATAATGACTTCTTTGATGGAGAAGAATCAATTCCATGGCCAAATGCTGAAATCCCATATTTGATTGAAAACGTAAAATTTGATCAAACATTTTTAATGGAATTTTATTCTGCTTTAAAAGAATTTCATTCAAAAACTTGCGTAAAATTTCGCCCCAAAAGAAGCAGCGATCGATATTTTATCAAGTTTGTGCACTACTGTAATTTTTTAAGATTAAGTTTTATTTTTAAGAATAATAAAAGATGAGGGATGTTGGTCGTATGTTGGATTACAACCTGAACTACAGAATATCGGGCAAGAAGTTTCTCTAGGAGAAGAATGTTGGAGGAAAGGAATTATCATTCATGAATTTACTCATGTTCTTGGATTCTTTCATGAACATTCAAGATTTGATCGAGATGCATATATTAATTTAAATCTTCCAAATATTCAACAAAGTAAGTAATTGTGAATTGTTTACTGTAGTATTATGCAAATTTGCAAAAAAGTGCGATATATCTGCACTCTCTGGAGTGCCCTAATTTGAAATCTTCTCAAAAATTTTGCGATTCATTTTAATTTTAATAATAAACATTTTAATAATAAATTTGCATATCGCCACTTTTGCAAAGTTTATGCAAATTTTCTTGTTTTTTAGATCGAATTCGACAATTTGATAAACGTGCTAAAGAAAAAGTTGACGAACTTGGAACCTATGATTTTTTAAGCATTTTACATTACGAACCAACCGCATTTGCAATCGATAAATCAAAACCAACAATTATCCCAAAAATTAAAAAGTAACCTTTTTTAAAATTCGATCAAAATCAAAACAATTTTTAGTGGAAAATTGAATGAAATGGGACAACGAAAAAGGCTGAGTGAAGGGGATATTTCGAAGATAAATGCATTTTATAATTGTTCTGTTTCTGCTGATTTCAAGTCTTCAATGTCCTCAAATTATAAAGAAATTAAAACTGATGCAAAATCTTACAAAAGTTATAATTTAAATAATAAAATTTATAATCCTGGAGGTTCACCATTTACAAGTTTAGAAGATTTTCGAATTCGAACAGGTTGGTTAAACCATATAATACTGTAATAACGTAAAGATAATGTTTAGGTAGATTAAATCCGCCTCCAGGATATATTTTTGCATTCGAGAAATTGAAAGAACAAAATGATTTTACAAATTTTAAGCAATACCCCTCAAGGGATGAAAATTTTGTTAAGAAAAAAATTATTCAATGTTTAACCAAAGAAGCCGGAAATTGCATGGATAGATTGGATGTAAGTTTGTAAAGATTCAAAGTATTCAACAAATATGCAAATTTTTTAGAATTGTTATGATTTGGCAATGAATGGACAATGTGAAAAGAAACCAGGGCACATGCTAAAAATGTGCCGTCGATCTTGTTGCAATTGTGATGGCAAGTTTTCTTTCTCATTGTTTATTACTTTTAACAAAGATTACTGTAACTTTTGTAATTACAATAATGCCTGTAAATTACTGTAGCAAAAAAATTAATTACACAAAAAAATAATTTTCTTCATCATTTTCAGATAAAAAATGTTTTGACACTGTTGATTCATCAAAATTTAATACACTCTGTGCAACCAGAAATGAAAAGGGTGAAGCCTGTGCCATCGCTGCCGCCCGTCAAAATGCCCTTGATTTTTGTCCTTTGACTTGTGGAACCTGCCAAATTTGAAAACCTCTTCTTTTTTTGTTTTAACAAATCTTAAATGTTCATTTTCCAATAATCTCTTTTAATAAACTTCTTCTTCTTTTTTGCTGCTTACTCAATTCTTTTTTTAAAGTTAAAGCAAAGAAAAAAAGAGCTCTTAAACTTTTGTGGTCTTTTTTTTAACGAAACAAAAATAAATATTTTTTTCTTGTTTGCGCGGACCTTCCTCATCACTTTTACTTATTTACGAAGTTTTTTGTTTCTTCTTTTCCCTTGGATTTATCCTATCCCTCCTTTTTTCCTAATGTTGAAGGGATAAAGGTAAGGAGAAGAGGAAGATGACGACAGAGGGAGAAGGATAAGCAAAAAAGATTCAACAATAATCGTCAACAACAATTTAAAAACTTTCTTTAGTTAGAAGCAGTCCAAAGAGAAACGCAAGCGTCAAGTATCATCTCTATGCTTCTGCGATTTTTGAGGTTCTTCAAAAAACTGAAGAAAATCAAAGTTGCAACAGTTTTCAAAAGTTTTAATTTGCTTCAAACTTTTTTGTTTTATTTCATTTTCTTTTTTATCTTTACTTTTTTGAATGAATCATTTTTTTGATCCTATTTAATGTTGAAATTAATCGCGTTTTAGTCATTTCTAAAATTTGAGTATTTTTAAAACTTTTCTCAGACAAACAGAAAAAATAAATGTCTGTCAAATTTTGTTCGTAAATAAACAACGAAAAATTGTTGTCTATTTGAAAAAATAAGTGTTTCATTTCTGTTACCTAAAAGTCGTGGAAACCTCTTTTTATTCCAATTTAAAAACTTTTTAAAGTTGTATTTTTTTAGATCGAAAGAAAGTATTCCAAAAATGTCTTCCTGGGATAATCAACTTCATGCCATGTTTAATGCCACTGACAAAGACGGATCAGGAACAATTGGAAAAGGTAATATTTGAGGGTTACTGTAGCGTCCCTTAAAGTTAAACATTGATGACCTAATTTTTTCAGAAGACATTATGCTCATGCTTTTAGCTGCTGACAAGGAAGAAAAACAAGATCCCGTTTTCAAAACCAATCTTAAATTCCTTATCAATGTTATCGTAAGTTTTATTAATTTTGATTTTAAAGCTCGGATTTTGTTGTGACATCATCAATTTTGAAATTGATACCTTTGCCATAATAAAATGGATTCGGAATCGGAGTTACTTAAAATTAAAACATGGATTAAATACATTTTTTAGAAAAGTGCCGACAAAGACGGTGATCAAAAAATCACTTTTGATGGTTCGTTTCAGAAATAACAATTTTTATTGTTATTAAAATAATTTTTTAGAATTCAAACAATACATTGAACAAGCAAATGAAGAAGCAAGCAAATAATAAAAAATCCATTGAAATTATAAATACGACTGTCTTCAACGAACAAAAAAAACACTTTAAATAATATTTTTTTAAAAATTCATGTTTAACACTTTTTTGGCAAGTCATTAATGAAATCTTTTAACAAATTTTCAATAAATAAATCCTTAAAAAATGCACGTTGTCTAAAACTCAAATCCAAGCAAAATCAAATATTCTTGGAAACCCATAAACATACATAAACACAGACAAAACAGACTTAAAATTTTATGTCCGTGGGGAAAAGCCATTGCGTGACATATGCAAATTATTCTCCGGATGAGGGTATAATTATGAAACAATAGTTTGTGTTACTTTTTCTACTGCTAAAATATTATTAACAATGAACCTTTTTTTCTACAATTCGTGGATCTAATTGGATTTTTTCGACAGAGCATGTTGAATTGAATTTTTTTATACCAGATTGAACTGAAAATTAGGAATTTTAAGGTGAGGTTATGTAACGCGCTTTTCCCCTTTAACCTCAACATTGTTTTTAGTTTGTTTGAGTTTGTAAAAAACTTTATAGAAAAAAAATTTAATGAGCATTTTATAAAATTTGTGAATTTAATTTAATATTTCAAAGTGCTTCATCATTTTTTATTTTTATTCAAACTTTTAACACTTTTAAAGCAATTTTTTAAGTAACAAATGTTTTTTATTTGGTAAATTTTTATTTTGCTATTACCACCCAAGAAGCATGGAAAATGTACTGGAAGCAAAATTTTGGTTGAATTCAATTTTAAGTCCAATAAGTTGTGTGCTAAATTTATTTCTATTTTATTTAATTAAAAATCATTCATCAAAAAATCTTCAAAATTATAAAAAAGTTTTATATCTTGGTTGGTTGACGGATTTCTTATTTGCATTTTGGAATGTTCTGTTTTATCCTGTAAGACTTATTTTTTTATCTCTTAGATAGGGTTTTGTTGAATGATGACGTCATCAAAATTTCCAAACTGACATAATTTTTGATCTTTGCCCCTGTTTGTAACCTTTTTAAGAAAGCATTCGAAAACCTTGTGATATCATTTTTTGACAAAATCATTCCATTACCATTTATAGAAAACGTCATCGCCCATCAAAGCCTAATAAAAAATAATACCACGTGCTTATATCATCCTTAAAAACCTTTTTTCAGGATACAAAAGTAATTGGAGGTATTTATTTTGTATTGTTGGGTGGATTTTTGGGACATCTTTCAAGTCCTTTAATTTCATGGGTTTTTATTGGTTCTGTATTTTTAATGTATTTTAGTGTTGTAAATGTTGCAATTCAATTCGTTTATCGATATTTACTTTTATGTTGGTATGTTTAAATCCTTAAGTTATCAGAAACTTTGTCACAATTTAAAATTGTTTTTGGTAAACATTTCTGAATGATTAAAAAAAACCACATGATATTAAAAAATTTTCAAAATTAAAAAATCTATTTCCAGGAAAATCCCATTAAATGTAACAGCATTTTTGTTACTTGTTTCTTTTGGTGTTACAACATTGTTGGCATATTTGTACTTTTTTATTCATCATTTAATTACTCGAAAATCAACCGATGAACAATTTGCATATTTATTAAATGGCACAGATTGGATTCAAAATGGCAAAATTCCCCCATTTGGAACTTATGAAATTGTGAGTTTTTAGTTTTTTAAATGATGCGGCAATTATGCAAATTATTTCGGTGTTTTTAAGCTACTGAAATGTTTTGAAATTAATATTGGTAATTTCAGGAAGCATTTAGTAGCGGCCTTTATATTTCATTTTCTGTCACAGTTGGATCCTGTTTAATTGTAATTATTTGTGGAATTGCAATTATTCGAAACATTATAATTACGACCGAACAACTCAGTCAATCTATGCAATCATATCAAAGACAAATAACCATTGTTATGACCATTGAAGTAAACTCTGGGAAATTTATAGGACGTTTTTTGTAACAATCGAGAATTTCTTGGCATTAGGAAAAATTTTTTGTCTCAGAATCGGCTGAAAATGTGTTCCTAGGGTAATTTTGATCCAGGAATTCGAATTTCGTCATAATATTTGACATTCTTCAGGTGGATTCTAAGATTCAGAATCTGTGACCCAGAATCTGGATTCAGAAGCCATATAATTTTACCGATGTTATCACAAATTTGTTATTATCCCTATGTAGTTCGTTCTGGATTTTAAGGGTCCAAACTTTGCCCAAAATTTTTATTTAGCATATATTTCATGGTAAACACTCAAAAAAGTTCATATCTTACATTTTTCGTGAAATTCAAAAATCATGAAAAATGACCAAAAATGAGGTATTTTAAAAAATTCGTAAAAACCCCCAATTGCTCCAAATTTTAATGTTTATGGGTTTATCTGTTGCAGAAACATGTACTTTAAATATATAAACCACAAGAAAAAAGAATTTAGACCAAAAAATCAGTTTTGCGATTTTTTGTATTTTGGTGTTAATTTAGGTAAAAACCAGATATTTTAAGGTGATCCCAAATGTACATACTTGATGTTGGTGGGCTGAAACTATCCAAAAATGCTACAAATATATCATATTTCATCACAAAAGTCACCGGAAGACGATTCACAGTCGTTTTCCAAAGTTCTGATTTTTTATTGATGTTGCAGATATTGAATTTTGTGGAAGTCGACAAAAGTAGCACAGGAAAAATTTTTTCGGATCCACCTAATTTTTCAAGATTATGGTATTTTTCGATGCCCAACAAGTTAAAGTTTATAAAAAAATATGAATGGCCGTTGCGTAAACTGTAAAAGTGAATTTTGGAGCCCAATTACCGTAATTTTAGGCCATTTTTGAACTTTTCAGGGGCATAAAACCATTTAAAAGGGTCAAATATGAATACTTTTGCATTTTCCTGACTAAATACGTCCATGGCTCTCGAATAGTATCATTTTTGAGATTTTTTGGAAATATGGCTTCTGAATCCAGATTCTGGGTCACAGATTCTGAATCTTAGAATCCACCTGAAGAATGTCAAATATTATGACGAAATTCGAATTCCTGGACCAAAATTACCCTAGGAACACATTTTCAGCCGATTCTGAGACAAAAAATTTTTCCTAATGCCAAATATCGCCAAAAATTCTCAAATGTTACAAAAAACGTCCTTTATACCGTAATAAAATTAATTATTTTGTAGGCTTTGGTACCATTTACTACAATTGCATTTCCAATTTTATTGGATATCACAACAATTATGTTTGGTATGTACATTCCATGGGCGGGAAAAATTGCATTTTTAATTGGCTGTTTTTCACCAGTCGTGAATCCGTTGGTTAAAATTTCTGTTATTTCATGTTACCGTAAAAAAGCGATGAAAATATTACATATTCGACGAAATTCTTCCTCGACAACGGCCGTTCAAACATATTTATCAAGAACAGACTCGACTTGATTTTAAAAAATTTATCTCTGTTTTTGTAGGATTAAAAACTTCCTTTTTTTAAACTGGTAATAATTATATGATTATGTTGTTCCACTTGATTGTAAATATGAAATTTTTTTATCTGATATATTAAGATGTATTAGTTGAAGAATATTTGTCACTCATTTTATGAGAAAAAAGCGTGACATTAATTTAACACTCATAATTTAGGCCCACCAAAGCGTTAAAAATGTGTGCCATTTTTGTTTGAAAACATGTTATTAATTTACCTAAAAAATATTTATGTACTTTAATGCTACTTGTTTTTTGGTTACAGTATATTAACGGAAATGCATCATCTTATTTGATTTTTTTTTACCAAAAACATCATCAAAATTTAAAAAACTCAAAAAAAACACTTCTGTATTTTAATTTTAGAATGGATATGACAATAGATTTTTGTTATGAAATAAAAACTGCACTTTTTTCTCGGAATTCAACTTTAGTTGAGCTAATTTGCGATTTTGAGAAAATTAAAAACACTATTTTTTATTTCCCGAAAATCTGAAAATAGCTAGAATCCTTTTTTCTAAATAAAAAATTGAAATAATCTTTTCGGATTTGTTTTGCAACACACATCAGCGTAATTGGTCCAGTAAGATTTAAAATATTTTGGAAGTAAATGTAATTTACATTGAACCACAAATGTACTGTAATATTCCCAATCGTGTAAAAATATACTGAACGAAATTGTTGAACTACCATTATTGCTTGTTTATTAATTTACCTAACAATTATTTTGGTGCTTTAATGCAACTTGTTTTTTGGTTACAGTATATTAGCGGAAATGTATCATCAAAATTGAAGTTTGTTAACAAAAGCATCATCGAAAATTTAAAGAACACGAAATTTTCAATTGTGTATTTTAATTTTAAAAATTTATGTGAAAGGAGAAAATTGAGAAAATAATATGGACAGACAAAAAAACAGAAAAAAGAAAATATAGATTAGAATGAAATGTGACCATTTTCTTCAAACACGTTCTGGCTGAAAATCTGAAAGGCTTGGCACAGCAAAAAATGAATCTTTTTGAAACTTTACCCACGTTTTCGACTATGCTTAACAAGCCCAGATCCAAAGTTTTTTTGTCCAAAAGTGCCGTTTTGGCACTTTTTTGTGCCATTGAAGTTCAAAACGGCATTTTCAGATCTCCGGTGCCATTGGAGATATTGTCTTAATTTTCTTTGGTATAGGGGTAATCGAGGTCGCTGAATCCGAATTTCGCATTTTCGTGACTCGATTTTCGCGTTGGGACCCAAAAAAATTGAAAATCCGGCATTGTGCCGTTCTCCTACTTCGGCATTTTGCCGCCGGGCTGTAAAAAAAATACCATCGAATTCTCCACGTTTTTTTGCCCTGGGGGACGGAAAATATCAAAAAAATATTGACCCCTCTATTCTTTTTCCCTGTGGAGATTAACGCCAATCGTGGTTTTCCGAGTATGAAAAATATGAAAAAATGTTCTAAAATCAGTTTAAATTTGCAAAAATATATAACTTTCACTAAAAATGTAATAAAACATCGTTACAAATGTATTAGAAGCTTCAGAATGCCAAAAATATCCAAAATGCCAAAATCGGCAAAAATTCGTGCCGAAATTTTTTTTTCTTATTTTGCTCTAATTTTGTGCCTACAGGGGTTTTCGATGATGGGGAACCCGATTCTGATATTTTTTTATACGTTTTACATGACAGAAAAGCTACAAACGGCATTACCATGCAGATAAATACAGTACTTTTAAAAATACAGGACGTTTTCCAAGGCGTGCAAAAAGAACTTCGTAATTATCCATTTTTGACATTTGTTTATACCCGATTGGGCGGATATCATTATCGTAATCAGATGGAGGAAGTCGGCGGAGACGAAATTCTTCCATGACCTTAAAGTGCGTAATGATATTAAACTAGATTACAAAGACTCATTACTCACTTTATTCAGCCAAATCATTGAGAATCCAACTCCACGTTCAGCTTCATGAACGAGGCGCATGCCAATGTTTACAGTAACAACAAAACTGTTAACTGTAATATCAGCAGGAAGTTGACCAGCATTTGCAGCAGTTAAAAGGATGTATCCATGAAAGGATAACATTCGAAGGAAAATTTTGCTTCCTTTCATGAGCAATGAAACTGAAGGGTCTTCAGTAACACTTCTGTAAATGTCATTCAAATACTGTGCCAATGATGCAGGATCATGAGTTGGAGATGTTATTTGATTAAGCAAATATTTCAGCATTTTAGGACCAAATACACCCTTTCCATCCAAGGTATATTCCCTATAAACTTGGGTAAGAGGATTTTTTAAGATTTAAAAACGAGTTACTCACAATGAATTGCAATCAAGTTCTCCAGTATACTTTGAAGACGTTTTGTTGATTTCATGAAACCAAATCCGGTACAACATTTCAGCAATCAATCTTGGCACTGAATCTTTTTTCCCCAGAATTTTGAAGCTTATTTCATCCAAGTTAATAATTTCGAGTCGAATTAAAGAACCAACAATAGATTTCATTAATTGAGTTTTTCCTTTTTCCTTTCTTGTTTGATTCAATGCATGATCCCCACCAGGTTTGCAAATACCTTGAACTTCAGGATTATCATGACGACGAGATCGAAGATTCATTCTTCTTTTAGCACCAGGATCTTGGGCCAATCTTAAAAAAAGTAATTATTACAAGTGATAGTTTAATGAGCCGTTACGTATATAAGACAACGATATAACAACTTACGGAGGTACAAAACCACGACGAGTTTCTTCGTGATTGCGCTTTCGAGAATTGACAGGATTTGATCGAACTACTTGAGCAGTTTCTTGTTCATTTTGTTGTGTAATTTCTTCTTCATCATCGGAATATTCACGAGACATGGTAGCAAAAACTAGCTGAAATAATTAAATTTGAGTAACAAACCGAAAAATGGTAAAAAATTTATTTTAGGCAGTTTAATATTGAATAAATTTTTGAAATTAAAAAAGCAAAACAAAAATAATAAGAACCTTTGAAAAATGAATATTATTCGTTAAGTCCACTTTTTGCCAACTTATCGAGCTTGCTTGCGTGCCATTTTTGAGAAAAAGGAGTAAAAATCGTACAAAAAACTCGCACATATACAAAGCTTATTTAATTTGGGCTGGAGTTAGTAAAAGCAGTGAAATCAAAACCTCTGATGACAATAAAAGTAGGGAAATCAAATAAGAAATTCAACAAATTTTCTAAATTTCAAAAACAGGTAATTTTAACAAAGCAATTTAGAAAATTTGTTGAATTTCTTATTTGATTTCCCTACTTTTATTGTCATCAGAGGTTTTGATTTCACTGCTTTTACTAACTCCAGCCCAAATTAAATAAGCTTTGTATATGTGCGAGTTTTTTGTACGATTTCCCGACTTTTATTGATATCTTTGATATATAGTTAATAATAATGCTCAGTATTAATACCCCTTTTTTAATGATTCATTTTGGTCGCTCTTTAAATTTTTAAAAAGCGCCACGAATTCTCTTGTGAAACAGTGACTAAGTTGGTATAAATCACAGCTTTGTTATATAAAACTGAGATAAAGTCTAAGATAAAGTCTTAGGTCTAAGATAAGCTCATAAAGTCGCGTAATAGAAAGAAAATAGAGGCTGAGCGTTGAAAAGTTTGTCTGAGCTGTGAGACACAGCGTATATTTATATATTACCTAAACTAGCACACCATATAATAAGCAATCAATAATTTACATAGTTATAATTAATAGCTAACAAAATTAGAAATTATTACATATTTACTTGCAAAGAAAACGTTATGGGTAAAAGTATTTTTACAACCGCGGACAAAAAGAACCCAGAAATAATTATTTGAACATTAAAAAACACATCATCAACTTTCTTTACATGAAAAAATAACTATTTGCTAGATTTATGTTCAGTTTTCAAAAATGTAAAACTAGTGCTGTGGGCCACAAATGCAACCCGGCCCATTTTACTGCGGGCTTTTTAATCTGTATTTATTTTAAAATAATTAACGGGAACAAAAAAAATAATGTAAAAATTACCGGGCAAATTTTAATTTTATGCGGGCCGGATATTACCTGACCCGGTCCATAAAATGTGAACCCAACGTTTTACACATTGTCAAATTTGCAAAAAAAGAAAAAAAATTTTGCTTTTAAAAATTTCAAAAAATTTTTGCGGGACTAAAAATTTTTTTGGCCCGAACATTTTATGGCCCGGGCCAAAAAATTCGATTGAAAAATAATTTTTATTAATAATTTAAAAGATAAACAAAAAAGTTTTTTTTAAATCTCAGCGACAAAAAAAAGAAATCAAAAGCTATTCTTTTCGCGCCAAAAAATAACTCCCACCACGAAAAAAAAATGAATTTCTTGTGACATACGAACAAGCGAAGAGACATCAGCAAGATTTCTTGTGACAAAACTTTCTAAACGACGTTGTACTGGTTCAATTTTTTTAATTTTTTTTTTAGTTTTCGACATTTATGGACGCCCGGAAAGGTAGTCCAAACTTAAAAAAAGTAAAAAAGTAAAGGAGAAGCCGCAAAGTAGGGGTTTTACGTTTTGGGGTCTGTGGCAGGTGGGGAACTGAACCCAAATTGCCCCAGACTCCCCTTCGGGTCGTCCTGGGGCCAAAAGGTAAAAATCCTGGGCAAGATCTTTACACGATTCTACGAGCTTCTTTGAATTCATGAATTTGATGTTCCTACATGCGAAGGGTATCACATGCAGCTTAAATATCACGAGAATGATAGCTTTCGGCCATATTCTTGCAGTTTTTTAAAGCCAATACAAACTTCCTTTATTTCTCAAATATAATTTTAAATAAAAAAATGATGAACTAAGAAATCAGCTTTCGTTCGAAAACTTTCTTCGCAACAACATTATCCTTTTAATTATTCGCGTAATCTTCTCTTAAAAATGTTTGGCGTTTCTTTACTCAATATATATCTCTGCGACGTCAATCCATGCTTCATTTGTCCTGATAAATTATTTTTTAGGCTTCTCAACGTTTCCTATAGCAATTATGGGAGACCATCCTTTACATTTTACTTTTGAATATATGGGTGACAAGGGTCGCCCCCGCTAAAGCGGGTGCTTTTTCACAGAGCGATAAACACGGCGATTGCCAAAATTACATAAGTTTTAATCAGTTTTTTGTCCACTTATCCTTCAACTTCTTTTCAATAATTTCTGCAGATTTGCAAATTTTTTAAATTTTTTATCTTTCATTGAACAAATTTTTGCATTTGTTATGCAAATCTTTTCCATCAATTTTTACTTAATTTCAATCAAAAGTTTTAACTATTTCTTAAATTAGTTGCATAATTCTGCCATTAAAGTAAATTTAAAAACTGCTCAAAGTTTAACAGCTTATTCGTCAAAGCTTTTTAAACAATTGTTTTGCAAAAACTTTATACAATACCAAATCTATTTTTTTCATCTTTACCTTTTCATTAATATTTACATTAATACATTCTCGGCTCCCTTCGGTCGCCGAGGCATCGACATCAAATCGACGGCAAAGAAAGATAATGATAAATTGAGCAAAACTTCATCATGTAACCTTTTAAACATCTCTAATAACTAAATAATATTCCATTTACACAATTCCGAAGCTAATCTGCACTCATTGCTACAAAACTCTACTCTCTTATAAACCACCACCTTTCTTGCTCACAAAAAACTGCAAGGAATGAAACACAATGAAAAATGATGTGCTTTCATTCTAATCATTGCATTCTCCTTTCATTTGCATTCGCTTTCTTTCATTCCTCCATTCACTTTCACTCACAATCATTTATTCTCACAAAAATTTGCATCTTTCCTTTCATTCTTTTTTGGATCCCACTTTCAAAGCTCTTAAACGCCATGTTCCGGACTTCTCCGGAGCACCGGACATATTTCATCATTATCCCCATCATATCCTCTACATTTTGAAACCAAACACGGCATAGATTATCAAAAATGTGACAAACAAACAAACAGACATCCACATTCACAATTACACATAGAGGAAACAACGCCTTCCTGTTATATTGAAGGCTTAAAGTATGTTTTATGGTTTGAATACACCGAACCAAAATTGGCTAAAACTGCTCACTTCGCTCAATGTTGTCGGTGTGAAGAGTAAGTGTTTTTTTCTTAGTTTGGATAAGTCGTATCAGTAATCCGTAAACTCCAACAACCTCTGTCAAAATTCTAAGATCAAATAACTTTACTTAATAAGAACGAAAATTCTAATTTCAACGACTAGATAACTAAGAATTACTACTATATATCAGAATTCCAAATATTTGCAAAAACAATAAATGCAAAAGAATAAAAAATTTATACAAATGTAATAACAAAAAAAATTACAAAAAAATATACAAATACAGAGATAGTTTTTCATTCATTGATTTAATTTGGACGAGTATGTAGCGTTATCAACGTGGCAATCGATACACCAGTAATAATCTTTCCATCGGGCAAGATTTGCAATAATTACGGATTTACGATGACATTTAGGGCAGATTCCACAGATATATTCACCAGGTTTTCCTTTTTGTTTGATGTGAAGCATTTCATCATAAGAATATTGCTTTCTTTTTGCATCGTCTTCATCATCGGCTTTGACATTTCCGTCATCTTCAATATTCATATATTCAGTATCATCCTCTCCATAAATAGTATATCCATCATCATCAACTCTGGTCAAATCAATTTGTTTTTCCATATCTAAAGATAAAAATTGTATTTGATTAAAGTTCAGAAATGAATTTTTGATAAATGAGTTAATGAATAAATTTGAGCTTTGCTTCATTTATTAGGTCACATTAAGTTTTTTGCAACTGATCTTCTCAGAGTTGAGCGCAATCGTGCTAAGAATTTTCTGTGGCGGGCTCCATTTTTTGTTTGAAAAAAGAAAAAAATGCGAGTGAAAAGTGAAAAATTTGGAGTTTTGCAAATAATGTAGTTCAGTCGAAGAGCAAATAGGCATCACTTCTTTTGTTTGATTCAGACGCTGAAAAATGAGTATTAGTCACACGATACTACGAAAGATGATGTTACGCAAATAAGTTATAATAATGCAATAACTTATAATAATGCAATGGTGTAGTTGTTTATTCATCCGTGTCTCGTGCTTCAATTTGCACCGTCTAGAAATGTGCAGCTACCTCCACCACAGAAAGAAAGAAGTAGTTCTTTTGCAATCTGCGTAATCGGTTTAACGCAATGCGACAGTTCCAGGACGGTAACATGGCCCCTTACTCTTCCTTACAGTTGCAAATTGCGTAATCGGCCTCAAACATGGCCCCTTACCCTTAATTTGACTATTAACTACAGGTGCCAAAGGTTACTCAATAATGGGAATTAATCTAATTTATGAACCCCCCTCGGGGGATCTTTAATTAGAAAAATCCACATGACGAGGTCGAGGACTCTTGTCAGAGTCCGGAGGTCATGATAAGGTCAAACGTGTCTAACATGGCCCCTTTCTCTTAATTTGACTATTAACTACAGGTGCCAAAGGTTACTCAATAATGGGAATTATTCTAATTTATGACGCCCTCAGGGGATCTTTAATTAGAATAATCCCCATGACGAGGTCGAGGACTCTAGTCGGAGTCGTTTCTTTTTCACTGTATTTAGGCTTTTTAACGTTCATTTTAGTGTTTTTTTACTGCTGCTGATGGATCTGGACAGTATCAATCATAAAATAGAATGAATCCTTCCACTTTGTATTTAAAAAAGATTTGCACAAATAGTTGTAGATTGAAACCTTAGGAGAGCAATGAGTAAGCATACATGTTGTTAATTTCGTGCAATGGAAATCGCAAAGTTGAAATTACTTTCATTGCAAAAGAGACATGCGTTTCTAAAAATTGCGTAAATGAATTACATTATAAACAAAAAGAATGATTACTCACAGTTTTGTAAATAGAAACGTATATAATTATTACTACATTATGTGTAGTAAATTCTCCACCAATGAATAATGGAGTACAAATTATTAGTATAGTTTCGGTTAGCCCTGTCAAGCGTTGGACAAAAGTCGCCAACGCGCTGTCAATACAGTGCTCCGCAAAAATATAACGTCACCCTAAAACATGCTAATTCCGGCACTTTTAGAGGTCGAATTGATTCATAGGTTTCAGATTCGGATTCAGCATGTTCGAAAACCTATATATACGAAAAATAATGAAAAAATATCAACAGGTCCGGATTTGTCAGCACAATATCAAAAAATTGCTTCCGCAAAAATATAACGTCACCCTTGAAAAATTTGCATACGATAAGTTTTAAAGAAACCAACTATCAGAGGTTGTTAAGTATGCTTATTTAAGCTAATTTGCGAAGAAAGTATCAAAAAATATTCATTGGCATTGATATGCAACCATAATGAAAATGCCATTTTTGCCATTTTTGGCGATTTTTACGTGTCTATAAAATGGCTCACAATAAGTTTTAGAAGATGTTACACATGCCATTATGTAGCCCTTATCAAGCTTATCATGTCCGCAAAGTTTCATAACTTGATCCAAAACATGCACGTCAAGCCAGATTTTCAAAAATTGGAAAAAACACAAAATTTTGCTTTTTTCCAGAAAAATGATGAAAAAAGCTCAAAAATGAGAATTTTGAAAATCTAGCTTGATGTGCATGTTTGAGATCAAGTTATGAAACTTTGCGGACATGATAAGCTTGATAAGGGCTACATAATGGCATGTGTAACATCTTCTAAAACTTATTGTGAGCCATTTTATAGACACGTAAAAATCGCCAAAAATGGCAAAAATGGCATTTTCATTATGGTTGCATATCAATGCCAATGAATATTTTTTGATACTTTCTTCGCAAATTAGCTTAAATAAGCATACTTAACAACCTCTGATAGTTGGTTTCTTTAAAACTTATCGTATGCAAATTTTTCAAGGGTGACGTTATATTTTTGCGGAAGCAATTTTTTGATATTGTGCTGACAAATCCGGACCTGTTGATATTTTTTCATTATTTTTCGTATATATAGGTTTTCGAACATGCTGAATCCGAATCTGAAACCTATGAATCAATTCGACCTCTAAAAGTGCCGGAATTAGCATGTTTTAGGGTGACGTTATATTTTTGCGGAGCACTGTATGTACAATGCGTTGGACAAAAATTTTTTTGAATTTTTTTGTTAAATAATGATAAGGGGCATGTAAGAAGTATATTCGTACTATTTTTTTGTTTTTAAACTCATTTTGAAAAAAGACAACGCGTTGGACCCCCTGACGGCGTACTGTACCCCCTGACAACGCATTGGACAAGATGTACAACGCGTTGTACAACATGTACAATGCGTTGGACAACTGGTACAACGCGTTGTACATCTGTCCAATGAGTTAGTAAAATAGTTTAAACTATTTTTTGAATACATTTAAACTAGAAACACAAAGAAGAGACAGCAAAAACAACAAAAACACCGAATAATTCGTTATTAAGATACCTTCCAACTTCAAAGTCTATTTTGACCCCTTTAAAGTGATCCAGAGGATCGACATTTTCATGAAAAATGTTCAATTTATTGAGACAAGTCTAATGATATTTAATTTTGAACAGTTTTAAACCCCGTGAATACTGTAGCGGGATGACGACTTTCAAAAATTAGAAATTTTCTTCTAAGTTTTAAAAAATGCATTTTTTATGTAAAATAATACTAATATCGTTTATACATTCATTATTTATTGTAAAAAAATCATAAAAAATAGTTTAAACTATTTTACTAACTCATTGGACAGATGTACAACGCGTTGTACCAATTGTCCAACGCATTGTACATGTTGTACAACGCGTTGTACATCTTGTCCAACGCGTTGTCAGGGGGTAAAGTACGCTGTCAGGGGGTCCAACGCGTTGTCTTTTTTCAAAATGAGTTTAAAAACAAAAAAATAGCACCAATATACTTCTTACATGCCCCTTATCATTATTTAACAAAAAAATTCAAAAAAATTTTTGTCCAACGCATTGTACATATTGACAGCGCGTTGGCGACTTTTGTCCAACGCTTGACAGGGCTAGTTTCGGTGATGGAAATAGATCACTGATTACTCACTCATTCACCATAGTTTGTCGATTGAGCTGTTTTAGTTTATAACATCATTTTTGTAAATAGAAACGTATATTAATTTCCATCCATATTTGAAGATGGAGGTGGACGATCAACAACCAGCTGAGCATTTTCATTTTTGATATGGCAACTGGTTGTTGACAACTAAGCAGCAGATTACTCAATAGTGTAATTTGAATAATCGGCTGCTTAAGGATGTTCACCACGAATTCGACGAGCAAGTTGATAAGGGATGTTGCTGTTTGTGATGGCTTTGAAGACCAGAAAATTTTGCATGAATAGAATTATCAAGATTTTCGTTGGATTCGATTTCGGCTCGGTAAAACGAGATTCTTATCATTTCTTGTTGTTTGGTCAAGAACACTATTTCTTCACCGCGGGAAAAACCAAATGTTAGGGTAATCATAATTGCAAGAATACTTCTTTGGAGGGATCGATATGTACCTAAAAATAAAGTAACTGTATTTAAGTAAAGACAAAAAGCATGATTACTCACTCATTCACCATAGTTGTCGATTAAGCAGTTTTAACATCATAAATAGAAACGTATATTAATTACCACCCATATTTTAAGATAGGGGTGGATGATCAACAACCAGCTGAGCATTTTCATTTTTGATAATCCATTGCTGAACCATCGGTAAAACATGATTAGATAAAAGACATTAATGAAAAATCGTCGTATGGATTGGTCTGTTCCTGAAAATTGCGTAAATGAATTGCATTATAAACAAAAAGAATGATTACTCACGTTTTTGTAAATAGAAACGTATATTAGTATGATTTCGGTGATGAAAATAGATTAGAAACAAAAAAAACAAAATAATGTAATTTGAGTAATCTGCTGGTTGATAAGTTGAAGCACCAAGTTTGAGACACGCAGCAGATTAATTAATTCACTGTATTTAAGTATAGACAGCATGATTACTCATTCATTCAACATAGTTGTCAATGAGCAGTTTAGCTTAGATATGCGCGAACTCATTTGAGGTTCATCAAACAAAGCATTATTAGGAACACCAGCAGCTTAAAAATCTTCTTGGAAGAATCGATCTGTTCCTAAAATTGCGTAAATGAATTACATTATAAACAAAAAGAATGATTACTCACAGTTTTGTAAATAGAAACGTATATAATTATTACTACATTATGTGTATTAAATTCTCCACTAATGAATAATGGAGTACGAATTATTAGTATAGTTTCGGTGATGGAAATAGATCACTCCAGAAACAAAGAAATTAAAGAAAAAAAATTCTGAAGAATTTTTTTGAGGGAAACACGAAACACTGATGAAAAAGCCGTTATCATTGAGGAGTTTCAGTTTCGTTATGCTTTTTTTCCGGAGGGATCGATGTGTACCTAAAAATAAAGTAACTGTATTTAAGTATAGACAAAAAGCATGATTACTCACTCATTCACCATAGTTGTCGATTAAGCAGTTTTAACATCATAAATGGAAACGTATATTAATTTCCACCCATATTTTAAGATGGGGGTGGATGATCAACAACCAGCTGAGCATTTTCATTTTCGATATGGCAACTGGTTGTTGACAACTAAGCAGCAGATTACTCAATAGTGTAATTTGAATAATCGGCTACTTAAGGATGTTCACCACGGATTCGACGAGCAAGTTGATAAAGGATGTTGCTGTTTATGATGGCTTTGAAGACCAGAAAATTTTGCATGAATAGAATTATTAGGGATCGATGTGTACCTAAAAATAAAGTAACTGTATTTAAGTATAGACAAAAAGCATGATTACTCACTCATTCACCATAGTTGTCGATTGAGCAGTTTCAGTTTAGAACATCATAAATAGAAACGTATATTAATTTCCACCCATATTTGAAGATGGGGGTGGATGATACTCTGCGCAGCGACATACCCGCCCATTTTCTCCATTTTTACCAATTTTGGCTGCTTCATGAAGAATAGGTAGACAATAAGAATACCAAATAATTCTTTAAGTGTAGACAAAAAGCATGATTAATTTTTCATTCCAAAAACGTTTACACTTATTTCTTCCACAATGCATAAAAAAATGCATAAAATTATTAGTAATCGTCAACATTTTGTATTTTTTTGTCGAATCAAATAAACACTCTATTTCAATTCAAGCAGTTATCCGAGTTTTCTGTCCTTGTTATCGGTCATACGTTGATTCTTCATAAATTAAAGTTCTTGCATTTGTTTTATAAGGTTTAATTTAATAATTTATGGGAAAGAAAGAATTGGAAGAAAAACATAGGTTTTATTTTATTTAAGTTCATTAAGATTGAGTAATGACAAGCAAAAAAACTGAAAGGAGAGGTTACCATTTTTGGAATAATTTGTTTTATTTATTACGCAAAAAACACAGAGAGAAAAAAGACACAAGAACTTTCTTTTGAAAATTTTCTTTCCAAGTACACTTTTTGTTCAACGCGGGAAAAACTAAACTACATTATTTGTTTACCAACAAAAAAACCACTAAAATGAACGTAAAAAAGCCTAAACACAGTAAATAAAATAAGACTCCGATAGGAGTCCTTGACCTGGTCATCAGCCCTTTTAAAGACCTCCCGGGGGGGGGGGGGGGGGAGGGGGTCAGCAATTAGAAAAATCCCCATGGGGGGGGAGAAGGGGGGTCATTCTCTCTAAAGACTAGCAGGGGTATCCAGAAATTTTGACTCAATATTGAGTAACCGTTTCTCCTGGTAAGGCTCATTACCGGTAGAAACGGTTACTCAATCTAAGGACTCTTTGAGAAGTCCTTTTGCAAAAAAATGTTTTTGAATTTGGAGTTTTTGACCCCAAAAAGACTCTTACGATAGTCTTTTTCTTATGTTTAGTAATTATTGGTAAAATCTTGAAATATTACTGTTAAAATAGTATTGGTAAAATATTATTGGTAAAATATTACTGTTGAAATATTACTGTTGAATGATTATTGGTAATATATATTCTTACTCATTTATGAGTAATGCCTTGACCCCAATCTCCAACAACGTCTTACTCATTTATGATCATTCTAAAGCTTTATAAAGTTCATAAAGGAATTGTCTTTGATAGAAACATGTACTTGTCATGCATGGCTTTCGAAGCCAGCATTTCTCTCTTTCCAACACATGCTCCGCCTCTCGTCAAGCTCTTTCTCCGTCATCGAAGTGCCGCAGCAATTCCTCTTTCATCCTCAGTCTTGCTCAAGCCTTGCTTCCTGAGGCGGCTGCGAAGCAGTCGTCCTCTCCCTTTCCTTCTCTTTATGTTAGCAGTGTTTATGATGTAAATGATTAATAAATAAATATATGGGAACTAATTTGCCACACTCATTTGGAACCGGGTAATATTACAATACAATCACCGATGCCGTACATGGCCAGGTACGAGCATTGCATGGAGGTCCTACCAATTAATGGGTCCGACAGGTTAGTTTCTATTTTGAATTAAAATGAGTGCACTCACACAATCTCAATATCCATCCATCCATTCACCATTTATATATTTATTTTTTCATGTTAATACCGTAATTTTTTATTTTTTTATGCTTTGTTTACCTTGAGCAATTATTTGGCCCCACTTCCATCTCTTTTCAGGTCAAAATATACGCGCTCTTAACCCCTTTCTATCTGCTTACAGCCTTAAGGCGCTTGCTCACATCAAAAATAAAAACAAATCATTCTTTTTGAAAATCTCTCTATCATCTTAGTTTTTTTGGTAAACAAAAGCAAACACGGTATTACATGCATTTTTTTCATCATTTCAATCATGAAAGTTTTCTTTAAATTGATTATGCTCACTCAAATTCCAAAACCTCAATCTTTTTCGGCATTAAAAAAATTATTATTCATTTTTGTAAATAAAAGGCAAAACGGGTTTAATACAAATTTTTCGTTTTATTATCCAAAAATAATCAAACCCATATTTTCGTATTCATCAAAGGATCACATTTGCAATTGGAAGAAATAAGTTATAAGATTTTTTAACGAAGTTGCCCTTGGTGGAGCTGCTACAGTAATCAGCAGCTGGGGAACAGAACACATGGGGTCGCAGGTCAGCCGTATAATAAGCTGAAAGATTGCCGGAGATTATGGACAAAGGAGAATAAAAGCAAGAAAATCCGGATTACTTTTGTTTCCTCCAGAATTGACGTCATGAAATAGAGTTGGGTGTTATCGGAAGAGCACCTCTTTGATCTCCTGCCGACCTGAAATTAAAAATAATTGAGCCAAATGCTCCCAAATACAGTAATCTTAAGATTAATCAACCTCAAAAAGGAGATACAATCCTAACATAATGAAGAAAAAGTTATGATTAGTGAAGCTGTATGCTCCTAAAACAGAAAGCTACGTGCTTAAAGGATGGAGCGCGTTGCTCTCCTTATCGCGAAACTGCAGTATAAATCAAGCTTGTGAAGAATGGAATATTCGGATCAACCAAACCACTGTTCAGATTCCAGGGTACCCAAATGAAAATCGAATTTGCAACAGAAGCGTGAAGTTAAAGAAGCTTGAAAGTCGACTAAAATCAGAAGAAAATGAAGAAATGAAATGTAATAGATTTAAGAATAGTATTATAGGTTTCAGATCCACCGTAACCAGCAAAGAAAAGAACAAGATGAAACCGCTTCGTGAAACCCTTCGAGATGAACAATTAATTGAATTCCTCAGGGATACGTGTGTTCTCACATATCAAATTTTAATGTTATTAAGCTAGCAATTTTAATTATTAGAAATTATTCTCTCCAATCTGCTGCCAGAAAATGAAGTATACTGTATTTTTAGTTCATTAAAGATCCATTTTAATCAATTTTATCAAAAAACTGCCTTAACAAAGGAAACACAATCGTCGGGTCGCCGATTTTCGGGGCCGCGGGACGAATGGACATCAGTTCAACACCAATTCGACACAATAAAAATTATGTTCAACACAATGGAATACTGCCAGCAGCAGCAACGCATCCCAAAACACTCTTCAACTCAAACAAAATGATCATGTTCACAACACAATTCAGGCACAATCAAGAAGAAGAAAATATAAAATAAATAATAAAAAAATTATTTTGTTTAGATTAGTTTTATTGTTTAACATTGTTTAATTTTGTTGATAATGTATAATATTATGCTTAATTGTTTTTACATAATTGTTTATTGTTTTATTTAATTGTTCTTTAATGTTTAATGTTTATTTTATTTTGTATTATGTAAATTTTGTCTTAAGATTCTCTTTCTCTCCAAACATTTGAACCCTATTTTAAATTGTATTCCCCTTCTATTCCAATTCCCTTCCTTATTCCTTCCTTTAGAGGTTAGCCAAGGCATTGAGGACTTCGGGAAGGAGCCCATTACTCAATAATATCTGCTACAGTACCATCGGCCCATCTCCATTAAGATCATCGGGGTCGATGATGTTTTCGGGCGGCGGGATGTCATGCATGGCTTTCGAAGCCAGCATTTCTCTCTTTCCAACACATGCTCCGCCTCTCGTCAAGCTCTTTCTCCGTCATCGAAGTGCCGCAGCAATTCCTCTTTCATCCTCAGTCTTGCTCAAGCCTTGCTTCCTGAGGCGGCTGCGAAGCAGTCGTCCTCTCCCTTTCCTTCTCTTTATGTTAGCAGTGTTTATGATGTAAATGATTAATAAATAAATATATGGGAACTAATTTGCCACACTCATTTGGAACCGGGTAATATTACAATACAATCACCGATGCCGTACATGGCCAGGTACGAGCATTGCATACTGATAAAAAGTTTTTACTTTATTCGAAAAAAATGAAAGACAACAAAAACAATAAAATTAATAATCAGTTTCAACAACAGAAGACATATTAGAAAAACAAAAAAACAAACTGATTTAATTATTTATAATCACGACGAATTCGACAAGCAAGTTGCATATCTTTTGGAAAGATTGTAACACGTTTTGCATGGATGGCACAAAGATTGGTATCTTGAAAAATGGCAATAAGGTAAGCTTCAGCAGCTTCTTGAATGGCCAAAAAAGCACTATCAGAGAAGCGCAAATCAACCATGAAATCTAAAATGCGTACATTACCTTACAATTATGATAAAACAAAGAAATTAAGGAACGTACCTTGTGAAATTTCACGAACAAGTCGTCGAAATGGCGCTTTTCGAAGGAGAAGTTCAGTTGAATGTTGATAACGACGAATTTCACGCAATGCAACGATTCCAGGACGATATTTTTGCTAAAATGAGTAATGGTTATTTTAAAACATAAACGGTATGTTACGTAGTATATGAAAATTATAAGACAATAATTAGACAAAAGAAAAATACACTTACCGCCATCTTAACGCCACCATACAAGAGTCTGCTGTTTTTTTTATTGACAGTAACAACATTAGGATTACGACCAGTATTTGATTTAACTGGAACTTGCTTTGTGCGAGCCATAGCTAACTTGATCTAAATTAATTTTAATGGCTACTAAAAAAAATAACGAGAAATACAGAAACGAAAATTGTAACACGATTAAAACAATTATTGACAATATCTATACTTCCTTTAAGACATTCATCACTCACTCAAAAAATAATACATAAAACGCATTTATAATTTATCAGTTTTGGAATACCTTACTCAGAAATCATCATAAAAAAGTCCCCAAAGAGAAAAAACAAACGTCAAAAAAATGATGCGCATCCAAAATAATCGTAACGGAGCAAATTTTAATTCACAACAGTCATTACTGAAAAAACGAAAGTTTTCGTTGAACGATACGCCAAGCGCACTAATCAATTCTGTGGTACTAGGGAGAATGCGGGCCGCCTGCGTCACGCACATGCAAATTTTATAAATCTAGCAGGGCAAAGTTTGTTGCACTTTTTTCCTTTCCATGCAAATTTCACGTTTTTATTCTTTGTTTTGTGAACGAAAAAATAAAAGCATGCATTAATACTTTTTTTCGCTGCAGTGCTTGGTAGCCAGGACTCCTATAACTGTCTACATCCGATTGTTTTTGTTACTCATGAGCTTTGCAAAAAAATTCGTGATAAATCAGTCTTTTCAACTCTTGAAAAGGAATTGTCTTTAATAAAAACTTGTAGTGATAAAAAGTTTTTTATATATAAATATATTTATTTATGAGGGCATCAAACAATGGATAAAGTTTAGTCATATTAAAAGAAAAAAAAAGAGTTTAAAGGAAAAGGGTGTTGATGGGGAACTAGCGTTCCCATGGAGTTTCCAACAACATCGACGAACAATTTCGAAAAAGTACGAAAATTTTCGTTGTTGGATGTTTTCGTAACCGCACAGGAAAACGGTGGATTAAAAAAGTGTCTAAAAACAGGCTAAAAAGTACTATTTTCTTAACCGAAGAGACATTGGCGAGAAAGCGGAAAAGAAACCAAGAATTAAAAAAGTGTCTAAAAACAGACTAAAAAGTGCAATTAGCACTTTTTAGTTGGAAAAAAGTGAAAAAAAACACGAAAAAAGTGTCAAAAAAACAGCTAAAAAGTGTCGAATTCGCTGCAAGACCATATCCTTTATTAAAAAAGTGTCTAAAATGTGCACAAAAAGTGTCAAAAAACGGACTAAAAAGTGCAATTAGCACTTTTTTAATCCACCGTTTTCCTGTGCGACCGCACAGAATGTTTGGCGTTTCATTACTCATTTAGTCAAAGCTTGTTTACAAACTCAGCTGCTACAAACAGTAATAATAAATTGTCTGCAACTCATTCATTATAATAATTTTAAAAATGGAAGCAAAGAAAACATCTGATGTATTTCCTTGGATACCTCGTTGGCGTGGAGCAACTCGTGGAATTGCTGGGTTATGTTCTTCTGGTGGCAAAACGCGTCGCTCAAAACAACGATATCGCAAGACATCTAAAAGATCAAGTGGAACAGCTTCTGATGATGGATGAAGAAACCCTCTGAATCATAACAAAGAAGTTTATTATTAAATGTTTAAGTTTTTTGTTTTGTTTATCTGTTATTTTTTTATGTATAAATCATTTTTGTTTGGGAATTAATTTGTAAAGTGTACTATGGTTTTTGCAGGTACACATAAGATTTTTAACATAGGTAGTCGATAGGAATTTGTCATAACTCCAGAGAAAAAGTAAAAGTAAACAACCTTTCTACCAAAATACGTAATCTCCTTTAAGCATCTCCAACATTTATCCTTACTCATTTATGTCCCTTCTGTGGCCTCGACTACGACTTTGCCCAAGCAAGAGAAGAATCGAGTACCATATATAAAATATGTAATTCTAGTAAAAAACATTTATTTTTATACAATAAAAAAATAATATCAAAAGAACAAGACAAATACTTTTTATTTTTCACCACTTTTTTGCATCTAAGACTTGAATCAAGGATTCTGTTTTGTCACCAATTCCTTTAATTTTGCATAACAGTTGTTTACATTGTCTATCAAAATATTCATTTTGCTTTGTTACTTGATCTAAAAATTAAAAGATTAAAATAATATACATAATAGAGAATAGAACTTCAGACTTACCAAAACATGTGAAGTGCTGATGTTCAAATGGAATTCCGTAATTATTGTGAATTGTGAGCATAACATGTTGAAGAGTGTTGAATTGAAGGGAGCCTTTAACAGCGTATACTTTTCCAACAGAATCTTTTACAGATACGACAAAATAAGGAAGTTGACGTTTTCTTATGCATTTCAAATCATCGATAATTGCAACTTCACTTTTAGCAGCCAAAACATCAGCACAATTTTCATATAATTGATCCGGTTCGTTATCCTCTGAAAAAAGTAAATATGTAAAAAAAATTAGTTTTAACTCTTATGATTCTCTCTTACCTTGACATATAAAAGCTTGTTGGTTAAACGAAATACTGCATTCATTTTGAATTCTCAGCATGGTTGTATGCATTGTGTCATTTACATTTACATCCAAATTGAAAGATTCCCCAATTGAGTTTAAAATGACAAAATTCACTTTCTTATCATTCATCTTTGCAGAGAAGAATTCAATTTTTTTAAAAAATAATTCGAATTTAAAAAAAGGAAGAAATGCCGCACACTTTTAAAAACTTTATTTATTTATTTATTTTTATTGTACAAATAAAAAAATTTTTTTTCCTGCCTAGAAGTTAATATCCGTTATTTTACAATCAACTATAAAAACAATAAAACGAAGTCCTGTGAGAATTGCGCAAGGCGTCTGTGCTATATATATATATATATATATAACAGTTGCTTTGTTACTCGATCTAACATACTCATTCACTGAGACAAGACTAGAAGAAAGCACGAGACATTGATGAATAAGCATGCGTTGCACGAATACTTCTTTAAATACAATGATGTGTTCCTAAAAATTGCGTAATTAAATTTAATTATCCCAAAAAGCATCCTTACTTACTTTTACTTACTTTGATGCAGCGCTTGACCACTTTCTTCACATTATGTTTTGTAAATAGAAACGTATATTGATTTTCCTCGATATTTGAATATGGAGGAGAATGAGCAGCAAACAGCTGAGTTCACCAATCAATGACATGATACCATCATCAAATGTTTAGGACACTGAAAAATCAATGTAACAATTAAAAACAAACAAAATCTTTATAAAAAAAGGTTACAAAACAAATTGCAAAGAAAATCCAGAAAATACAAAAAACCCAATGAAAAGCATTTACAAAACAAATTTACCCTTAATCTTCTTCATCAAAATCAAGTCCAAGATCATACATATCCATTCCAGTATCATCATATAATTCTCCAGGATATCCACCACCACCGTAATTATCATTGACAGGAATCCGATAACCTCCAAATCCAGGATGATAATAAGAAGGAATATTATTACGAGCCGAAATATGTCCATCTTTCAACATTTTCGGAGTAACTTTAACAGCAACATTTTTGGAGTAACTTTTGTGATCAATTGCAAGTTGATTTTTTGCCCATTGAAGCACGAGACACTGATGAATAAGCATGCGTTGCACGAATACTTCTTTGGATACAATGATGTGTCCCTAAAAATTGCGTAATTAAATTTAATTATCCCAAAAAGCATCCTTACTTACTTTTACTTACTTTGATGCAGCGCTTGACCACTTTCTTCACATTATGTTTTGTAAATAGAAACGTATATTGATTTTCCTCGATATTTGAATATGGAGGAGGAATTTCGCGCAAAGCAACGATTCCAGGAAAATGCCGCTGAGGTTTCAAAGAAGCAACCCTAGAGCAATTTCCCGAACACAACGTCGAAAAGGAGCTTTACGGAATTCATACACTTTTCTTTTAATACTGGAACAAAGTACATATTACCTGAAAAATGGGATATATGAAACAAAAATAAACAAGAGGATCAGGTAAGAATTGACAAAAGGAAAAGACCTCGGAAGGACATTATAAACTTTTGTATCTAGAGTAGCAAAAGCGAAAAGAAGGACTTAAAGTCATTTTTGTTCTTATGCAACATAGAGAGTGCGTCTCTATCGTTATAAGCATTATCTAATAATAAAAATGAAATACTTACTCGTATACAATATAATTTAGAGATCGCTATTAATAATATCACATTATCATATTGACGAAGTTTGGAATAATGGAAAAAAATGGAAGAACAAAAAAAAATAAGACGTCAACTTTCGTTCGAGAACTTTCTTCGCAAGAGCATTATTCCTTCAACGCTGGAACACCAAACTATAATATATTATTATATTTGCTCTATCTAATTAATATTCATTTCAACTTTGTTTTACTGAATTGGAAGATTTGCAGGGCAAAGTTTGATGCAGTTTGTTCTTTTACAGTTCATTTTTCTCCCACTCCCTTGAATCAAGCCTTTTTAAAATCTTACTTCTATGCATTTGTTATTAGTAGTATAATTACACAATAAAACATAAATTTGTATCAGTTTATTTTATCTGTTAATATATACAAAAAAATAAATCAGTACAAAAAACATGACTACTTAATTATTGCTCTTCGATATCTTCAACATCACTTTCAGCTACATCTTCTTCTTCTTCTTCATCATCTTCATCATCTTCAACATCATTCTCAACGTTATCTTCGTCTTCAGCGTCTTCAGCTTGAATATCTTCAACTTCATCTTCTTCTTCACAATAACCAGCTTGTTTTCGAATAAAACGCACCCCATGTTTAAAGCAATAAGACCTGGTTCCATAGCTAACATGTAGCATAACCTGAAATTGAGTATAATTAAACATAATATATGGCAGTTATTGGTTACTCACTTTTCCGGTTGCACGGGTTCTTCTTGTTCCAGGAGATTGAGCATGCTTTTCATTAAATGAATCAACATAACGATCGAGATAACGTCGAACACATTTTGGATGAAACTTCTGATGACATTTTTCTCCATCATAATATAAGCAGCTGCTGACAGCAAAAGTTACGCGTTTCGATGTTTCAGCTTCATGTTGTCTTCCAACAGTTGCACCAGTTGCATTACATGCTCCAATCAAACCATCATGGAGTTCGCGGCGCATTGCAGCAGTTGCACCAGGAATCTAGAAATGCGTAATAAGTCTTTTCAGCACGAGAAAATTACTTATATGACTTACCCGTACAGCACCACGATTTAAAATATTGCTATCATGCATAGGTTGACCAATAGTAGGTGTATGAGCTCCCAACAGTTGAAGATTTTGAAAATCAGCATTTTCGTTACGGCTTTCGTTTGCTTGTGGTACAACAGGTGAGAGTTCAAGACGTAAGTGTGGACGATTAAGTTGTCGAGTATCATCTGCAAGTGGAGTTGATGTTGAGAAACCTATAAGCTGAGATCCAGTAGGAAGAGTAACCTAAAATATAATACGTAATGTTTATTGCAAAAGTAACAACTATCTAACTTACATTACTAAAAAGGTTATTCTCCGGAGCCATCAATGAATGATCATGTTGCGCACCAGAAATTCGAAGACGCTGAAAAGAAAAACAACTAAATTGTCTGATTAAAAAAAATTATTACTCACTTCAACACCATCTTGAACTGCATCAAGGTTGCAATCAACACCATTAAAGCTAAAATCATGTTCAAGATACGGAGAAAAACGTTCAACGTTCGGAAGAGGATCTTCAACTTCATCTTCAACTTCATTTTCGTTTCCAAGTATACCATCAGTAGCTGCTCGAAAACCAAGAAATTCAAGATTAGTTTGATTTTCTCGAGCTCGAGGAACATCATAATTAGGAAGAATTAGGGAATTTGCTAAACTCCAGAGAGCGGTTTCATTTGCGGTAATTGGATGACGTCCACGTTGCCAAGGAAAGATAGAATCAGGAGGTGGCGATTCTGCACTATCAGACGAAATAATCAGTTATATAAGGATATATAACATTAGCTGGTCGTCTGTTACCCTAAATAATAGAGATATATGAAATTGAGTAAAGAGATCAAATAATTAGAAAAATGGTGTTACGCACTTGTACACGACCTTCCAACCAACTTTGGATATTATGACGAAGTTGACGAATATTATCAGGATTGAGCATAACCGCATTTCGTCCATACTGAACTCCATAAACAAGATTGAGATCTTCGAAGGTCATCTGATATTCAAGTGGAACCTAAAAAGCATACAAAGTACTGTAATATTACACGTCTTCATAATACAACTACTTACTTCTTCATTAATTTCTTCAACAGGGCGGCTTCCAAGATGGGCAAATAGAACTTCATAGTTTTCCATTCTTGACATTTGTCTGTATCCCGAAGGACGAATATCAGCATCAAATGGTGAATTTGGATAGCGAGCAAGACCAAAGGCATCCATGATCTAAAACTTAGTAATTAAAATAAACGCAAATACAACCATTAGTTACTTACTTTATTAAGCCAAGTCATTGAAAATCCAACTCCACGTTCAGCTTCATGAAGAAGACGCATGCCAATATTTACAGTAACAACAAAGCTGTTAACTGAAATTTCATCAGGAAGTTCACCACCATTTGCAGCAGTTAAAAGGATGTATCCATGAAATGATAACATTCGAAGGAAAATTTTGCTTCCTTTCATGAGCAAAGACATTCCAGGATCTTCCGTTACAATGGTGTAAATGTCATTAAAGTATTGTTCTAAAGAAGTAGGATCATGAGCAGGAGATGTTACTTGTTGAAGCACATATTTCATTGTTAATGGGTCAAAAACATCCTTTCCGTGAAGAACATATTCCCTAAAAATAACATAATTATATTTTGTTTTTCAAACCAATTGCTCACAATGAAGAATTATCAAGATTGTGCGGTTGCTTGGTTGAAGTCTTATGAACTTCTTGATTACATACAGAAAAAAGCATTTCAACAATCAATCGTGGAACAGAATCCATTCTTCCCAAAATAACCATATTTAGCTGGGGCATCCGTATTGCTTCCAGTCGAATACATGGACCAGTAAGAGATTTGGTTTGTTGTGTCTTCGTTTGTTCTTTTTTTGTTTGTTTCAGTCGACGATTACCTCCATTGGGTTTGCAAACATCAATAATTTCTGGACGAGCATCACGATCGTCTCGAATTCCAATTCTTCGTTTAACATCACGATCAGGAACAAATCTAAAAACGAGTAACCATAACATGTTATAATTAAGTAAGCTGTTACGCAGAAAATAACAGACATATAAAAATAATATAAAAACTTACGGAATTACAAAATCAGGACGAGTTTCTTGACGATTGCGGTTATGAGAATTCATAGGATTTGAACGACTACTTGGAGCTTCTGTAGTATCTTTTTCCAAATCTCGATCTTCTTCGGCAATTTCATCTCCTTGTTGTTGTTCATCGGAAGATGTTGAAGATATTGCGTCGTCTTCAGAGTTTTCATCGCTTCGATTTCGTCTACGAGATATAATTGCTGTGCCAAATAAAACAATAAAGTGTTTACAAATGAGTAAGAAATTTTAATCAAATAAAAAATTCCGTTACGCGAAAAAAATATAAAAAATCAATCAGAAAAAAGACAAATCTTCAAAGAATCAAAACGGTTATTACGTTATTGTTTTTTTGCATATTAATAATTAATTATTTTCAAAGCAAAATAAAAGGTGTGATTAAGATTCCTCTAAGAGTATATTTTTGTAGAACATATAAAAATTCTTTAAGCCATTATGCAGTGTCTTTTTTTCGTTTTGAGATTAATTTAATACAACGGTTAAATAGAATGCTTTATTTATTTCATTGAGTGTGCAAAAGATTCGGCCAAAGTAATTTGTATTTGTTTTTTTGTTTATGTTTCACTTGCATGTATGTGAATTATGCCGAATTGTTTTTAAGTGACATTTGCTAGGATTTTAGGAAGTTCTTTCGCTTTTAGTTAAATTTAATTTTTTAAACAACTATGAGTCAACAATCACTCAAGAAACCTGATGAAACAACCAACAAACCTGCAACACATGATTACAAGTGGTGGTATGGTATGATAACAAAAAATCCATTTTTTGACGTTCTTCTCATTGCTAATGATAATCGTGAAATTCAAAGTCATCGAGTTCTTCTGGGCCACTATTCTACTGTTTTTAAAAATCTTTTTAAAGAATACAAAGAAATTCCTGTTAGAATTCAAATAAAAGATTTTGATGGTGAAACAATTCAAGCTGCTTTGGATTGTATGTTTGCTAAATTTGATTCATTGAAAGCAAAAGAATTATCTGTTTTAAAATTTGCTGCAAAATATAATATTCCTGATTTAATGGTATGTTTTTGTTCTTATATATTATATATACAGTTTCAGAAATTTTGTTCTTCTTCCGTAGAAAAACTTGTGGAAGGAACAAATGTTTGTGAAATTGTCAAATTGCTTATGCTAACAAACTTGATGATTTGAAGAAGAAATGTTTGAAAGTTATGGTAGTAACTAAGGAACAAATTAGTCCTTTGAAACTCAATGATCTTCCAAAATGCAATCTTGATGATGCCGTTTGTTTTTTAAATTAATACAATTATGAGTTCTCTTTTTACTTTGTAAAAAGAGAACTCATAATGTTTTTACTTTGTATATTCTGAAATGTTTTACTTAATATTTCTTATTGAATTTTGCAAGAATGTGCACTTTGTATACTTATTCTTTCTTTTTGTGTTATTATTTTTTGTTAAATTTTCTCATGCCAATGAAACTGAAGTTATGTAAAAAGTATGCGACATAAAAAGTATGACTGACAGCTTTTTAAGGAATCCAGCACACAGTGAAAAAGCAAACCTCATCATAACAACTTTTCTGCCAAAATACGTAATCTCCTTTAAGCATCTCCAACATATTCCTTACTCATTTATGTTCATTCTGTGGCCTGACCTACGACTTTCCTCATGTCAAAGGCCTTGGGTATGCTGCAGCATATGAATAGCCCCAAAAGACGACAGGAACGAGTAAGCAGCATGTTAGGCATGTTTGGAGGAGATTACGTGTCTGACAGCAGCAAGGCCTTTGACATGAGGAAAATCTTACAAGTATTCCTTCTGTTGATATAAGCCTTTGCCTCTATGGTTTTGGGAGTTGGTATCTTCAGAGCCGCTGATACGGTCGTAACGACCTCAACCATGTCCAACATCCGGCTAATACTCATTTCCTAACTTCCTGGACCTTTTACGACCTTTGACAAAATACTTGGACCCAATCAGAATAGTCAAAGTTGATTTTAAGTGCTCGGAAAATATATAAAAATATTTTTTGATATTTTCCGTCCCCCAGGGCAAAAAAACGTGGAGAATTCGATGGTATTTTTTTACAGCCCGGCGGTTAAATTCCGAAGTAGGAGAACGGCACAATGCCGGATTTTCGATTTTTTTGGGTCCCAACGCAAAAATCGAGTCACGAAAATGCGAAATTCGGATTCAGCGACCTCGATTACCCCTATACCAAAGAAAATTAAGACAATATCTCCAATGGCACCGGAGATCTGAAAATGCCGTTTTGAACTTCAGTGGCACAAAAAAGTGCCAAAACGGCACTTTTGGACAAAAAACTTTGGATCTGGGCTTGTTAAGCATAGTCGAAAACGTGGGTAAAGTTTCAAAAAGATTCATTTTTTGTCTGTGCCAAGGTTTACTTGGATCACTCTTTTTTTCAGCCAGAGTGCGTTTTAATTAATTAAAAAATGAATTCAGCAAAAAAGCGTATCTCTGATTTTGTTTTTTAAAAAAATATAAATTATTTCTAAAAACCAAATAATTACTTTGTCAACTCAGTTAATATTAAAATGAATTGATAGCATTTAATTTCATGACCTAAAAAAGGATTCCTTAATAAAATTTTTTAATGTGTAAAATTTAAGTAAAACAATAGTCTGTCGAAAGAAATGCGACGACTTCGACGAAAAACGGCTGCAAAAATATTTTTATTGATTTGTTTTTTGTTAAATTTTTTTAAATTATCTAATTTTTATGACAAAACTGTAAATTTCATTTTTAAAAGGACTCAAATTGATTTCGACTCTGATACTGTAGATTTTCAATTAAACCTTTCCAGTGAAGTTGTTTTTCATTAAACATTTTTAAACTTTTAATTTTTAAATTTAAAATTTTAGTTTGTGGTTGAATCGGATACTGTAAATATTACACAATGGAAAAATGAATTATGTGTTTGGTTTAATTTTACAAAAAGTAGTTCATTTCCAACAAAAAATGATGATTCAAGTTTATGTCTTCATGGAACAATAAACTACGCACCATTAATTTTTGAACATGTAAGTGAAAAAAAGTTTGTTTAAAGGGACTGTCGCAGTGCTGCCTGATTTAGCCAAAAGTAGTTTTAACACGAAAGAAAAGCAATGATAAAGAATGCATCGTTTGTTGTCTTCGTCCGTCAAAAAAAACTGACTGCGACACTCCCTTTAATAATTTAATATCGATTAGTTTCTATCAATAATTATCAGTAGTGATAAAAAATTTGATCAAAAAAACATGTTTTAATGCCAAAAAACCTAATATTCTAAAAAAGATTTACAAAAATTTGCATATCGAGAATTGTGTATTTATTTGTAGCTTCAACGATGGCATAATTTTATTTCTTTTGGTTTATTTATTGAAGAATCTGATTTTGAAGCATTGAAATATTTTCATTCAATGATAAATTGCCACAAAAATGCCCGATCTTTTGTTTTAACACATTTAGTTTTTAAAAGTAAAAACTGCAACCAAAATACTGTAATTCAAAAGTTAAAAAACATAAAAAACCAAATAAATTGCTCTTTATTAAAAACTAATTACGGTAAGGTTAATTAAACTTTAAAATTACAACATTTTCATTTTTAGCAAATTATTTGTATAAATTTAATCGATATTCAAATACAGAATATCCAATAAATTCCCTGAGAAATATTGCTCGATTTGGTGCAACAACGGAATTTTTGGTAAATTCTGATATTGAAAATATCTTTTCAGCAAATGCAAATTTACTGTTAAACGAAATTTTGACAAATTTGAATAAAACTGAAAAAATAAAAACTTCAATTGTTATACGGTATTTTAATAAATTAGTACTGTAATTTTGTAAATGTTGAAAAAGATCATTTTAGAAGATTTGAAGCTTCCCATGGGGCACGTATTCCAGAAAATGTGAATCAACTTGTTAAAGATTTGGAGGAAAAAAGGTTCGCTTTTATGATAAAATTTGTTACATTGCATTATTGTGACATTGTAACATTGTGACAAATACTTTTGTAGTTTTTTTAGTACCAAAATAATATCGATGGAATGGAATGACAGAATTTCATTAATTAATTTTCATAAAAATAATCAGAACAGTTATTTTTAGAGTATTCGATTTTCATCATCAATTTTATGGAAATAATCACTTGATTCCAAATTTAACAAAATGGATCCACAAAAGTCTTTACAGTAATCAAACAGTTACAGAAGAAATAAAATATCTGTAAATTTTTTACATATTTATTATTTTATTACTCATAAATTTTATAATTTTTAGATATTCTTGGGAACCCTTAACTGTAACACATCGTTCAGCTCCATCATATCATGAAGGATTACTGTATCGATACCGTAATCAAATGGCATATGTTTACGAACTGTGTCGGGCAAAATTCAAATTTGTTGTTGCCTCACATATTTTTACAGTCCACAAAGGAATCAAAAAAAAGTTGTCTCGAAATGAAAAGTTTTATTTGCATGGAAATTGGGAAAAGGCTTTAAAATCTTGGACTGACTTTAAAGAAATGATAAAATTTAAATACCCGGATTCTGATAAAATGTGTGATTGTGTTTGATTATTTTTAAATTGATAAAGTTTATCACCTAAAATGAAAGAATTATTAAAAAATTTGGATTACTGTAATTCCTACATTTTCTATTGTAACCCAAATGGCCTAAAAATTTAATATTGTTGAATTCAAAAGTGTATTCAAAATTTAAACAAAAATTGATCTAACAAAATTAAAACAAGATTTAAATAAACAATTTAAATAAAAAATGTTTTAATATAAATAATACCTAAAACATCACATTTAAAATAAAGTAGCAAAATCAGTGTCAACAAAACTGCAATCAATATTAATCAAATCACAAGATTTTTTGAGTTCTTTTTTAATTTGATTCTTTTCTTCTTTATCGTAAGTTTCATCCAAAATTGAAAAAGCAATTTCATTTGGGGATTCTCCAGTTGCACTTTGAATGGCTTTTAAATGTTCTTTCAATAATTTTGACATTATTGAAGCTGGCGTGGCAGTTTTTTTAGTTCCATCAAAATTTGAATATTTAAATAAAACTGGATTCTCAGAATTCGATGTAAGTGAATATCCGAATGTTTGCTTTGGGGGTTTTGGTGACATTGTTTCAATGATATCTGCAAAGAAAAGGTGGCACTAATTTGCATAATTAATAAAGTATTTAAAAAACCTACTATGAACAACAGAACTACAACCTGATTGTAGCTTTTTTGCAGCTTTTTCAAAGAATTTTGGCTTCTTTTCATCGAAACTTATAAAGAGTCCTTTACCAAGTTTACCTAAAATTTTAGAATAAAATTGATTAATTAATTGAATGCGGTAAAAAATGATATTATGAGTACCATAATTTAACTGAATTACATTATCTGTTTAGTCTTTTTTATAGGGATACGGTAGAACAGATAATAGTCAAAATACTCCAACGCAAATATATCAAAGCATAGAAAAAACCCTACCATTCCAAGTATCCAAAAGTTTGTACCCTTCACTTTCAACATCATTGTCATGGAGATAAATATAGGAAGATTCAAAATAGAATGCAATCACAGGAATTTTGAAATCCTGTTTTTTATCGAGAAATTTTGCCAAAGCTGGAACTATGCCAGATAAATAGCCTCCGGCATGTCTTTTCAAAAAATTATTTTCATCAACTTCGAGTGTAAATTGAAAGGCTTGAGTATCGGTTGGATTTTCGAAAACTTCTGCAACAATAATATCCACATCATTATTAGCGGTATGAGCAAACTAAAAAAAGGAAGAATACTGTCATTGATGAAGGTGATGAGAATATGCAAATTTGAGGATAATTTCTAGAAGCAACATTTTGCAAACCAATCGCCTCGAAAAAGTTTGAAATTTCGAAAATTTGCATATTCCTTTACAGTGTCCCGAAAAACCAAAATAGAAAACTTACAAAATATTTCAGAGGCGTTTTTGGAACTGTAACAGTTTTTTTGAATGGTAGAATTTGACCCTTTTTACACATGATCAAAGGATATTTCTTTCCGCCACATTCAAATCCAATCATATAATTTCTGAATGAAACAGGAAGAATGAAATATTTTGTGTACCGTTTATCCGCGAGATATTTAGCAGTTTCGAATGCAAATTTTGTATCATAATTTTTCCAATTTTCTTCCAAAATGATCAATTTCTTTAAAGATTTCTTTAGAATTTTTTGTTTCAAAAGTTTCATCGTTTTTAAATTTGGATAATTTGAATGAAGAATTATTTTTGCAGGATTATTTGGTCCAATTATCCTCTTTTCAATAATATCGTGATTCATATTCTTGATGTCGTCAGAATCTCGAGATTCACTTTCAAGGTATCCCTTTTTAGTGAATTTGAATTCTCTTATCACAAGATAACTGTCCTCCACAAGTACAATAACAATTGATTCATCAACTTCTACGGCAACTTTAGCAGCCATCATAATTGATGAAAGCATATATGGTTCCATTGAGACAAAGATATACGGTAGATTTTCAATGGTATCCAATTTATGTCGAATTTCTTTCACATAATGAACATGATTTTCAAGAGTTTCAATTTGTAAAATAAGCGAAGAGAATTTTGGATGTTTGAAAATTGGTAAAAATTCTTTAATAAATTTATCCTTATTAGCAGCAATAATTCCAAGGGGTCGTTTTGTTTGTGCTCCGAAAATTGTTAAATTAATATAACTTTGTTCTTCGGCAACGGCAAATCCAAAAATATGGGTATCATCTTGTGCCATTTTTGAAATGCTTTTGTAGAATTCATTTTTTGTGCCATTCCCTTTATCTTCCCTGCGGGCATGTCGAAGAAGATGTGATTGTTTTGGAATATTTTCTGGATTTTCAATGGCATCTTTAAATAACTGAATATCATGAAGTTGTTCATCAAGCATCGAAAAAATGCTTTCAAAATTTTCCCATTTCTTTAATTGCCCCAGGGCATTTTCAATTTTTATTACCGAATCTTTTAGACTTTGTGGAATGTTAAGAATCTGTTCAATAAGTTCTGGATTTTGAGTAAGCATTCTTCTAAATTCGCCTAAGGCAGGATTTTCGGGATTATTTAAAATCCCTACAAAGCTTTGAACAATTCGTTTTTGAGAATTTAGCTCAAAATAAACTTCTCCAAAATCATCATTTTTATCAGTTTTTAAATAATACTGTATCAAATAATGCTCCATTCTTGCACTTCTTTCTTCAATTTTCTCAAGTTGTTTTTTGAGAAAATCTTCAAATAATTTATTTTTTTCAGCTTCAATTTTTGCATTAATTTTTGCATCAATTTCTTTTTCTTCGGCATCATCACTGTCAAAAGTGGCAAGATCAATTTCTTCTTCTTCCACTTCAGATGAAAATGAAGGTTTGGATTTAGAAAGCGTTGATGAAATTATTCCAATGAAGGCAAATATTAGCAATATTTTAAGCAACATTTTCGGCAGTGAAATTTATTTCGGCAAATTACTTTCTACAATTAATTAAAACTTTTTAATAAGAATTCAAACATAAAATTAAGATCAAAACATGAAAGTAAGGCAAAAAAAGCAAAAAGGAGTGAAAGCAAAAATAAAGATGCAAACAACAGCAAAAAATATTGAGCAAAAACCAACTTTTTTTACTTTTACATTCAAACAAACACACACATAAAGAGGAGGCAAGTGTTTTTTTTTCTTTTCTTCAAAAAAAAGTGAACGTCCACCCAAGGCTGTCGGGGGACTGGCCCTTTTTTTCTTTGTTGGGGGTCCACTTTTATGTCTGCTTCTTTCCTTTCCTTGTTATTTTTTGTTGTTGTTTGTGTTCGTGCTAGACGGGGGTCGTCGTCCTTGGTATTTTTTTATGGTCTCAGTTCTTTTTTCTCTCATTTCATTTATATTGCAAATATTGAAAAAATTGTTGTATTTGCTATTTTTGAAAAATAACGGACAAAAAACCATGAAAGTAGCAATATAATTTTTTATGTGAAGAAAAATGCAAAACAAAAAAATATTTAGGTCTCTTTCAAATGGAAAAGCACTTTTAATGGCATTTTAATGTTTTTAAAACTCAAAGGTTGAAATCTGTTTCTAAGTTTACTTTGAAGGTGAACTATCTCCAGATCTATGGCTAAAGAATGTATAAATTGATATCTCGAATTTCTGTTAAAAAAAACTTTGAGAGATTTGCCTGAGAAAAACCAACATAATGTATTTCAAAATCTAAAAATTTGCATAAAAATTAGAATAATAATGTTTATGCAATGTTTGCAGTTTTTCAAACATTCTTTTCTTATTATTTTGATTGTGTTGGTGAACAAGCTTTCTTCTCTTCTTTCGTCTTCAACTGATTTTTTGCAAAAATGAATAAAAGTTTTCCATTTATTAATGCAGTAAGTTTTTGGCTTTTTTGACTTTTGTTGTTGAAGGATTTATTGGGGTTAGATGAGGTCAAAGGATAATTTTTGAATAATGTTTTGAATTTCTTAATTGAGGAATATGGCAGAGTAATATGGAAATTACCGTAACCCTGATTGGTCATTTTCAAAACTACAGTACCACTTGAAGACGGTATTCATACATTTCCATTAAATATTTTTTTAGAGACAACAATCTCCAATTCTACATGAATGGACGATTTCTCGTGAAAAATTGGATATTTTGTGTGATTTGGAATACAGTTCATTCTCCACAAAATTTTTGCCTGTTCCATCTGCTGCACCAATTAAATATGGTCTTCGACTTTCATATGGTGATGAAAAAATTAAAGATATGGCAATTCTAAGATTTGAATTAATGAATTTTTCTGATGCATATGAATATTATGATTGTAATATTTCATTTGAAATTAAATCGGCAAATTTTTCATTTGATCTTCGAGCCCGACTTACTCAAAAATATCGATTTGGTACTTTTATTCTTTGTCATTCTTGGAAAGGCATTTTTGAAAAGGAAAATGGATTCTTTAATTCTGATGATGAAATGATTATTGAAGTTAAAGGTGTAATTGTTAATGGTTTTGAATATACGGATGAAGAAAGAAAAGAAATTATCGATGGTCATAAAATGTGGCTCGCTGAAGCATCCAAAAATAAGCATATTGAAGTACGTTTTGGTGATCAAACCCAAAATATTAAGGTAAGCTTTTTTCTTCTTTTTACAGTTTTTTCGGTGCCCCCCAATCTGAGAAAACCCTTTGATCTTTTGCCGCTAATTGCTAAAGGTCAAAGGCGTGCCCTCTCCAAATTGAAAATGCGCCCATCCCGAAATTTTTGTCCCTTGAATGTACATATGCAAATTTTAGTTACATGAAGAAATTTATGATCAAATGCTTCGAGAATCTTATCGAAAGAATTTGCAATTTATCTCCACTGATTATCCATTTGAAATTGTTGAAAAAGCTATCAAATTTCATTATAATCCACAATTGGTTTTTATGACAACCATTGAACAATTATTTAAGATTCGAGATTTCTTTCATCGTTATGGCTCCAATGATACCATTGTAAGTTTTTGGATTCTATTTATATCATTATTAAAATATATAATTTTAGTTGAATTTTGAAGATTTTTTACTTGATCAGCTTGATGAATTTAATGTTTGTCGAATGTTGTATTGTGCACGGCAATATCGAGCTACTCCAATTATTAATATTTGCTTTACATTTTTAATGAAATGCATCCGATTGAAAACGTGCGTTGCCGATTTTGATTTGGTTCCACCACAAATGGCTTTGGATATTCTTAAACAAGCTACCCGTGTTCGGCGTGTAGAAAATTAACAATATTTGTATAATATCTGACTTTAACCTGATAATGTATTAACTAATAAATTGTATTTTACTGGTAATAAAATCTTGGATTTTTTGAAAATTAATATTTTTTGCAAAACTTCGCTTAAATACAGTATTCCTTATGTTTAACTTTTTCGAAATAGATTTCATTTATACCGTAATCCTATATATCGCCATTGTCTTGCGAGAATTTCTAAGTGTTAGTGCGACTATTTTAGAAAGAATTTCTTGATTTTTTAAAAAAATGATTGTATAAATTTTTTTCAAGCAGTTCGAGATATATTTTCTTATCTCAAAAATGCAATTACCACTTCAATGGAGAAATGATTTAACTTTTCTATTCATCAAAAAACAACAAAAACATCCGTATCAGCAATTTTCAACCTTTCCATAACAATAAAAAAACTATGACTAATATATTTATATTTGTGCGTTCCGGTTTGAAAGAACATAAAAAGGGAGGAATGATTTTTGCACGATAGAAATCCGGGTCAAGACCCCTTTCATCTTTAGTTACTGTCGCGACAAAGCAGATTAGAGATTTGCCAAATTTTGAGGACTTTTCAAATGTGCCATTTTTCCTTGCTGAAAAATCACAAAAGATCAGTCATTTCGAAAAATCATTATATCTGTGATTTTAATTTTTTACTTTCTTAATTACGCAATGTTGAAATTATATTATTTTTAAAGAAAAATTTAATAAATAATTCTTCATGATTAAAGCAAATGTTTTCTTTTTTTCACAGGGTCATTAAAATAAAATAAATAAAATAAAGATAAGGCTTTTTTTTATCACTGAAAAGCAATTAAACAAAAAATGTTAAACACCACTTTGAACATTTTATACCTTTAATTGGCTTCCTAAAATAATATTTGTATGTCATCATTTTTTTTCTTTCATTTGATTAACAGTTTGAATCCCAAAATCTTATATCAAATCACACAATTTTTTGACTTTGTCTTTGACATCGAATATTTTTGTTAGAGAGATCTTTGAAATCCTTTCCATCCAGTTTAAGCAATTAATTTATTTTTTAAAAAAATGTTATGATTCATTTTAATCACTAAACATGGAAACCAAAAAAAGGGCGTTGTTTTTTTTAAGTGAAGGGGGTACTGATTAGACATCAACGCTTATAAAATGTAGTAGTTCTTGTTTAAACATTTTTTATTGGCTTTCAAAAAATGCAAAGTTCAGTTTTAAGGTTTTTTAAATAAAAAAGTAAATAAATTTTATGAAAATACAGTAATCTTTTGCCTGAATAATAAAGATATAACATTGTAATTTGCCCTTAATTTTTAAAACAAAATTTTGTGTTTTGGTATTTGCATTTACTATTTAACACATTTTAATATTAAATATGATAAACTGGTATTAATTTTTAGATCATCTGCTGCTGCTACTACCAATGAACACCAAAATACAACAAAATCGACAAGAAAATGAAAGTCAAAGCAATAATTTCCAAATTGTACTTTTAAATTTAGAAGAGCCATTTGGGGATGAAATGACTCGAAAATCTGAAGATTTAACGACTCTTTCGCGAATATTTTTAGCCATCGATGCATTCAAAGAATTCCATGAAATCACACATTTTACTCGAATGGGTTTATATCGATTATATCGAAATCCACCTCGAAATATTGTTATCACTTTTGCTTCAGAAGGCCACCAAAAATCTGTCCTTCAAAAAGCAGAAAAGTTGAAGGATTTTAATCAATGGAAACGGATTTCCATACAAATTTATCGATCTTCGAATTCAGAAGATCTTCAGGTATTTCTTTTTCATTAAAGTAAAATAAAATAAAAGAATTTATGTTTGTAGTCTTTAAATCAACATATTAATGATGTTCGTAATCAGGATTTTGAAAATGCAACCGCAATCAAGCAAAAATCTGATATAATTGAGGTATAATAAGAGAAATATTTGGTGAAAATGTTAATAGTTTTGTTTTGTATTTTTAGTTAAAAACTACATCGCAAACGGCGCAACACGAACACCCAAAAACATCCGCAAATAAGACTTTTCAAACATCACAACAATTTCCGCCATCTAAACATCAAAATGTAAGGAAAAACATATTTTGAAATAATGTATTTTAAAATTTTTAAGTCAGAAAATATTTTCCCCATAAAACCATGTCAACCGCATAAACTTCCTCCATCACCTCCACCAAAGCCTCAACCAACAGAACAATCAATGCTACAGACTACAGATGAATACGGTATGCTTAGAATTCGACAAAGATTGTAAACAACAAATTTTAGAATTACCTATTGGAATTTTAAATAATGAAAATCCTCTTTATCCAACATTATCCCAAGTTGAAAACTTTTGTGAAATGCCGCAACAAAATATCGGAAATCTTTTACAGGATGTAAACAATGCTGGTAGGTTTTTGAAAAAGTTCAAAAACAGAAAACCCAATTCACAAATTATAAAGCTTCTTAAAAAATACCATTGATGCGTTAAATTAAAATTAATTAGCATATTTTAACACACATGCACCTTTTTTAACCAAAAAAACCAAAGACAAGTTCGAACCCAGAACAGTCATTGCAAGATACTGCAGGGTACAATGACTAAGCGCTAGCGCAAGAGGGTCCCTTTTTGGGGTTCAACTGCAACTGCAGCTAATCACTATTGTTAAGTAAAATGCGTTGTGTCATGTCAGTACTTTTTGCAATTTTTAAAATTTCTTTCATGGATTTTTTTATATTTAATCCTCTCAGGCATTTGAATCAATGGCCCATTTTAGAACAAAATGGTACTTCTGCTCAACACAAAAATTTTGTCAAGCCCGTGCAACCTGTTTTACCGATTTTGTCAAATCCATTTTATCAAAAAGAAGAAAATTTAAAAAAGGAGGAGAAATTCGTGAAACAAACGTATCAAAATCAGCTTCACAGAGACCAAAATCTAGTCCATACCGGAACAAAGAAAACTCTAAATATCTTAGTTTTGGGTGCCACGGGTGTCGGAAAATCTACATGGATAAATGGAATCGCCAATTACATGACCTATAATACCTTGGAAGATGCGATTGGTGCTTCCCAACCAATTTGCCTAATTCCAAGTCAATTTTCACTTTTTCAAAATGATTCTTCGAGTTCTGATTTTAAGTCCATCTCAGTCAAGCTTGAAGCAACCCACGGCAAAAGGGATGACAATGAAAATTTTTTGAATGAAGGACAATCAGCTACACAGGGACCAAAAACTTATCAATTTGAAACTTCCAAATATATCATCAATATCATTGATACCCCTGGAATTGGTGATACTCGTGGAATTGACCAAGACAAAGAAAACACAAGAAAGATCCTGAATGCCATTTCAGAATTTGATAGTCTTCATGCCATTTGCTTTTTGTTTCGATCAAGTAATTGCCGATTAACAACAGAATTCAAATTCTGCATCAGTGAACTTTTCCTTCAACTTCATAAAGATGCCATTGATAATCTTGTTTTCTTTTTTACCAATTCTCGAGGAGATTTTTATAGACCTGGAAATACCTTTGGGCTACTTCAACAATTTCTTGCAGAATTAAAAGCTCAACGTGGACTTGAAATCTCCCTTGCACCAGAGAGAACTTTTTGCACCGATAATGAAGCATTTAAAATGGTCTGTGCACATTTTAATGGAGCAAAATTTACAGAAAATGAATTTCAAAATTTTTGTGGAAGTTGGCAACAATCTGCAGATGAAACTCATCGATTCATTGAATTTGTAGCCCATCAACCCCCGCATTCAACTTCTTCCACACTTTCAATCAATAAAGCTCGAACAATAATTTTGTATTTGGCAAAGCCATCTGCGGATATCAGTGAACTGATTGAAACAAATATCAAAATTTGGAAAGATAAAGAGAAAGATTTGCATAAAACTGGTAATAATTTGAAAGAATTGGGTAAAAAAGTGAAGACTCTTCAAACTGGAATTAAAACTGAACCGATTGATTTTCCCAAAACTGTCTGCACTTCTTCAACATGCATTGAAATAATTCGAATTCCAAATACAGATATCTTTCAAAAAGTTCATACTAAAATTTGTCATCATCATTGCAACCTTCGATATATTGAATTTGGACGAATCAATGAACCTCTTCTCCAAAAATGTACTGCAATGGGAGGAAAACAAAATTGTCAAGTATGTAAATGCCCCTGGGGCACACATATGCATATTCGCTTTCATCAAACTAAAGAAACTATTGAAGTTGAGGATCAAAATATTATTAAACTTATTAAAGAAAAGAAAAATGCGGCAATGATCAAAGAACAAATGATCAAAAAATGCAAAACAACAATTGTAGAACTTAAAGCCGAACAAACGAAAATTTTCAAGGTTTCAGCATATTTTGGAAGTTTTTTACAGCAGCATGCAATTATTCCCTACAATGATGCCTTCGAGCAATACATTGAACAATTCATTTATGAAGAAGAAAAATATGTCACAAATGGTGGAGATCGTTCAAAATTAGAAAATTTGAAGACATCTTTAAAAGAATATCGGAACGAAAAAGAACTCATAAATAATGCACCAAAAACTACAATTTCTCAAACCCAAATTTTACCGGATAAAATTGCAGAATTAAAAACTCAATTATTCCATTTACCACATACTGGAAAAACATTTCAAAATTTATTTTATGCAACTGAAGAAGGCATTCAAAGACACAATGCTCAAATTATTGTCAGATATGTCCCCGGTGAAAGACCTTATGATGGGGGAGATTCCCCTCAATTTGAATATCATAAGTATGGAGGAATATATTTTTATACAATAAGTTGCAGATTTAATTTTTTACATTTTTTAGGCCAGCAAATATGAATTCAAATATTACGAAAAAGCGATCGTTTAAAAATTAAAAAACATAGTTCTTAAAGATTAAAAGAGATTCGTCAGTAGATTTATTACTTTCGATTTCACAAATATTACAATTAACTGATATTCAAGGATTTTTATTTCTATTGTTTTATTTCGATATGATAGTAAAATACTATTGAAGTTGAATATTTTATTTTTGAAAAGGTTTCCAAAATGTAAAAATAGAAAAAAAGGTAAATCCCTGAATATCAGTTAATTGCAATTTTGAAATCGTTTCGTACAATCAAAACGAATATATCAACTGACGAGTCTCCTATAATTTAATATAGGCTATAAAAACTACTTTTTTGAATTTTGAAAGCAGCTAACTCAACAATTTCGTTTATTTACTTAATTATTTTTTGACATCTATTTGGAATTTATGCCACACGGAATTATGTTGCTTCAACTCAAAAACAATTTTATCTCTAATTGTATTTCGCGAAACTGTATAAATTTAACGTTTTTTTAAAAAAACGGAATAAATATTTTGATAAATAAAATCATTGTTTTTGCTTAGTTTAAAAAAGTTTATACTTTTGTATCATATCTCTGCTTTTATCATCAACATTGTAAATTTTAAATAATACTTACATGTATTTTAAGTTGTAGAAAATTTTCTCATTGTCTCAAATGGAGAGTGGTTCAGAAAAAAGAAAGGTAAGCTTAATTATAAATAAATAAATATGTATAAATATAGTCTAAATTTATAATATTTTTTTAGACAACATTTGTACCATATTCTCATGATAAATCTGAAAAAAGGGGAAATTCGGAGAATACTGAATTCAAAAATACAAATTCTGTAAATTTGAAAGAAGCTTTTGCGAAGAAAATTAAAGAGGAAAATATGAATAAGGAAGAAGCTAGACGGTTTGTCGAAGAAAATTGTGCCAGAAATTCTTATTCACAAGATATGGTAAGAGACAGGTCAAAGGGAGATCTAATTATAAACATCTCTTCACCATTCTATCTCTTTCTCGCATTTTTATGACTTAATTATTACAATTATAACTGATTTTTAATCTTTTCAGAAACGAAATGTGCAGAAAAAACAAGAAAGTTCCGAGAATATTATTTCAACTACTGCGATTCCTGTTCCGCATAAAAGTAGCTACGAGAGTGAAATAAAAAATGGATCTCAATCGGTCAGGAATTTGTCAAAACAGTTTGAAAGTTATGGCCGCAATTCTGCAATTCAAAACAATGATGTTAACAAGTCGATCCAAAATGAAGTGAAAAGGAATTCTGTTTCAGAAGGTATGAATTTTTTTGGAATTTAGTTTCAGAAGGTATGAAAAAAAAGTTGAAACATTATTTTATATCAAGCTTATGCGAAATTTTAAAAACTTTTTTCGGATTATTAAATAATTTAAATATTATAACTAATGACAAAAATTATAGCTCAGAATGCACCTGTTCCCCCTACAAATGGGAATCATTTAAAACCTCGAAGCAAATCAATGGGACCTAAACCACGTAGTCGTCCAATGCTGCCAGCAAATATGATAAATGAAGAAACATACCAATCAAAACCCAACCCAAAGGCGGTTACTGTTGTTGATTACAAAATTACAGATTCGAACAAGCAAGAAGTAAAACCTTCAAAAGTATCAAACAAAATTGAAAATATTCCTCCAAAAAATAATGTCCATCGGAACGTCGCTCAAAAAATTGTTAATTGTAATTGTATTTTACCAAAACAAGGACAAATCCAATTTGAGGATAAACAACCATATACTCCAAGTTCACCGAAAAGTTCAACTCTGACATCAAATATTGTTCAACAAAAGGATAATACATCTCCAAAACCCCAAACTTTGTCCCGAAATCCTGATAAATCAGTTATGAAATCATATTCAAGTTACTCGTTCGTTCACGATATTCCATCAAAAGTTGCTCCAAATGTGATGGAAAAACCTCAAATAAGCCTTCAATTAAATCCAACAACTTTATCCCCTGAAAAACAACAAATACCGCAACAACAAAAACCAATGACCATCTCAAATAACGACAGAAAATCAATCAATATTTTAATTTTGGGTGAAACCGGTGTTGGAAAATCCACATGGATCAATGCATTTGTAAATTATTTAAGCTTCAACAGTCTTGAAGAAGCCATGGCCGAAAAATCTCCAACTTTGATAATTCCAACCCGCTTTTCAATGTTTGATAAAAATAATCGTCAACATGAAATTCAATTTGGAGGTCAGGATTTTGCTGCTGAAGGCGAATCTGAAACAAAAAATGCAAAAGTTTATTTATTTCAACGCGGACAATACGATATTCATATTGTTGATACTCCTGGAATTGATGATACCCAAGGTGAAGACGACAAAAATTTGCATAATATTTTGCAGACAATTGCCCCCTTCAAAGAACTTCATGCAGTTTGTTTTCTCTTTAAAGCAAATATTCCACGACTTTCGCAATCTTTTCGAAATAATATTCACAAATTGTTGAGCAATTTAAGTAAATCTGCTTTGGAGAATGCCTGTTTTGTATTTACAAATTCTCGGGGAACCTTCTTCCAACCTGGTGAAACAATGGTCCTTCTTCAAGCATATTTCAAAGAATTAAAAGAGAAAGAAGGATTACTAATTTCAATCAAAGAAAACAATACTTTTTGCTTTGATAATGAAGCCTTTCGATTTCTTTGTGCACATTTTAGTGGAATTGAATTTACCCAAATGGAAATTAAAACTTATGAAGAAAGTTGGAGACGATCCGCAATGGAAATAATTCGATTGCTAAATCTTGCCGCAACTCTTCGACCCCATCTCACCTCTGAAACCCTTTCAATCAATGAAACTCGAACATGGATTTTGCAATTAATTAATCCAATTATGAAAGTGCTAGGGTTTATGCAAATTAATTTAGAAACCCTGAAAGAAAGCATTCAAGAACTTGAAGCAGCTAAAAGCGATTTTGAACAACTTCAAAAAAGAAGAATAATGATTCCAGAAATTTCTTTCGAAGTTATTCCATTACGGTATCCCCAAATTGTTTGCAACAATGAAAAATGTGTAAAGTATGAAACTGGATCCGGAAGGCCAAAAAGAATTCAAAAAAGAATTTGTCATGAAATGTGTAAACTACCGTATGCCAGAACTGAAATATTCCCAGATCCGATTATTAAGAAGTGTAAACAATTTTTGGGAGAAACATGCAAAATTTGTGGCTGCAATTGGATGGATCATCAGAGAATCTTTTATCGGGAACGTTATGTTGAGAAATTTATTGCTTTAAATGTTGCCAATTTTGGTAATATGAAGGATGAAATCAATGTTAAACAGGATCTTTTAAATAAAACCAAAAATATCATTGATGCTTATTCAAATGAATTAAACACAATTCTAAATGCAATGGCGACATTTTCGTTATTTCTTTACCAAAATGGAATCTGCCAAAAATGTGACATTTTTTATCTTCACCTTCAAAACCTCATTGAAAATGAAGAAAAAATGCTTCGAGCTGTTCCAAGCTGTGATCAGAAAAATTGTTATCAGTTATCAGACCTTCTAACAAATTATCAACACATTCGACAAAACATATTTCGGCAAAATTCTTTAAATAAATTGTCATTAGAAAATGTACAACAGATTCGCCAAAAAATATTGGCATTGCCATTAACTGGTTCAAACATTTCTAAAATGTTCAACATTCATGTTGAAACAGATATTCAAGATCATGATCAAGAAATTATTCGCTTTGAAAAATCTTTTGCCGACGAAAATGTTACAACAGTTAAATTATAACTAATAACAAAAAATTGAAAATATATGTTTTGTCAAATTTAAATTAATTTTTATTCATTTAAAGTTACTGTATCTAAGCTATATAAAAAGCATTTATAGTTTTTTCTTAAAATCATCGAATTCATAGAAAATAAACTATTTTATTATTCTTTTGATGATTTTGTTGAAATTCAAAATGACAAAGTGTAAAACTGGTGTCAAAGCAAATCAAATTAAATTGTGTAGCGTTTTTATTTATTAATTTTGCAAATAAGGTGAATAGTGAATTGATTATGTGTCTAAGTATTTTTGAGATGTCTATATTTCTACAGTAATATTTCATTTCATTAACACTTTAGGGGATTTTACAGTTTTCTGAGAAAGAAAAAGGTTGTTCAAAAATTTTTTGACCATTGTAATGCAGGTTCCTATGCAACAGCTTTTCATTGTCTTAATCATGTTATGCCACATCCTCCATCACACTGGGGCAGATGGGGGCGACATAATTTTGGAAAAACCGCGACCCTAAAATTGCACAGGGGGGAGTACTTGGATTTTTTTTGAAAATTGTTTTTACAAAAAAAATTGGTTTAAAACCCCCTTATGATTTTTTAGAATTTTTGTTATTTTAGCATATTTTTCAGTTTTTTTACTTGTTAAAGTATAACTGAGAAATTCATGTGAAGATCACTGAAGCGTCGTTGGGGAGTTAATATGAATGATAGGTTTTTCGAAAAATGTTGATCAAAATTAAGAGCAGCGACCCTCTTGTTTAAGAAAAACATTAAACAAAATTGAGGGTCGCGACTCGCGACTCTTTTTTTTATTATAGAAATACTTTGATTAAAATTTACAGTCGCGACCCTTTCATTAAATTATTACCAAAAAGAAGTTATACATACATTTCGACACACAAATTTGATTCACCTGATAGTTTACAAGATTTTAATTAATTTTTTCTTTAATTTTTCTTGAAAAGATACTTCAAAAATACTACGCGGTTGATCCGCAACCGACCCTTTTCAAAATTTTCCGCGACCCCGCGACCCTGAGTGTGATAATCGCACCCTGGTCCACCCTTTGCCCAAGTGTGTCCTCCATCATACGATGATTTGGGGACACAGTTAGAAGAGATTTTTTGCTGCAAATCCATGTGAAAAAAAAAATTTTATTTCAGTCCTAATATATGTACAGCCTTCTATAAATTATCGTTCCCGCCTCTGATATTTCCAAAAAGATATATTTAATATAGAACAGAGCATATGGATTGAAACAAAATAAACCAAAAACAATGATTACTTAAATGATTCAAATTTTTCAGCAGATGGGAAACGGCACAGTTTTTGTTTCAGGATAGCTTTTCTGATGAAATGGGTTAAACCGTAAATATTTGGAATATCTTCACCTTCATCATTCGATGGAATTGGAGTTGATGGTTTTTGCAAATGACCAGGAATAAATTTTGGATGAGGATCAATTGTTTGAAGAAACTCATGCATCAAAATATCTTTAAGACGTTCAGATGGGTCTTCAACTAATAATTTTGAGATGAAATTATCAGCAGCAATATTTCCAGTTTTCTTTTCGATTACAAATGGTTCCACGCCTTGAAAAAGAAAAACACTTACACATCCATATGACCACCAATCAGCTGCTGCCCCAGCTGGTTTCCCTGCATTGACTTCAGGAGCTTGATATTGTGGAGTTGCTCGAGGAAGAATAATCAATTTTGAAATATCTCGGCTACTCCCAAAATCAATCAATTTTACATGTCCATCATGGGTTAAAACAATGTTATCAGGTTTGACATCTCTTAAAAATGATTTACAAAAATTCAAAAACTCTTAAACAAAACCCATGAGATAATTGATGATCATGTAAACACTGAATTCCACATGCCAATTCTTTAGCAATAAATCCAACAGCATCTGACGTAATTCTTTTACAATTATCTTTAAGGCTTCCACCAGAAACGTACTCCGTTACAAAAGAATAATATGTATCAGAATCAAATCCAGCATAGAATAATTTTGGAATATATGCTGAATTGACTTCTGATAAAACTTTTAATTCACCAGATATCCCATCCACTTCTGCAACATTCTTCAAAGTTTTAATGACAAACTTTGTACCCAATTTTTCAATGTTGCACAAAGATACAGATCCAAATGAGCCATCATTTAAATACTTTGTCTTCGTCATGATTGTACAGAATTCATTTGTTGCATCCAAAAGATTTTTGCTAAAAATAAAGTTCATATTCAACACCAAAAAAAATTTAGGCAACACTTACAAAGTCATTTCATCTTTTGGAAGCCAAAAGCTTTTGTCATCTGACAGTTCTAAATCATATTTTGAGTAATCCATTAAAGATAAATCTAAAAATCCAATAATAAAGAATGGAATACAATAACGGCATCAAAAAACGGCAAAATAAGCTGAACTTCAGATAAGGAATGCATTTTTAAAAGTTCTTTTTTTGAAAACAAAAAAGTGAGTGTAGGATTGCAAAGCCGAATATTTTTCGAATATTTTTGTAATTTTTTGATTGGTTTCGAATTTTTATCACCGAAATTTTGTGCCAAATCAAAGTGTTTTTTTAAAAGAGATGTCACTGATATTTTCATTTTTCTTACTTTATTACTTGAGTAATAATTGTACCCCTGTATGTTTGTAAAACACATGGATACTGTATCGCAACATATTTGCTTCCAAAACAATTTTTTAAATAACGACTTTGATGTAAATTGAATAAATGCTTTTAGTAATTTATTTAAATGTTCGACTGTTTTTGTTTATTTATATAATCGCCAACGCCAGCGGCATACTTTGATTAAGGTTGTAAAATTCTTTCAGTTTGAAAAATGAAATATATATAAATGCTGCTAATTATGATAAAAAAATAAAAACAACCGTCTTTTATTTTGTTAAAAAAATATGAAAATGTTTCACACTGAAATTTTGATCATTTTACAGAAAGAATAGCTCCAAAAAATGGTTCAAAATAAAAAAACGTTAAAAAATTCAGTATCAACTAAATCATTTTTTAAATTCCAGAATTCAGTTTTGTCTTTTTAAAGAGCATTTCCAGAAGGGATTTCAAGTCGAACACGTTCAAGAAGATATTCAAATTCGTCGAGTGTTGCTTGAACGGTAAAAATAACCCCTAAAATTCATAAAAATTACAACAATTTTTAGATCAAAAGCCTACGGGAATGAAGTCCAACATTTCCGAATGATTTTAATTTTGCGATTAAATCTTTGAAAATTATCATGTAATCGTAACACAGCTGTATTTCACGTCTAAAAATAAAAATGTTTAAATTATTCAAATTTGTTACCGTATTTCTAACCTCCATTTAAAAATTTGTTCATCAAGATCAGAAATTATTTTCAAAATTTGCATAAATTTACCATTTTTTTCACCATCAGTTTTGACCCGGGGTAAGGAAATTAGTTTTGCAACTGGAATCGGATCATTGTCTTTTGGATCCTAAAAGAGCTAATGTTACTGTATCTATGCGTAATATTTTTTGTTTCTTTTAATAATTTTGCATAAACATAAAAATTATATTAAAACTTACAAATTCTGCAGTTGGATGACAATGATGAATAAAGCTTCGATCAGTAAAACAATTAAAATCATCAATATAAATGAAACCTCGACACGGAATTCCATCATTAAAAATGCATTCGTATTTTTTGATATTTGGACGGCGTGGATTTACAACTTTTTTATAAATAAATCCACGCTTAATAATTCTTGTTTTATCAGAATCTTTTTCGTATATTGCTTTAATTGATCCTACAATTGGGATAACAGAATTTAGGGTATCTTCAATGACCTTCGCAGAAGCATTTATTTGTCGGACCTGTTCAAGGCTGAATTTTCTGCTCTTTTTTAATTGTCTTGCTAAAACTTTTGTAAATTCTTTTCTTTCTGCCTTTAATCTTTTAACCATTGCCCTAAAATAAATTGTTATCATTACATTTAAAGTGTTTACTAAAAACATGGAATCAATTTAGAAAAATAATTAAAAAATATTAAAAGACGTATTGTATTTAAAAATTAAATTTAATTAAATGCAAAAAAATTATTACCAATAAGTTCTGAAATCCCGAACAATTTTGTCTGTTGTTAATTCGACTTTTTGCATGTGTCCTATACTTTCACCTTCTTCTTCCTCAAGCAAATCAATCTTAAAAGAATGAATGAATAAAATTGTTGAAAATAAATAATTCCCTACTTCAGGATACTCAACAGCTGTGGAATACAGTAATTCAACAGATTTATCTTCTTCAGAACTATGAAAATCATGCAATTAATGTAAAAACAAAAACAAAATACCTTTCATTTTCAGAATCCGCTTCGCCGCAACTTAAATCAGACTAAAAAAAGTAAAAATTATTGAAAAGGGTTGTTTTTTGGTGGCAAAAATTAAACTACTTTGTTTCCAGAATTTTCTATTTTACCCATAACATCATTAAAACATGAAATTTCACTTAAGTGACTGCATTCTGAGTTCTAAAAATAATAAAAAAAATTTTCTTTGTCTGTTATAGTATCAAAAAGCCTTCTTCCCTTCATAATTTTACCAGCTTGTTTTTGAAGATGAGACAAAAAAACTTTTCTTGTTTAAAAACTAACATTTTCATCATCTGAAATATTACTATCATTTTTATTGGCAGTTTCAGTGAATGGGAGAGATGTTGAAAGATTAACATGGACATCATCAATTGGAGAATCAAAAGAAGGGGGAGAATTAATGCATTTCTCATTATGATCTTCTTGTTTGTTATTTGACAATTTATTGGTTTCCATCTAAAAATAGCTACTGATTTTACGTAAAAATCACGTCATTTTAAAAGTTTTAAACATGGGAAAGAAAAAATTGTCAGGAAAAGAAACAACAATTTTACGTGCATGCAAATGCATTGTGTGGTTGTGATGATTGAATAACAAAAATTAATCAATAATATTTATTAGAAAAGGTGAAAACACTTGGCAAGTAAATCTTCTCCCACTTAAATCAATTTAAAATTCTTTTCGAATTTTTATTTGAGTTTTTATCTGTCATAAACAATAATAAAAAGGAGTCAGTAGTTTTTTTTAAATTTGAAGATTACGGTAATTCAATTATGGCAAAGATTAACCAAGACAATATGATTTTTAACTATATTTGTACAGTAAAACTCGTTTACACCACTTTTAAATAGAAACTTTATTTAAACAAAGAAATGCAAATTTGTGAGAATCATTTTTGTACATAAATATTTTGGCAAACACAGGAATAAATTGAAATAAAAACAACATTTATGCATAAAAGCTTAAAACACTTGAATTATTTCCTCGAATCATTAAAGTTGGGGGAAGATTTCTTGTCATGACATCCATCCATGACATGTATAAACATGCTGAAATATCGGCTCTTGGGATTGGTAATGTTCTGAAAAAAATGTAATTAATATTTTAATATAAGTATAGTAATATTAAGTTTTATGTTACAGTATGTAAATGTGAAAAGTGCTTACATAACAATTAAACTTGAATCATATGAATGTTGTTGTAAAAGTTCTTGGGTTCGAAGTTGTCGAGCAGTTCGACATTTTTGAGCTGCTAATTCTTCTTCTGTAATAAAACCAGGTCGAGCATCTTCTGGATCAGCTTTCCATGGCTTAATTATCTCTTCAAATTGTCTCATCCTTAAAAAACTAATTTGCATAAAAACTTAAATGTTTAAAAACCAACGTTGCGCGATGTGGTTTTCGACTGATATCTCGAATGACCTTAACATTGGTAAATTCAATTCTAAATTTTGTTAACATTGCAATCATATTTTCTTCATCTGCTTCAATCATAGCTTGTGAAGATGCAAGTGTAAAAATTCGTAAATGTGCACCTACAAGTTGTTTCTTTAGTAATACATTACTGTATTACAGTAATAAAAATACCTTCCAGATAAGATTTTGGTAATCTCAAAAGATGTGGGATTAGTAGTGTGAGACCGCCATCATCATACAACCACCAAACATCAATTCTTGCTTTTTTAACATTTCGATGAAATTTATTTAACTCAAACGCAAGATTTTGTTGTATTTCAAGAAGCTTCAATTCTCTAAAAATTTGCATATTTTCGACACTCTAACTATATCACAAGTATTACCGTTCTTCGTCAGCTTCAGAAGTTTTATCGGCAGCTTCAAATGTGAAATTTACTTTTGAATCTGGTAATGTCATGGTTGTTGGGTCAGGAGTTACGGGCTCAGATGGGGGTCGGAAATTTGAATGAATTGTACCAGAGATGGTAGATAAAGAATGGGTTGTGAAAGATTGTTTCAAAAAATGAAAAGATTTCTTTGATTTTGATTCTGTTGGGGTTTCAGGCTTGGAGAACATCCATCGATCGCTGTAAAATTTATGATGATCTGAAAATTTAGGGTTTATTAATTGTTGATCAAAATCGAAAATTTTAATTTTTATGCAAATTTAGATATATCCCCTTAATCCCCTATATCTCATTTTATCCTTACTTCTAAAAGATGGAGTATGATGATGTTGACTCTTTTTTCGAACATGCATTAAACTTCCAAAAAGTTCGGCATCTTCAAAGCCTTCACCCTCGCCTTCCCTTTTCAAAGCACTAATATCTTTTTCTTGAAGTTGTGATAACTCTTCAGAATGATCAAACCCGTCATCGCCGTTTCTCAAAATTCCAACTCCATAATTTGATTCAAATGCATCTCGCAAAATTCCAACATATTCATCAATTTCTCCGATATTTTCTCGATGCAATTTTGTCCAATTTTTAAAACCAATCATTAAAACATTTGGCTAAAAATAGATAGGGTTAAGATATCGGGTTGATTGAAAAAATTTGCATACTCGAAGTTTTCCAAGCCCAGCAGTTTGAAGGAAGCTTTGACTTCCAGAACGGATGGATTGATTTGCAACATTTAAATAAAAAGCCTTAATTTTGTTATGTTTAAACCATTGTTCAAGGAAAGCTTGAAGTTGAGTTTGTTTTTGAAAGAAATGTTCATTTGCAGGATATGGAATGACATGGGCAGCCAAAAGCAAGCTATCACCTTTGGTAATTGAATTGGCAAAATCAAGCAATGGCACTCGACTGGCAGGATTTCCTGTTAATAATATAATTTGTGGACGATAATTTTTTACGTGAATTTCAGTATTTGTAAGTTTTTGTAACGAAGTTAAAGCACTCCGGTACATATGGGCTTGATTTGTGTCACCCCAATTAACCTCCGGGGAACAATAATGAAAATATGCCATTGTCATTGCAAAAATTACACAAATAATAATTGAATGAACAATTGAAATTACAAACATGACTAAAATACAGATCACTGCAGCAGCGAGAGAGATCCACATGCTAAAAAATTTGCATAAATATTAGGTTATTCAATAATTATTACTGTACTTGTAATATGGAAAAGTTGGTCGCCAACCAGGTGATCGAGCAAATGAAGCATCAAAACAGGCATAATTCACCTGAAATAGAGGAATAAGAATTAGTTATGACAGAAATTTGCATACCAGTGCATAAGTCACCATGAAAAGATTTGTAACAATTTCATTCAAGGAATTCAAGTCCCCAATTAGGCAAAGCGCCATTGTAAGAATGGCAAAAAAGACATATGCCCTCCGGGGTTCCTTATTTGGACCGTATTCTTTTGCAAAGAATTTCTTTAAATACGGAAATAATGCATCTTTACAAGCAGCTTGAAAAATTATTGGTCCTTGATCCAAATTTGTCATTGTGGAACTAATTGTCCTAAAAATTACTCATTACAGTAATCAAGGTTGTGACAAAATAATACAGTAATGGATGAATTTTAAAACCTACATTCCAAGCATACCAACAATAATTAGCGGGCGCCAAGCAGATTCCAATTCTGCTACTTGATGATAATTCATAAGCCCATATTTGCATGAAAATGTTGAAGCACAATCAGGCTTCTCCCAAACCTTTGAAGTTTCATTAAAACTTTGAAGCATTTCGCCATCGGCATCTCGGACAATTGTGGCACCAGCCGCAAATACGGCATAAATATACATTACAGCTGTAGATCCGATTGAAGCAAAAAGCCCTTTGGCAACATCAGCACCAGGATCGGCTAACTGTTCAACATACATTGTTGACGCTAAAAAATTTGCATAAAATAGGTACTATTGATTACTTTAATCAATACCAAGCATTCCAGTAAAACCTGGAAAGAAAACGGCAAATACGGAAACAACGTTTTCGCCAGCTCGATAATCCGGATATAGATTAGCCATAAGGGTTGCCTTCGAATATCCGGTAACACCGCGGACACTTTGATCTTCTGTCACAGGCATAAATGTCCCAATCACCCAATTTACATATGAAATAAAATATGTTGAAAAAAAGAAATATGTAAACGAATTTTCAATGTTCGGTCCGGCAAATGCTATCAACATCAAAATTACGCATAATCCTAAAATGAATACATTTCTACAGTAATCCCAATACCGTATTTAACACAAACCCAATGAAAAAACTCGATTATCCCAAACTTCATTAAATGTCACATAATCGTATCCTGCTTCCCTCAAAAGATCAGATATAAATTCAGCAATACTAAAAAATTTGCATAAATATTAAATATTTCCAACAGTATTACTGTAACTAATTACCCAACAATATATAAAGCAGCCATTCCAATATTTGCTAACGAAAATATAAATCCAATACATCCTCCTAGTTGTGGTCCTATAATTTTATGATAGATTCAAATTCCAAAACACAAATAAATAATTAATTAAATTACAGTACCCAAGGCCCTTGAAACAACATAATAAAGTCCACCCTTTTTGATCTTTCCATTTGAGCAAATTCCTGTCAATGAAAGGGCAGTTATGGCAATTACGAAGGTTGAAAATAAAACAATTCCAATTCCAACAGCTATAACAAAAAGTTTTTAATAGTTTCGATCAAAAAGTTTTGTGAAAAATGATCTTCAAATTTAATTGCTTTAATTAATAATCATAAAAATTTCTTAAAAGAAAACTGGTTTTTATTTGTATTAAAAAATTGTAGTGTAAAAAGTCATTAAAAATAATATTTTAAAGTTTAAAAAGAAGAACTTACAAACTCCTGCCTGTCCTGCCACATACCCCATACGTAAATATAATAACTAAAAAGTAGCATACGGTATTTTACATTATTACAGTAATTTATAAAAAAACTAACAGTTCCAACAATATTTGTAAATGATGGAATATAAACTCCAGAAAACCAACCCAAAGGTTTTTGAAGTTTTGGAAGCTTTTTTGGTTGTAATTCATATGATTCATATCCACCCTCGAGATCGGCTCGTCGAGAATCTGATGATGGAAGCCTCTAAAATGAAATCATAATTGTATTACTGTAATGCAAATGGTTATACAGACTACTGTAATTTTATGAATAATTAAAATTCAAGACTACAGTAATATAGGTTTTGAAATTACTGTAATATTTGTGTGTTTATAAACAGTAGCAAACAATATTAAGCATTATTACAGTATTTTAAAATATACTGTAACAATGTTTATAAAATGCAAATATTAATATCGATTACTGTATGTCGATTAAAATAATGAAAACTAACACCATTTTGAAAATCAATTGTTGAAAGATGTTTCCTTGAAGCTAAGCCATGAATTAGTTCAGGCATTGAAGGTCGAATATTTTGAATTGTTAATCGATAATTATTAATATTTGGGGGAGCTTCTATTGTCATATCATTATTCCATAAATCCATATTTTGTGATGAAATTGATAATTTTGGCTTTAAATTTAATAAACTTTATTAATTTTGTTAGCTGTTTTTTAAAAAAGCTTACCATTTTTCTTAAAGTTTCTTCCTCTTCAAAAGTATCCTCAATAATTACGGGTAAACTTTGATGCCGGGTAATTGTTTCAGGGCATAATTCAAATGTTGGTGTTAAAGTGGAAGAAGATGCTTGGGGTTCATTGTTTTCCTTCTCATCGATGACATCATGCTGATGAATTTCTGATTCAGATTCAGATAATTCTGTTGTTGAAGTTTTAGTACTATCAGATTCCATAATTTAAATATTTAATATTAATTTTTAATTTTTTAAATTTCACCCCCAAAATCAATAAAAGGGAGAAAAAAATAAATATAAATTAAAAAATGTAACAAAAATTAATGAGCTGATCGAGAGAGATTTTTTATGACTTTCTTTCAATCACCGCAACCACCATCAACAAATTCAAAAAAAAAACTTCCCACCTTTTTTTTATTTCACATAAATGAGGGGCAACAACAAAAAATGAATCTATATATGAAATATTAAATGAGAAAAGAATACCCTTCTTTTTTTAAGGTTATGGTGAGTTTATTTTGTACCTTTTTGGACTTGATTTTCTTGGGGACACTTTTTGACTTTATCTGTTCTGTGGTTTATCAAATATTATTAATTGCTTTTAAAAACCATATGAAAAAGTTATTGCTTTTTTTGTTCTTTTCGATGATGATAAATTACCCTCCCTTCTTTTCTCTTTTCACTGATAAAAAATGATAATGATATCACAAAAAAGAAGGAAGAAAAAGGGAAAGAGGTTACACTAACTATCATCAAAATACTTCCCCATTTTCAAAGCAGAAGGCACCAAAAAAGGCAATAAATCTTTTTTTTTCGTTTGTGCCTGCCCTTGCGCAATCACTTCTTTTTTTTGTCAGTTCTTTTTTTTCAAAAACCGATAAATTTCTTATCAATTTTGTTCATTTTTATGATTTAAAAAACAACAAAAAACCGAAGAAAAGAGAGAAAGATCAATGAAAAGGAATCCCCTCTCAATGATTTTTGGGAACATTGTAAAAATTGATAGATTAGATATATCTAAATCATAAAACATTTACAATATGGGTCCTCATTGAGGACATTTTGTTTTTGATTTTTTGAAGATCAAAAATGATTTGCATTCACAAAAAATAGATATATTCAGATTATCCCCTTCTTTTTTGGTCAACGCTAGACTAAATGCGCATCACTTTTATAAAATTACGTAATTTTAGAAAAGGATTGAACTTTTGAGTTTTTTTTAACGGTTAAAGTTAGACAATAACAATTATTATTGACTTTACAAATTGAAAATACTGTTATGAAAAACGTTTTTTTGAAGTTTCACATGTTTTCGGTTTCACTTTTAAAGAAAAACAATTTTAACTTTTTAAAACCTATAATTCATACTGTAATTTTAATATATATAGTTAAACACAGTAAAAAATAATGCAATATTTCAACCAAAACATAAATTTAGCAACCTTTACATAAAATTCAGTGTTAAAAAATAATAGCTTTTATGTTGCCAGAATTATGCTTCTTTTTTAGTCTCGAAACATTTGTTTTCCATTTTTTGCAATAATAGAATAAAATATCATAATTACAAATACAGATAGTTGGGATATATATTTGACGTCATTTATTAATATACAGATGACTGAGAGATACAATCAAAAATGCAGTGGCATTTGCAACATAATGCATTTTTTAGATTAAATAAGCATGATGCAATGCTTCATCATTTTATGGAGCAAAATGTAATCAAAAATCAAAACAGAATCTTTGAGCAAAAAAATTTCCGTTTTGCATGTCATCGTTGTTTTCAGATTTGAACACTTTTTCTCTCTTATTTTACTATTCGTATAAAGCAGAATATGTGATGATTCAATCTAGAAAAAAAAAAACGAAAAGCATGCTATATTTTGGTTACAAAATATATGTACAAACACCGATAACATAAAAAAGAGCAAAATGAATATTCTCAAAAAATGATATCATGATCTTTAGCCGCAAAACGGGAAAAGGCAAAAAATCAAAAAATATACCCATCTTGCAATTTTTTCTTGATACATGTATTCTAACTTGGCAATAGTAGATGAAATAAAAAATAAGAATGATGTAATAAGTATCGAGCATTTTTCTTATCAAAAAAATTTAACAACTCATTCTCGAGAGCCAAAAGATCGTCGTGCATGTTTTGATTTTGTCCCTTTCAGTGTAATATAAATACCCCTTTCATTTTGTTGAAATTGCTTAGTTTTGCCGTTTTTTATATCTTTTAATGCAGTTTTTTTGCTGGGAATTGAATTACGTATGTTAAAATAATTGCCAATTGATAATTTAATATTGTTTATTAATAAGCTTATGACTGTTGTTTTTTTTATCTTTGACAATACCATCAATTGTTCAAAAATTTTTATTTTTAATTTTTAGATGGAAGCAAAAGAATTTGAGGTCAAGACAACAAAATCTTTTGCTTTCTCAAATTCAAGTCAAGATGGCCAATACCGTAACCTCAGTTTAAACAATTCAACCCATGAATGTTCAGCTCCTGCCAATCTTGTTTCATCCAAAAGCATTTTTAATAAAAATGAAAAAACAGGAAAAAAAGAAGATTGCAGTCTCAAAAATCAACCAATTTTTTATAAAGAAAAAAGTTTAGTTTTCTTTTAAGCAAAAAAGAAAGATTTTAAAATTTTGAAAATCTAAAATTGCCAAATTATAAGAAATTGAGATTTGAATAATTTCTTTGAAGTAACAAATTTAATTGAGACTGCAATCAGAACTAAAATATCAGATTTTTCTGAATCTTCAAAACAAAAATCTAATGTCAAATTATTGAATGAAAGGAAAAAAGATTTAACAACTCAAAAGTTTTTAACAACTTTTCAAAATTCTGAAAAAGAATCCCAAAAACAATGGAAGAAAGAAGATTCAAGAAGTGCCACAAAAAGCAGTAGCACCTTATCCCTTCATATTGCAGCTTATGAAGATTCTGTTATTGAAAATGGAAATCAAACAAATTCCAAGAAAGAAGAATCACCGCCATTGTTTTCTGATTCCTTTGAATTTCCGCGTCAACAAGAAGATGATCGAGTTGGTGAATCAGAAATTATGCAATTTAAAGCATCCCAAAAATTGTTCAATCCGAATGAAACAAATTCACCAGGAAATAATATTGTCGGCAATGATGAAAGAGGTAACCAAAAACGAATTGAAGTTTTCAGTGATGCTATGATAGCATAAATCATATTTCATTTTCAGCAATTGTTGATGGAACAAGAACTTGTTCTACGCCTCCCCCTGCAACCCCTTCCCAAGCACCACCTTCAACCCCATCATCAATTCTTATGTCACATGATGGATCATTTCGTCTTGATTTATCCAGCTTAAATTTAACCCCACAAGATCTTGCAACAATTACAGCAGCCTTTAATTCAACCATCAATTCTTCAACTCCAACCCCAACAACCATTTCATCAACTTCTCCATCAACAATGAATTCAACAATTCTTTCATCATCAACCCCTGAATATGTTATGAAACAAACACCAAAAACTCGCCGACAAAGAGCTAAACATTCAATTGTTCCAACAGAAATTTTAATTCTTCCTGAAAATGTTCCTGGAACTTTTTTGAATCTTACTCCTTCACAATTTGATGAAATGGTTAGTGATAATGAAACGGCATTGGCATTTGCGGCAAAAGTTGGCTTAATTCAAAATATTCGAAAATGTCCAAAATGCGAACGTGAAATGGCACTTTGCAAATTTAATAATTCTTGTGGATATCGAGTAAGGGCTTTTTTATAAAGGATATATCCAAGGGGGGATTTATTATATCTCCCTTCGATATATTGTATCATTAATCATATGTCCATTTTTTAAGTGGGTCTGCCGAAGAACAGAAATGGGAAAACGATTTACTTGCTCTGTTCGAGGAATGCGAAAAGATACAATTTTGGATGATCGATTGGTTGGAATTTTAACAATGCTTCGAATTATGTATCATTTTTCAAAGAATGTCTCAGATACTGATATTATTAGCCGATTGGATATTGGTGGGTTTTACTAAAAAAAATCTTGATTGAACCTCTTCCATTTGAGATCCTAATCAAAGAGCTTTTTTCAATTTGTCGGCAACATCAAAGGAAGTGTGACCTTTTGACATTTTCCACATATCCCCCTCCATTCTCTTGATCACCCCACTTTTTGGAAAATTCCAAAATGTAAACCCCCTTTTCTCTTTTTTAGGTCATGTTCGAAGTGCTCGAACAATTCTTTCTCGATTGCGTGAAATGGTTGATGAAGAAGTTTTGAAATTATCTGAGGATCCAGCTCTTTCTGCTGAACAACTTCGTCAACATTTTCTTATTTCTGAAGGAATTGATCATTTTGGTAATTAGTAGTTATTGATCGATACAAATAATTTACATATTTTTTAAGGTTTTATTCTTTTTTGGGGTTCGCGATTTAAGATTGTAAAATCTTCAACAAATCCAGAGGAAAGCAGTTTATTGGAAGAAATGGAAGGAGAAGAAACAAAAGAAGGTGTAAAAGATGAATTTTTGAATCAAATGGAAGAAATAAATGATGGCAGCAGCGGTGGTAACAATGATGCAACAGAAGTTGGCGTAAAAGTTGAAGTTCAAGAAGAAGAATCAGCGGGCACAAATGCAAATGAAATTGTTATTGAAAAGAAAGATGATGAATAAGCTGAAATAATTTCTTGAATTATTTTGCTTTAATTGTAAATATAATAATTGTAAAAATCAATGTTTAACTTATTAATTATGTAATTAATGAAAGTTTTTTAATATTTTATGATTACAGTATGAAAACTGTAAAACATACAGTGCCTAATATTGAAGAGAAAATTTGCAGAAATTTACATAAGGAAGGGTTACAATCAAAAAATAAAAAACTTTTTTATGAGCGGCAAAGATCAAAGAAATCATGTTTATGAGAGGATGGAACCACCAAAATGCCAAGTTTAATGCTTTAAATTGGAATTAAAAGTTTTAACTTTGTCAAATTTGTTTTTAAAAAATTTGAAATAAAAATTACAGTAACCAAAATCTACAGTGTGCAAGAAGGTTGCAAACAATTGATTGGCATAAAATTATTTTTTTGTATTTATTTTGAAATGCATGTTTGCGACTTTGCGATAAATGTCAAAGCTAATTTAAAATTCCCAAGTTAATGATATATATTTTTTTTGAAAAAAAGGCTCAAAGCAATTTGATGCTGCTCCTTTTAGCATGAGAAAAAACAACTTTGATGATGTCAACATTGTTATAAAGCTTCTCGACGCGAAACAACCTCCTCGTGTAAAAAAAATTTTATTTTTTCGCAACAACAAAAATATTTTTTGTTAAAAATTAACTTTTTTGATTCTGTAATAGTATAACAAAAAAGTTTTTTTCTAATTTTCAATTTAAAAAACAAATCCCAATTTCTTGTGTATGAGTTTTGATCCTCGTCGTATTAAAAAGAATCGACGTAATAGAAGCGGCGACGACGACGTGATTGTTGTTGTAAACGAAAGAACTCCATTGATGGAGACTCGGTCGACTCGGTCAACCATTGAAGACGACGCTTATCTCATTCCCCATCCATCCCGTGCTTCACTTAATTCATATTCAAGTTGCCGCACAATGTTCAGGTAAGGAAATTAAAATGCTTTAATATAAAATTAATTGTTTAAACATTGAAGAATGGGAGAAAAAATGATGAGTCAGAGGATTGTCTGCTTTTTGAGAAAATAGCAAAAAGCAATTTTGCACTTTTTGAATCTAAAATTCTTTGACGTAAAATATTGTTTAAAACATTTTTGTTTGATGTTGAAAATTTTGGTCGAATTATTTGACTTGACTTTTTGTTATACAACGTATTCGATAGAGAATGAAGGGTTTAGAACAGGATTAATTTAATTTTGTATCACATTAAAACTAGTTTTAAAATATTCACAAAAAATGCATATTTTTCGATTCATTTTTTTCTAAATCAAGACAAGTTTGTGACATTTCGATCGAAAATATGACCAAAAATACTTATTATGTTAGCGGGACACAATTCACTTTTTCTAAGTAAGACTGATAATTAACTCCACTGACTCTATTATATCTACAACGTTGAAAGAGATTCTGCCAAATGCTTGTGTTTTTCGATGTTTTACTTATATGTTTTGATAATACTGTAAAAACCAAATACAATTTTCTGTTGATGTTAATAATAAGTGTTCAAACATTAACAATTGAACGTGTAAAACATCGAGAATTCATTATTTGGCAAAATGCCTCTCAACCTGTTATCCAGATTATAAAACTAATTTGAAAATATTTTAGATGTTGCCGGAATATTTTCCAACGTAAAATGTCACTTCATTCAAGAACAATTCGTGTTGGACATGGACCAATATGTCATGGTGGAAGTCGATTTCCTCGGAATGCTGTATGCAATCAAAAGTATAATATCTTCACATTTGTACCACTTGTATTATTTCAACAATTTAAATTCTTCCTTAATTTATACTTTTTGTTGATGGCATGCAGTCAATTTATTCCAGCTATTCAAATTGGTGCACCTATCACATATTGGGGACCATTGGTAAGTAATTTCTACTTAATAATATCTGACAAATAACAAAGGTTTTTTAGGGTTTTGTATTAACAATTACACTGATAAGAGAAGCGGTAGATGATATTGTACGATTTTGGCGTGATCGAGAAATGAATAGTGAAAAGTATGAAAAGCTTACTCGGAATGGATTTGATGAAATTGAAAGCGCGTATGTTTACTTTTATTTTTGGTTTAATAATGTGATATTTACGCGGTTAATATCTTTATAGAAATATTCAAGTTGGTGATTTGATTGTGATACATAAAGATAAGCGAATCCCCGCTGATGTTGTGCTATTTCGAACAACAGAAAAATCTGGTGCTTGCTTTATTCGAACTGATCAACTTGATGGTGAAACAGATTGGAAGCTTCGAATTGCTGTTCCGTATACACAAAATATGTCAGAAGATTTTGATATTCTTGATTTGAATTGTGAAGTTTATGCTGAAAAACCTCAAAAAGATATTCATGCATTTGTCGGAACTTATCGGATTAATACTGTTGAAGGTGTTACTGATGGTGGATTAAGTGTTGAAAATGTTTTATGGGCAAACACTGTTCTTGCTTCTGGAACTGCAATTGGTCTTGTAGTTTATACTGGTCGAGAAACTCGCTCTGTCATGAATACAACTCTCCCAGAATCAAAAGTTGGTCTTCTTGATCTTGAAGTTAACAATCTTACAAAAATTTTATTCTTATTTGTTGTGGTACTTTCTTCGGTAATGGTTATTATGAAAGGACTGGATGCAAATTGGTATCGATATTTGATGCGATTTGTTCTTCTTTTTTCATATATTATACCAATTTCATTACGGGTAAATCTTGATATGGCAAAACTATTCTTTTCATGGCTAATTGGACGTGATAAAAATATTCCTGATACTGTTGTTCGATCTTCAACAATCCCAGAAGAACTTGGTCGAATCTCATATTTGTTATCAGATAAAACTGGAACCCTTACTAAAAATGAAATGATCTTTAAAAAGGTTTGTTATTCTAAATTATATAATTTCTATAACCCTTGTTTACATTTTTAGATTCATCTTGGCTCTGTTTCATTTAGTGGTGAATTTAATGATGTTGCAATGCATATTGAATCAGCATATTCTGGAAAACTTGGTCGACATTCATTTTCGGTTAAACTTCAAACAGCTGTTGAAGCAATTGCTCTCTGTCATAATGTAACACCTATTGAAGAAAATGGTAAAATTGATTATCAAGCTGCTTCTCCCGATGAAGTTGCCCTTGTTGAATGGACTGAACAAATTGGTGTTCGATTAGCTTTTCGTGATCTTGCAGCCATGGAACTTCAATTGAATAATGGAAATCGTAAAAGATTTCAAATTTTGCACATGTTTCCTTTTACATCTGAAAGCAAAAGAATGGGCATTATTCTAAGAGTATGTTTTAACTTTTTAAGATTACTGTAATAGTTATATTTAAATCATTTAAGGATGAAGCAACAGATGAAATTTCATTTTTGATGAAAGGCGCTGATACTGTAATGGCTCCAATGGTACAGTATAATGATTGGTTGGAAGAAGAATGCTCAAATATGGCAAGAGAAGGTCTTCGAACTTTGGTTGTTGCAAAGAAAACTCTTTCGGCTGAACAACTGGCTGATTTTGAGAAGCAATATCACGCTGCAAAAATGACCGTTACAGATCGAAGTGAACATATGGCTGCCGTGCTTCGTCGTCTGGAAACTGACTTACAATTGCTTTGTTTAACGGGAGTTGAAGATCGACTTCAAGATCAAGTCACAACAACCCTTGAACTTTTAAGAAATGCAGGAATTAAAGTTTGGATGTTAACTGGTGATAAACTTGAAACTGCAATTTGTATTGCAAAGTCATCTGGACTATTTTCAAGAACTGATAATATTCATGTCTTTGGACAAGTTCAAAGCCGAACTGAAGCTCATAATGAATTGAATCAACTTCGAAAGTTTGTTTTTTATAAATTATATTTGTTTACAAATAATGTATTTGTAGAAAGAGTGATGTTGCTTTGGTGATGACGGGAGCTGCTTTAAATGTTTGTTTACAGTATTATGAAGCAGAAGTTGCAGAATTAGTTTGTGCATGTACAGCTGTCGTTTGTTGTCGATGTTCACCTGAACAAAAAGCACAAATTGTTAATTTATTGAAGAGATACAAAAAACCAGCAAGAGTTGCAGCAGTTGGTGATGGAGGAAATGATGTTTCAATGATTCAAGCTGCTCATGCTGGAATTGGAATTGATGCAAATGAAGGAAAGCAAGCATCATTAGCTGCAGATTTTTCGATCACTCAATTTCATCATATTTCTCGTCTTCTTTTGGTTCATGGTCGATTCTGTTATAAACGTTCATGTGCTCTTTCACAATTCGTTATGCATCGTGGTTTAATTATTTCAATCATGCAAGCAATCTTCTCTTGTGTATTCTATTTTGCTTCTGTTTCTTTGTATCAAGGTGTTTTGATGGTTGCTTATTCAACGGCATACACAATGTTACCAGTTTTCTCTTTGGTTGTTGATCGAGATGTTACTGTATGTTTTCCCCAAGATTTTTGGTTTCTTAAAATGAAATAATTTAAATTTTAGGCTGATAATGCTTTGACATATCCAGAATTATATAAAGAGCTTGGTAATATTTTTAATTTATCAAAAATTAATTAAATAGTTAATGATTTTTAGGAAAAGGTCGTTCTCTATCTTTCAAAACATTCTGTATTTGGGTTCTTGTGTCTGTATATCAAGGTGCTGTAATTATGTATGGAGCGTTGCTGGCTTTTGATTACGATTTTATTCATGTTGTTTCAATTAGTTTTTCGGCTTTAATTGTTACTGAATTGATTATGGTTGCAATGACTGTACATACATGGCATTGGGCAATGCTTATTGCACAAGTAAGTTTTTTACTATTCTATACATTTTATATGCTAAATCGTTTTGTCTTTTTAGGGTTTATCATTAAGCCTTTATGCAGCATCATTATTAATTTTGGATAAATTCTTTGATCGTCAATTTGTTATGTCATGGACTTTCATTACAAAGACAACACTGATTACAATAATTTCATGTCTACCATTATATTTATTTAAACTGGCAAGACGTCGATTTTCACCACCTTCATATGCTAAAGTCAATTAAATAAAGAATTTCCTTAATATTCCAAGATTATCACCAAAGCTTTAGTTTATATATATTTGTGTTAAAAAAGAGATGTTTATTTTCTAAGAAAAAAGATTGCTCCTGTCGGGTACCAATAATAAATCCCTTGTATCAATTTTTTAAAATTGTTTTTCTTCTTTTCTGGTGCATTTTTTAGTTGTGCTAAATTTTTTCATGTTTTAAAAAGGTTGTGGATTTTTGTGTAAATTTATTAAGAAAATATAAATATTATTGCAATGATTCGGTTTTTTGATAATAAAATTGTTTAGCGGTTTTTTAACCGTAATACTCATATTTAAAAAGTAGTTTCAATCGTTACGAATTTAAAAGTATGTACATAATAGTTCAGGGTTGAGCCAGAAGGTATGGGAAAGCTGGAGGCTTATATTTGTAGCATTTATGCTTTTGTTCCTGCGATTGCCTTCTTTTGCAGATTTGTGGCTAAAGAACCTTTGAGGATTATTTTATTTATGATAGGGTTTGTTTTTGTAACATAATTGTATACTGTAACCATTGATATTTTAGAGCTTTCTTCTGGCTTTGTTCCCTTCTATTAACATCTGTGGAATGGAGATTAATAAATATTTTAACAACTTTACCAATTTGGACGCTGATTGTATTTGTAATTAATCAAGAAATTGCACGGGTTCTATTTTTTGTTGTTGCAAGAAAAGCATATGAGTAAGTTTTACATCGTTTTTTTTTCTTTTTGATTACAGTAACCTTTTCTTTTTTAGTGGCTTAACAAAATTAGGTACAAGTAATCAAATTGTTATTCCTGAAGTTGAACTTCTTGCACATTCTTCTCGGCATACATTTTCATTTGTTTGTGGTCTTGGATTTGGGACAATTGCTTGCTTCTTTTCGGTGGCAAATGTAATTGCTGATTTAACAATTGATGGAGTGCCCGGACTTCCGGCATCTGTAGAAAAGAATGATTGTCCTGTCCATCGAACTTTTGATGATGTCGATGTACCGTATGCATATGCAATGGCCTGTAGTATTTTGATCTTCTTAAATGCGGCTTGGACAATTTTGCAATGGGATAGTTGCTATAAATTTTTGCAATCAAGAAAGGCTTCTAATCAAAATGGAAATAGTGGTGAAACAACAACGACTGCGGTAGTTCCATTATCAAGATATTGGTGGATTGGACTTGTTTTTAGTATTATTTCACATTTCGTTAATAGTGCTTTGGTATGTTTACCATAACCTTTTTACTCTAGTTTTACAGTAATATTTTTTTCAGTCTCTTTTAAGTATTGGTGGATGGCATTGGTATATTTTGGTTGCACAAGCGCTTCTACTTTTGCTTACAACTACAGTAACAATGTTGGTGGTTGGATTCAAAACTCCAGAAAGTTGGAAAACATTTATCTCAAGTCCTTTGTATTTTTCATGCAGACCTTCCTCTGCTGTTATCATTACAAATAATGATGAAGATGATAGTGTAAATAGAAATAACGAAATTGTTCAACCGAATACTTCAAATGATTCAAATAATGTTGCTCCAGAAGCTGTTTAATTTTTGCTTTTATTTGTAAGTTATATGCATGCCAGTTTATTGCCACTTAAAATCAGTGTCATCCATATCCATTGCTTATTTTTTATGCATTCTTCTTCTTCAAATTCAAAACAACCTTTTTTCCATGATCTCTTCTTTTTCTCTGTTATTATAATTTTATAAATTGTTGTATTTCCTATTCTTTGTTCATATTTATTATTTTTTGAATAAATCTTTTGATTCATAATTTAATTTAATCAAGCAATGTTTTGTCACTTTAGGCTTAGCATCAGGGTCCAGGTTTATTCGACAAAAAATGGCTGCAAATGATGTAAGAATCAAAATTATCTTGGAACAAAAATGTTGAAACAAAAGCAAAACCCCGATTTTGGCATTATACAATTCAACGTAAAACAATAAAAAAATACAAAACACAAAAAAAGTTATTTCGAAAAAGAAATACAACACTAAAATAAATAAATAAAAAATTCTTTATCATAATTTTCGTTGCAAATCTTGACAGTAATGCAGGGTGTTTATTTTACCGGTTCATATTTTTTTGATTTACAAACATGCTTCGTTGCAGAAAGTTCAAGATATTTTTCTCCATTTTCTTTTTCAAAAAGTTTTGCTGATACAGTAATATTATTCTTGTTTTTACATTGCAAACAAATAAAAACATTGTTGTTCTTCAAGTAATATTCATAGACAAAACCATCTTTTTCCGAATCAAATAAAATTAGCTTTGAATTTGGTTTTCCATTTTTATTTGAACAAAGTTTGAAACCATTTTGAGGAACAATTTTTGGTTGAAATTCTTCAAGAACAAATTTTTTCGGGCTACAAACATGTTCATTTTTAAGAAGTTTAATATATTCTTTTCCATCATCAGATAAGTATTTCACTGATATAATTTTGTTCAAATATTTACAACTGCAACATCGGAAAGTTTTGTCTCGTTTATAGTAAGAATATTCATAACACAATTCTTTTGTTGCTGAAGTAAAAATGACAAGTTTTGTTGTCTTTTTTTCATCATTTCGATTAAAAACCATAAAATTTGATGTTCCGTTTTCAGTTTCATAATAATCAATTATTTCTTTTTCTGTTTCATATTTTAAAGGTTCACATGTATGTTTTTTTTCACTCAAAACAACATATTTTTCATTGTCATTTTCTTTATCAATTTGAACTTTTGCAGAAACATTACATTTTTTGCAAATAAATTGACATTTGTTATAGCGATAATCATAACAAAATTTTCGAGCTTCGTCGAAGAAAACAATTAATCGTCTTTCCGGGACACCAAATATATTCTTTTGCAGTTCAAAATTCGGAAGTCTAATAATTCGGGTTTCATCAGTTTCTTTTTTCTTTGGTTTTTCAAAATCAAAATCACTTTTTTCAAGAATTACAGTAACAGATTTTATGACGGTAGAATATTTAAGTGGATCGCAAACATGTTTCTTTTGATTGGTAGTTATATATTCATTTCCATCCGAATCTTGACGAAGTTTTGCAGAAATATGAGTATTTTTGTTAGAACATGCAGAACATTGAAAAATGTTTTTGTATTTGTCATAAAAAAACTTGTAGCAACGGGTTTTGTCATTTGGATAAAAAAGAATAAGACTAATTCTATCACTTTTTCTTTCCTTGTCATAAAACAGAATATAATCAATTTTGGGTTTTAGAATTTTCGTTTCATATTTTTCTGGTTCATACTTTTGAATTTTACAACCATGTTTTTCTCCACCATTAATTGCAACAAAATATTCTCCATTTGGTCCATCGTCTTTTCCCAAAAATGCAGTTACAATATGCTGTGTTTTACATTTGTTTTTATTAATACAGTTTTTCTGTTGAACCACCACTGCTAGACATCCAAGACAACGATATCGATTTTGAGCTCCATGTTGAGAAAAAGTATAACATAAATTTGGATCAGTTGAATCAAAAATTAAAAGCTTTGATTTAAGAATTTCGGTGGCTTCAATAAATTTAATTTTCGGGGGACGAAGAATTATTTCATTTTGACGAATATAGTTCCGAGGAGAACAAACATGTTTCGTATTCGATAAAATAACATACTCTTCATTTTCTTCATTCTTATTAATTTTTGCAGTAATAGTTTTTTGCTTTCGGTGACAACCAGTGCAGTAGAAAATATTATCAATTTTACAGCAAAAATAAGTATAACAAAGTTTTCTATCATTTCCATCAAAAATAATCAATGTTTTTCTTTCAATTCCATTTTTAATTTTCATTTGAAATTCAAAATTTGGAGATAAAACAAATTGGTTGCATGAAAAATATTTTTCTGGATTATATTTCCTTTTTTTACAAATATGTTCTTCATTTGATAGTAAAATATATTCACCTTCAGTATTTTCATGAAATATTTCTGCTGTGACCCGCCAGCTTCTTTTCTGCATACATCCACAACATATAAACATCTTTCTGCTTGAACTCCAATAATATTCATAGCATTGATTTCTGTCATTTGAATCAAAAATAATCAGCATTCGTTTTGATTTGGTTGCACAATTTTCCAAGATTTCATAATTCGGACTTTTCACAATTTTCAATTCAATATATTTTTCACGATCATAAACCGTTGGAGAACATTGATGTTTTTTGTCTTCTATTTTGATGCATTCTTTACCATTTTCATCAACATCAAGAATAGCTTTTATTCCTTTTCCACTTTGGTTGCAGCAGTGAATGAAGAGTTGCCGCTTTGAATAAAAATTGTATTCATAACATTGAGTTTTTTCTTGAGATGTAAATATTAATAATTTTCGCAAAAATTTGGTCTTTTGTTTGCAACTGACAAATTTAAACATTGATTCATCAATAACTTTTGTGAATCGATCAGTTGAATAAAGTTTTTGCGTCTTTGATGAATTTCTAAAGTCGTAAACATTATAATAACGACGATCGTCCTGTTTATTAATGACTTACTGTACAGCTCCATTAGTATCATCACAATGAGTTTCATCAATCCTTTCATTTTGAACATGCTGTGAATCAGATAAATTATTCCCATAAGTTTCAATTTCATGATGCTTTCTTTTTCGACTGAAAAAACTTTTTTTGCATTTTGCAATAAATATGTAAATTTAGAGAACTAAAATTACCCATGTGGTTTTGGATCCATTTCCATTTTCACATTTTTGATATCAATTTCGTCATTAATTTCCATTTCTGGATTCTTTTGATGCCATTTTAAACGTTTTAAATATTGATCCTTTTCAATTCCATCATGTTTTTGAATCCATTCTTCAAATATTTCTTTTAATTTTGAAGAATCATTTTTAACAATTCTTTTGAAAATAGGATTCAAAAATCTTTGAAGAAAAAGTTTTCTGGTGACAAAATCTTTGCTCTAAAAAATTTTCATTGTAATAATTTACAAAATTTTGAAAATAAAATTGACCCTGTTTTTGAAAATTCCGATATAAACTTTTCGACAAATTTTTTCATCTTTAAAAACCAATGCAAAATCTTGAGTATCAAATTCACCAAAAACAAATAAAATATTCTAAAAAAACCGAATATACTGTATTTAATTTTTTGAATAAATCAAATTACTTTTTGCTTAATAAATTTCCATTGAAAATAAGCATTAAATCCAACGATATCCACAAAATCTAAAAAAATAACTTTGCTGAATTCAAGAAATGTTTTAAAATCTTACTTTCATTAATTGGTTCAACAAGTAAAAATTGTGAAATTTTATTAATTTCGAGTTTACAGTATCCTTGATAATGAGGCTGACGATTTCCATTAAATCGAATCAATTCGGTTGCAGTTTTTTGAGTCTAAAATCTCATTTATTATTTCCATTTTTTAAGGATTCTTACATTATTATTTATTTCACAATCGACTACTTCCTTCTTTACCATCATTTTGCAGAGATTTACGCGATCCAGAAGTTTTGATAAATTCAGCGGCTACCTAAAAATTGGTTACAGTATACATAAAAATAAAGAAAATCATTGTATTTAAAATATCATAGATTATACAACAATTTCTTAATAAAACTTTTAGAAAAAAAGTTGCACGGATTGTTTAAGTCAGAAAAAAAAACAAAAAAATGCCACAAAGTGCAGAGTGTTTTTTTGGCAAAGACTATATTACTGGTTTATTAGACTATCTTTTAAAAAGAAAAAGGAAGGAGAGTGTGCTCTTAAGTTGTAACCCATCATCGCACTTGAAAAACAGAGGGCCAAACTTGTTTTTAAAGATCAAAAAAAGGGAAATAAATCTGATGGTTTGTTATTGACCATTGGCGGTTCTGTGATACATACTTCAATTTTGGATCAAAAGAAAGATGAAAAACAATCTCTTAGGGGATGCTTAGAGTTTGGGAAGCAGGGAACAATTTCAAATGCTAGGGGTGGGCATAAAATTTTTTGTTGCACAAAATTTCAGCTTCTACGCATTTATATTACACAAGTGATGACTCAAAATGCTGGAAATTGCGTGCTTCAAACCCTTAGATAGATAAAACATAAGAAAAAGTAAATATGCCTTCTGTAAAAGAAAGAATCTGAAGGAGCTCGTTTTTTAAAGGAAATTTCTTCGAAAAAAAGTTAAAAAAACAGTGTTTCACTTCGCCAAAAGCTAGAGAAAAAATTTAAAGTTATGAATCAAGAAGCTTAGAATCCTGGAATAACACATTTTAACACTTATTTTCGGCATTTTTATGGTTTCTTAATCGAAAGAACAGTATTAATTACCCCTAGGAAACTTAAATCAGGAGAAATAGTTAAGTTTAAGCGAAACACATCTGTTTTTCTTACAAAATCCAGAGGGATGTAGAAAATCCGCTGTAACTTTTGTTGGATTAGCCCGGGGAACTTGGTTTATGTCTTAAAATATGCCTAATAAACATAGTTTCAACATATAAAAAAATCAGGAAGTCGCCCGGAATCGCCCATATACTTTTCCTATATTATATACTGTATAAAATTTCTCATGGTTAACAAAAACGCAATTTTTTGAATTTAAACATTTTTTTAAACAGTTTTAAGCATCATAAGCTTTTTCTCCAACCTTTTTTCTATATATAAAAATAGAAAAAATAAATTATAACGTAAATAATGATGTTATTAAGTAATTTAAATTGAACGCATTCAATACCTTCAACATGTTTTTTTGCGTTTTTGCAACGAAAGAAAAAAACGAGCTCCCTTTTTTGCGTTTATGCCCACCCCTATCAAATGCGGCATGAAATCAAAAAAATCATTTACCAGGATTTAGAAAAAAATCTAAAAAAGAAACTTTTATCGAAGTAAAAAAAGCGGTTGTTTGCAATTCCATACTCTCTCAAAAATAATATTTGAATTATACTTTTCAAATTTTGTTTTTGAAAAGGTGTGAAAGAATAAAAAACAACAGGACAGAAAGGACAGAAACAAACTATATGCCAAAAACATTAAAGTTTAATGTGGTACTCAAACAAAGGAAAAAAATGGCGGGAAAAGGAAAATTTGAATTGCGCCAGCTTTGAAAAATTGTGTTTAACATATTCATAATCTTTTTATGCGTAAACTTTTACAAAATTAATTTAAATAAACAGAAATTGTACAAATTTGAATTTAATTTTTAATTTTTTATATAAACTCGGGAAAAACGGCTCAAAAGGTGGTTTAATCAACACTAATAAAATTTGTCCAGAATTCACTAAATGATTTGATTCTGGGCTATTAAGTACTGTTTATTTTATAGTTTTTTGCATTTTGCTGTTGTAAATTTTTATATGTGCCCGTTTATTGCCGCTTAAAATTAGTGTCATCCATTGCTTATTCAAAGCATTCATAATTTATTTATTCATTTTTATAAATGTTACGTTTTTGATTTTTTTTAACATATAAGGTTTATTCACAAAATTTTTGATGTGCAACAGTTTCAAAAAAGTGACTGTAGAATGAAACATTCATTGCAATTTTTGGTTCCTCTTTTTTGTCCAATCTTATCAAAGTTTCAAAATCTTTTAAGGAAAAAAGTTCAATGGGTATCAAAAAGGTCAAAAAGGCCAAAAACCAAGAACAAAAGATTTTCATTTTAAAAATTGTTTAAAAAAATGAAACGTTCTCCAAAATTAAGATTATTATGATGATTTGCTTTTCTGATTTTGTAAGATTTTGAAACAGCTGACGATGTTGATGATAATCTGATGAATGTTATAAAAACGGAATGTTCAAAATTATATATCTCCTTTTTGAGATAGAAAGAGAAAAACAAGAAAAGAAAACTTCTTTTTTTGGATTTTTGATGATTTTGAAGAAGAAAATGAAGATGGAGATATAAATCGGAGGCGAGAGAGGGTGGCGGGGCAGCAGCAACAACAACCAAAAAGTAGTAGTAAAAAAAAGACGTGTCTTTTCATTTCTTTTATATATTTTATTTTTGCGTGTGTTGAATCGATTGTGCGCGAGATTTTTCCTACCCTTTCAACTCATTGTTGGGATGAAGAAACAACAAAACCGAACAGAATAGAATAGAAAGAAAAGAAGAAAAGGGAGACATAAAAATATAACCAACCTTGCGGCGGTTCACGACTATAAACTATTCTTTTTCTTTCTTTTTTCTAACGTACTTTTTTGTTATTTTTCACTGTTGTAGTTTTTTTGATGAGATTGTTGTTTTTTGAATTGGATAATAATTACCAGAGTTTAATTCTATTAAAATTTGTTATAAAATTTATATGAATCAAAAAATCATGGAAAAAGAGACAATTTTTTTCATTTTTGTATTTTTTTATGTGTTTCTCTCTGAATCGTGGGAATCGAATAAAAAAGGAATCACAGTTATAATTCATTTTTCTATTCTTCTTTTTTTGCTGTTGTTTTCTGTTTTGTCGACGGAGAAATGGGGGGATAGAAATATTTTCAATCAATCGATCGCGCAACGGTTTTCGTATTTTTGTCACCATCGATGTTTTTGTTTGAAACATAAAAAATAAAACTTTTTTGCAATCTATTTTTAAAAAAATGATTGTTTTTATAGGATCTATGTTTAAAACTTGTTTTAATCCCTTTCCTTTCCTCTTCCTTGAAAAAATAATTTTTTTCTATCATCGAGCAACCAAAAAATACTGGAAAAAAGCTGCTGCAGCAGCAGCAAAAATGATGAATCATTCTCAAATGGCGATTCTCCGTGATTCCTTCTTTCTGCTTTTTTTGTTAAATCTGTGACCAGTTTGCGTCCATTTTTTTCCCTCCCTCTCAAAAAATCATAATAAAAAAACAACAAAAAAAGACATTCTTCTTCTTTGTTGTTTGGCCATTTGAATCCCGATTCATTCATGTTCGCTTTGTTTTTATCATAATAAAAAACATTTATTTATTTAATGTTTAGGGATGTTTTCTTTTCTTTTTTCTTCGGCGAAGAATCTTTAGATTCCATTTGATCTTATTCTAAAAAAAGTATATTAAATTTCTTTTGATTTTGAGTTATACCGTTTTTTTACGTCATCAAAAAGAATTTTCATTCTTTTCATTCCACCCAAATCTCAAATCTCATTTTTTGATATATTTTTTAGATTCAAAAACATAAACAATGCTACCAAATAATGGTAGCATAAATTATGGAAGTTCTTCTTCAATGTCTGGAAACAGTTATAATAGTACAATTCCATCTGGAATTTTTGAATTCCCTGGTCCATCTTCTGATTCTGCCAACAATAGCATGCAACATATTGGACCTGCTTTAATTACAATTACACTTCAATACGGGTCCTTGAAAGAGATAATTGTGTTAGAAAGAACTCAGGATCCACAAGTAAGTTGATGATTTAAAAATGGGCATTATTTAGTCATTACTGTAGAAGAGATTACGGTAGCGTCAAACAACATAAACATTGAAAAAATACTATTGAAATAAATGTTAAATAATTATGCAAATTTTTAGGCATATGCAATTTTTCGTGAAAAAGCCCGACAATTAGCTGAACGACAATTCCTTGAATCAAATAATTCAAATTTAATGGGATCTGGTCCATCTGTAACAGAAATTCAGTTATTTGTTCATGATTATCAATCCCCCCAATTCCTTCATCCCCTTTCAACTTTAGCCCAATTAGACAATGGTTCAGTTGTGGAAGTGATTCGACTGGACCGAAATGAACGAATAACTCGTCCACATTCCCTCAATGTCACCAGCTACCGTACCCCAACATTTTGTGATTACTGTGGCGAAATTTTAGTTGGAATTATGAAGCAAGGCCTTCAATGCTCTTTATGCAAATGTAATTTTCATAAAAGGTGTGCCTTTGCCCCGAGGAATAATTGTGCAAAAAATGAAATGGCTCCAAATACTTTCTTGGCCGGTGCGGGGGCATTCGCTGAGCCTCCGGCCACGCCCACTTCAACCTCATCCAGTGGACCACAATTCGCTCTTCCGCATACCCTGTCAGTTCATAGCTACAAAACTCCAACCGTCTGTAAAGTTTGTGATAAACTTCTCCTTGGATTATTTAAACAAGGTCTTCGATGCCGAGATTGTGAAGTAAGTGTTTGAAAAGATATGATAAGCCTTTAAGGGATTTTCTGTTTATTTCAAAAACCTATATCCCGATATTCAAATAAACATAATTTTGGGACTTATCTTTACCACAGACTTTGCATATTAACAAAATTTTAACATCAATAACATCCCCTTAATTTTTTTAGGTGAACGTGCATAAAAAATGTGCAAATCAGCTACCAATGAATTGTCAGATCTCTGAGAATGCAATTACTCCGACCTTTGATCAAATGTCGATGGGTGATTCGGCGTCCCTAATTTCAGCCACAGGGGAATCAGAAGCAATTATGCATCAAACTTCAATTGAAGCGGATTCAATGATCCCATTGGCTCGTCTCCCGGGGCAAGCTTCAACCCGAGCAGGTCGACCTGGCCCAATTGCCGAAGGTTGGATGATTCATTTTGTGATAACAGAATCAGATCGACGGCTACGGCATTATTGGATTCTTGCAAATGGTTCTATTTCAATGTACAATGAATATACCGATGGTGGAGTAAATCCATCCCGGGTTTATAAAGTTATTCCACTTTCAACAATTATTGCCTTAGTTCCCTATGATGGCCCACCAGTTGATGATCGATTTGCACCACATTATTTTGAAATTCGAACCACCGCAAATGTGACCTATTGTGTGGGGGAGAATTTTGAAGCCCTTCTTTCTGGACCCCCAACAAAGCTTCCTCGGCATGCCTCAACCCAACCCCCTTCAAATGTTCGTGCCTGGTTTACAGCCCTTCAAAAAGCCCTTCAACCTCCAACTCTTAGAACTGATCCAAATAATGCTGAACCTGCCCTGCAATTCTCCCAGATTTATCAAATCCTATCTGATAAAGTCCTCGGATCTGGACAATTTGGAACTGTTTATAGTTCCGTTCATCGACAATCTGGTAGAGAAGTCGCTGTCAAAGTAATTGGAAAGGATCGATTTTCAAAGAAAACAAATTCTGGGGTTGAAACTCTCAAATCTGAAGTTGCAATCCTTCAAAATATTGATCATTACGGTATTATTAAACTTGAATCAATGTTTGAAACAAAAGATAAAATTTTTGTTGTAATGGAAAAAATGAATGGAGATATGCTTGAAATGATTTTAAGTCAAGCAACTGGAAAATTGGATGAACGGGCAACAAAGTTCTTGATTCTTCAAATTTTATCTGCTTTGAGATATTTACATTCCCGGGGAATTGCACATTGTGATTTAAAGGTAAGCTGTTTTTGATGGGAAATTTTATGCAAATTTGAATACATGATTTAAACTTTGCCATAAAAATGTGAATATTTTATTGAGGATTTTGTAAATTAAAAGTACTGTAAGGTATATAAATTATTAAAATTTCCATAATTTAAAGCAAGCACCCAATTTGAAAACTGAATACTTTAAATATAAAAAGTTATTACAGTAGTAATCATTTCATTTATTAATAAATAAGGCAATTAATTTTAATAAATTTTTTAGCCTGAAAATGTGTTATTATCAGATTTGGGCAACAAATTCCCACAGACAAAACTCTGTGATTTCGGATATGCCAGATTTATCGGTGATGCGCAATTTCGAAAAACTATTGTCGGGACTCCAGCATATTTGGCTCCAGAAGTTCTTCAAAAGAAAGGTACCATTTGAATTTCAAAACTAACAGAATTACACTCTGATCTTCTAGGCTATAATAAATCTTTGGATGTTTGGTCCGTTGGTGTAATTGTTTATGTAACTTTAAGTGGGACTTTCCCCTTTAATGATGGCGAAGAAATTTCTGAACAAATTCAAAATGCAGCTTTTATGTTCCCGAATGAAACTTGGAAGCATATATCCCCTCAGGCAGTGGATTTAATTCAACGACTTTTACGCCTTCAAATTGAGGAAAGACTTACCATTGATGAATGCATTCGGCATCCATGGCTTCTTGATCATGATGTTTATGTTGATTTAAGAGAATTAGAAATTCGACTTGGAACTGGTCGATACTTAACTTCCGTCGAAGAAGATCAAAAACATACCATTCAATTACAACTTCGTGGAATTCAACCTTTTTCATGATCATGTATAATCATGCAATCAGTTTTTATTAATTCATTATCAGTTAAAATATCGCGGCATATTAACGTCATCAGATTAGTCATCATCATCATTATCTTTGAATTTGTGTGATGTAACAAAAAAAAATATATAACGGGTTTTTTAAAAATAAGATTTATCAAATTGCATCAGTTTTCATTTTTTTTGTTTTTATAGGATTTTTAGTAATTTTTTATGAAAAAGTATTTAAGACTATTTTAGCCAATATTTAATTTTGTAATGGTTTTTACTTACCAAATAAATATTTGACAATGAATAAAATTTGCATAACTTTTGATGTTCTTTTTTTACATATAAATGATCGAATACAGTGTTGATATGAAAAAAAACAATGATTCTTAAATCAACTCTCACGCTCAAACTTGAGGGAATAATTTCAGATTGGCATTGCACTACTTTTCACAATTTCAAATGAAATATTTCCGACTGTTTTTTATATTTTTTAGGCCCAAAATATTATTTTTTATAATGCATTCAGTAAATAATATTATTTGAGACTATCAAGAAACTTGCAACATACAAGTAATTTTCTAGAATTGATTAATAACTTTAGATTAAATAAACTTATTTCTGCTTTCTGTAACAAAATCTGTAAAACCTTTGTTTTATTTTTTAAAATATTATTTCTTTGTATCTGTACATACATTTTACTTTTTATTATTTTTACCTTTTCTGTATTGTGTTAACTACTTTTTTTCTGTTTTATCATGTGTTAGAGGTTGAGTCAAATTATTATTTTAATATTGACTTTTTTCATAAAAGGTGTTCCTATATTATTATTGCTACAGTAAAAAAATGTTTCTTTTTTTGATTCGTTTTTTCTTTATTCATTTTTAAAAAATTCTAAAATATTCAAAAAAAGATAGTCTTTGTCGACAACAAAGATAAAAAAAATGAAGCCATTACTATTTGTCAATTTTTTTTATGTGATTTCATTCAGGGACAATGATGGAATGGAAGAATGGTTGAGCCTATTTTTTCTGGGAATGAAGATAGGACAGATCAATACTGTTTAGTCTAACTTTTTGGGCCGCAATTATGAAAGAAGAGAGACCTAGACAGGAACAACCAAGAAATAAATCAATAAAGAGATGATGAATGGAAAAATAGCAAAATTGATTTCAAGAAAAAAACGGTGCAGTCGCCAGCGAAGAGCATAATTTCAATCGTTTTTCCCAAAAAGAAAAGATCTGTCTTTCCTCCCCCCATTATTGCTCAAGTCAATTAAGAAAATTTCTTAAAATGAAAAAGCAATGACTTCAGTTTTTATGTATGCTGTTGACGAAGAATTTTATTTTTGAATATTTTAGAAATTTTTTGGATCTCGATTGGGGGGAAGAATTTATAATAAATTATAAAATTTTTAGTTTACTTGAAAGTATTAATTGGTTATCCACTCTCGGTCCTGTATGTAACACATGCAATTTTTAAAAAATGTAAAGGATTAATAGAAACACAAATCTATAAATTGTAGAAAACTGGGAACACCATTGTATGCATACAAACGAAATGTCACAAACAGTCAACATTTGGAATATGTGATAGTTTTCATCGGATTTGTATTTATTTATTGTCTCAACCAAGGCTGTCCGGAATTCCGGATTGAATTCCGTGATTCCGGACGATTTTTGGCATTCCGGATCATAATTTTTTTTTCGGACAGCCTTGGTCCCAACCCTTTTATTTTTGCCAATTTACTTTTTTCAATTTTGTCCAACAAATATTATATAAAAAAATGGGGAGAGAAAAAACAACTAAATTAGACTAAATATTTTTTTTCCTAAACTGACCAAGTTCCGCTGATCTGAGGCACCTTTTAAGTGGTCATCGCAATCCGAAAGAGAGAACGAGCGGCAATTTCCAGATAAAGCTCCATTCCCTAACTTGCTGCTTTTTGCTTTCCGACATTGAAAGAGTCAGAGAGATCGCAGTTGCGCAGAATAAATTAGCCTTTAACTTTCAGAGCAGCGACTGTGAAGGAAAAGAGACACAAACAGGAACTAAAGAATGAATCACTAAAGAAGAAATGGGAAAATTGATGGAAAAAAAAGAAAGAAGCAATGTCCAAGGTGTAGTCGCCATCAAAGAGCATAAAAATGTCCAGTCTTTATTCTCAAAAAGAAGAGAAACAACATCTTCCTCCTACAACTTTTTACACAAGTCAGAAAAAAATTGATCAAAAAGAAAAGCAGTGGTTTTATCTTTTTTTAGTTTGCTGTTGAGAAATACTACCTTTTTGAATATTTTAGAAATTTTGGGGAGCTCAAATGGGGGAAATAATGTATAATAAATAATTAAATTTGTGGTTCAATTAATAGTATTAATTAGTTTTCCAAAAATGGTCAACCAATATGCGAAAACTGCAATTTTAAAAAAAAATTAAAGAATTAATACAAACATAAATCGATAAATTGATGGAATTTATACAAACAATGATATACCTTTGAGGAAAATAACATGTCACAAACGGATTACCCTTGGAATATTTGACACATTTTCAACCGATTTGTTTTGTTCATTATTGGATACTCGGAAAACGTTTTAAAGCAAAAAAAATTATTTTTAAACGTTTATTTTTCCATAAATATTAAATTAAAAAATTTAGTCCGAAAGATTTAAATTGAAGTTTGAACAGCCATATACGGTCTAAGATACCGTATCCAATACTAAAAATTTAAATTTATATAACTTTTGTACATTTATTTGCCTCTTCTTACCGTAATATTAAATAGAACAAAGCATACAGGAAATAATATCCTTGACAAGAGGTCAATCCTTCGAGATCTTTCTCGATATCGAATATTCCAAAGTGTTGCCCACCATGTTCGATTCTTTGGCACTAAATATTCGACATTGACGGCCCCGGATCCGGCAGCTGCAACAACGGCAGCATTATTGATTACCAAACTGGAGGCGGTTCCAGCTCGGAAAATATCTTTATTATTCCAGGTATGAGGGGAATGAAAATTATTTGTTCCAAGTAACATTTGAGCTTGTTGTCGATGCCGATAACTTTGTCGAACAACATCTTTCCTAGCTGCCCAATTCACAAGCGCGAATTCCAACAAAGCACCAAAAATGAAAGCCAAACACACACCTTTAAAAAGATTTTAAATTGTCAAAAACTGATATTACTTAAAACTAACCAATCCAAATATCGATGGCTTTTGTGTAAGATACTGGTGGCAAGTTTTGATTAACTGCTGAAGCTTGGGTTGTCTGAAAATATGTTTAGAGATTACGGTATTTAACAATTTCAGCCATACCATTGTAAGCAAAGTTGTAACCCCTAAAGTCACCCTTGCAGGCACGGAATCTTTATCCAACCAAAAAGAAACCCATGAAACTGCCACAAGCATAAAAGATGGAATATATAATTGCAACAAATAATAACTAAATTCTCTTTTCAGCTCAATAATTGTCCTTAAACATGAATATGCTCCAGTATTCGTAATTGAAGTACAATTTGCTGTTAGAACTTTTGATAAAACGAATGAAGGAAGGGATTGATGAAGGCCAGGTTTTATTTGAATTGGATTTAATTCTTTCCAATGATATACAATATCTTCCGTGGTATATGCATATGAAGCATAATCAATAAAACACTGTAATAATACATGTTTGGATATTACTGTAAAATATATAATTACTTACAGTTTGAACATCCAATGGATAATCATTCAATACCATCGGACAACTCAATGTTAATGTTAAACTGCAAGAATTTATATATGGATTACTGTAGATTTATTTGTTGATAAACACCTACCGACAAGAATATAAAATTTTACCAGTTCCATTATGTACCCGTATTAATATATTTGGTTGATCAATATCATGCTTTTTGCCATCTTTTTCATTCTGTAATAAATTAATTCCTTTAAAGAAATTTAAATAAAAAAAGTGTGCCAAACCTGAAAAAATGTATCTGGAAGCCAAATTTTTTGTCCTGGACTTAAAATAATATGTGGCAGTGTATCCGAATAAAACAATAATCTTTCATCAACCTTAAATATTTTTTTATAAAAATTTGCATAAATTCTTTTTGTATCTAACCCATTCTTCCCTGAATGTAAAATGCATACTGTATTCCATATTTACGTCATCAACTTTTGATATGCTTCTAAAATTTTGGAATTGGTAATTTTGTTAATTAAATTGGGTAAAAATACCTTAAATACATGTTTACAGTAACCGCTACCGGCTGATCTTCAGGAGAGGTGGAAAGTGTTCCACGGGGTCGAACCCGCCAATCATATGATTCAGGGCCATCTTCAAGCAGCCTTCGAATAATTCTTTGTTCATCCAATAACCTCTCATATCTAAAATAAAGGTAGTTTAGCTCTGGTTTATTTAAAAACTAGAAGTATCAAAGTTAATTGTATTCCCAATTTTGAATAAATGTAATCATGTGACTACGGTAGCAGGATACTGTAGAAGAAAAAACAAACCCTTTATAAACAATTTTAGGACTATTTGGCAGTTGATGTTGTTGATTTGATGGGGATAAAGATTTAGAATCGGCATCAATAACAGATTGATGAAGAAGGAAAATAAGCTGCAAAAACATGACATCGAAGTGGAGGACCCGGCGGTGATTCAAAAATAATGAAAAAGAATAAAATATCTGCAAATTTATACATTTTTCTTTCATTGCTTTTTTCACAGATGTTTTTTTAAAATAAATTTAAAAAAAATGATTCATGACTTAAAATAAATCAAAATGCAACATTTTTCTTTGAAACTTTTGAAAAGCAAAGATGAAACAAAAGAAAGAAATTTATTGAAGCATAAACAAAAAATATGTGTTTTTAAGCTTTGACCCAGACCGAACGAACGAAAAAAGAAGAAAAAAGAGAGGAAAAAGTGAACAGAAATGTAAAAACAAATTTGTCCTAATAGGGCTCAAAGATATATCTTTTTAATTTAATTTTTTAAAAAAAGTGTTTTTCTAATTTATTGATAGCTTCAGGGCAAAAAAAAGAGGAATGCGGAAATTGAAAATGTTTTAACCCTCGACCATCATCTTCATCGAGCCCTTCAAAAAAAAGATGATGAAAAACAACAATATCAGCCTTCCTTCCTTCTGGCGGCTTCGAACTTCTTCATCTTTTTTTATTCGAGTAAAAAAGTGTCGTCTCATTTCTTCTTTGTGCTTCTTGCTCTTCTGCTTCTGAGCTGCTCCGAAGCGCTTGAATGCTTCTTCTTTCTTCTTTCTTCACAAAAACTCCCCTTTAAAAATTTTATATTTTTTTGTTTTTTTTTTCACAGAAGTTTTTCGTCCTTCTGAAAAAAAATATCCACCGTGAAACCTTTAAAAAAATGAAGAAGAAGCAAAGAAAAAAGATGACGACAACAACAAAAAAATATTTAGTGCCCCCATTTAGTCAAAGCTTCTTCTTTTTCTTTTTCAATAAGTTTTTTTTTCAACGTTTTTTCTCTAAAAAAATATTTAAAAGTTGTTGTTTTCCTTCTTTCAAAGATTCTTTTATTCTTCTTTTTCTTCGTCTTCTTCTGTTAAGTGGATTGTTCAAAAGATAAAACAAAGAAAGAATTTTTAAAGAAAAAATAGCTTAAAAATAGAATAGTTTTTGTTTTAATTGAATAAGAGGTGGTAATTGGCAATTTTGAAAGACTCAAGTTTGTTTGATTTAGATAAAGTGTGAAGTATCGGAAATCTCAAAATTTAATTAAACAGAAAATAATTTTTTAATTTGTGTAATTTAAAGCAATTAAGGACACATTCTCACCTAATATCGAAGTTACAGTGATCCAAAAAATTTACAAATTACTGTAATGCTTAGCATAAATTCAATTAAAAGATGATAAATTACAGTAATCCCAACATCGAAGCTAGACACAAACGTTCAACTTTTTTCATCATCATAAAAGTTTCTTCTTCTTTTTCCCATTAAACCCGAATCTAATTTTTTTAATAACCCCAAGAAAAAAGTAGACACAAATAAAAACCCTTTTTTATTCTTTCCAAGAAATTCAATAAAGAAGAAAAAAGTTTTAAAAGTTTTAAACGTTTTAAAAAGATTAAACAAACGCAAGTTTTTTTTAATATCGCTTTTTGAAAAAGCAAAACCCGTGCAGTTTTTTAAAGTCCATCTTTGTTTAACATCAAAAAATAGAATTGCTTTAACTTCTACTTTCAAGTTTTTATTTTATTTAAAGAAAAAAAGGCTCAATTCAATTGACTCAAAAAATGAAGGGGGACAAAAAATAGAGATTTGCTGTTTTTTTAACAGATTCTTCAAGGGTTAAACAACCACAACGCTTTTTTGAAGAAAAAAACCAAAGAATCTTTAAAAAATGACTTTTTTTCTGTTTTTTTTGCAACAACAAACAATTGTCTAAAAAAGGTGAGTCTGAAATGCAAAGTTCGGAAGTTCTGGAAAAAAATTATAATAATAGAATGAAATCATCAAAAAAATGGTGGTGAACGTTTTCTTTAAAGTGCAATTAAAATGTTTTTTTGGAACTTTAAGTTCAAATTTTAAAAAGAAAAATTAAACATAATTTCAGAATCAAAAAACTGAATCATAGATTTTTTATATTTCTGAATCTACTGTATGATACAGTACCTAATTGCTTTTTAAAAAATGAAAATTCTTGGAAATAAACAAAATTTAACAATGTTAAATTCGATCACTCAAAATATATAAAAAATTAAATAAAAACGACAACAAACAAAATTCCAAAAATGCTTAAAAGAATTTAAACACAAAAATGTTTCTCCACTTATTGTGTTCATCCCAATTTTTTAGAAAACAATGGAAAATTAGAAACACAAATGTGGGGGCCGAAAGAGAAGACAAGGCTTTTACGGGCCATAAAAAGCAAAATTATGGTCACATCAAAAAAATTTTCTTCAACTCCGGCAGATACTTCAAATCACTCAGAAAAAATGCTTCAAAATTTAGGCTTCTTTTTTAATTTTTAAAAACGAAACCGAAATACGAAAGCTGTCTTGAAAAGAAAAAGAAAATCAAAAATTACCATAGAAACTTTTTTCTGTGTTAACAATTTTTAAACTCAAAAAATAGCAAAAAAAAGACAAAAGTTTAAACAAAATTCAAAATGAGAAAAAAAACTTGAAAAAAAGAATGTTGCATAATAAAATTTAAAACAATGATGGCACACTTTTATTTTTTTCAAGTTGTTGTACGTCAACAAAAAAAGAGACTGAAAGCTTTGCAAAAAAAGCAAAGACGCAAAACAATGATGACCTCCTGAACTTTTAAAAATTTTGGGCAGTAAAAATGACAAAAAAAGGTGTTGTCCAAAATTAACTTTTAAAAAAGGCGAGAAATTTGAAACATGAAAGGTGTTTTTGAAAAAAAGGTAAATTTTATGGTTAAAAATGGAGGGTTAAACAAATATTCAAAAAAAATTTGAGATCATTAATAACAATTAACAATAAACATAAAAGTGACGAATAATTTTTGGGGTACATTTTCGGTAACTAAAAAAATGTTTTGAATTACGTCATTTCTAAACTAAAATTTGTAAAGATCACAAATTCGAAAAAGTCAAATTTCCTAAATACAGTAACCCTTAAAAATGGGTTATAAATTTTAAGGTGTGCTAAGTGTTCTCTATTATTGGGGAATTCTTTAAGTCAATTTTAAACAAAGGTTTGCCAAAAACAAAGGAAAATTTTTATTTAAAATTAGAAAAGCGTTAGAAAATTCTAAAAAAAGAAGAAGAAAAAATCAGGAATAAAGCTTTCTTTAATTTTACTTCAGAAATTCATTGTTTCTCACGGGTCTCATTTCGAGAAAAACTTTAAAGAAACAAATGACTACTATTAGTCATAAAAAATGACTGCATTTATTAATGCTTTTATTTCACATAAACTTATACCGTAGAACACGTTATTGGGCAATCCTTAATTTTAAGAACTTTTATTTCCGCATAGCATAGGTAACCACATATTTTTTTTATCCCAGACAAAAGCGGAAATAAACTTTTGAAGCACAAAATTTTATAGAAAAATTGTTTTATTTTTTTGATGGTCACTTGAAATGAATGAAGCGACAAAAAAAACGAAGAAGGATATCTCATTTCAAACAAAAGCAAGGAATTGCAACTCTAAAAAATTTTATCGTCACAAAAAAAATAATACGAAAACAAACAATAAAAAAGAGAGAGATAAAAAATAAATTTCAATTAGAATCAAACAAAAAAGAGAGAAAGATCTTTTCCGGGTTGTTTCTTTTGAGCGGAAACCCCTTCTCAAAACGATTCAAGCTTTTGAAATGTATCTTTTTAAATGTATATTGTTAAAACACCAAAAAAACCCGGAATTTAAAGTGACAAAAACTTGGAAAGTTTTGTTTCTTTTTTATACTTGTTTCAAATTGAGCTCGGTCAATGCGTTCAAATTCATGGAGAATTAAAACCCAGAAGCAAGGAAGTCTGGAGGCAGATATCTGAGGGGATTCATTACTTCCGTTTCCTCAATCTATATCTTTTCCAAGGGTTTTTTGAGATTAATGACAAAAATCCAAGAATAAAACACATACATTTTTGCAATTTTTTGTTCAAAATTGTCCCAATTAATTTTAATTTAAACTAAAAGAAACTTGTCACGCAAATTAATTGAAAAAAGCAAAAAAAAGATTGCGTTCCTTTTTTCAAGATTGCACATTCTCGGTTTAATTTTAGGAAGTAATTCTTTGTTGAAAATTAACTGTAATTATTGAAAGAATGTGACGAGACACAGAAACCGGAATTCCAAACATTTTGTTTAAAAAATTGTTCTGGAAATTTTTGGTAGTATGCTAATTAAAACAAAGCTTTTTTTGAGAAGTGGAATTCAATTTTGGGTGAAAGATGGCAACTTTTTAGCGTATCAAACAAATTCGAAAAAAAACAAAACACAAAAAACTTACCTGCATGTTTAAAAAATAGTTTTTGCTTGCCTTTGAAATAACAATTAACACAAAATGGCAGCAGTAATTATCCGCATTAAATATTGTTTTAACAAAAACATTCAATATTTTCACAGAAACATTAACAAAAAAGAATGAATGATACAGACAAGTGCTATTCTGCACTCAAAACAGCGTTTTTAAATGTTTCAATAAAAAATTTTATTATCTGAATAAATAAAATTAACACAATTGTTCGGCGCTAAAGTTCTTCTTCTTTTTTCTTGAAAAAAACTTATCCCAATTTTCGCACAAAAAATGAGATAAGCATTTTTTGAGCCGTTTTGTTTAAAGTTTCAAGAACCTTTCTTTTGCTTGTGGTTTCAAGTTTTTTGGCACTTTTTAAATTTATAAGTGTTTTAAAATTGAAAAAAATAAGTTTTAAAAAGCCATAGTTTAAAGATAAAGAAAGAAAACTTGAAAGCAAATTTTAAACCATTTGAATGCAAAAATGTTACAGTAAAAATCAAGGGTAAAAAACATTCATATTTATGCTTGAAATCTGTGCCCCTTCAATTGTAATTGTTAATCGGAACCATATGTTTCTTGTTAAATTGTTAAATTTGAATGTGTATGTTTGTAACTGCTAAAGCCATAAAAAACTTTCTTTCTTTCTTCTTTTTATTGTTGTTTCAATTTGCACAAATTTGTTAACTTTAAATTAAAAAGCTTCCCTTTTTAATCTCATAATTACCAGATAAACAGAAATTTAAATTTGTGATTAATTTATTATTCATATTTCTAACAATTAATATTACTCATTTTTGTCAAATTGTGTTTTACCTTTGTAACAATTTTTAAACTCAAAAAAAAACAGGAAATTTATTATATTTGATTTTGAAGAAGATTCTATCAAAAAAAGAAGATTTATCTATTCAAAAAAACAACACCGGTTTTCTCCCTCTTCTTTTATTTCTGTTTTTTATGAATGAGGTTGTTGAATAATAATATTTTTTGATTGAAGAAAAAAAAAGAAAGATGGAAGCAAGTTCAAAAAAGTAAAAAAAGAGAGAGGAGAGATTTTTATCAGTTTCACTCAATTTTATTTTCAGTTGTGTTCAAACAATAGTTTCTAAAAAATGGAATATAAAAATAAATGGTAAAAATTTGAAAACCGAAACTTTAATATAATCGTTTTTTCTTTGTCATTGTTATGTCAGTTTCATTCAATCCGATTATTTTGTTAAAAAATAATATGGCCAAAAACAGATGAATTGATTCCAGAAAAAAATTGAAAGAAATGTTGAATATTTATAAGCGTCAAAGGTTAAAAACTTTGATTCAGTTGCAAAAAATTGTAGAACGGTAAGAAAATGTTTCTTATTTTAGGTATTTTAATTGTAAGCATTTCTGGAAGTTTTGGATATTATTATCGTAAGTGAAGTTTTTTTTGTGTGGAGTACTTTTGAGATTTTCGACATGGATACAAAAAAACTTTATAAAAAGTCGAAATTTCAAGTTGAATATTTAAGGTTTAAAAAACAAAACTGCCACTTTTGTTGAATTCTCATTTTTTTCGGTGTACCTTAAATAAAGGTCCTTTTTCCTTTAACTGAATAAAGATAAATCTTTTCCCTTTTGAAACTAACACTTTTCTGGCAAAAACCACCAATTTTTTTACCAACCAAAAAAACTCTATTATTAAAAACTGAAATCTCAAAAATAAAAAAGAAAAGAAGCACTCAAAAATGAATTTCTTTTTTTTGTTAAATTTTACACGTGCTTTTTCTTTCTTTTTCTTTTTTTAAAGAAGGAAGAAATCTTTATTGTTTATTTTGGTTTCATTTCTTTTTCCTTTATTTTTCAGCTCCTTTGCCCTATGGCATTTCTCAAAAAAGTTGGCCCCAACAAAGGTTTGTTATTTTCTTTTGTTAATCCTTCTTTTTAAAATTTTTTATATTTTTGTTTTCAAAACAAGATAATCAAACTTTTGAATGTTAAAAGGCATTTTAGAATTTTTGGTAAAACGATGATAAAATCTGAATTATAATTTTTTGATTTTAGTTTTAACAAAAAATAATCAAAAATCATTTCATTTTCTTTAAATGCTAGAAAAATTTCTTTACAGTTTCCCCAAAATACCTCATTTTCATGATACATTTTTTAACTTTCTTATCAAAAATAAATTCCCCAAAATCGGCTTAATTCACTTTTTAAGAGTTTGGATTTGTTTGTTGATTTTAACACTGATAAATTGTGAGATAATCTGCTTTCCTCTTATCACTTTTCGCAAAAGATAAACCCCTCAATTCCCTGAATACTTTTCCTTTTAAACCAAAAGTAAATAAAAAGAATACTGTAGACTGAAGTTTCACTTTCCCGATAACCAAAATATTGTTAATCAGACACCATTTTTTCCCACGTCTTTAATTTTATTCAAAAAAATTCCTTCATTTTAGCAACCCCTTAAATTGCTCTTTCAAAAACTAATTATACAAAACTTTTAATGGTTTAATAATATATTTTTTGAACTTTTATAATAATTTTTTGTTCCTTTGTAAAATTGCAAGCCCCCATTCTTTTTTTTTGCTTTGATTTTTATGTTACCATTTTATTCTTTTAAAAAATGTATTGTTTATTCTCCTTTTTTTCCCAACAATAAGCAGCAGCAAAGCAGCAAAAAAGAAAAATCAGCCTGAAAAAAAGGCAAAAAATATATATTTAAAATCGTTTAAAGTCAGTCTCCACTCTGTCGATTTTTTTAAAACCCAAAAATAAAGAAAAGAAAGAAAAAAGTGAATCATTTCTCAAAATTGACAATAGCTTTCGCTTTCTGGAATAAAAAAAGAAAAACGTTTATGCCGGAGATTTTAGGGGCCAAAAATCAGTCAAAAAATATTATTTTGCCCAAATCTCTGTCAAATATATAAAAATAATTAGAGGTTAAATATCATCTTTTTCAAAGTGAATTTTTAGAACTCAAAATTCAAATTACAATTATTACAACAATGGATATAATTCAATGCAGCAGCAGCAAAATTCGGCATATGCATTTTCGGGAACTGCTTCTGGAAATCCAACATTTTCTTCTTCATCATCATCTGGAAATCGGTATTTTCATCAAAGAGCTCAATATTGTGCTGGTAATTAATTTATTATCCCCCTTTCACTTTTTTTTCAAAGAAAAAAGACCCAATTTACATCTTTTTTTTATTGCTCTTTTTTCCAGATTTACGACTTTTCCGTGAAGCATATTTTCTTCTTCAAAAAGCAGATCTGAATCAAACGGATATTGATTTAATTTTGGAACAGGCAAAAGCCTGGAATATTGAAGGAATTAAAAATGAAATTTATGATATTGTTAATTCTAAATTTGAAACAAGTGTAAACATTTTTGGAATTAAAAGATTACTGTATTTGTCAAAGAATTTTTAGGATCGAAATCGAAGCCTTGAACTTTTGGATATTTTAAGTCCGCCTCGAAGTTTCACGGATGCCCTGGAGGTTTTAACCGTTGAACAAAAAGCTCATATTAAAGAACTTTTTGAAACTTATCGATACCAAGATTTGGGAATGGTTATCAGTGGATTAATTAAAAGTTTACCAGATTCTGATCAACGACAAGTAAGCTCTTTTTCATTTTATTTTGCTAAAAAATACCAGACGCAGCGCGCCCCGAAGGGGCGCGCTGCGGCTGTTTACGACTCAACTTCCCTACCTTTCTACCCCTAAAAATCGATTTTCGTCAGTTTTAATCGTAGAGCTATGAAATTTGGCAGGTATGTAGAGAAAAAAATCGCATTTGATAATTTGTTGGATTTGACCCTTTTCGACCCCTGGGACCCGAGATATCCCCAAAAAACGAAAAAACGAATGTAACATTCGATGTTTTTGACATGGGGGAATAATGAGAGGTATCGGAATGAATCGGGCATGGTCCAAATAGTACAAAATGACTTTTGGTTTGTCCCAAACGGTTCATTTTTGGGGTCAGGGGACCACTTTTTCTTTAAAAAAACGGGGTTTTGCAGGGTTTCGAGATTTTTTGTCAAGTACGAGCTTAGAAAAGTAGTGGAATCGATAGCCAGTGATTAGTTACATATGAATCGACACTGGGTTTATTCAGATATCTTCGTTTTTGACCCCAGGGGACCACTTGTTTCTTTAAAAAACGGGGTTTTGTGGGGTTTTGATATTTTTTGTCAAGGACGAGCTTAGAAAAGTAGTGGAATCGATTGCCAGTGATTAGTTACATATGAATCGACACCGGGTTCACTGTTTTATTTTGATTTTTGACCCCAGGGGATCACTTTTTTCTTTAAAAAACGGCGTTTTGTAGGGTTTCGAGATTTTTTGTCAAGTACGAACTCAGATAAATATTGGAGTCAATAGCCAGTGGTTAGTTACATATAAATCGACACTGGGTTTATTCAGATATCTTCATTTTTGACCCCAGGGGATCAATTTTTTTTTAAAAACGGGGTTTTGATATTTTTTGTCAAGTATAAGCTAAGATAAGTATTGGATTCGATAGCCCATATCAAAAATATGTACGAAACAACTCTTTTTTCAGGCAAAATATGTTCTTTTCGAGATCAGGGTCATCAGTTTTCTTAAAAAGTAAAGATGGCAATTGCAAATCGCTATTATTCAATCTTTTAGGTGTTTATATTTTTTGAGGGGGGAAATAGCCCATATAATGTTTTAGTTTTTTTATTTTACTTATTAAAACTAAAATATTATTTTTTTAGTTTTAATAAGTTAAAATAAGTTAAAATAAGTGGACAAAACGTTAGAAGCAGCCAATCCCGTCTGCCGCGCAGCGGTCAGACGGGATTGGCTATGGTATTTCGCGTCGCAGCAGACGGCCCAGGAGACTAGCCAACGGGGAAACAATAATTTAAAATTATAACAAATACGGCTGTTGCAATGTTAGACGTGGAAAGAGATTAAATGTTGCAGACGGGATTGGCTTACTGTAAGACGGGAAAAGAGATTAAAGAAGAGATTCTGAATTGGCTGTAACACGGGAAGCGAGATCAATTTTTTTCTGATAGACTACCGTACAACAGCCATCGCCCTCTGCAATAAATAAAACTGTATCATTCAACCCTCCAATTTTTTTAGTATAGGGTTTGCAAAAATATATTATGCTTTCACTATAAAATGACTATAATCAATACAATTAAAAATTAAGTAACTGTAAATGAAATAAAATTAGTTCTATGGACAAATGTTATTTGATTCATTTAAATTTCAATTTACACAAAAAACTTAATTTTTAACCTATTGTATGGGCAGGCAAATTCAGGATGCATTTGTAGGAGAAAAAGCATAAATAATCGGGTACTTTTATATGATAAAATAATAAATTAAGAGATCTGAAAAAAATATAAGGGATCTGGAATGATAACACATTTAAAAAATTTTAATAAATTTATTTGAGGTGAGTCAGAAAGCATTTATCCGGGAAACAGGTAAATAATAAGACAACATTACTATATAGATGTACATTAAATCCGGATACTTACGGGAAATATTCGAAATGTGAATTACAGAAAATGCATTTGGAAATCTGAAACAAATAAAACAAAAAACAGTTGATTGTTTTCAGTGATGTTTTCTTGCACAACTAAAGGGTGATCATCAACGTGTCCGCCTTTATTTATTGCAGAGGGCGATGGCTGTTGTACGGTAGTCTATCAGAAAAAAATTGATCTCGCTTCCCGTGTTACAGCCAATTCAGAATCTCTTCTTTAATCTCTTTTCCCGTCTTACAGTAAGCCAATCCCGTCTGCAACATTTAATCTCTTTCCACGTCTAACATTGCAACAGCCGTATTTGTTATAATTTTAAATTATTGTTTCCCCGTTGGCTAGTATTCGTTAAAAATTTGACATTTAATTTAAAAAATTAATTTTCGTACCATTTTCAAAAAAACTTCTGATTCCGGGCACCTGCAATCTATGATATTTGCATAAAAAAAGAAATGTTCCCACAAAAGAAAGAAAGGAATATTTGTTTACAAATTTTTCCTTTCTTTTTTTCGCGTTCCTCAAAAGTCTACGATTACAAAAAAAGGCAATTTTAAAATCAAAGTTTCGCCTTTGTTGATTGAATTCAAGCAAGAAAGACTGGATTGATGCAGACGACGAGGATGCGCCGTGACCGCAGAAAAGAAATGACAAACTTTTGTTTGTAAAAAAGAGGGGTGACAATAAAAGGGTTTATCATTTTTTGTTGATGATTTTTTTTCAAAAATGCATAAAGGTTACACAAGTGTCTGACATGACATTGACAGCCAAAAACTTTTATGCTAATTTTTCGGTTTTTGATGTCACATTTATCTAAATTTAAGGAGACCTGTGCACAGTGTAACCTCAACGTCCTTCAAAGATTTGTGTATCACAATTTTTTATGGTTTATCAAATGAGGGGTGTGAAAAAATATTCATGAGGTTTTTACCTTTTTTACGTCACAGCATGCCTCTACTTTTTTCTTTTATCTTTTTCTTATCAAAAAGCAAAGGGTTAAAAAATTTTTTCGATATTTGAAATTTAAAGTTTAAAGAAAACACAGTAATAAAAAAGCATTGTTTTGCGTAAGATTGTGGGTTGTTTTCTTCTGTGTGAAGAGGTGTTTTAATTGCTGTTTTAAATCAAATTTTAAGTGTTTTTTTAAAAACGCGTGAAAAATGGGTGTCATTGTTTTTAGATAAGAATTCCCTATAAAAATAATTGTGTTTTGTTCCAACAAATTTGCTCTTGAAGTTGGAAAATAAAGTTTTGACATGATTTTTCCCATTTTCAAAACTCTGTAAACCCATGTATATTTTCAGGCGCGTCGATTTGTTCAAGCTGTTCATTACATTTCAAAACAATTTTCTCGACCTTATTAATTTCACAGTTACCGTATAATAAAGCAAAGAATATTACCGCATTTTTGTTTTCTGGTTCATTCCCGGTAGATTTAATTCCACTTTAAACCTTTGTGTTTGTCAAGTCCATTTTGTAATGAAATTGTAATGTGTCCATTCATTTTTTAACCTTTATGTTTTTTTGTCAATTAGTTTTGATACCCTTTGTTTGTGTTAATTGTTCCAAAATAAAAAAATGTTTTTTGTAAATTTTTTGCACTTGTTATTTCCAAGTTTTTTTAATTTCCCCTGTGTTTTTACAAAGGCTAACAATATTCTTTTTCTTCTTCATTTTAACCTTTTTTTGTAAATTTTTGCTAACAGATCGATTTTCTAAATTCCAAATATAAAAGTTTTTTTCAAAAAATATATAAATTGCTTTTTTAAAGCCTTTTTTTGAAAGAATTCAAAAATACAACCATTGTTCGAAGAAAAAGCAATGACGGTGTAAAAAAAAGTTGTGAATGATAACAATTTTTTTTATCACAATCTTGAAAAAAAACATGATCGCAAACGACTTGTTTTTTTTGATGTTTCTTTTTTTCTGGGTCTCTCTTATCTTATTCATTTTTCATGTTTAACAAAAATGACAAATACTGTGGAAGTTTTGTGACTTTTGGTTTTCAACATTTTTATTCTAAAGAAGAAGTTTTGATTTGAGTTTTTGCTCTCTAAAACAACTTTGGGCTATTTAAATGGATTTTATAATCTTTTTTCGACCTTTTTCATTTCATTTTATTTTTAGCGTTTAACTTTTTGGGTTTTATCGAGGTTTCCCCCTTTCCTCGTCATTTTTAACGCCTACCTAAAATTTCCGATTTTATTTAAATCATTAATTATTCCAACAACTTATTATTACTTTTTTTTCTAAATTCGTAACATGATACATTTTTTGCCTCCTCTTTCCCCCCAAAAAACACGTCTCATTTTTCAATGAAAAATAAATCATTTTTATAAACAAAGCCTCTGAATTTTTAAAAATTTAATCAATTTCGATCGTGTTTGAACTTGAAATGTTCGTGAACTTTTAATATTATTTATCCATGTTATTGTTGATAAAATTTTTCTCTCACTGAAATATGATAATATTTTAGGCTACAACAAAATCAATTTTCGAGCAATCCCTCCAACATTTTTTTCTGTCTCGAACAACACAAAAAATTTGAATAATCCTCTTTTTTAAAAGGACCCCGGGAAAAGAGAGAGAGAATTTCTGTGATGGGACTATTTTTGTTAAGAGTTATAAAAATATTTTGTCATTTGTAGCATCAAAAATATTTTTTTATTGTTGTTTAGCATAAAAGAGTTTTTTGTCTATTTCCTGCCATCATTTAATCTATCAAGTGGATAAGTTGGGTTGAGCTTTGATAAAGCTGGTGCCATATTGAAATGTTTACTCGGTAAGATTTTATTAATCCCCCTAAGGCTTCATTAAAACCTTTCTGTTTTAACGAAGTTAATTTTTACCGTAATTCATATTTGGTCTTGAGACATCTAAGCGCCTACAGTAATTTTTATGAGATGGATTACTGTAATCCCTTTTTTCAATCGTTTTCTTTTTTTTCTTCTTACCAAAACAATTTTTATAGGATAAAAAAGACGAGTATTATAAATATAATATTTATTTGTATATTTTTAATTGGTGTTGCACATATCAGTAATCGAACCATGACGGCACAAGATGAAAATTCTATATTTATCCAAGTCCAACAAGAAAATGAAAATGAATCTCCACTCCCTGAAAATCAGGATAAAGATGATGAAATAATTTCTAATACTCTTCAAGGAAATGACTCTTCAAATTTTGAACCCGCACAAGCAAAATCGATATCGTAGGGTTTATCTTTAACCAATTTTTTATTAAATTTAAATAATTCCTTAGGGGATATTATTTTGGTCAACATTGTGCATATCCAAATATTATTGAAAGGAGTTTAAATGGAACCGAAAGAATTACTTTAATTTTACATATTTCATTTGATCGATTACGGTCATCTTTAATTGAACAAGTATATTTGTTTATCATCAAATTGAATTCTTTTCACTTTGGAAGTTTTTTAGATTGATAACTGGGATGGCCCAATTTCTTTATCAGTTGTTTTTCCAAGTAAATACAATTTTAATTCAAAAGAAGCAAAATGTGTAACAAATTTTGTAAGTTTTTTTAAATTTAATATACTGTAGTTTAATGAGTAATATGATAAAAATGATGTCATCGATTGCTGTAACTATCATTAATTATTCTTTGTTTCAGTTAAATGTATTATATAACAATCATACGGGTGTCAGAAAAAAATTAAGTGTACATTTAATGCTTCAAAATCAAGCTGGAAAACAATGTGGCATAATTAAAACTACCGCGACCAATGAAACTGATCTCGAAAATGCAATCTGCAAAGAAGATACCGTTTCCACTGAAAAAGAATTAATCTCAAAAATGGCACATTATGCCGTTAATGATGCAAGGAATTTAGCAAGAAATGTTAGTTTAAGACAAATAAGGGATAATTGATAAATTTGAATATTTAGCTTTCAACAACAAAATACATTCTTATCGCAGATATGGATCATTTCTTTAGTAAAAATTTTGAATCCAAAATGTTGGGTTTAGCTAAAACAACCTTGGATAATGATCCAAAAACTGTATTAGTTTATCGAATTTTTGAAGTTTCAAAATTTGTTAAAAAGTTAGTTTTGATCATGGGAATTTTGCCTCACCTGGAAATCAAAATAATTTTAGAATGCCCGAAACAAAGAAAGAACTTCAAACACTTTTGAGACAGAATAAAGCTCAAGAATTCCATAAATTTTATGGAGCCCATTCAATTCCAAAACTTCAAGAATGGTTTAAAATTCCTGACAAAGGCCTAAACAATACCACGATCCAGTATTATCGGAAGTGAGTATTATGCTAATTTTGAAACTTTAATGATCCCAACAAAAGCATTTTAGATATCGATCGTATCATTGGGAACCACAATTTGTTTCTCTAACAAGTATACCATTTCATGATTCATTATTTTATTATTCTTTAAGGGATAATACTGTATTGGTAAGTTTTTACAGTATCTAATATTTACATTTTAACGGTTGTAAATTACAGAGATGGGAAATGTGTCGAGCAGGTTATAAATTTGCAATTATCAATGATGTATTTATGTATCATCCGGGAATTAAAACGAAAAAAGAATCAAATGTCATTGATAAAGTTCGGCATTTAGTTCGAAGATGGAGTTGGCGATCGTTGAGAGCTTTCAATCGAAGAATGGATTCTTTGTATCCTGATACTAAAAAAGAATGCCCAAGATTTAATCAATTTTAACATATTTTTTATTAGTTTTTTTATAATGTTTTTACGGAGTCTTTTTATAATTGTTTTTGTTAATTGTTTGTAAATGTTGTTATACATGTACCTAAAATATGGGTTAAAAAACATTCTTCTGCTGCTCACATTAATTTTTTTGTTTGTAATATATTTCGAGATTTCTAACTATAAAGACCTTTGTAAATAAATATTTAAAATTGTTTAATCAAAAAAGAGGCCATGTTTAAAACAAGAAATTACTGTAAAAAACCAAACTCGAAAAAAGTTACAAAGTAAAATTTACAAAAAGTCTCACAACGAAAACTACTTTGTGTAAGCAAAAACTTTTTTGAAGGGTATTTCAATTTTCAACGTTTTTTGCTTACATCATTTTCTGATCCTTTAGGTTTTTTGTGCCTTCTTTGTGCTTTTTTACTTTTTTTGATGATGATTATGTTGAAATCCTTTAAAAAAAGAAAGAGTTCAAAAATTGTATTAACCCTTCAATTCAATGACTAAGCCAACCATCATCGTTTTTTCTTTACGTGATTTAAACTTTTGATAAAATTTTGTTTAACACTGATTTTTTACATTCAATTAATTTTAGTTAAATGCTACGATTTCCTCGACATGCCGTTAATGGCTTGGGTCGAGCAATTCAAATCCGTTCAATATCATCTACTCCTTCAACATTTACTTCAATATCTTCAAATGTAGATTCAAAGGTTTTGATTACTCTAATTTTTTACGTATTATTTATGCTGCTATTTTTTAGCATAATGTATTATCTCAAACTGAAGTCTTAACTTATTTGTACAAAGATATGACATTCAATGAACGAGTTCACCATTACACAAATAAAGCTCTTGCTTTGTATGCCGCAGATGGACCAAAAGGCTTCCAAAAAATTTGGCAAGACTTCCAAAAAGAACAGCAAAATAAAAGTATGAACGATTAGTATGATTTTTCCAACGTAAATTATATTCCATTTTCAGGAGCTGAAGAAGTCAAAAAAGCTGCTACAGGTGGTGGAAAACCAGCCGGCGAAGAACCAAACAAAAATCCATTGTATGTTTTTAAATTTTGTTTAAGTTATTCAATTTCATGTTTTTAGTGGCTGGCAAAAGATTGCTCTTGCAGTTGGTGTTATAATTGCTCTTCAACTTGTAATGGAATATTCTTCATATAAAGAAATTTCATGGAAAGAATTTTTTAATGATTATTTGGAGAGAGGATTGGTTCAAAGATTGGAAGTTGTTGATAAACGATGGGTTCGAGTTGTGACAAAAGATGGAAACTCTTCTCCCTTTACCCCATATTTCAATATTGGAAGCGTTGATTCATTTGAAAGAAGTTTAGCTGCTGCTCAACAACATCTACAAGTTGAACCAGATCAACAAGTTGGTGTTTTGTACAAAAGTGAATTTGATTTGTATGTTTCTGTTAGCTGGATTTAAATCATATATTAACTGTACTTTAGAAAGCGTGAACTCCCAACAATTATTAGTACTGCTGTTCCATTATTTTTTGCATATTATTTATGGCGAACACTTCGTGGTGGAATGGGTGGAAGTATGTTGTTATGATTTTACCCTTTGTTAAAAATTAATGATTTTACTTTTAGTGAGACCTGGTGGAAAAGGTGGTGGTGGTCTAGGCGGTGGCTTATTTGGTGGTGTTGGACAATCAACTGCTCGAATCATTAATAAAGAAGATATCAAAGTTGCATTCAAAGATGTTGCCGGTTGTGAAGAAGCTAAAATTGAAATTATGGAATTCGTCAACTTTTTAAAGAATCCTGAACAATATAAAGCATTAGGTGCTAAAATTCCAAAGGTATGTTTCGTTTAAATTTAATTGATTACGGTAACTCGTGATTTTTAGGGTGCTATTCTAACTGGTCCTCCTGGAACTGGTAAAACTCTCTTGGCTAAAGCAACTGCAGGAGAAGCAAATGTTCCATTTCTTACTGTATCAGGTTCTGAATTCCTTGAAATGTTTGTTGGGGTTGGTCCTGCAAGAGTTCGGGATATGTTTGCTACAGCACGAAAACATTCTCCATGCATTTTATTCATTGATGAAATTGATGCCGTTGGTCGAAAGGTTTGATTTATTGCTTGCTTTCATATCCATTGATTACAAAAACTTTTTTAGCGTGGTGGTCGTGGTGGAATGGGAGGTCATTCAGAACAAGAAAATACTTTGAATCAACTTTTGGTTGAAATGGATGGTTTTTCAACTGATGAAGCTTCTGTAATTGTTATTGCTGCAACAAATCGTGCTGATATTCTTGATAAAGCTCTTCTTCGTCCAGGTCGTTTTGATCGACAAATTTATGTTCCTGTTCCAGATATTAAAGGACGGTAATGACATACTCACTGTATTACCGTCATCATTATTGTATTTAATTTTAGAGCCTCAATCTTCCGTGTTCATCTGTCCAATCTTAAAACAACACTTGATAAAACTGAACTTTCTCGTAAACTTGCTGCTCATACTCCTGGATTCTCTGGTGCTGATGTTGCGAATGTTTGTAATGAAGCTGCTTTAATTGCTGCCCGGGATGGTGGAGATGAAATTACAATGAAACATTTTGAACAAGCCATTGAACGGGTTGTTGCTGGTATGGAAAAGAAGAGTCAAGTCCTTCAACCAGAAGAAAAGAAAACTGTTGCATATCATGAAGCGGGTCATGCCATCGCTGGATGGTTCTTAGAATTTGCTGATCCACTTTTAAAAGTTTCAATTATTCCAAGAGGTAAAGGTCTTGGATATGCTCAATATCTTCCAAAAGAACAATATCTTTATTCCAAAGAACAACTCTTTGATCGAATGTGTATGACATTAGGCGGAAGAGTTTCTGAAGAAATTACATTTGGTAGAATTACAACTGGTGCTCAAGATGATCTTCAAAAGATCACTCAAATGGCCTATTCACAGATTGTTAAATTTGGAATGTCAACAAAAGTTGGTCCACTCTCATTTGATACTGCAGGTCCAGGTGAAATGTCCTTTGATAAACCATATTCTGAAGCAACTGCACAATTGATTGATCAAGAAGTTCGAGATATGGTAATTAGTGCATTGAATAGAACTCGAGAACTTTTGGTTTCAAAACGGGATGAAATTGAAAAAGTTGCAAAAAGATTGTTAGAAAAAGAAGTTCTTTCAAGAGATGACATGATTGAATTACTTGGACCTCGACCATTTGCTGAAAAACATACTTATGAAGAATTTGTTGAAGGAACTGGTGGCTTGGATGAAGATACTTCCCTACCAAAAGGCTTAGAAAGTTGGAATAAAGAAAAAGAAAAGGATAAGAAAGAAGAAAAGAAAGATAAAAATGATAATAAAAAATAAATATTAGGATGTTATTATTATTTTTTAAATTGACTGATTTAGGTTTTATTAGTAGTTTATTATTGTTTTGTTGATTATTATTCTTTTTCACTCTGTTTTTTCTTGCTCAATAATTAATTTTGATTTGTACACTTTTATTTGAGCAGTAAAAATGATTAATCTTTATATTATTGGTGATAGCACAAATGTTAAAGGGTTGAAATCCATGCAAATAGTATATTTTTATGAATCTGTTCAAATTGAGAATAATTTTGGATTACTGTAGGAAATGAGTAAAGTAAAACGTGAAGCAAAAAATGGAGTTAGAGCCATTGCCTCGGCACTCGGAATCCAGCGTCATGAATTGGGTGCGTATACTCGAATGACGAAAGAACCTCCACCATTATTTCCGGTAATGATTCTCATTTAAACAATTTATAAAAATGTTTTTTTTTCAGCCAATACTAAAACCTCTTTTACCTCCTGTTAGTACATCTGTAACATTGCTAGATTATCGATGTGGAATTCAAACAGATTTCGAGCAATATTTTAATTCGTTACAAACAAATTCGTGTGTTATTAAAGATGATCCGGTAACACATAGGTATTCGGATGATTTTCTCAATTCTGAACGACTTCCATTTTCGCCAGGTTTGTATTTCTCTCTAATTATACTGTAAAATTACCGTATACCCTTTTCAGCAATATGTGATTTACCAAAGGGATTACATCCGCCATCATCGAGGAAAAGGCTGGCAGAAAAAGAAAAGGCAGAAGCAAATGCAAAGAAAGCTAAAAAGATGGAAAAATTATTGAAGAAGCTGGAAGCAAAGGAAAAGAAGAATGCTGCGGCGAATGACGATGCCGATAATGAAGTTGATGAAGAGGCAAAAGAAGACGGTGAAGATGAAGAAGAGGCAATACTAGCTGGGTCAGAAGAAGAATACTTTGAAGAAGACAATGATTATATTCATGCATATTTTGATAATGGTGAAGCTTACAATGAAAATCCCTCAGATGATAATTTGGAAGATGGAGATGTTTATTAAACGGGTGATAAAAAGAAAATTGTAATGTTGTTGATTTTTGAAAGTTGTTGTTCGAGTGTTTTTTGTTTTTAAAAAATTCTAAATAAACAGACAAAAAATAATTTAAACATACAAGTAATAAAAAAAGTAAACAAAATGAAAAATTTTCAAAATTCACAACAAATATATAACAACAAAAAAATACAACTTGTTATTCAGCAGCAGAGATACTTTGGTTAATATTTCTTCCACCATTATTTGTACCATTACTAACAGTTTGTCGGCGGCTTTCTTCTTCTTGTTGAATTTTTTCCCAAACTTCTTGTGGAAGGAAACCTTCTTGACTTAAATTTACAGATTCATTAACACCAAGACAGAATTCACCAATTTTTGTTACATCACCCGATTTTGTAATTGATATATTTAGAGATCGTTTATGAGCATTTACAATACCGCCTCGGATTCGAATGATATCCATTACCTAAAAAGATGTTATTTTTATTTTGTAATTTAAAATGAAAATATTTTTTTACTTTAACCAAATGACAATATTCATTCCAAATTGAAAAATTGATAATTCCAGTATGATCTCCAACAACAATTGTTCTGACTTCATTAGTATTGACCGTTCGTCTGATAGTACCTTAAATTTTATTGATTTAAAAAAACTTTAAAATTAGATTAATATAGTTACATACCAAGCTCCAAGACCATCACTTGTAAGGTTATATTTTTCATACCATATTTTAACTCTATAATCCTTGTTAAATTTCTATCTGCCATATCCCTTTTTATGTTTAAAAATATACTCAACACCACCTTGTTAAAATTTTTGTATGTGAACACACCTATGGTTTTTTAACTCAATGAAAAACAGAGAGATATTTTTTTAGAAAAAAGAATAGCAAGAAAAGAAATTTAAAAGAAAGATTTTTAGTGAGAGTGCTTCCAAGGTTTTTTTCAAAACTGAAAAAGATATTTTTTTTATCCAAATTTTTTTCAACAATTTTCAGAGATGTCTTTCGCCGCTTTTTGCCAACGCAGCTGCGGCGTACGATTACAAAATCTTATAAAGAATAATTTCAACGCGCGAAAACGTTGCGTTTTGAAAAACAATTGTGTTTGTTCTTTTTTTTTGATAACTCTGAAGTTTACGGACTTTTCAATTTTCTATTTTAGCGCTATTTTACCACATCTAAGTCAAAGATGGGAATTAAAGATCTTTCAAAGGTTATTGCAGATCATTCTCCTGATTCCATCAAGACCAATGATATCAAAGCATATTTTTCTCGAAAGGTTTGATTATTTTATTACTTTCATACATACATCTCTAATCTAAACCTTTGTAGATTGCAATTGATGCTTCAATGAGTTTATATCAATTTTTGATTGCAATTCGTCAAGATGGAATGCATTTACAAGATGAAAGTGGTGAAACTACTAGGTTTGTTTTTTTTTCTTTTACATATGATCATCAACTTTAATCCCTGTGTATTTAGTCACATAAATGGAATGTTTTATCGAACCATTCGAATTATGGAAAATGGAATTAAGCCTGTTTTTGTTTTTGATGGTAAACCCCCAACATTGAAAGCTGGAGAACTGGAAAAACGAAGTGAACGTCGAGCTGAAACTGAAAAGCAATTAAATGAAGCTGTTGAAAAGGGAGACGTTGAAGCAATTAATAAATTCAATCGTCGACTTGTTAAAGTCACCAAACAACAAAATGATGAAGCTAAACGACTTTTAAAGCTTATGGGTGTCCCATGCATTGAAGCTCCTTGCGAAGCTGAAGCTCAATGTGCAGAACTTGTTAAAGCTGGAAAGGTTTTTGCTACTGCAACTGAAGATATGGATGCTTTAACTTTTGGTTCAAAAGTTCTTGTTCGACATTTAACTTTTAGTGAAGCAAAAAAGATGCCTATCAAGGTTTGTTTCCTTCGATTGTCTTCGTCTTTTAACACAAAATTTTAGGAATTTAATCTTGACAAAGTGCTTCGGGATATGAATTTTACAAATGAACAATTTATTGATATGTGTATTATGCTTGGATGTGATTACTGTCCATCAATTAAAGGTGTTGGCCCAAAAAAAGCTTTTGAATTGATCAATACTCATAAATCCATTGAAGCAATCCTTGAAAATTTGGATACTGATGTAAGCTACTTTCTCTTTGATTACGGTAGAAATAATTCTAATTTTTAGAAATATCCACCACCAGAAGATTGGCAATTTGCTGCTGCTCGAGATCTCTTCCTTAATCCTGAAGTTACAAAAGGTGATGAAATTGAACTTAAATGGACTGATCCTGATGAAGAAGGCGTTATTGAATTTTTATGCAATGAAAAAGGATTCAAGTTAGCTTTGTATTGCTTTATAATCTATAAAAACGACTTATTTTTTAGTGAAGAAAGAGTTAAAACTGCTTTGCAACGACTTCATAAAGGCCGTAAAACTGCAACTCAAGGCCGAATTGATATGTTCTTCCAATCCGCCGGTCATAAAACTACAGAACCATCCGCAACAAAAAGAAAAGCTGACGAAGATAAAACTACTGCTGCAAAGAAGGCAAAGACCGCAGCAGCAAAACCAAAGAAGGGTGCTCCAAAAAGAGGAAAGTAAAAGGTTGATCTCATCTGTTTTGTTTATGAAATCTTTACATTACTGTTTTTTTCATTTGTAATGGATTATTTAATAAATGTTGTTTTTATTTTGTGTACAAGATTACGGTATTTTTTGATTCACTAAATTTTTCAAAGACTGCATTTGATAAGAATATAAAAAAACATTATTTTTATGTTCTTTGGAGAACGCGTTATCATTTCATGGAGGTTTTATTTGGAGAATATTGAATACCGCAAAACAGTTGTGCGAATTTAATGTTCTGCTGATTGATTCTCTTGGAGAAAATATTGATTGTAAAAATAAAGTCCCAATTGCGCTGCCATTTTTCCATTTTGTTTTTCACTATTGCACAACAATGATCACTGAATATTGAAAAGCGATGTTTTTTACAAATTTCAGAAGAAATTTAACGATTAAACCTTTTAAACAACATTTTATTGTTTATACAATTTTTAGTTTATTTTTCTTTGCACCGCTGTTTTTAATAACCATAAAAAGTTTCGCTGATGCAGTTTTTAAGATTTTTGGATTTATTTTGATTTCAACTTTTGCTGGAGCTTTTTTAACTTGGATGTCTATTGTGATACATTTTTATTATAACAAATTTGATATTTTAATCGCTGAAAAATGTTATTTGCGTTGGATTAATTGGTATGCAAATTTAAAGATTCAATGTAATCCTCCTTTGAAAAGGGATCCACTTAAATTATTGCCTAAAAAGATTTTGCTTGGTTTAATTTATGCTTTTGGACCATGGATTTATTTTTATTATGAATTTATTGTTGATTTTTTAAATCAGTTTATTCGTTCTACAGTACCCGAACAATTCCCTTTATATCAAAGCCTCCCGCATTCATTCCAGAAAAGATTTTTAGAACTTCAAACTCCAGCAAATCAATATTTTTTAATTCAAGCAAATCCAAAATGGCTTCTTCAATCAACAAAAAATCGTTTAATTGTTGATAGCTTTGTTTTGGATTTAAAAAATTTGTATCAATGTTGGTATTATTTACAAAGAAAATTAAATATTGAAGCAGAAATGTTGCTCGATAATTTTGTATATCCGGATGTCATTGCTCGACAACTTCTTCAACCATGGAAATATTTAAATTTAAAACTTTTGGAAACTGGACCATTAGAAACTCAAATTCAAAATTTACAAAGAATTATTCCACGAAATTCTGCAATATTTTCTTCGTTATCTTTAAATGAATTTCCAACAATACTTAAAAATTGTAATTTATCAAATATTTCAAGGCTGGAAATTGTTTATTCTGATTTATCTAAAAATGATTTATCATTGATAAAAAGTTTAAGACATTTAAAATTCATTCGATTATGTTTAAAAAACAAAGAAGAAATTAGGGATCCCAAATATGTCAAATTTGTTTTAAATTGCCTTCAAGGAATTTCAAATATTAAGTAAGCCTATCTTAAACTACTTAGTTTGAATAGAAAGAAAAATTATTGTTCACTTTAAAATTATTTTTAGACTTTATTTTGATCATTATTACGGTAACAACGATAATTATATGGAAGAACTTCTCGTTTCATGGATTCTTAAACATGACAGTTCCATTTTAAACAGTTTATTTGTAACATTTCGATACTTCTATGATCAAGGTTTTGGGCATCCACAAGCAAGAAATGATTTTGTTACATTTGCAAGTGAAAAAGTTTATTCTTTTAAAGGTTTTAATCGTTATAAATAATGTCCTTCGTGCTCAAAGAAATTTTTTTACAGTTTTTTGTTTTGTATATTGTAAACAACGTTTTTTTTAACTTTATAGTAATAAAATATTACAGTAATTATATTTTAAATTTTAATAGTCGAAGTTCTCTTTCGCTTTTGTTCAAACACGAGAGAGAGAGAGGAAAGAAAAATTATAAAAGAGAAGGCTTCTCTCGTTTTTCCTCGCAGAAAAAAAACAGACGATCAAACCTTCCTTGAAAAATGAGAGTTTCTTAATTGAGTAAAAAGTTCATACATAAATTTCTTTCGACATCTTCAACTCCATCATCATCCTTATCATCGAATTACTTCATAAGCTGAAAATCTACTGCTGGCACTGGTAGCAAAGATACCCAGAGGGTTTTTTAGAAGAATAGAAAAAAGCTTTCCGCTTTGCGTTACAATTTTGAAAGAGGGGTTAAACATTCGGAGTTAAATTTTGCAAAAAAAGTGACAAAAATATTTTTGCTGCCAGTGCCAGTTTTTATTATTGTTTTCAAAATGAATGGCACCGTGGTTACTGTGTTTTGATGATAATGAAAATGAATGAATCTGAAATAATCAATTATGTTGGTGATGTATTGCTTCCAGCAATATATGATCCTGTATCTGCTGTTCAATTTTTATGCAACAATTTTATCATCATTTTTTTTCAATGTTATTTTTATATTTCTGTTATATTTTAAAATATTTTTTTACTTTGTAAAAATAAACAATTACATTAATTATATTTAAATATTTCTTTGTCGTTGTTGTTGTTTTTGAATGATTTGATTCATAATTTCTTGCACTTTTGAAATTTAATTTTGACTTGCTCCAACTTGTTTTAAACCTTGAACCAAAATCTCGGGTTTTTCCATTAAAGTTTTGACGACTTCTGGATCCATAACTTTAAACATTTCTTCAGCTTTTGGTACAGTATCTGGAATTCCTTTGTCTTCAACATAATCATGAATCTTCTTCAATTTATCAGCTGAAATTCCAGTTAATCCTTTAATTACAGTATCCGCATTTCCATGCCAATAACAAACTAATGCCGCTTTTATCGTTGAAGAACAAGACAGAACATTTCTCGGAGTAATTTCAAAAGCTTCTCCGGCACAAATTTTTTGGCACCATTTTGGATCATTGATAATATCAGATTGCTTTGGAAGATACGGTTTGAATTCAGCCATTTGGGGAAATTTTTCAATCAATTCATGAATTTTTGTGACATTTTTGCAACATTCTGTGACATCTTTATGCTCAATTGAACATGGTAAAAAATGTTCAAGGTCAGAGAGGTAACATTTTCCAGGCAAAAAATAATGAACAAGAAACCAGCCAGGATTTAATGTTGTTGCAAGCTGCAAAAAAAAAGATTACTGTAACTGATAAATGGTAATACAGTATGCCTTTAAGTGCTTGCATACTGTAAATATTAAACATACTTTTAGCGGATCTGAAAAGGCTTGAAAATCATAAGTACAAAATTGCAAGCATTCTTTTGGAATCCTTTTTTGACTGCAGCAACTTTTAAAATTTATTTCTTTCACTTTTCTTAAATCATTGAATTTTTGTTCGGCACTTTTTTGGAAATCGTTAGGATCAACAGATTCAATGACAGAAATAAAAAGGACGGAAACAAATAATTTAAATAAAATTATCGTTTTCATGATTTTGAAAGAAAAAATAATTGTTGCAAATAAGAAAAAAAGGCAATGAAAAAAGTGTTTGTTTCAAAAAAAATTCAACGATTCACTGCTTCTCCAACGCTGTTGACGACGTCGAATCGGCACAGATGAATCAGAGAAAAAGAAATCATTGTTTTTCACATTTCTTTCGTCAACAGTTGCAATGTTATTTACAAAATGTTATAAACAAGAACATTTCAATACTCAAAAGCAAACATAAATTTTTTCGTGTCCTACAGTAATTTGATCAATGTCAAAAAAAATTTCAACTTTCTTTCGAAATTCCAAAACAGTAATTGAAAAAACGACAATATTTTTATTTCATACAAACAAAATAACAAAACGAAACATGCTTTAATTAATCATTTTTTCTTTTCTTTGCTGCAGGCTTTTCAAATACTGGTCGCATTCCAGCAGCTTGTTTTTGTACAAATTTTTGATTCAACGGATTTTGTGAAGCCCAAACGCCTTGATGATCAGTTGTATCTTCAGCAGTTAAATGAGTCCATTTTGAGCGGCTAGCTTTACCAAAGTTTTTAACCTTAAATATAGAAATATTATTAGTTGCAAAATGAAGAAAAACAAAAACGCATACCTGCATAACTTTTGGTAAAATAGTTTTATCAACATCATCATCACCAGTAGCTTCAGCATAATTACGTTTGAAAATTTCTTCATCTTCGTCCAAAAAGAACACACCACGATGATAATACTTTTGTAAAAATTTGTATTTGCCTTTATCTTGCTTATTTGTAATAATTTTAGGATTTGCTGCCCGATATGCTTCACGTTCTTCTTCAGTCATGTGATGAACCTTTTCGATTTCTGCCATTTCTCTTGCCCGAGCTTCTCGTTCATCTCTATTACGCTTCAATCTTATCATTTCTCGAATCTTCCATGTTTCATATGCAAGGGCTTCATCTTCATCATCCGTAACCACAGCTGTTAAATCCAAATTATCTTCTTTCTTTCTCTTTTCTGCTTCAGCTTCTCTTCGCTTTTGATCTTCAATCATTGCTTCGGTTTGTTTTTTTCTTTCTTCTTTTCGTTTTTGTTCCATTAAGCTAAGTTTTGCAAGTTCTTCTTCTTCTTTTTTTGGATCAACAACTGTAACACGATCACTCTTTCGAACAAATATAGGTTTCAGCATCGTTTCTTCTTCACTCTCTTCTTCGCTAGATTCTTCTTCAGATGATTCTTCACTTCCTTCTGATGAATCTTCTTGTTTTGCTAATTCTTCTTTTTCCTTTTGTAATATATAATTTTTAATCTTAGCTCGTCGATTTTCCATTGCTTCTTCATCATCTTCGTCTAAAAAATGTTTTAATTAATTCATTGTGTTTATCATAAAAGCAAAAGAGACGATAAAATATAAAAGAGATATCTTTTTTAAAGAAAAATTTCCTCAAATATCATAATTTTTTGCATTCGGACATTAGTCATAAACGTGGAAGCTGCAGTTTTTATTTTATCGTTTCGTGTCTAATATTATCATAAAAAGTAATCATACTTACCATCTTCTTCAACTTCTTTTTCAACAGGAGCTTCAACTTCTTGATAGGCTTTTCTTTCCCGAGCTCTTTGCTTTCTTCTTTCAATTGCTTCTTCATCTTCAGATTCTGATGATGGCGCAGATGCTTGCTCTTCCTCTTCTGATTCTTCTTCAACACGTTTTTTCACAACTTCTGGTTCAGCAACATTTCTTCTTGAATCACGTTCACCATGCCGATGTCGATGATGTGAAGAATCATCATCATCACGATGCCGCCTTCTATCATGATCCCTTAGTTGTCGATCATCATCACGATGCCTTGAACGATGATGATGCCGATCATCATAATCATCTCTTCTTCGATGACTGCTGCTGCTACTTTCATATCTTTTGCTGTTGCTATGGTGTCGATCATTCTTTCGATTTATTTCATCATCAGAATCTGTGCCACTTTCATTTTTGGCATATGCAGGACTAAAAATCGAATCTATAGACATTTTAGAAAAAGAATTATAATTTAAAACTAACGCTTTTCCAGCAACATGTCGAGTAACTTTAACACTTTTCATAACATATTCACCTTTTTCATTTTTAACTGGAATGGCACCGGCTGTTGAAATTCGATTATGCCCAATTGGGCGATCATCCATTCGACGCTCAAATCTCGGCATCGCATCATCTCCCATCTTTGAAGAGTTTTTGAATTTAAATAAAACAACTTTAATAAAATATAAAAACAAAGTTTATATTTTTTGCAGTAACAATTTTTTTTGCAAGATTTCTTAATTTTTTTTCACATTTGTGTTTCGTTTCAAGAGATTTTTTCATAAAAACAGATCCAACAAAGAATTATTCCAAACTTAAATTTCACTATCGTTTTAGCGACCCAAGAAGTTCTGATAGTGTTAAAGCTGTTCGTGTTGAGAAAAATGAGTCTTCCTCTGCCTTATTTTTTTTTGCTGCGACAAAAAAAAAGAAAGAAAAAAAAAATGCAGAGGAAGGCTCATTTTTCTCAACACGATCAACTTTAACACTATCAGAACTTCTTGGGTCGACTAATATGAAAGTGAAACGATAGTGATTTATGTTGAATTTACAGTAATTTCTCAAGTACACATCGAAACGAAGGCCAAATTTTGTGAGACATTTTGGCATTCGTTTTTTGAAATTCTCTCGACAAAAAAACTGATTTCTCGAGGTGAAACACTTTGCCAAGCGTCTCACAAAATTGTGCTTTTTCTTAGAAAAAAATTCGATGTGAGTAATTGTTACTACTATGAAAAATCTGCAAAAATTGGTGGTTTAAAATATGCGGTAAATGTTTATTATTATATATTTAAATACAATTGAAATATTATTTTTGGCAACAAATTTTCTCACATATATTTCACTCCATTATTATTTATAAATACTTCATTAATTTTTTCAAGATACTTTTTTATTTTTCAGAAGTTGTTATAATTTTTGTTATGATTTTTACAGTAGTTTCTTCTTTGAAAAATGATTTTCCACTAATACTTTTTCCAATGAAATTGAGTTCCCTTTGAAAGGCGTATCGATAATCTTTGCTAAAATAATATCAAAAGATTAAATTGTTGTTAATCCCATATATAGTAGATCAAACATAGACATACCTAAAAGCATAAAGTAAAAAATAGCTGCAACTGCAGGCAATATTAATCAAAACTCCAATGTAAAAACTGATGTACCAAGAGTCAAGTTTATTAAGTTGAAGAATTCCAATCAAAACATTCCCTCCAGCAGTTGTAATCCAACCACAAAATACAACTACCGTAATCGCAAAAAGAGATTTAAACATTTTTCGAGTTGATCCTGTTGTATCTGAAATTAGCATAATATTGTTGAATTACGGTATCCCATAAAAATATATTTACTTGTTTTAACTTTTAAAGTTATCCAAACAATTATATAACATAACATTGTGACAGAACTGATTATCAGGCAAGTTGTAAACCATAAATTTCCAACACCATTGGGCATGGCATCTGAGATTAAACAAACTGTATCCAAATTTGGAGTTTTAAAAGCTTCCAAAAGACTGGCATAAACAAAATATCCACAAACAAGGACATCAAGAAAAATGTAAAAAGAAATGTACAAAAATCGATTCACTTTTCGATGCCTAAATTTACAGATATTTACAGTAACCTTTCGATATTTAGAAACAAACCAAACAGGAAAAAGAAGACTTAAAAGTCGATCGGTGCCAATAAAAAGTGTAAACATCATTCCTGAGCTAAGTCCAATTAAAGATGGAATATTTACATAAACGCATGTTAACAAATTTGTAAAATTAATTCCAGTATAAATTAGGTATCCAAAATAATCATGGGAAAGTTGATGCACGGAATCTGAGATGGCACAAATTGAAAGTAAAATTCCGCATGTACCTCTCAAATGCCTTAAAATGAGTTAATAAGTTTTGTTTATATCAGAAAATAGGTATTTCAAAAATTTACATAAATGCCAAAAAACCAAAAAAACATACTTGTACTTAGCAGTGGTATAGGCTACAGTAATATTTCCGAAGAGACCAATTACTTGTAAAATTATTCGAAGTACCGTGCACAAAATTGTTTCTTTAATTATTACACCTCGATAATCTTTGTATGTTTCATAAAACTAAAATTAAATTACTGTATTTAGGGATACTGTAAATAAATAACTTACTGATAAATCTTGAGACATTATAATCTAATTATTTTTTAACAAAAAATAAATTTTTTTACAGTAATAATAACAGAAAACAACAATATTTATATCTTAATTATTTATTTGTTTATTCAAAAAAGGGGCGGCAGAAATAGATTTTAAGCATTGACTTTCCTCAAGACATTTGTCATTTTTGTATTTTATAAAAAAAATATTTTCACACCCATTCTTTTTGTGGGAAAATTATTACTAAGACATAAAATATTCAAATGTGCAAAATACAAAATTAAAAAATGGGAAAAAATATCATGTGAGCAACATGAATATTTTGTGCATACTGTACAATAATCATTTAGGATTCAAAGTTGTTTCTGTAGAAACACAAAAAAATTGTTTTTAAAATTTTGCGCTTTTTCTGCGACAGTAGAATACTTTAAGCTCCGTCAAAGTACATTTTTGTATCATTAACTTCCACTTTATTTTCAGTGACATTGGATTATCAAACCCAAATCATTCAACAATTGCTTTAGCCGTCGACAGAAAATATTTAAATTTTAACTATTGCTTTCAAAGTATAAACTGCGTCATAAAAAACCGTTTCATCATCCTTAGGCTTCTCTAAATGACAAAAAAAATTAGCATGAAACCATTGCTTTTACAGATTTTTTTCGACCACTTAAATATTCAAATATCTTTCTTTGTGAATCTCGTAAAAACTCGCCCCAAAAATGTTTTTTATTGAATGGCACAAACCAAGGCTTATCAAAAAACTGATATTATTTGCACAAATTTGTACAGCCTCTAAATAGTCAAAAAAACACACGATGGTTGGAAGATAAACAGAGAAAAGTGAGTATGTATGTGAAAAATTTGCTTATTTCTTTGTAACTTTCAAAGGCTTCCAAAATCAATTTATTTGCTCAACGCACGTTTTTCCTTCAAAAAATGCAGCACCACCAAAAAATGTCCGGCATCAATTTTGTGCATCAAAATTGATATAATTGATAACAACTAATTTTTTCAGCAGTCTTCGCGATATCATTGTTTATCGCGAAGACTGCTTCCAAAAGACGCAAATATATTTGCCTAGAGTTTTTGAATATTTTATTGGTAAAAAATCTTTAACAAAAAAATCATTTTTTTAAAAATAAAATTTAACAAAAAAATCATTTTTTGTTAAATCAATTAAAATTTTAAAAAGTGAAAAAAATTTAAAGAAATTGTTTTTTATTTAATAGATCACGGTGCAATTTACACGGCGTCGTTCATAAAAGAAAAATAAAGTTTTATTTCAGTAATCGACAGATAAAAAGAAATTATCAATGTTAAAAAAGGCCGGATAAAATTCACTGAACAAAATTTATTTCACACAATACAAAAATAAATAAAAAGATAAAAAAACAGAAATAATTTAATTTTCAGAGGTGAAAGTTTGACAGAAATGTTTTCGGCAGAGAACCTAAAAATAATATGCAAATTAAACTTTGTCTAAAAAAATGCAAAACCATACAACAAGTCCTTTGATTCGATATTTTTCAGCAAATTGAAGCAATTCTTCTGCGTCTTCCCCAATTTGAATATCTTTGTTTTCGAAGTGACAGTAATCAACAACTTTTTGAATTAATTTTACATCAAAATCATCGATGAAAATATTCTTCTTTTTCAAAGATTTTTGAACTTCAAACATTTCTTTGAAAACCGGAGAATGCTTTGATAAAACTGAAGAAGAAACAGGAATTTGATGGGAATTTTTAACCACAATTTGACAATCTTGACGAGAATTTTGGGATTGATTTGTGATATTTCGAAATGGAAATTTTGAAAGAAATTTTTGAGTTGAAGAAGAAGTTGGAGATGATGATGAAAGAGTTGGAAGAGGTTCAAATTCAATTCGACAGGTAAAAAGCAGGGCACCATTATTCAAGAAACCTTCAGTTGGATTGAGCACGGTATCATACAAAACAAACATCTTTCGACCACTGTTTGAAATATTTCGATGAAAAGTTGTTGAAATGCAACCTGAAATATTACTATTGATTACAATAATCCCATATGCAAATTTAATAACTTACATTTTACAGTTGATTCAAAATTTGTAGAATTTTCAAGTCGAATTTCATATCGGGCATTTACCCTTTGGGGAGAATCACAATAAAGATAAATTGAAACGGCATCACCTTCAGAAGTTCCATAAAATAAAATAAATAAAAGGGGATAAAGTTTGAGATACCATTTTGCAGAAGGAAAAGTTGAAGATTCAAAAATTGGACTTAAAATTGATTCTCCGCGTTCTTTTTCGGTGAAACGACTTTCAAAAATTATCCATCGAGTTTCAGCATAATTTATTTCTGGCTTAAAATGTTTTTAATTAAATATACAAAAGTAATAAAAAAAACTCTTACCATTTTTGTTTCAATAAATTTTTTTTAAGAATGAGAAGGCGATGTTCAAATACAAATATTCAATTTGAAAAAAGAACTTTTAATAAGAACTACGGCCCCGAAATCAAATTTTTGGAACAATATTTGTTTTTTTTCTTTTAGGGTATTTTCTCATTATCTCTTTTTCTATTATTTTGAACCTATAATTTAGTCCATGGAAGTTATTCTTATTTTATGTTTTTTTTGAATATTTTGTTTCTATGTTTTTTTATGTCAAAAAAATTGCTTACGCTTATGTATTTATTTTTTGCATCGATTCTCTTTGAGCAGTGTAATTCTAAAAAATGAAATAATTTCGCAGTATTAAAGATAAAGACATGAAATGTGACCATAAAAATCTGTTGACTTTATTAAAATTTATTTTCTTGATCTTACAAGGAGTTCTAATAAAAAAAATGCAAAAATTTGAATTTCACAATTTTCAAATGAAAACAAATAAATAAATGATCTCAAATTTAAAATTTTTGATTTTGTTGTTGGTGAAGGTGATATACAAGCATGGATTCAGGTTTTCGCAGATCGCTTTTCACAAAAAAATTATCTTGCGTCTACACAGAGTCGAAAATACTTTCTGTGTACCAGACATTGAGGCTTGATCGAACATCTTGAAAAGATCATTTTGGCATTTTTGTGTCTGTCTTTTTTACAAATTAGTCATCTTCAAAAAACTTTTTGTAAACTTTAAAAACATGTCAGCCATGGTTTTTAATGTTTTGCGCAAAATATTTTTCTTTCCTTCAAAACTTTGTTATGTCTGGCGCCGCTTCTTCACACTTGTAAATAAAAACTTTTTCGCTCACTATATTTCGACATTGGTTTTTTGATTTACAAAAACTTGTTAGAATGAAAAAGGTTTTAAATATGTCTTTCTAAAACAGTTGAATATTTTCTTTTTTGTGTGTTAAAATTAATAATTCGATTTTGTAATGTTTTAAAGAGTTTGCTTTTTAAAAAATATAGCCCTTATTGTCGTTTTAAAATTATTAAAACCTCCTTCATTTTTTGAATTAATGTTTTAAAATTTACAATTTGTTTAACCCATGCACTTTTTTAGATGGATTTACCAACTTCTGAAACTCTGGTAACAACAAAAACATATGTAATTTTTGAAGCAGCAGTTCCGTATCGAGTATCACAAATTTTGGGAAATCGAAAAATTCTTCTTCGCGAATGTAATGATAACTTTGATCCAAAAGCGCCTAAAGTTTTAGCGGTTGTTGAAACAGCGACTGAATTTACTTCATCAAAGCACAGCTACAAAACTTTAACAATTTGTGATAAAATTTTGGTTACTAAATATGAAGTATTAAGTGAATGTGAATCTAATGATTCAATTGTTATGGGCAGAGCAAGAGATCGTTTACTATATATCAAACATTGGGCGATTGCACTTTTGGTTGAAGTTGAAGCCTCACTTTTGCAATGCGAAGATGTTTCCCATATTTGTGAAGTACAAAAAAGTGGGGCCATCAAAATTCCATGTCGAAAAACGTATAATCCTATTCATGTAGCGCCTGAAATTGCTAAGAGTATTCCAGAAGGGTAAGTCAAAGACTCAGTTTTATAAAAATATTAGAATAAATTTGGATCAAAGAAGCTAATTCATTTCTCTTTTATAGATACCGAAAAATCGGAAAACCAGTAAAATGTCAATATGTAAAAGTTCCAGAAGGAAGTTATGTAAATTCCTACTATGGAATGGTAATCCTTCCATCAGTGTTGATTCATTGTGGTCCAATTTTAATTGGAAATGGAATACGGACAACTGAAGAAGAAAAAGAAGTTTTGTTTAAAGTTTCAATGATCGAATTTTTAAAAACTTGGAAAGAAGTTTCGGATGCATCAATTGGCTTATATGCTCTTTTATTTTCCAATTTTATCAAGGATAAAGGTGAAGCGATTGGAAAAACTACTTTCAAATGGAAGATTTCGAATTCTGGATATGCAGATGTTATTTATAAAAATTTGGATAAATATTTTTGTAAGCCCAATTATGGAAATTTAAAAAATTCCCTCTTCTCAAAAGGGGCAGTTGCAATTTTAAAACGGTTTTCTCGGGGAAGAGAATCTGAAGAAATTTTTGTCAAAATCATCAAAGCTGTTTTCAAAGAAAAAAAAATCAAGATCGTCTTTAAAGTGCATGTTCCAAGTTTATTGGATGAATGGAGACTTAATTCAGTGAATGATCTTACAAGTGCAAGTGCTGAATATTCACTCTTCCCCACCGATATTATCGCTCATTGGCGGCCTTTCGTTGAAAAATTGAATGCTGATGAAGATTATTTGGAAACAATTTCAACAAATTCTTTACATCCAATTTTGAGAGCTTTTTTGCCAAATGGAACAAACAATATGCAAATTAATCAACTTCCGGATTCTGATTTTGATGAAAAAGAAGAAACAATTTTTCAACATGCGTCTGCTCAAGAAAATATTCTTCGTGAAATTGCAACTGGAAAGCCAATTGTTGTCATTGATGGTGCTGCACAAACTGGAAAAACATGTTTGAATACTCAAATAATCCCTAACATCCTTGATTCAATTATCAATCTTCAAGCGGTTGGATCTTTCAAATGTCTTGCTCTTGTTAGTCCTGTTAGAACTCTTAATGCTTTGTTGGATTCTTTATCTCTTTACAACAAAGATGGCATAAGAATTTTGAATTTGATTTATTTGGATGATCAAACAAGTCGAGACACATTTTGTGATGTAATGAATAAAACTGCGGTTGAATGTAATCTAACGGATGAGGATAAAGCAAAGCTCAAAGCGGGAAAAGAATTATTAAAATCAAAATTTTGGGCATCTTTTCATGAAATCAAGCAATTTGAGCGAAATATTAGTAATTATGTAAGTATCTTTTTTTGCAATTTTCATGTAAAAATCTTTTTTTTAAAATTTAATATTAAAATTATCTTTTCTCATTTAATTTAATCAAAAAAATATTTTTTAGAATCTAACAAAAGAAGAACTTGCCCGAAAAGAATCAATTGAAACATATGTGGATGTTGTAACTTCAAAGGAATTGAAAATTTTTCAAAATGCAATGGAAGTTATCTTTCGATGTTATCGACCAAATTTTGTTATTGCATCAACTGAAACTTTTATTACTTATCTTCCAGCTATGTCAACTTCGATTTCACATCTTGTTGTGGATGAAGCTGGACGGATGCCATATATTGAGGGCTTGAATATGGTTGCTGAATTACCGAATCTTGAACAACTTGTTTTGAATGGTGATATGACCGCATATCCATATTAATATGGATATGCGGTCATATCACCATTCAAAACACGGCGTTGATCTTCCATTTTTGACATAATACTTCATATAATAACCTTGTAATTAAACGCGTATTCAGTTGATAATGCTTAAATATACATATAAAATTAGTAATATTAAACTGCAATAAATATCTCTTTCAATAAAGTAATAATACACGGATGATAAAAATTCAAGTGACGAAATTTTATAAGAAAGAAAGTAAAGAGGAATCATATTTCTCTTTTAACAATTTGATTCATGTAATTATTAAAACATAATTAATAATCGTAACATTTGTTTATTAAAACAATTATTTAAATAAGAATAGTTTTAAACACAAACACGTAAGAAAATACAAAGCAGAAAAGAGACATAAAAAAGATCAAACAAAGAATTTTCTGTGTCTTTCAAATTTTTAACACTTCGCCGTTTTCTTGATTATTCCCGTTTTGCCAAACTTTTTAAAAACAAAATTTTTCAAAAAAGATTCTGTAAAAATTTCCGTAAAGCTAATTAATAATTCACAATATCCTTTAAAATACACTCTTTTTAAACGCGATACCCACATTCATAAGGAAGTGTATTATCTCAAGGGAAGGAAAAACAATAAAAGTATCAGTAAAATGAGCAAGGCTTTAACAATTTTTCAAAAGTTTGTTGACTTTATTTTTAATTAAGTTCCTGGCTTCTGCTTAAATTTTTTCATGTATTTCTCATATGGTGGAATAAATAGGAAATAAGCAGTTCAAAAAAATCAAACAAAAAACCACCTTGTTTTTAAAAGTCAGTAAAAAACAACATCAAACACAACATCGGCTACCTACCTTCATGATTGGTTTTTTGTCACAAATTTTGTTTGCTGTCGGTTTAAAAGATTAAAGGAGATCTTTCATTTGATTCATTTTTAATTATTTTGCAAGAAAGTTCGCGAACCGCATATAACTTATTTTCAGGGATTTTCGCTTTTTTCTATTGTTTTTTGTTTACGAAAAAACTTTTTTTTTGAATTAATTATGAAATATTTAAAAAAATACTTCTGCATAAAAAATGCACAATTTATATGAATGTATAATTAATATTACATAAAATAAAATGTATAAATTATTAATTGATTTGTTTTTGTTTTTTATTTACTGACAATGTCAATTTAATCACATGATTCATAGGCGGTAAAAATCAGTTTAAACTGACATTGTATATGGCAGTGTGCACATTATTAAAAAAACCTCCAAAAATTATGCAAATTTTTTGGAGAAAAAGTCCCACGGGTTCAAATGTTGTAAGAAAGATTCCAATAAATTATTACGGTAAATTGGAAATCCCAAATTCATGGATTAAGCATATGCCTGAAAATAAAACACATTGGAGAGATCGAGCTGTAAAAGGTAATAATTTTACCAATTTATTACAGTAATTTTTACCACATCCATTTTAGAAGAACAAGACCGAAATGCAAAAGCAAACGGGACCGAATAAATCAAAATCAAATTTTAACATTTTCAAACATTCCAAAAAATATGAAAAACAACGAAAAATCTCATAAATAATTGTATTCTTTCTCATCCATAAATTTTTATTTTCATTTCTTAAACCAACGCGTAATATTTTTTGTTTTTTTTGCGGTGCATAAAAGTTATTTGCTCAAGTAAAATCCGATCCTTTTATTTTGAAAATTGTACTTTTTCTGACTCTGTTGTTTTTTGAGCTTAATTTGAATAAATGCATTAATCCGAGGTTATTATAAATTTCTTAATTTTTCGATTTCTTCTTTGATGATTGTTTTGTATTGTAATAAACTTTTGATATTAAAGTACAGAACCTTCGTTTAACGAAAAATGTTTAAAAAAAATGGAAAAAATTGTATAATGCATCATTAATGAAAATAAGACATTCAAAACTTTAAAAAAATTTTCGTAACAATTGGATTTTTTATTGTCATTTTCTTTTTTTAGAAAGTATACGAAAAATTTTTATCTTCCATTCAAACATAAAAATATTAACACATAAAAACCTTCAAAATCAAAAATCAAAAATAAAATATTATGTTGTGCGGGCATAAACACACACACACACAACAAAACAAAATTTGACATAGTGGACTTGAGGAGGTTTTAAGATCCTCAAGTCCATTATGCCTTTAAAATTAGCGCTTGCTAATTTACAGTTCAAATTTTGTTTTGATTTTTACGTTTTTTATTCAAAGCATTTTCCACGCAAAAACGCAAGTTTCAAAAAGAAAACAGAGAAACAAAGACACGCACTCTCTCTCTCTCTTTCTTTCTTTGTTCGCTTCTGAAAGCAAAACAACAAAAAATTTTTTAAGAAGGAAACGATTTTTTTTCGAGGGTTCATAGCTTAAAAGGTTGTTTATTATCATAAATCTAACACAACTTTTTAAACTTCAATTTTACCATTGATTTTAGAAATTGAAAATTATTAAGTTATTGATAAAATAAAACTAGTATGAGGTAGTTAATATATATTCTGGAGTTTAATAATACCTCATTTTTTGCTGTCAACAGACATTTGAATTTTAAAGACTTTTTTGAGTCAAAGATAAAATTTTGGCCAATTTCGAACAATTTTTCTTCATTTTATTCAGCTCCGAAATCTTCAAAGGATTCTTGTTTTTGGCCACATTGTACAATGTGTGCCATGTGTGTTATTGCCAAAGAAACGAACTGCTGAGAAATGTTATTATTCGTTTTTTTCAGACAAAAATGTTTCTGTCTGTATTTTTGTGTTGCATAATTTTATTTGAATATTTTGTTTTAATTTTTATTCACGACACAAAGCACGTGAAATTTCAGTATGAAGAAAATATTCTATTCAGTTTCGAGAAGCTTCCAACAGAAAATTAAGGCTTTTTAAATGTTGTTTAAATAATTTTATCGAATAAATATTACTTCTGCAACATTTATTAAGCACTGATTTTTTGTTGCAAGTTTTTCGAAATTGAACAGATCAATTTTTTCGTATTCAAAGCAGGGATGAGAAATACGGCCGGCCGGCCACGGCCGTTAATTTTTGGAAAATTCTTTTTTTCACCATATAAAATTTAAAAACAGGGCGGCCGCAGGCCGGCCGGTCGTATTTCTCATCCCTGATTCAAAGTTGATGTATCATTTTTTATGATTGTTGTAATAAGGGATTGTCCAGAAATCACGTGACCAAAAAATCGTGATTTTCAGACCCCCTCCCTCCCCCGTGACCAAAGATCAAAGCCTTTTACCGACAACATCAAAGCCGGTTGACCATTTGGCTTACCCCCTCTCTCCCCCCTCATGGTCACGTGATTTCTGGACAGTCCCTAAATTTATTTTCTAAACCATGTAATTAAAAGAATGGGTGTTTTTAAGATGTCTTTCACGAGAAATTCTCAAAGCATCAATTTATTAATGAATCAGTTTTATTTAACATCATTAAAATCTTCACTAGTATAAATAGTGATTACGCTTTGAAATAAATTTTGTTTACGGTCGCACATTCAAGCTTTAAAACACTTAAATTTTGTGACTTTTAAAAAAATGAATTTTTGTTTTAATCTTATGATGCTATCGATTCTAACATCAAAGATAACGCTCTTTATTTTACAGGTTAACCTTGCAATATTTGCGACATCAAAATACGTGATTTATACTTTTGTTTTTTCTTCTTTAAAAAACTGTTTATCATTTTATCTATCATATTTTTTAGCATCTTATTTTTTATTACAAACATGTCAAATAAGGCAATTCCAACTTTAACATTAAAAGCGGACTTTGAAATGCCAATAATTGGATACGGTACTTCAACAGTATGTTTTTTAACTTACAATATTAAGTTTTGTAAATTTTCTAAGGATTATAGATTAAAGATGAGAAAGTGCTTGAAAAATGTATCGAAACTACATTAGAAGTTGGATATCGTCATTTTGATACTGCATTTGCATATGGCAATGAAGAACAAATTGGACGAATTTTTGCAAAATTATTTAAAATTGGAAAATATAAACGTGAAGAAATATTTTTAACAACAAAACTTCCACCATTTTGGCATCGAAAAGGAGATGCAAAACTTTGTGTTGAAAGACAACTGAAAGCCCTTCAAATGGAATACATTGATTTATATTTAATTCATTCTCCATGTCCTTGCAAGGTTTGTTTTTTAAAAAACCGGCACAAACAAGAAAATTGTTACATTTTATAAGATGCACGAAAACTTGATAAATTTGCATAACGTTTTTGTTGATTTTGCCCTTAAGCATTATCAAAATTTCAACCTTTGTCCCTAATTTTAAGTATTCAGTTGAAATACATATTTTTAGAAGGACCCAAATGAAGATAAATTATTGCTAAATGCCAATGGCAAAACAGTTGAAGATGAAGTGGATTTACTTGAAACATGGCAGGCCTTGGAAGAAATGGCACAAAATGGAAAGTTTAAAAATATTGGAGTTTCAAAATTTAATGAGAAACAACTTTTATATTTGCTTGAAAATGCCAAAATCAAGCCTGTCACAAATCAAGTTGAATGTCACGTTTTATTTCCACAAAATGAATTGCATCATTTTTGTGAAGAACATGGAATAACTCTAACGGCATTTGCCCCACTTGGATCCCCAGATCGTCCAAAAGGTTCCGTTGAACATCCAGAAATTAATCAACTTGAACATTTTGAAGTTGTTGAAATTGCTAAAAAATATGCCAAAACTCCAGCCCAAATTCTTTTACGAAATTTAATTCAACGCGGAATTGCTGTAATTCCCAAAAGTGTTAATCCTGAAAGAATTCGTGAAAATTTTGGCATCGTTGATTTTGTTCTTGATGCTGCGGATGTTGAAAAACTTCGAAATGTTGGTCCACATAAAAGAATTTTCGTAAATAAAGCATACAGCGAACATTCAAATTATCCCTATGATGATTTAAATGCTAATTTGAATATGTTATTTCTCGTTCAATAAAAAGTATTTACCAAAAAAGTCAGTTGTTAAAAATATTAAAAAATAAACAATATACAGTAATCTTTTTGTATTTCGAAGAGGGATATAGATTGCATGATCTTCTAAATTTGTTTACTCAAAAATGTAAAAATGATTTATTTGATAAAACTAACTCAACATTTTTACATAAAAAGAATATTAATAAAAAGGTTAAGAGAAACCGATTTTGGCCTTAAAATTACTCTATTCAACATTTCGTCATTGAAAAACAATATATTGTAAAATATTTTTGCGAATTTCAAACTTCAAACCTATCATTTGTTTAATTTCATGCCAGATATGGTTTTTAAATCATATTTTTGGCTATACAAAATATAGACTTACTCTTGGGTCATTAAATAACAGTATGACAATTACATAAAATTTAAAATATTGATCTTCTGGTTTTTTAAACCAAATATATTTTTCTCAGAAAAAAAAGAGATGTGAAAATACCTTAAAAGACAAAACTGACAAATACAAAGCCCAAAATAAATAGGCATAAAAAATAAATTTCAAATCCACTAATTGCTAGTTACTCATTTTTTTCTCAAAGATCTCATATTTATTATTGGAAATTTATTTCTCAGTCACAGACGATAAAGTTAAAATGGTAAAATTTAATTTGTTTAAATATAAGTTATTTTATTAAACTTTTTTAGCCAGAAATAAATTATGCTGAAACTCGATGGATAATTTTTGAAAGTCGTTTCACCGAAAAAGAACGCGGAGAATCAATTTTAAGTCCAATTTTTGAATCTTCCACTTTTCCTTCTGCAAAATGGTATCTTAAACTTTATCCCCGAGGGTATGGAACTTCTGAAGGTGATGCCGTTTCAATATATCTTTATTGTGATTCTCCCCAGAGGGTAAATGCCCGATATGAAATTCGACTTGAAAATTCTACAAATTTTGAATCAACTGTAAAATGTAAGTTATTAAATTTGCATATGGGATTATTGTAATCAACACTAATATTTCAGGTTGCATTTCAACAACTTTTCATCGAAATATTTCAAACAGTGGTCGAAAGATGTTTGTTTTGTATGATACCGTACTTAATCCAACCGAAGGTTTCTTGAATAATGGTGCCCTACTTTTTACCTGTCGAATTGAGTTTGAACCTCTTCCAACTCTTTCATCATCATCTCCAAATTCTTCTTCAACTCAAAAATTCCTTTCAAAACTTCCATTTCGAAATATCACAAATCAATCCCAAAATTCCCGTCAAGATTGTCAAATTGTTGTTAAAAATTCCCATCAAATTCCTGTTTCCTCTTCAGTTTTATCAAAGCATTCTCCGGTTTTCAAAGAAATGTTTGAAGTTCAAAAATCTTTGAAAAAGAAGAATATTTTCATCGATGATTTTGATGTAAAATTAATTCAAAAAGTTGTTGATTACTGTCATTTCGAAAACAAAGATATTCAAATTGGGGAAGACGCAGAAGAATTGCTTCAATTTGCTGAAAAATATCGAATCAAAGGACTTGTTGTAGGTTTTTGCATTTCTGTAGACAAAGTTTAATTTGCATATTATTTTTAGGTTCTCTGCCGAAAACATTTCTGTCAAACTTTCAACTGTGAAAATTAAATTATTTCTTTTTGTTGTGTTATTGTTTTGTGTGAAATAAATAATTTTTTTTATTGTATCTATTTTATCCCTATTTTTTTCTGTCGATTACTGAAATAAAATTTTATTTTTCATTTTTTAACGACGCCGCAAAAATAGCAGCATGATCTATTAAATAAAAAACAATTTCTTTAAATTTTTTTCACTTTTTTAAATTTTTAATTGATGTAAAACATTTTTTTGTTCAAGATTTTTTTACCAATAAAATATTCAAAGAAACAAGACACATGTTTGCGTCTTGTGAAAACATAAACTAACAGAAAAAAGGATAACTGCCGAAAAATAAGTTGATGCATAAAACCCATTTCGGACGGACGGTGTTTGTGCTGCATTTTTCATTAAGAAAAAATGAAGACAGTGTTGAGCAAATAGATATTGATCGTAGACGCACTTTTTGAATGACTCTAAACATAGGCAGGGAGCATGAAAAAGAAACATTTTTTCTAATGCAAGAGAAAGAAATTTGCGCATTCTGTTTTAAAAAAATTATTTATAGTGATTACAGTATCTTAAATGTAGAAGTCAAGCAATTTTTTAAAATCTGACAATAAACTGGAAAATTATTATTTGACATTACTTTTCTTGAATAGTGTTTTTGGACCTTGGTAATAATTTACTGTTAAAATACATGTTGAATCAATTATCATATTTGATGGTTTTCTTCTTAGGTTTTCGATCATAAGAAATTTGAATAAAACGTTCTTAGAATATCTGGAATATCAATTTTTAAATAACTCATGTTTTTGTCTTAAAGTAAAATTGTGTGTTAAATCAATCTAGCGGAAACAAATTCTTTCGGAATCTAATAGAACAACTTTGTGTTCATAGAAAAAATTAATAGGTGAAATATAATTCAATCAAATACATAAGCATTTATTAGAAAACAAAGTTTAAAAATGACTGACTATTTTAATGTATTAATAAAATAATTTAATAGAAAAATTGTAAAAAAAATTTCATGAAACTCATAAACCATCTTAATGGAACCATTAAACTAAAATAAAGAAATAATTGTTTCAAAGAAGTAATAAAAAATGTTGACATTCAAAAATTAAATGAGTTCAAAGTTTAAATAAAATGATAATGATTTTCTGGCATTGAAAAAAGGGCCTTACTAAATGATAAAATGTCTAAGATTTTGGGGCTAATATAGTAGTTTCAAAGGATTTCCAAAATTATTAGAAAAATGTCAAAATTTTTTCGTTTGAATCACAAATAAATTCTCAAAACAAATTCTTGGTTTTTTATTGTAAAAAATTACTTACAAGGGAAGGTCCCAATATGTGGCGCCGCCTTTTATTATGCTAATTTGTGAAAATGAAGTTTGAAAAATCCACCCCAGGGTCGACGATTTTTTAAAAGCCCCTGTTTCACGCACTTTTCAAACTTCATTTCCATGAATTTTTATAACAAAAGGCCATTCACCGGAAATATTTTGGGGTTATGCATAACTGCCAATGGGCTTTCCAATAGGATAGCTCTCGTTCCAAAAGCGGCGTCACATGTTGGGACCTTCCCTTGTTAGTTCATTTGCTTAGCATCCCGTCTATCATTTAGTAAGGCCCTCCATAAAAGTTGAACAATTTTGGATGCAGCATCGTTTAACACCATTCATCATTTTCAAGATGCTCTTGTTCTTCTCCACTTTCAGCTTCTTCAACGTATTCCGGATATGATAAACAACTTTTAGGACACTTTTGAATAATGGAATGCCATGTTGGACACCGTCGAAGTAAACATGCACTTCCAATAATGAAAACTGCTTTCTTTGCTCGAGTAAGAGCAGTTTGAATTCGTTGTTTATCAAAAACATAATAGTAATCACCTAAAATGAATGCACCATAGTGTGTCCGATCTGAAGAACCGTCCGTTCGTCAGATTGGACACAACATAATTCAAAAAGCAATTTCTACAAATGAATTTCAATTGGAAAAAAGAAAATGTTTGTTTTTATAAATAAAAAGACCCTTTTGAAGCAGAAGTATTGAATTTTATAAATTATAATTTAAAAAATAAATTTATCCAAGTTTATTATTTTTGTAAATTTTTTGATAAACCTGTTTAAAATTTAAAAAAGGGGTTAAACTTAAATTTTAAAATTACAGTATTTTTTTAAAATGGTTTTATTCATTTTTTCGAACGAATAATCGCTTCTTTTTATCTCATATTTTAAAACTAGAAAATAGCTTACCACAATCTTTTTCCGGTTTAATGGAATCAAGAGGGGTTCGAGTTGTAATGTAAATAATAATATCAGCATGTTCGCCAATAAAATTATCAACACATTTTACTTTAATTTGAACCTGTTTTGCAAGGCTTTCTTCCATCAATTTTTCCTGCATCAATTCTCTTTGAGCGGTGTAATTGCAAAGAATTAAAATCTTTTCATTACCATTGTGATTATCCAAAATTTGGCGAAGAATTTCCATTCCAACATAATTTTGTCCCTTATTTCTTCGACTTGTTGGTGCAACAAGCTCATCCAAGCCATAAACATTTTTAAAGCATACCGGAATGTCAATATCTTTAAAAAGATTCAACTGCAAGGATTCTGGAGGGGAAACTGAAATCAAATTTCTTCCAGGATAAAAAACTTCATTCACAATTTTAAGGATTCCAGGATGCATGCCAAATACTTTATCCAATCGGAAATATGAAAGATCAGGAGATTGGAGATTAATCAGTCGCAAAATATTATCAAAACATTCAGGGCGATATCGAATTCGACTTCGATATCGCCCTGAATGTTTTGATAATATTTTGCGACTGATTAATCTCCAATCTCCTGATCTTTCATATTTCCGATTGGATAAAGTATTTGGCATGCATCCTGGAATCCTTAAAATTGTGAATGAAGTTTTTTATCCTGGAAGAAATTTGATTTCAGTTTCCCCTCCAGAATCCTTGCAGTTGAATCTTTTTAAAGATATTGACATTCCGGTATGCTTTAAAAATGTTTATGGCTTGGATGAGCTTGTTGCACCAACAAGTCGAAGAAATAAGGGACAAAATTATGTTGGAATGGAAATTCTTCGCCAAATTTTGGATAATCACAATGGTAATGAAAAGATTTTAATTCTTTGCAATTACACCGCTCAAAGAGAATTGATGCAGGAAAAATTGATGGAAGAAAGCCTTGCAAAACAGGTTCAAATTAAAGTAAAATGTGTTGATAATTTTATTGGCGAACATGCTGATATTATTATTTACATTACAACTCGAACCCCTCTTGATTCCATTAAACCGGAAAAAGATTGTGGTAAGCTATTTTCTAGTTTTAAAATATGAGATAAAAAGAAGCGATTATTCGTTCGAAAAAATGAATAAAACCATTTTAAAAAAATACTGTAATTTTAAAATTTAAGTTTAACCCCTTTTTTAAATTTTAAACAGGTTTATCAAAAAATTTACAAAAATAATAAACTTGGATAAATTTATTTTTTAAATTATAATTTATAAAATTCAATACTTCTGCTTCAAAAGGGTCTTTTTATTTATAAAAACAAACATTTTCTTTTTTCCAATTGAAATTCATTTGTAGAAATTGCTTTTTGAATTATGTTGTGTCCAATCTGACGAACGGACGGTTCTTCAGATCGGACACACTATGGTGCATTCATTTTAGGTGATTACTATTATGTTTTTGATAAACAACGAATTCAAACTGCTCTTACTCGAGCAAAGAAAGCAGTTTTCATTATTGGAAGTGCATGTTTACTTCGACGGTGTCCAACATGGCATTCCATTATTCAAAAGTGTCCTAAAAGTTGTTTATCATATCCGGAATACGTTGAAGAAGCTGAAAGTGGAGAAGAACAAGAGCATCTTGAAAATGATGAATGGTGTTAAACGATGCTGCATCCAAAATTGTTCAACTTTTATGGAGGGCCTTACTAAATGATAGACGGGATGCTAAGCAAATGAACTAACAAGGGAAGGTCCCAACATGTGACGCCGCTTTTGGAACGAGAGCTATCCTATTGGAAAGCCCATTGGCAGTTATGCATAACCCCAAAATATTTCCGGTGAATGGCCTTTTGTTATAAAAATTCATGGAAATGAAGTTTGAAAAGTGCGTGAAACAGGGGCTTTTAAAAAATCGTCGACCCTGGGGTGGATTTTTCAAACTTCATTTTCACAAATTAGCATAATAAAAGGCGGCGCCACATATTGGGACCTTCCCTTGTAAGTAATTTTTTACAATAAAAAACCAAGAATTTGTTTTGAGAATTTATTTGTGATTCAAACGAAAAAATTTTGACATTTTTCTAATAATTTTGGAAATCCTTTGAAACTACTATATTAGCCCCAAAATCTTAGACATTTTATCATTTAGTAAGGCCCTTTTTTCAATGCCAGAAAATCATTATCATTTTATTTAAACTTTGAACTCATTTAATTTTTGAATGTCAACATTTTTTATTACTTCTTTGAAACAATTATTTCTTTATTTTAGTTTAATGGTTCCATTAAGATGGTTTATGAGTTTCATGAAATTTTTTTTACAATTTTTCTATTAAATTATTTTATTAATACATTAAAATAGTCAGTCATTTTTAAACTTTGTTTTCTAATAAATGCTTATGTATTTGATTGAATTATATTTCACCTATTAATTTTTTCTATGAACACAAAGTTGTTCTATTAGATTCCGAAAGAATTTGTTTCCGCTAGATTGATTTAACACACAATTTTACTTTAAGACAAAAACATGAGTTATTTAAAAATTGATATTCCAGATATTCTAAGAACGTTTTATTCAAATTTCTTATGATCGAAAACCTAAGAAGAAAACCATCAAATATGATAATTGATTCAACATGTATTTTAACAGTAAATTATTACCAAGGTCCAAAAACACTATTCAAGAAAAGTAATGTCAAATAATAATTTTCCAGTTTATTGTCAGATTTTAAAAAATTGCTTGACTTCTACATTTAAGATACTGTAATCACTATAAATAATTTTTTTAAAACAGAATGCGCAAATTTCTTTCTCTTGCATTAGAAAAAATGTTTCTTTTTCATGCTCCCTGCCTATGTTTAGAGTCATTCAAAAAGTGCGTCTACGATCAATATCTATTTGCTCAACACTGTCTTCATTTTTTCTTAATGAAAAATGCAGCACAAACACCGTCCGTCCGAAATGGGTTTTATGCATCAACTTATTTTTCGGCAGTTATCCTTTTTTCTGTTAGTTTATGTTTTCACAAGACGCAAACATGTGTCTTGTTTCTTTGAATATTTTATTGGTAAAAAAATCTTGAACAAAAAAATGTTTTACATCAATTAAAAATTTAAAAAAGTGAAAAAAATTTAAAGAAATTGTTTTTTATTTAATAGATCATGCTGCTATTTTTGCGGCGTCGTTAAAAAATGAAAAATAAAATTTTATTTCAGTAATCGACAGAAAAAAATAGGGATAAAATAGATACAATAAAAAAAATTATTTATTTCACACAAAACAATAACACAACAAAAAGAAATAATTTAATTTTCACAGTTGAAAGTTTGACAGAAATGTTTTCGGCAGAGAACCTAAAAATAATATGCAAATTAAACTTTGTCTACAGAAATGCAAAAACCTACAACAAGTCCTTTGATTCGATATTTTTCAGCAAATTGAAGCAATTCTTCTGCGTCTTCCCCAATTTGAATATCTTTGTTTTCGAAATGACAGTAATCAACAACTTTTTGAATTAATTTTACATCAAAATCATCGATGAAAATATTCTTCTTTTTCAAAGATTTTTGAACTTCAAACATTTCTTTGAAAACCGGAGAATGCTTTGATAAAACTGAAGAGGAAACAGGAATTTGATGGGAATTTTTAACAACAATTTGACAATCTTGACGGGAATTTTGGGATTGATTTGTGATATTTCGAAATGGAAGTTTTGAAAGGAATTTTTGAGTTGAAGAAGAATTTGGAGATGATGATGAAAGAGTTGGAAGAGGTTCAAACTCAATTCGACAGGTAAAAAGTAGGGCACCATTATTCAAGAAACCTTCGGTTGGATTAAGTACGGTATCATACAAAACAAACATCTTTCGACCACTGTTTGAAATATTTCGATGAAAAGTTGTTGAAATGCAACCTGAAATATTAGTGTTGATTACAATAATCCCATATGCAAATTTAATAACTTACATTTTACAGTTGATTCAAAATTTGTAGAATTTTCAAGTCGAATTTCATATCGGGCATTTACCCTCTGGGGAGAATCACAATAAAGATATATTGAAACGGCATCACCTTCAGAAGTTCCATACCCTCGGGGATAAAGTTTAAGATACCATTTTGCAGAAGGAAAAGTGGAAGATTCAAAAATTGGACTTAAAATTGATTCTCCGCGTTCTTTTTCGGTGAAACGACTTTCAAAAATTATCCATCGAGTTTCAGCATAATTTATTTCTGGCTAAAAAAGTTTAATAAAATAACTTATATTTAAACAAATTAAATTTTACCATTTTAACTTTATCGTCTGTGACTGAGAAATAAATTTCCAATAATAAATATGAGATCTTTGAGAAAAAAATGAGTAACTAGCAATTAGTGGATTTGAAATTTATTTTTTATGCCTATTTATTTTGGGCTTTGTATTTGTCAGTTTTGTCTTTTAAGGTATTTTCACATCTCTTTTTTTTCTGAGAAAAATATATTTGGTTTAAAAAACCAGAAGATCAATATTTTAAATTTTATGTAATTGTCATACTGTTATTTAATGACCCAAGAGTAAGTCTATATTTTGTATAGCCAAAAATATGATTTAAAAACCATATCTGGCATGAAATTAAACAAATGATAGGTTTGAAGTTTGAAATTCGCAAAAATATTTTACAATATATTGTTTTTCAATGACGAAATGTTGAATAGAGTAATTTTAAGGCCAAAATCGGTTTCTCTTAACCTTTTTATTAATATTCTTTTTATGTAAAAATGTTGAGTTAGTTTTATCAAATAAATCATTTTTACATTTTTGAGTAAACAAATTTAGAAGATCATGCAATCTATATCCCTCTTCGAAATACAAAAAGATTACTGTATATTGTTTATTTTTTAATATTTTTAACAACTGACTTTTTTGGTAAATACTTTTTATTGAACGAGAAATAACATATTCAAATTAGCATTTAAATCATCATAGGGATAATTTGAATGTTCGCTGTATGCTTTATTTACGAAAATTCTTTTATGTGGACCAACATTTCGAAGTTTTTCAACATCCGCAGCATCAAGAACAAAATCAACGATGCCAAAATTTTCACGAATTCTTTCAGGATTAACACTTTTGGGAATTACAGCAATTCCGCGTTGAATTAAATTTCGTAAAAGAATTTGGGCTGGAGTTTTGGCATATTTTTTAGCAATTTCAACAACTTCAAAATGTTCAAGTTGATTAATTTCTGGATGTTCAACGGAACCTTTTGGACGATCTGGGGATCCAAGTGGGGCAAATGCCGTTAGAGTTATTCCATGTTCTTCACAAAAATGATGCAATTCATTTTGTGGAAATAAAACGTGACATTCAACTTGATTTGTGACAGGCTTGATTTTGGCATTTTCAAGCAAATATAAAAGTTGTTTCTCATTAAATTTTGAAACTCCAATATTTTTAAACTTTCCATTTTGTGCCATTTCTTCCAAGGCCTGCCATGTTTCAAGTAAATCCACTTCATCTTCAACTGTTTTGCCATTGGCATTTAGCAATAATTTATCTTCATTTGGGTCCTTCTAAAAATATGTATTTCAACTGAATACTTAAAATTAGGGACAAAGGTTGAAATTTTGATAATGCTTAAGGGCAAAATCAACAAAAACGTTATGCAAATTTATCAAGTTTTCGTGCATCTTATAAAATGTAACAATTTTCTTGTTTGTGCCGGTTTTTTAAAAAACAAACCTTGCAAGGACATGGAGAATGAATTAAATATAAATCAATGTATTCCATTTGAAGGGCTTTCAGTTGTCTTTCAACACAAAGTTTTGCATCTCCTTTTCGATGCCAAAATGGTGGAAGTTTTGTTGTTAAAAATATTTCTTCACGTTTATATTTTCCAATTTTAAATAATTTTGCAAAAATTCGTCCAATTTGTTCTTCATTGCCATATGCAAATGCAGTATCAAAATGACGATATCCAACTTCTAATGTAGTTTCGATACATTTTTCAAGCACTTTCTCATCTTTAATCTATAATCCTTAGAAAATTTACAAAACTTAATATTGTAAGTTAAAAAACATACTGTTGAAGTACCGTATCCAATTATTGGCATTTCAAAGTCCGCTTTTAATGTTAAAGTTGGAATTGCCTTATTTGACATGTTTGTAATAAAAAATAAGATGCTAAAAAATATGATAGATAAAATGATAAACAGTTTTTTAAAGAAGAAAAAACAAAAGTATAAATCACGTATTTTGATGTCGCAAATATTGCAAGGTTAACCTGTAAAATAAAGAGCGTTATCTTTGATGTTAGAATCGATAGCATCATAAGATTAAAACAAAAATTCATTTTTTTAAAAGTCACAAAATTTAAGTGTTTTAAAGCTTGAATGTGCGACCGTAAACAAAATTTATTTCAAAGCGTAATCACTATTTATACTAGTGAAGATTTTAATGATGTTAAATAAAACTGATTCATTAATAAATTGATGCTTTGAGAATTTCTCGTGAAAGACATCTTAAAAACACCCATTCTTTTAATTACATGGTTTAGAAAATAAATTTAGGGACTGTCCAGAAATCACGTGACCATGAGGGGGGAGAGAGGGGGTAAGCCAAATGGTCAACCGGCTTTGATGTTGTCGGTAAAAGGCTTTGATCTTTGGTCACGGGGGAGGGAGGGGGTCTGAAAATCACGATTTTTTGGTCACGTGATTTCTGGACAATCCCTTATTACAACAATCATAAAAAATGATACATCAACTTTGAATCAGGGATGAGAAATACGACCGGCCGGCCTGCGGCCGCCCTGTTTTTAAATTTTATATGGTGAAAAAAAGAATTTTCCAAAAATTAACGGCCGTGGCCGGCCGGCCGTATTTCTCATCCCTGCTTTGAATACGAAAAAATTGATCTGTTCAATTTCGAAAAACTTGCAACAAAAAATCAGTGCTTAATAAATGTTGCAGAAGTAATATTTATTCGATAAAATTATTTAAACAACATTTAAAAAGCCTTAATTTTCTGTTGGAAGCTTCTCGAAACTGAATAGAATATTTTCTTCATACTGAAATTTCACGTGCTTTGTGTCGTGAATAAAAATTAAAACAAAATATTCAAATAAAATTATGCAACACAAAAATACAGACAGAAACATTTTTGTCTGAAAAAAACGAATAATAACATTTCTCAGCAGTTCGTTTCTTTGGCAATAACACACATGGCACACATTGTACAATGTGGCCAAAAACAAGAATCCTTTGAAGATTTCGGAGCTGAATAAAATGAAGAAAAATTGTTCGAAATTGGCCAAAATTTTATCTTTGACTCAAAAAAGTCTTTAAAATTCAAATGTCTGTTGACAGCAAAAAATGAGGTATTATTAAACTCCAGAATATATATTAACTACCTCATACTAGTTTTATTTTATCAATAACTTAATAATTTTCAATTTCTAAAATCAATGGTAAAATTGAAGTTTAAAAAGTTGTGTTAGATTTATGATAATAAACAACCTTTTAAGCTATGAACCCTCGAAAAAAAATCGTTTCCTTCTTAAAAAATTTTTTGTTGTTTTGCTTTCAGAAGCGAACAAAGAAAGAAAGAGAGAGAGAGAGTGCGTGTCTTTGTTTCTCTGTTTTCTTTTTGAAACTTGCGTTTTTGCGTGGAAAATGCTTTGAATAAAAAACGTAAAAATCAAAACAAAATTTGAACTGTAAATTAGCAAGCGCTAATTTTAAAGGCATAATGGACTTGAGGATCTTAAAACCTCCTCAAGTCCACTATGTCAAATTTTGTTTTGTTGTGTGTGTGTGTGTTTATGCCCGCACAACATAATATTTTATTTTTGATTTTTGATTTTGAAGGTTTTTATGTGTTAATATTTTTATGTTTGAATGGAAGATAAAAATTTTTCGTATACTTTCTAAAAAAAGAAAATGACAATAAAAAATCCAATTGTTACGAAAATTTTTTTAAAGTTTTGAATGTCTTATTTTCATTAATGATGCATTATACAATTTTTTCCATTTTTTTTAAACATTTTTCGTTAAACGAAGGTTCTGTACTTTAATATCAAAAGTTTATTACAATACAAAACAATCATCAAAGAAGAAATCGAAAAATTAAGAAATTTATAATAACCTCGGATTAATGCATTTATTCAAATTAAGCTCAAAAAACAACAGAGTCAGAAAAAGTACAATTTTCAAAATAAAAGGATCGGATTTTACTTGAGCAAATAACTTTTATGCACCGCAAAAAAAACAAAAAATATTACGCGTTGGTTTAAGAAATGAAAATAAAAATTTATGGATGAGAAAGAATACAATTATTTATGAGATTTTTCGTTGTTTTTCATATTTTTTGGAATGTTTGAAAATGTTAAAATTTGATTTTGATTTATTCGGTCCCGTTTGCTTTTGCATTTCGGTCTTGTTCTTCTAAAATGGATGTGGTAAAAATTACTGTAATAAATTGGTAAAATTATTACCTTTTACAGCTCGATCTCTCCAATGTGTTTTATTTTCAGGCATATGCTTAATCCATGAATTTGGGATTTCCAATTTACCGTAATAATTTATTGGAATCTTTCTTACAACATTTGAACCCGTGGGACTTTTTCTCCAAAAAATTTGCATAATTTTTGGAGGTTTTTTTAATAATGTGCACACTGCCATATACAATGTCAGTTTAAACTGATTTTTACCGCCTATGAATCATGTGATTAAATTGACATTGTCAGTAAATAAAAAACAAAAACAAATCAATTAATAATTTATACATTTTATTTTATGTAATATTAATTATACATTCATATAAATTGTGCATTTTTTATGCAGAAGTATTTTTTTAAATATTTCATAATTAATTCAAAAAAAAAGTTTTTTCGTAAACAAAAAACAATAGAAAAAAGCGAAAATCCCTGAAAATAAGTTATATGCGGTTCGCGAACTTTCTTGCAAAATAATTAAAAATGAATCAAATGAAAGATCTCCTTTAATCTTTTAAACCGACAGCAAACAAAATTTGTGACAAAAAACCAATCATGAAGGTAGGTAGCCGATGTTGTGTTTGATGTTGTTTTTTACTGACTTTTAAAAACAAGGTGGTTTTTTGTTTGATTTTTTTGAACTGCTTATTTCCTATTTATTCCACCATATGAGAAATACATGAAAAAATTTAAGCAGAAGCCAGGAACTTAATTAAAAATAAAGTCAACAAACTTTTGAAAAATTGTTAAAGCCTTGCTCATTTTACTGATACTTTTATTGTTTTTCCTTCCCTTGAGATAATACACTTCCTTATGAATGTGGGTATCGCGTTTAAAAAGAGTGTATTTTAAAGGATATTGTGAATTATTAATTAGCTTTACGGAAATTTTTACAGAATCTTTTTTGAAAAATTTTGTTTTTAAAAAGTTTGGCAAAACGGGAATAATCAAGAAAACGGCGAAGTGTTAAAAATTTGAAAGACACAGAAAATTCTTTGTTTGATCTTTTTTATGTCTCTTTTCTGCTTTGTATTTTCTTACGTGTTTGTGTTTAAAACTATTCTTATTTAAATAATTGTTTTAATAAACAAATGTTACGATTATTAATTATGTTTTAATAATTACATGAATCAAATTGTTAAAAGAGAAATATGATTCCTCTTTACTTTCTTTCTTATAAAATTTCGTCACTTGAATTTTTATCATCCGTGTATTATTACTTTATTGAAAGAGATATTTATTGCAGTTTAATATTACTAATTTTATATGTATATTTAAGCATTATCAACTGAATACGCGTTTAATTACAAGGTTATTATATGAAGTATTATGTCAAAAATGGAAGATCAACGCCGTGAAACATTAGTAAGTTTTTCAAACATCGAACATTAAATATGTAAGTTTTATTATTTTAGGTTGAAATGTTCCCTGATTATGATGTTGATGTTTTATTAACTTCACTCACAACAAATGCAACCATCGAAGAGATTGAAGATTGGTGTAAGAAGAATCCTGAAAAAATTCCATTGAAACGAAAAGCACGAAAACGAAAGCATTCTTCTGAGCCTTCTCCATCTCCTTCTGGCGGTGATGCTGCTTTTCATGGTGATGAACAAAATTCTTCTGATTCAGATGATCTTGATGCTGCTGATATAACTGATAATGGCCTAATTCTTGATCAATTTGTTAAAGAAATGTTAATTGAACTCAAAAAGGAAATGTTTTCTGAAGATAAATTTGACGGAAATGATAATGCTGTTAAAAGTTTGCTCGCTTCTGTATTTCCAAAGCTTCGAGTTAATTTTCTTAAAAATGCATATCATGAAAGTGGATCTCGAATTATTGCTTCTTTAATCATTTGTTTCTTTGTCTCAAACAAATTAACTCATAAACTTCGTAATTGTGAGTTTCATGCTTTTGTTTTGTATTTTAAAATTTATTCAATTTTTTAGGTTTGCCAAATCCTCAATCAAATATGTGGACAATGACTGATCCTGTTGTGAAATTAAGAAAGAAAAATACCTTGGACATTTTCGAAGATAATTTGGGTGATTATTATCCGGATGCTATTAAAGATCCTGTCATAAAATTTGTTACAATAATGAATGAAATGGCTGAAAAATATCCAGAAATTATAAATCGCTTGGAATTACTTCCTGTAACTATACTATTACACATATTTTTGAATTAGTGATTTTAAATTTTTGTTTTCAGGATGCTTTTGAACTGCGAATTAAGGATGATGTTCCTCCTGATGATAATGTTCCTCCTGATGATAATGTTCTTCATGATGATGATGTTTCTCATGATGTTGATGTTTCTCATGATGTTCGTGTTTCTCATGATGTTCGTATTTCTCATGAAAGAGATGATGATACGACAACTTTTACACAAAGTAAGATTTTCACATTGATTACGTATCAAAAATTGCTAAAACTAATTTACATAATTTATTGACATGTTTCTTTTCGTTTTCCCGTAAATTCATTCTTTAATAAATCACAAAATTTACTAATCCCAAAAAAAGAAATGAAAAAGATCTTCCTCTCTTTGGGGCTCTCAAAAAGGCGAAAGCCCCAAAGTCAGTTAAAATATTTTCACAACTTGAATAACTTTTTTTGTTTTAGGCGAACCTGCTATAGCTGCAACTACAGTACCTGAACTTCCTACGCATCCATTGAATACTCCAGAAAGCAATCAACAACAACCAACTAATTTTACTCCAAATTCTTCTCTTAATTTTCCATCACTTTCATTGAATACTCCAGAACGAAATTCACAGGAACAAGAACATACTGGTTTTACACCAAATTCTTCTAATTCCTCGACACCTGCTCCTCCTTTTGATACTTCTGAAGTTGAACAAGAAGAAGAACAACAACGTGAAAAAATTAAATATGCTCGTTCATGGTTGGATCAAATGAAATCAAATAGTGAAGAAAAGTTTATTGAAGATCATATGTTTGATGCAAGAAGTGCAGATTTAGAATTGGGTGCTCTTGGTGTAGATCCAAATGATCTTCCTACACATTTTGTTTCACATTTGGTAGGTTTTTATTTGTTTAAACAAAAAATAAAAAAATGTTTTTAGGATCGGAATTTTTTTTCAACTTCTCGTCCAATCAATCATCGCTCAAGTCCAACCATTTTCAGTCAAAGTATTGAAGTCGACGATGAACCTGAAGAAGATGATGATAATGATGAATCTTATGAAACACAACCTCCACCAGTTAAAAAGCATTCTTATTGTAATTTAATTTAAAAATTTATGATGTTTGCGATCTTTTTTGCAATTATTACTGAATGCACTTCTGAAATATTTTTTATTGTTGTTAATCCAGTATTATTAGCCAAATTTTTTATATACAAAACGTGCCGTAACTAAAATTAATGTTTTGAGAATTTTGATTTAACTTCCATTAATAGATAAGCCCGTAAATTTTCATCTTCAATATGTTTCTCCATTTCATTTTCAACAGCTTTATATTGATCAGCTTTTGAATTTTGGTCATCTCTTTTATTAAAATAGTCAATAACTTCATCGGCATACTGTATCCATACACATTTGATACAACCAGAACCACAGCAACCTGGAAAAGTCAAAAGTAGAGATAAATTAGGTTAGCAAAGTGATAAATACTAAGTGGATCAGGAGCTTCTGGGAATTTCGGAATTTGTGTTATTGCCGAAGATGATGGTGTTGGAGTAGATGTCGGCGTTGAATTAGTACCAGTTGAAATTAGTCGTAAAACATTATATTGTTGTCTCTGGATTAGTGCAGTAGATGTCCGGAAGCATGCCGGTATCATCTGAACCTTAAGTTAATTGAGGTAAACAAAAGTCTACGAATGTTAAAGTAAATGGGGGAATTTAACCATGGCATACTGTAGTTTAAAAAGATTAAACAGATGACAATTTTATTAAATAGTAACCAAAGTAACAAAATAAACTAAGAAACAATTATACGGTTTTAAAATTAAGCTTTGTACGATTGTTCAAGTTGATCCATAAACCATGGGCGACCAGAAGCCCGTTGAGTAAGAACATCACAGCCAGTTTCAGTAATAAGCAAAGTTTGTTCAAATTGTGCCGAAATTTTTCCATCACGAGTTGCAGCAGTCCAATTGTCAGGCCACATTACAGTATCATAAACCCCGATATTAATCATCGGTTCAATTGTAAATGTATGCCCAGCTTTCATAACTCCACCAGTCTTATTTCCAGCATAATGAGGTACGGTAGGCACAGTATGAAAGGTTCTATAAAAGTAAATGTTGAAAAAAAGTTTTTAAAAAGTTCAAAATTTACTTATTAATTCCATGTCCACAAAATGTTCGAACAACAGAGAAACCATTTGCAGTTGCATGCTTTTGAATAATTTTTCCAATATCTCTGTATTTATTTCCAGGTTTAACTGCAAAAAATTAATTGAAAAAGGAGTTTTAAAAATCAAAAAAGCTAACCAAATTCAATTGCCTTTTGAAGACATTCATAAGTAACAGCAACAAGCTTTCTATTTTCTTCAGAAACTTTATCTCCAACAAAAAAGGTTTCATTGAGATCACCACTAAAAACATTCTTGTCATCAGCGGTAAACAAAAGATTCTACTTACTGATATCCACCATGGTATACGGTAACATCAACTAAAAAACGGATACATTAAAATAAATTAAAAGTTTGATTAATCGCATACCATTACAGAGATCACCATTTTCAAGAGGTCTCATATCAGGAATTCCATGGCACACAATTTCATTGACAGAAGTACAACAAGATTTAGGAAAATTATAATAATTTAAAGGTGAAGGATAACAGTCTCGTTCAATGCAAGCTTCATGTACTACTCGATCAATTTCATCAGTTGTAACACCAGGAGCAATAGCTTTTGCAGCTTCGTTTATCACTTCTCGACCAAGTCTTCCAGCAACACGCATACCCTAAAAGTCAGAACACTGTAATAATCGAAATAAGCACGAAATTCTTGCCTCAATTTCTTCATCATTCAAAACCAAGATATCTCCTTTCTTAGCTTTTCTCTCTTCATGTGCAATTCCTCTTGGATCATCAGCATAATCAGGACGACGAATTGAAGGTGGAACTTTCCGCATTGGGGTTTGAGGATAAGCAACCAATTTACCAGAGTATTTAAACAATGGAAAGATATTTGATTTTGCTTGGGTATCATGAACAGCTTTGTGAGAATTCCATGTTGATTTGAAGCAATCCTAAAAATATAAATGATAAGAGAATGTGATATGTATAATATGGAGTGAAACAAACTTGAGAACAATAATAAGCAGCTGGAAGTTTAAGTTGAACACATTTTGGACATTTCAATACAGCATCTTTACCACAGTTGTTGCAAGAATTAGTCGAAGTTGGAATATTGCTTTCAACTTCTGTCATTCTTGTCTAAAATTTATTCCAATTTAATTAAAGGTCATAAGGTTAGAGTTAATGATTAGCCAAAAGCAAAAAAGCTTTTACATATTTTTTCGTAAAATTTGTTAAACGTTGTTTTACGAAACAGTTTGCCAATTTTTTCTTTTTTCAATAATTTTTAAAAAACGTCTGTTTGTTTTTTATTTTTGCTTTCAAAAAATAACTTTTTGAAGCTGAAATAAGTTCAGTGAAATTAACTGTAAAAAGAAATGAATGATAGTAGTATAATTATAATTGATATCGATGGACCCGGACCTTCAACTAACTTTACAACTGATCCAATTTCAACAGCAGCAACAGTTGGAACAACTTCAACAGCTTCTGGAGCTTCTACAACAATTGAACCAATTAATAGTGATGATAAACCAAAGCGAAAGCGTCGAAACAAAGACGAAATTGAAGCGGAAAAAGTAAGTATTGTTTTTTGTTGAGTGTTGAAACTTTGTAATTGTTATACTGGAACATTTTAATCACATCGAAAAGCAGCATTGTTTACCTCGAACATAATTACGATACCGAATTCCTAACAAAATTAATTATCAACATACTAATTGCTTTTATTTTTAGACCGAAAAAGAAGTAAAACGTATCCGTCGAGAAATGAATTCTGCAAAGAATGCAAAATGTGAACAATTTTTGTTTTGTTATGTTGATCGTTCTGTTTGTTTGTTGGATGATTCAATTGAACAAGAACTTCGGAATCGTTTTGTTGAACGTGCAGTCGCTGATCAAATTGCTTTTGTTGATGGAGATTATGGATTTGGAAGAATTGTATGGAAGCGAAAAAGAATTGATGCAATTATTGAAGAAGGAAAAGTTAAATCCTTGCAAACTATGGATCCTGAAGGTTGCTTTATTCATGTCCTTGAAGGATCAGCTTTTACTCAACTTATCAAAAAGAAAGAATTACAGCAATTTGTTGAAAATGTTGCAAATGAACATGGACATTCTCGATCGCTTCCAAATATTGTTGTTTTTGGGCAAGGCGGAGCTCATACAACTCAAGTATGGTTTTTCTCTTTGCATATTAATTTAATACCGTACATACTTTTTAGACTACAACACTTTCACTGAAATCATTTGAACATTACCGTAATCAAGTTCGATATTGCAAAACTGCTGTGGATTTTAGTTATCTCGTTGCGCAACTTCATCGAGCAATTGCAAAATCTGAGAAGCGAATGGCTCAAGATGATACTGTACCTGTAATTGAATTGGAAAAAGGTATTAGAGATGGGATGAAAACTGATTTACGACTTGATTGGTGGACTCGAATGTTGAGTCATGTACATCGAATGAGTGAAGTGAGTTTAAAAGTTATATAGGACAATAAAATAAACTTTTTATACTTTTAAGGAGCAAAAGCGGGCAATTGTTTCTCGCTGGCCTGATCCATTTGTATTTATGAATGATTTGATCCGGAAAGAACCCGATGAAGCAATCAAATCTATCGCTGATATTGTTGCTGGAAATAATCGTCGAATTGGACCTGCTATCGCAAAAACTTTGTACACATTTTTAACTTCCAAAGATGGTGAAGATGTTATCGTTGAATAATCATTCAATCATTCGGGTTTTGTATTAACTCTTTTTATACGTTTTTTATAATGTTCGTTATTTCATTTTTTGTATCCCAAAGTTAAGCGGTTACTGTAGTTAACTGTAGTTACTTCTTCGTAATAAAAATGTTGTTTATAAAAAAAAGTAACAAAGAAAAAACATATTAAAGCACGGGGTAAAAAATGTAACAAAATTGAATATTATAGATTAACAAATTAAGCATCATCGTCATCTTCTTCCATATTTTCATCACCTTCTTCATCATCGTCGTCTTCAGCTTCTTCATCTTCTTTTTGTCGACGAGCATTACCACGAATTTCAACAACGCGATTTGTAGTTTCAGGAAGATCAGCATCAAAATCAAGTTCTTCCAAAGTATCTTTATCAAATTTTTCAGGGCAACGATTTCCACCTGGACAAGTGATAGCAGTATTTGATAAATTAATCATCCTAAAATTAAATATATGATAATAATCATTAATGGAGATTGCAAACATCATACTTGTATAAACAGGTATTATGAATTGAAGTTTCACATTTTGAACAATTATGTGAAAATCTTTGAATAACGATAAGAAGAGAACAGACAGGACACTGTGGGATATCGTAATCATTTGCCCGTAAGCGGGGATCTAATTCCATTATTGATTTTGATGAAAAGATATATGAGTTATGATCGTGAAGCTGAAACAATGCACATTAAAATATAAGAATCAAATAATTAGGTTTATACTTTAACCAAAATCTTATCTTCAACAAGTTTCTTCAAAAATGCTTCAGCAAGAAGTGGACGTTTGCGACCATCAAATTCAACGTTAATTGCTTCAACACCATTTAATTCACCTCTCCATTGAGCATCAACAAACATCATATTAAACCATTTTTGAAAAAGTTCCAATTCATCTGGAGTAAAAAGCTTTGAGAATTTTCCACCTGCAGATGATGAATACTACAAGAAAAAATGATTGTAAAATAAAAATAATGTTTAAGTAATTTTACCATAGTTAAATATTGTTCATCGGGAAATCGGTAATCAGTTGTAACAGAAATTTTAAGTTCCATTGGTGCAAGTACAGCATTAATTGATTTTATAAGAGCTTTTGAAAGTGCTGCAACGGTGCATTGCTCAGGAATACCTAAAACATTGCATATTTAATAACCGTTAAAAGGAAAAAAATATATACTTGTTTGAATCAAACATGCATCACAAATTGCTTGAAAAACTTCAATAATTTTAGAAACCTAAAGATTACATGATTAAAGAAAGATCAACAAATTCAAAAAAAACTTACTCGAATTCCACCAGTTTTGCAAATTATTTGAAGGAGAGCTTTATGAGGATCACCATGCTTTTCAGCAACATGTAATAAACTCTTCATATTTTTTTGAACAAAACAAATAAATAGCTAACAACAAAAAATTATAATTTGTTAAAGAAAAAAAACAAGTTTCAAAATTTAAATTTCTTTTTTGAAAAAAATTTCTTTGCGGCAAAGTTTTTTTTCGTGTTAGAACTTTTTCTATTTATGCGATCTGCGCCAAATTACGGTAGATAATCTTGTGCTAAAAAAATAAACATTGATTAAAAACATTTTTTGACCGATTCTTATCAGTTGTTTTTATTTTTTAAGGTCAGCAAAACAACAACAAATCAATTTTAGACATTCTTGTTTCTCAAAACCAAGGAAAATGTTGGTATTTTTGCTGTTATTTTCGATATTAATTTTAGTAGAAAATGCTAAAATTTTAATTTATAATCCAGAATATGAATTTTCAAAAAGTCATAGAAGTTTTCATGGAGCTCTAGCTGATCTGTTATCTGAAGCAGGACATGATGTGGTAAAATGTTTCACAAATTTTAGCAGTAATTGTTCATATTTGTGTTTTAGACAATGTACCAGCCATTAACCGATAATGACACATCTTTCACAGGTTCGAATAATCCGAATGTTAAAATTATTTCAAAAAAGTTTACAACAAAAATTGAATTGAATTACGAAAAATTTCAAAGAAATGTTTGGAATTTTGATCCTTCAAAATTTGGAACAGTAATTTTTCTATGAATGTATGACTTTTCACCGAAATCTTTTTCACCGAAAAGCTTTTCACCGAAAGGCTTTTCACCGAAAACTTTTTCACCGAATTTTTTTTCACCGAAAAGGATTTTTCACCGAAAAGGTCTTTTCACCGAAAACTTTTTCACCGAAATTTTTTTCACCGAAAACTTTTTCACCGAAAGTTTTTTCACCGAAAAGGATATTTCACCGAAATGTTTTTTTTACTAAAATTTTTTTTATTTTTTTAACGTTGTACTCAGCTACAAACATGGCTTCTATATTGTTTTTATTTCTGCTTCAAGCGTCGGGAACACGACAAAAATGCAAACCATGTTTTTTTGTTTTTGGGAGGTAAAAGAATTAAAATCTCAGGTGATTAAAAAAGAGTATTCAAAAAAATTCTTTTACAAATTGCGTAACCATCGCGGTAAAAGATTAATATTGTCTAAGATAAAGTCTTAGGTCTAAAATAATGTCTGAGATAAAGTCTTAGGTCTAAGATAATGTCTGAGATAAAATCTTAGGTCTAAGATAAGCTCATAAAGCCGCGTAATGGGAGACAACTATTGTCTAAGTGGAAAAATAATTTAATGTGTTGCAGCATAAAGTGGTAAGAATTCAAGTAAGTAAATCTTAAAAAAACTAAAAGAAATAAAAAAACTCGCAGAAGATTGAACTTAATTAATATTGATTATTAAAATTATTTTGTCGGCAGCCTGTTTTTTTAATCAAGAAAAAAATATCAAAAAGCAAAAACCAACAACATTTCATAAGCAACTTTATGTATTCATAAAAGATTTCATAAGCAACATAAATATTATTCTTTTGTAAGAGATTGTCCTTGAGCTTGAATCATTTGATGCTGTTGAAAACGAAGTGATACGCGTGCATTATCTGTAGCTTGGCGCAGACTTGAACAACGTCGAGTTCAACTTACTGATACTTTTGATGAATCAAATCCTCTTGAATATCTTAAAAATATGGCTCGGACATTGGCAGCTCTTTAATTAATTAATTTTATACAAATAAATCTTTTCGATCTTTTTTGAAATATGAGGCCTTTTTATCTTTTTTCGGGTTTTTCAAATTATTCGAATTATAAAATTTTTTCAAACTTTTTTAATCATCTAAAATTTTAATTCTTTTGCCTCCAAAAAAAACAAAAATAATGCTTTACATCGTTGTCGCGTCCCCGTCGCGTAAAGCGGAAATAAAGATGGTCGAAGCTTAAACCCTTTCTTTAGCTGAGTACAACGTTAAAAAAATAAAAAAAATTTTAGTAAAAAAAACATTTCGGTGAAATATCCTTTTCGGTGAAAAAACTTTCGGTGAAAAAGTTTTCGGTGAAAAGACCTTTTCGGTGAAAAAAAATTCGGTGAAAAAGTTTTCGGTGAAAAAACCTTTTCGGTGAAAAGCCTTTCGGTGAAAAGCTTTTCGGTGAAAAAGATTTCGGTGAAAAATCCCCAAACCTTTTTCTATTACTGTAATCTTAACATTTGAAATAATTTTAGGGAATGCTTACAACAATTACTCAAATATTTGATGATATTTGTGAACGTAAAATTATAAATACTTAGTCGTCAAAATTAAAATAAACTGTTTTGGAGCAATTACGTGATTTTGAAATTTTATCAAAATTAAAATCAGAGAATTTTGATCTCGGAATTGCCGAATATTGGGAATCTTGTGGTTTTGGAATCTTTGAACAAATTGCCCTTGAAAAAAGGGTTACAGTTTTCACGGCAATGATTCATGATCAATTACCTGGATTAGCAGGAATTCCAATTCTTCCAAGTTTTATTCCATGTTTGTTTTGTTTACTGTTGCACTTCAGTATCAGATTACTGTAACATACAGTAACTATCATATTTTAGCAATGATGACAGGATTTACACCAGATATGACCTTTATTGAAAGATTTAAAAATCAAATTTCTTATTTAATCTCAGAATTTTGGCTTCATCGATTTTCTTTGAGGGCTTATAATCTTGTGGATGTTATGTGGAAAGTGACAGGCAAAGAATTTCATGCTTCTGTGGGTTACGGTAACTTTCAACAAACCTACAGTATACTAAATTTTAGCAAAAAGCAATGGAAAGTTCATTCATTTTTATTAATGCTGAAGAGCATTTAGAAATTCCCCGACCAATTTCGCATAAATTTATTTATATTGGCGGTTTTAATTGGGATAACCGAAATGAATTGGATGAAGTAAGTGTAAAACTAGAGATACTGTAATCTAACAATCAATGATTACTGTAGCGATATGAAAAATTATTGGGAATGAAGAAAAATGGAGTAATTTTGGTGTCATTTGGATCAATTGCAAAATGTTCACAGATGCCGGTGACAATGAAAATATCACTTTTCAATGCCTTTGCAGAATTTCCAGATTATCTTTTTATTTGGAAACACGACAGTTTTGATAAAGTTTTTGATAAAAATGTCCCAAATGTTTACTAAGAAAATTGGTTTCCACAAAAAGAGCTATTGGGTTCGTTTAACGTATGGTATACAGTATACATTGTTAATGTATTTCAGCCCACCCAAAAGTTGTTGGAATAATTACTCATGGTGGATTAAATTCTGTCATTGAAATTGCGCATTCCGGGACACCGGCAATTGGAATTCCAATTTTTGCAGATCAATATCGAAATGTTGGATTATTCAAATTTCGAAAAATTGGACTCGTTTTGGACAAAACTGAATTAAATCAAAAGAGAATTGTCAAAGCATTGAATGAAATTCTATTAAATGATTGCTACCGTAATGAAGCAAAATTGTTAACTGAATTAATTGCCTCCAAACCAATGCCAGCAAAAGAAAGAATTTTAAAATACATTGAGTTTGCAGCAAAATTCGGAAATAATCAAAATTTAGATTTATATGGAAAAAATTTGGGATTCATTGAATTTTATAATCTTGATGTTTGGTTAATATTATTGTTAACAAGTGTTTTGATTCCAATATTTATAATTTTTGTAGTGCAAAAGGCTCTTAGAATTAGAAAATATAAAACTGAATAAATATTGTTCTCTAGTTTCAATATGGATTAAAGGGAGCGGAATCTTTGGTATTTTTTTATTTCTCTAAAGTTTTTGTTGTTTGAATTTTCTTGACGATCAGGCAAGAGAACAAAAGAAGCACCGAAAATTTGAGCTTTTTTGTCTTGCAGCGATTGATTGCTATTTTTTCTAGCAACTACACGCGTGTGGTGTTTGAAAAACATGAAGTGAATCTTTTTTTTATTGTTCTCTTGCCTGGTTGTAAGGATTGTTCATTTCGGAAAATAGTTAAAATTAATAAAACACATAAAAATGCCATCCCCTTTAATAAATGTTTTTGTCGATTATATTTGTTTGTTTCATTTTTGTGATATTATCGTGATTTGATGTATGATTTTTGTCTGATAAACTAAATTATTGTTTTTCATTTTATCCTTTTCTATTATTTGCTCATTTTCAGTTCACAAAATAAACATGAAATTGCGAAGCGGCAAAGTTTATTCTGAACCCGATGTTGAAATGGAAGATCTGACTAAAACAAAGCCATCTGATGAAAATAAAGTATATACTTTTAAGAGTCCTCGTCCTCAATCATTTTCTCTTCCTTTGCCAATTATCAAATATATCACAATGAATCCAACGTCTTTCAAAGTTTGGCGAAAACTTATTACAACTTGCAAATATTTTTACTCCAAGAATCCTGTTATTCCAATTCGAGATTTTGAGAAATCTAAATATGATGAAAATGAATGGAGTGTTTCTTGGACTCCTGGAAAATACAAACTTATTGATTTAAGAAAGATTTCTTTCAAATTATGGTTTCATGGACATATGGATTATTCTCATTCATCTACATGTGTACTTCTTGATTCAAAAGTATATCGGTATGATCTCAAAAGATTATTCATTTCCGACCTAACAATTTCTTATGAACAATTTCAAAAACTTACTTCTGCTAGTGAATGTTTGGGATGGTTTAATTTGCATCGTGTCAGTATTATTAATTCTGATGGATCTCCTGTTGCTTTTGATAAATTGCTTCAAAATCTTTCCACTGCTGAAAAAATTACGTTGTAAGTTTTGCTGCATGATTTTTATGGCATTAAGAAAGTTTAAAGTGTTGAAATAAACATTTTAATTTTTAGTCACTCTAAGGATTTATATTTTGAACCTGATACCGTCAAAAAAATGGTTGAAATGCTTTCTCATTTCCGAAAATTAAAACTTTTTTCTTTAAGTAAGATTCCCCAGCCATTTGATATGGAAACTTTTGCAAATTTCGTCAAGGTATGTCATTATTTTTTACTTATCCAACAACCATTACTGTACATTGGACTTTTCTGTTTTTATCTTTTAATGCGGTTTATTTTTTAGGGCAACCGCAATATTGGTTTCCATATTTCATTCCGTGGAAAGATGTCTCCTGATCTTGTGGAAATTATTAATCGAGAAGACCTTCACAAATTTATGTATATTACTTTGTAATAATATGTAATAATAATAAAAATTTCCAATGTGTTTGTTTTGAAAATAAATTTTTTTTATCAAGTTTTGTTTCGTTAATTAATAAAATACCTTTTTGTAAGATTGATCGTTTTTGTATGACTATTTAAAGTTTATTACTACTGACAACTTTCATTTGAGATTCGTTCAATTGTTTGTAAAACGTCTGCAATTTGTTTTAAATCTATTTTAATTTCATGCCAGGGCCTTCCAAAAAACACAATTCTAAACTAAACCGGAATTGGCATTAACAAAAATTTTCAAGTGAGTCATTCGAATCAAATTTGAATAACTGCCAGTGACAATCGCAATTTCATTTTGAATAAATTTTTCCCGAAGTTTTGATTCAGCTCCAAAGGTTTTTGCTTTGAAAAACTAAAATTTGGCACTTATTATAATCCCCTACATTTTGTTTAGTTCATCATTACAGTAATCTCAAAACGAGTACTGTAAGGGTAAAAAATATTGGATCCGCAATGGGAGTAATTGGAAAGTTCTGTCCGCGGTTTTTAGTTGCTAAAAAAATTTGTGATTTTTCGAGTTTTATAATCTTATGATTGTATTAGCCTTGAAAATGTCAAACGTTCAAACATTTTTGATGCATCATCATAAAATTAGTTTTATTCTTGCAAAAATACTATCAGTGTTAAAGTTTACATTACAAAATAATGTTTAGGGAATTTACTCCAGCTCTTCTGCCTAAAAAAAGATTTCAAGACGGATTCAATTCTGTGATCCCGTAACGACATTTACGGCTGTCCGCCAAAGACGTTTCTCAACTTGTCCATGACGCTATAATTCTTTGAAGATTTTCTAAACAAGATCCTTATTAATTTTGAATATTTTTTATCGAAACTGACTTTGATTTTTTGCCACTGGAATAAGAATCAAAAATGGGCTTCTCGAACTTTTGAACACTTTGTTGTTGATTCAAGGCATATCCTTGAACGGTCCGATTGAAAAGTTCCTTCAATTTGGCACCAAAATGTGGTAAAGAAAATAACTGGGATTTCATTTTTTTGACATCATCAGTTGAAATTTGTTGAGCGTCATTTCCTCCGTTTTGAATTGCTTGTTCAATGGCGGCTCGTTCTAAAAATTTCATAAATAAGTAACAATTTACTTAAAATATTGACATTAGTTAGGATTTTAGAATAAATTTGAATAATTTTATTGACTAAAAGTGTAATGCATTAGTTACCTTGACGATATTCATCCAAGCATCGCTTCAAATTATTCAACTTTGAATGATCCCCGCCAGCTTTGATGCACTTTTCTTCTTCTTCAATTGATTTTTCAACATATTTTTCAAAGACATCATTATATGCCATAATGGCATTCTGCTTAAGGAAAACCGCGAATCGAATACTTGCTTCCATGATAATCTTTTGTTCGTGCTTATATTCTTTAACCATTTTTTCGCAAGATTCAATAATTTTTTGTTTTGTAATTCTTGCATCTTCATTAGTTTGAATGGCATTTTTGATATTTTCATCTTCAACGGATTCAGAAGTTTTAACTTGTTTGAATCGGATATGCATGTGAACACTCCATTGACATCCACATTCGTGACAATTTTGACTGCCTTGCATTGCCCAACATTGTTGAAGATGAGGTTCAGGGAAACGTTCTGGATCAACATTCTCTAGCTGGCAATGATCATGACAAATTTGTTTGTAGATAGTTTGGCGTTGTTCAGAATTTGGAATTGATTGTGTTTCAATGCATTTCTCTCCGGTGCAGACTGTCATAGGATACGGTAATGGTTCAGTTTTCATCCCTACTTGTGGGATTAAAAGTTTTTTATTTAGTTCATCGATCGTAGCTGCAGTATTTTCAATTTCATTTTTCCGATCATTATAAACTTTGATGTTTGTTTCAATTAGGTCATTTATATCTGCCAAAGGTTTTGCAAGTTGAAGAATAATTCCTCGAGCTTGATTCACTGATAAAGTTTTATCAACAGAATGTGGCTTACAACTTGCTGCATAATCCAAAAATCGATTTGTTTCATCAGCTGATCGTTTCCAACTTGATGCAAAATTTAGCATATCTTCTTCTGAAAATTCTACTCCATCATGAAAAGCACAAACAAATTTGAATGCTTCATTATCAAGGCAGAAAATGTTTTTCTTGTTGAGACTAACTGAAATTTCATGTTTTGCTTGTAATGTCTCCAAAAATGCTCGAAGTGGAACAATCGTATCACCAGGTTTGTAAAAAGTTCCGCGAGAATTTGTGAAAAAGAATACAATATTTTTTGCTGCATCTCGATGAAGTTGAAGTAAAAGTTCACTAATACAGTATCGAAAGCTTAAAGTCATTCGAGCATCATTCGATTTAAAGAGTAGACAAATTGCATGCAAATTTTTATAAGCTGCAATGGCATTCAAAATTTTACGGGTATTTTCTTTGTCTTGTTCAATTCCTCGAACATCACCGATTCCAGGAGTATCAATGATATAAACATCATATTTTGCAGTTTGAAATAAATAAGTTCGAGTATCTTGTGTTGCACTTTGTCCTTTATCAAAGACTTCATTGGCAGAATTTCCAATAATAATTTCACGTTGTTGATAATCATCGTCACAAATGGTGAATTTTGATGGAATCACGCAAACTGGTTCTGGAGCTTCGAGGGCTTCTGTAATTACATCAAAGGACATGTAATTTGCGATGCCATTAATCCATGTGGATTTTCCAACTCCCGTTTCACCAAGGACAAGAATATAAACTTCTTGTCGGGCACCAGAAAAATCGTTGGCATTGTTCTTTTGGGGTATGGAAGAGGGTTGAGCAGTACCATCATTTTTAGTCTTGGATGATTTGGATTTAACTAAAAAGTTATCGTTTTTAGAAACTGATATTGTTAATTACTGATTAGCATTTTATTCTGACTTCACTTGATTTAAAAGTTAGTAAAATGTTTCTATGTTAATTACACAACTGTTGATATTTCGAAAATACTATGATTCTCTTTCATCATTTTTTATGCGTTTAGAAACTTTTAGCATTTATAGAAATATTTGTTTTTGATAAATGAGTATCATTGAAAATAAAAGAAATGATAAAATTCTACCTGAACGGCTTTGTTGTTGTTGTTGAGAAGAGGGGACGGTATTTTCAGGTTGTTGATGAAAAGATGAAGGAGGTTGCTGATTATTGGAAGGGTTATTTTGTAACCCTAAACATCAAATTTAATGGGGTTTTGTTAAGACTAATTAATTATCTCACCATTATTAGGGCTAGTTTGTCCAGATAAAAAAGCTGGCGTTGTACCATTTTGTTGTGCCAATTGCATTTGTTGCATAAATAATGCCTAAATTTTGAATTTCATAATTGCAAGTAATGAAAAAAAACAAAACTACCATTTGTTGCATAAAATTTGGATCTTGCATAAATGACATAAAATTCATTGCATTATTTGGATTTTGATCTAATGATGTATCAACTGATTGAGGGGGTGGAGGTACTATTTGTGATTGATTATGCAAATTTTGGTGACCTTGTTGTGGAGTAAATGAAGCTGGGTGTGGCTGATAATTGCCAGGTTGAAAACCTCCATTAAATGGTTGTGAATTTTGAGGGGAAAATGTTTGTTTTTCTTGTGAGGGAATAAATGATGGAATATTGTTTGTGGGTTCTGAATGTGGCGGTGTTTGCTGTTTTTGATTTTGAAAAAATTGAGATGAGGTGAATGAATCAGAAGGTACCTGATTTGTTTCACCCGGTAAAGGGTTAGCATTGCTGAAACGACTATTTGAGAGAGGGTTTTGTTGCAAGGAACTCGGATTCATTAATTGTTGGGTTGTTGGCACATTTGTTTGAGTTTGTTGAAGGTTAGAACTCTAAAATTTTGTTTAATCGTTTTAAAATGCAGTTAGTATATTTGAAGTTTACCTGATTTAAAGAATGAATTTCATCATCAGAAACATCGGAATCACAAAAGGCATTATTATGGATAGGCATCTAAAGTCAAACTTAGTACATCATAAAAACAAAAACAAGTTTATAACGATAACTGAAGTGAGATAAAACTCTCGTTAAAAAAGGATAAGCGTTTCAAGTATATTATTTATCATAAGTATTATTAAAAGTATAAAAAACGGTAGATAAAATACGATTACGAAAAACTGTCGTTTTAAACACATTTAATTTTGGTTATGTTGAACGTCCAAGAAGAGCTTTTCCAAGGTTTTTGAAATAATTGACAGCTTTTCTAAAAAAGTTTTCAATTTAATACTTTTTCAAAAATTCGCAAATTCCAATTCAAAATTTTTTAAAATTGCATTTTACAAAAGTTTTTAAAATAAAAAACTTTGTTAGTTTTTTCTAAAAATTAATCTCATTTAAAAATTCTTACCCAACGAAAGATTTTGGCTCAACAAAAGTAATTTCATTAGCATGATCATGATGATCTGCTTCGACATGAATATCAAACATTTCGCCAATTTTCGTACCCGTCAAAGGCATAGCAAATAATTGTTGCCTAATTTTTTGTATATCCTCCAATGAAGGTCGATTGGAAGTTGTATCATTAAAAATTTTGTCCCGGACATGCCGATACGACATTAGAAGATCCCCCAATTGACAATATTTCCGATCATCATAAAATGGGACACTTTTAATTGTCTTTTCTTCACTTTCAACAGCTTTTTCAATATGTTTCTCAAAAATATCTGATTGAGAAATTCCATTTTGGAATAAAAACAAAGAAAATTTGACCATTGCTGTAATGAGATATTTAAATTCTTGACGATATTCATTAATCATTTTATCGGATTGTTTTATCATTTTTTGTTTGATTTTTGATGCATCAGTTTGGGAGGTAAGAGTTGATTTGATTGCTTCGGTTTCAGCAAAGTTGGTTACAACTTTTTGGACGTAAAAAATTCGGAGATGTTTTTCGATTCCACATCCGCATTCCTTGCAACGGCCGGTGCAATGTTTATGGTTATTCAAAAACGCGATACAAGATTCTAATGCTGGATCAGGGGTTTTCAAGGGATCACTCATGCTACGTTCAATTGTGCAATCTTTATGACAGACTGTTTTATAGATGGGTTGAAGGGTTTCACCAATTTTTTCGTATTTCACACATTTGGAACTAGCACAAACAGTTTGAGGTTTATCCAACGGCGTGGTTTCAATGGAGGTAATAGGCATGCATGCTTTTTGTTGAAGCAATTCAATATTATTTTCAAGTGCTTCCAATTCGTTGATTCTATCATGAAGTTGTTGAAGATTCATTTGGATTACATTGCTTACATTGATGATCGGATTAATTAATTGAATAATCCAAGTTTTTGTATCATTGATCGATAAGGTTTCAGATGTAATATGAGGTTGAATTCGAGATGCATGAAGTAGCAGACGATTTACTTCTTTCGCTGAATGCTTCCAACTATCCCCATATGTTTTCATTTCTTTTTGTCCAAATTGAACTCGAGAAAAATGCGCACAAATAAATCGAAAAGCTTCATTATCCAAACAAAAAATATTGTCATCATTGATTTTTACAGTCAGATTTTCTTTTGCTTCAAGGGTTTTGAAATATGTTCTTAGAGGGGCCATTGTGTCACCAGGTTTATAAAAGGTTCCCCGAGCATTGGTAAAAACAAAACATATATTTCTTAGTGCTGATTTACTCAAATTACCCAAAAGCTTTCCAATACAGTATCGAAAGGATTGAGATAATCTTGCTTCATTGGCTTTAAAGAGAAAACAAATTGCATGAATTTCTTTGAAGGGTGCAATTGTCCGCAAAATTTTCTGAACATTTTCATCATCTTGCTCATTTCCACGAGTATCATCCATTCCAGGGGTATCAATAAGAAAAATATCCAAATCACCTTTTTGAAACATATAAGTTTTGGCATTTTGAGTTGCAGATTGACCTTCGGTAGAAAAAACTTCATTTGAATGATTTCCAAGTAGGACTTCATGCCGCTGATATTCATCATCAAATATGGAAAACTTTGTTGGAATTACACAAATTGGAGCTTCTGCATTTATTGCATCCTCAAGAGTTTCGTAGGTCAGATAATTTGCAAATGCATTGATCCAAGTGGATTTTCCAACCCCAGTTTGTCCCAAAATCAAAATATTGATAGATTTATTATTTCGGGTTTTGATGCCTTGTTGAAGCGTTTGTGTCCCTTGTAACCAATCATTTTCTGTTACATTTGCGACTTGAGTTTGAACTGGTTGAAGAGATAAAGCTTTTGGCGGAGGTTTTGAAACTTCATTATGTTGAATTAATTGATTGCTTTGATTCAACAGTCTTTCGCCAACTTTTTTATGATCAGTAACGGGTTTAATTTCATTACGTTTTAAATAGTCATCACGACGACAATATTGATTCACTTTAGGATCCTCTTTGTTGTCATGATTTCGAACTGCTGAATGGCCGGATTTTGAACGTTTGTGTTGTTTTGGATATTTCATTTTCTTTTCATCGTTGATAATTGGACGGACTTCTGTTTCTGTGCATGTTTGTTTCATTGTATTAACTATGTATTTGGTTGATGGTTGAGATTGTACTTTAAAATTGGTTTTTGCTGATGGCGTTTCAACAACTTTGGCGTTACAAAACTGAGGGAGCTGATAATCCTTGTAAGTAGATGGCGTAAATGTATAATCTGCCGATTTTGTATTCGATACTAATGCCACCGTATATTCTTCACCATTTTGTTCATAAATTTCGGAGTTTTTGTTTCCTTGTTCTGGAGACGGGATTTGGTTTTCAACTGTTTTGTGAGATTGATAATTTTCTTCTGGAGAAGCTTGATTTCCTTGAGCTTGTGTATGTGGAGTTTCAAAACTAGTTGTGTGATCTTGAGAAGAAAAATCAAAAGGTGCTGGCTCAATGTCAGGTTGTCCTAAAATAAATCGAATGAGTTTAAAATTTCATTAAAATTCGTTACTTTGCAATTCATAAAATGGTAAATTTTTGCTTGCATCTATTTCATCAACAACAGGAGTTTGATTAGATGAAGCTCCAAATAAAGACACTGTTGTCTTTGTTTCAAAACGTAGATTATCTTTTAGTATTGTTGTATCGTTTTCAGCAATTGCATCGTTTTCGAAATTACTGTTAACAATGACAAATTCTGACATATCCGAATTTTGAACTGGACTATTATTATCGACGTCCTGAATCTAAAAGTGCAGGATTATTGGTTTTAACAATTACATTTTTTTGTTTAAACGATTACAATTAATATTTTCGTCTTTAATTTTTTTTTCTTTGTTTGAAAAAACGTACCTTTTCTTTTGGCAATAGCAAGATATTTCTCTCCAAATTCTGCATAAACATTTGGGCATTTTCTAAAGTTAAAGTCTGTAACTTTTGGTTAATATTTTCAGCAAATGCGATGGCTTCTTTGATTATTAAATCCTCATCGACACTTGTGACTTCCATTTTTTCACTTAAAGCATCTGTTTCCATTGGTTCTTCAGAAGGCTGAAAACTTATAATTAATGAAAAAATCGTACTATTTCATACCTGTTTTTCGATATCCATCTCGAATATAATTTTTCTGAAAAAATTATTCTCATCATACGATCATTTAAAAATAAGTTTCAAATGAATAAATTTAAAGATAATACAAAAGGTTCCAAACCTTTAACGCAAAAATAAGGATTAAATTTTTTGTATTTATTTTTATTTGCCAAAAATAAGTCATCAAAGTATTTTTAATATAAAAAATTTAAAAAAAATGGTTAACATTATTTTAAAAAATAGAATTGTAATTTCGATGAAACTTGTGAAACTTTAAGAAATTTCGAAAGAATATCAAATAAAGACATCCGCAGAATTGCTTCATTTTAATTTTTTTTGTGTTTTTTTCCGTTTCCTTTGTTCTTCTTTGTATGCTTTTCATTGTTACTTTGTTTATTATTTTTCCATTTTTGATCTTCATTTCTGAAATTTTGAACGCTTTTAATAAAAAAATTAAAATTACTCCAAAAAAGCTTACTTTTTCGGCTTATTTTGTACTTCTTTTTTGTTGGAGTTTGTTGCAGAATTACTTGCATTACTATTTCTATATGTGCTGTTGTTTCCAGGTCTCGGATATGCTGGCGGTTGATAAGGATGAACGGGTCTTTGAGCAGCAGGATTATAACGAACAGTGACATGCTTATTGTTCAATGCAATACCATCTTCAGTTGCTTTAAACAAATTTTCCAATGTTTTTCCGCTATGTTTTAGTCCAAACAATTGCACTTTCAAATCATCAATTTCATCTGGGGTTATTCGATTTTCACCTCCAAAGGTTGGATTTTTTGCAGCTTCTTTCAACAAAGCTTTTTCTTGTTTGTATTGTTTCAACAATTTTTGAAGATTCTCCAATTTTGTTCGATCACCTCCAACTTCTGTGCATTTTTCTTCTTCACTGATTGTTTGTTCAACATATTTTTCGAAGGCATCATTATATGGAAGAATGGCATTTTTCTGCAAAAAGCTTCCAAATCGAAGTGAAACATCAATGATTTTTTGTTGTTCGGCTTTATAGTCTTTGATTATCTCTTCACAATCTTTGATCATTTTTTCTTTTACTTTTGCAACATCTTCATTCTGCTTGATAAGATCTTTGGCATTTTTGTCTTCAATTTCAATGGTAGTTTTAATTTGATCAAATCGAATATGCATATGTGATTGCCAATGACATTCACATACTTGACAATTTTGTTGGCCTCTCATTGCAGCGCAGTTGACCAAATGTGGTTCCGGAACTTTTTCAACTTCAACACCAGTTAGATAGCAATGAGCATGACAAATTTGTTTATAAATAGTTTGATACTGCTCTGTATTGGGAAGTGGTGACGTTTCGATGCATGTCGCAGAAGCACAAACAGTCTTTGGGTAATTTAAAGGCTTGACTTCAATTCCAATTTGTGAAATTTTTGATTTTTTCTTGAGGTCATCAAGATTATTTGCTGTATTATGCAAATCTTTTTTCCGGTCATCAAACACTTTGATATTTGATACAATAAGTTCATTGACATCAGCAAGAGGTTTTGCCAAATGCAAAATTATAGTTCGAGCTTTGTTAATGGAAACAGTATCTTCGACTCGATGAGGCTTTGATCGAGCGGCAAATTCTAAAAATCGATGAGTTTCTGCTGCTGATTGTTTCCAAGATCCGGCAAAATTGAGAAAATCTTCATCAGAGAAGCGGGCGCCGCTGTTATAAGCGCATACAAGCCGAAAAGCTTCATTATCCGTGCAACAGATTTTGTCACTGTTCAAAGAGATTTTCATTCCACGATCTTTTCTTAATTCTTCAAGGAATGAAGATAATGGCGTCATGGTATCTCCTGGCTTGTAGAAAGTTCCACGAGCATTTGTGAAGAAGAAAATTATATTTTCGACAGCATCTTTGTGAAGTTGCATTAAAAGTTCACTGATACAGTATCGAAAACTCATAGTCATTCTTGCTTCATTAGCTTTGAAAAGGAAGCAAATAGCATGGAGATCTTTGTATTGCCCAAGGGCATTTAAAATCTTTCTTGTATTTTCTTTGTCTTGATCAGGTCCACGGGTATCTCCAATTCCAGGAGTATCAATGATATTGACAATGTATTTGGAAGTTTCGAATTGATAGGTTTTTGGTTCTTGAGTGGAGGATTGTCCTTCATCGGAGAATGCTTCATTTTCATCTTTTGCACCATGAGATGGCTCAAGCTTTACTTCTATTCTATCTTCATTAGTTTCATAAAAATCAAATTTGCTAGCAATCAAACAAATAGGACGTCGAGCATGAATAGCATCTTCTAGGGTATCAAATGAAAGATAATTTGCGATGCCATTAATCCAAGTTGATTTTCCAACTCCGGTTTCTCCCAGGACAAGAATGTTCAAGGTTTTCTTGGATCCAACGTGCCGCTCTGCTTGGGATTTGAAGAGTTGATTTTCTTTGTTTAAAATTACTGTTAAGTCTTCTTCACCTTCAGATTCGCTTTCCTCTTCAGATGTTTCGTCTTCTTCTTCTTCCTCTTCAGATTCTTCCTCTTCTTCATCAGATTCTTCAGATGAAGAAGTTTCAACTTTAGCTTTAGTTTTTGGAGGAATGTTGGCATTATTTTGTAACTGCATAAATATTTTAAACATTTCTGCCATTTCTGTTGGTGAATAAGGTTGTCCCTGTTGATTCAAAAATGGTGGACAGAGATTTGGCATGTTTTGATGTTGTGGCATTTGAGGAGGAGAATTTGCACTGGATTGTGAGGAGATTTGCGGTGTAGCTGCCATATTACCATCATTTGTTTGTGACACTTCATTATTCATTGGATATTGAGGCATCTTTTGGCTAGAATGTGCTTGAAGATCTGAATTTTGCATCTGCGGTTGTTCAACTGAGGGGAGAAGAGTTTGCTAAAACACCCATTTTTAATGATGTTACAACTGCTTTTTGAACTCATTTTTACAAATTTAAAAGTAAATACTGACCATATTCTCTTGATTAAAAGCAGCGTTTTGGGTGTTTTCGTTTGTATTTGGTACCATAGTTTTTTGTTGCAATGTTTGCACTAATGCTGCCATTTGTTCCATTTGTTTCTAAAAATGATAATATGCCGTTAAAATGCCCATACAAATGACGTAATCGCGTACTTGCATTGCGTCCATTCGTTGTTTCATTTCTTCTTTTTCTGGATCATAAATCTGAAATTTTACAATTTTTTAAAATTGCAATTTTGAGAAGTTTTTATTGTTTTAAAGGACGAGACCCATCGTGAATAAACTTTTGATACGCAATTTTGATTGCATCTCTCGACGCGAAAACACCTTCATTGGAGCTTGTTTTTTTCTTCACTGCAGCTGCAAAAAAAGATAGAAAAAAGCAGCTCCAATGAGTCCCTGATTTTTGTAAAAAAAGTTTATTCACGATGGGTCTCCTCCTTTAAAAAAATCGATAATCTTGATTTTTTACTACGATTTTGGAAATAGCGTTTTTAAATTTTGTTCCTTCTTTAATCTTCTATAATAATTTATGGAGAAACTTACTTGAGAAGCACTTTTTGAATCTAGGGGTTGATAAAGTTTAATGGAGATATCTTTCCATTCTTGAACTTTTTTGACTTTTTCAGCATTTTCAATAGCAGCTTTTTGAGCTTCCTCAGATTTAAAGTAGACAATTATGGGTCGAGCATTTCCAGACTGATCATAAGGTCCAATTCGAGAAATTTTCTGAATTTCATTTACAAAATCTCCAGCGTCGATTGCCCAAAGGATTTGTTTTATTGTACATGAATCTGCAACTTCCCGAATTGTTTCATCTCCAAAAGGTTCTCGCAAATTCATAATAATAATTTGGTGTTTTGATTCATCTTTGACGGGAAAAGATGGTGTTTGTAAAACTGAGGTTGCAGAAGATGAAGAAGGGGGATCATTTGGGGTACCACCAGATGTTGGAATTTCGAACTAAAAATTGCTTGAAATTTTTAAAAACTTGACTTTTGGAATATATAAAAAATTAGTTTGGAAAACAGTTTTTTGGATTTTATTTTTAAAAAAGCAAGCATAATTATATCAACTTACATCATCATCATCCGAATCACTTAATTTATCCAAGTATGCCGCAACAGAGTTAAACATTGCATCATTTGCCATTTTTAATCTCTAAAATCTTAGACAAAAAAGATACCTAAATTATTTAAAAACAATTTAAAATATTAAGCTGAAAAAGAAACAGCTTTCAAAGAAACAAAAAAAAACCCAACAAAAACAATTATATTTATATTAAAATTCATAAATAGCTCAAAACAAATTCTCCTAATTGACAAAGTGATGAAGATAATGCATCATTGAAGGAATTAAATAAATTTTGTGATGTTGTTGTTGTTGATATTTCATCATCATTGATTTTGTTGTTTTCATCGAGGCTTTTTGGTTTTGATACTTTTTTTCGATGTTTTTTCTTTGCTGGAAGAGGTTCTGAAATACTTTACAATCGTTATTAACGGATCCGGGATGTTCATCAAAATAAAAATGATATATTAATTACTTACTGCTTTTCTGTTTTACTTTCTTTTTCCTTTTCTGGAAGTGCAAACTTTATTTTTGGATAAATTTTGACAATTTTAAATTCTGAAACATCAAATAATTTTTGATAGGTTTCAGAATCCGCAAGTTTTGGCCCAAGAATTGGATGATCTTTCAAACTTGAAATTTTTGAAATATAATTTGAAAATGTTATTCTTTGACTTGAACTATTTGCAGCTCTTTGAGCGAGGATATCTTCGCAATTAACAAAAGCTTTTTGTTGTTGATGAATTGCGAGTAATTTTTGAAGACTTTCAATTTGAATTCGGTCTTCTTCAGGTTTCAAAGTTTTTTCATATTCATCAATTGAAAATATCAAATATTCTTCAAAGGCACTGTTCAAAGCAATAATCGAATTGGAACGAAGGAATTCAAAATATGGCCGACAAACTTCTAAAATGATGTCATATTGTTGTTTAAGTTGTTGAATGTGGGCTTTTGTCTGAATGAGATTTGTTTGTTTTGCTTCAATTTGAGTTTGAAGAAGATCAATTTCTTGTTGATTTACAGGAGCTGCAAAATTTTGCATTTGTTTTTCTTGTAAATATGAAATATGCAAATGAGTCTGCCATGAACAGCCGCAAATAGTACAATTTGAAGCACTATTAAAAGCTTGGCATCGCCGTAAACTTGGATGTCCAATTTGACCTTCGGTAACACCTTGCTCCGGACATTGTGGACAACATTGATGTTTGTAAAACGTTTCAGAAACCCCAGTTTGTGCATTTCGAATTGTTTCAATACAATTTGGTCCATTGCATACTGTAATACGATAAGTCACAGGTGTTTTTTGAATGAATTCTGCATTGAATGAAGACGTGTTTTGTTTGTCAGCAATCTTCTTTTTCAAGGCTACAGAATGGCCAGTTTGTTGATCAAAAATTTTTTGATATCTTAAAATGTTGCCATTTATTTCAGCCAAAACTTTTGTTAATTCATTGAATATTTGACGGATTTGATAGGTGGCTTTTGTTTCATTTGCCATATGTGGGGTTAAATCTGAAAAGAGAATACGTTTAGTTTATTTAAAGAGGTCTCCAAATATTACTAAGTTACCTTTAATGTAATCAAATAATCGATAAGTTTCTTCAACAGTATGAGACCAACTTTTTGAAAAGTTAATAACATATGCTTTTTCCAAATTAATATTTTTGTGTTCCGCGTACAACATTTTAACAGCTTCATTATCAATGCAAAAAGTATTTAAACTTGAAAGGTTGATAAAATTTTTGCTGATATTTCCAACATCTGCAAATAACTTTTTCAAAACTGTCATGGTATCTCCTGGTTTGAATAAAGTGTTGCAAGAATTGGTAAAAATAACAGAAATATTTGGAATTGATTCTTTATGCAAATTTACGAGTAATTCTTCAATGCAATATTTGAGGGATGGTTTCAGGCGACTTTCATTGGGTTTCAACAGCAAACAAATTCCATGAATTTTATCCCATTTTGAAATGCATTTTAAAACCATTTTCATATTTTCCATGTCATATTCCACTCCTCGGGTATCACCAATCCCGGGAGTATCAATGAAACTGAAGATTACGGTATCTGTAGCATATTGGTATACTTTTGGTTCTTGGGTACATGATTGCCCGGAACTTGCTTCCGCTTCATTATCATCCCGAACTCCGACATTCGGTTTCATGTTTATGCTAACTTTTTCAAATTTCTCTCCGACATACAAATTAAAGTTCATTGGAATCATGCATGCCGGGGGTTTGGCATTTATTGCATCATTGAAAGTGTTGAAAGACATGTAATTTGCGATTCCATTAATCCACGTTGATTTTCCAACTCCTGTTTCCCCAATGACAAGGATATTTCGGTGTTCCGGAAATATTCTTGAATTTTCATCCGAAGATGCAAAATTGATAAATGGATTTACAGGTTCATCAGGTTTTGTCTTCTTTTTTGATATGTTTGACTTGGGCTTGCTTGCTTCAAATTCTTCCTCCTCCTCGGATTCCTAAAATTTGCGTTTTATTAATTTTGGATTGTTGCTAGCTGGAACCAAAATTTTGATTGACATATTTTTTTAAATTTAAAAATGAATAATCACAGTATCGTCATTTTTATTTTATAGTTTTTTATGTTAAAAAATAAGTTCCCAACTTTCTTGTTAAATTTATTTTTTATGCACCAAATCATTTTTTTTAAATCCGGGATTATGCATTTAAGGTTTCATGAAGCAATGATAGCTTATATTTTTTTGAAAAGTTGATAACGTAATCCTGGAATGTATTTGTTCAACTTTTGCATCGACAAACACCTTTTTTAATACTTTTTTGGAAAAAAGAAAACTTGGGTAAATTTTTTTTTGAAATTTAAAAAGAAAAAAAGAGGGGGCAAAAGCCACACGTTGTTCACTGTGAATGAAAGTGTTCAACGGTTTCATATTTGGCACTTTTGGAATACACAAAAGCTAAGCAATTTTGTATTTTTCCCTGAATTTAAGGTTTTCAACATCAAAAGTAAAACTTACTGTTTCACATTTTTCCACGCTTTTGCTAACTTCATTTTTGGTTTCTTTCAATCGAAAAGCTTGAATTTTTACTTCTTTCCATTTATTATCCTTTTTCAGCTTTTTGGAACTTGTCAAAACTTTTTGTTGATCTGTTTCATTGGAAAATTCAATGAGGACTTTTCGAGGTCGACCATTTGGACGAAATGTTCCAAGTCGAAATACTTTTACAATTTTCGGAAAAGTAACTCCCATTGCATCGAAAATTTCATTGACATTTTCCAAATCTTTCGCCTTCCAGTCTTCCACATCATTGAAGGGTTCTTTCAAATTAAAAAGTAATATTTTTGTTTTGGATTCTTTTGGATTCTGGGGTGTAGCAGGGGTTTCGGGTTCTTCAGAAGATTTTGGGGTTTTCTTCTTTTGATCTTTATTTATTTTTTGTGAATCAGGATTTGGCAAGTTTGAATCGCCATTCTGAAATGATAGGCTGTTTTTTATTTTAAAAAGTGCGTTATTTAACTAAAATTTAAATTTCCACAAAGTTCATAACAAACCTGTTGTTGAAGAGACATTTGTTTCACGAATTCCAAAAACTGTTGTTGAAGTGCCGCAAATTGTGTTGGATCAATTCCCGTATTTGCGTCCATATCGGAAAATATTACTCTAAAATAGAAAAAGTGAAAGTTTAGCACAGAAATATAAATACCAGCTTTAAAAATTGTTTGCATTGTAAACAAAAAAAACGAATGTGAAAAAAAATTTTGATAAGAATATTATCAACAGTAATAAAAAGATGAATCACTGCTTTTCAAAGAGTTCAATACACTACAGATAATCAAAAAAGGGAAAAACTGTTGATTTAAAAAAATTGTAGCTTTTTTGTCCAAAAAACTACGACGCAAATTTTCAAAAATACACACTTTGTTTCTTTCTGGTATTAATGAAATAAAAAACCCCAATAAATTGTGTAAACTTTCCATAAATTATTTTGTATACCAAAAACAGTTTTAAAAAGTTACCAGATAAAAAATAAATAGTGTTCAAAATTTACTTTCCATTTTTTCCCATCAATCATGTTTCCTCTTTTTTTGATTATCTGTAGTGTAACAAAGTTTCTTTGATGCTAAAAAAGGTTCACGCTTCTCAGTTTTTTACAGATAATATTTTCAGAGTTTATTTTCGTTCAAATATATTCAAAGGTACTAAATATATATTTTTTGAAAACTTCTTCCAATATTTTATTTGTAATATTGGAAGAAGTTAACAAGAAAATCACAAAGTTACAATATTTGGGGGAAGAAAGTTAGGCAATAAAATGTCATAAATAAAAATGAAAAAAATGTCTATATTGGATTTAATTATGATAATTGAAGCATTTGAATGTGTCCCAAATCAAAAAGAGTGTTAACACATGTATGCAAAGGTTTGAAAAAAATCTTTTCTTATTTTCGCAAAAAATATGAGAAAAAGACGCACAAACCCAAAAATAAGCAGTGTTTTTGCGTTTTTGCAAAAGAAAAAGAGGTGGCACGAATTAACATTTTTGCATTAGCATTAAATTATCGATTCTGAAATGGACACAAGGGAAAAACAAATATAAAAATATAACAAATTATTATGTAGTCCTTTATTATAGTTTTAATTAAAGAGACAACAACAAATACAGTAATAATTAAAAAACTACGATCGGTTTACGGTAGTTAATAGGGCTAATTGAGGAGTATTCTGTTAAGTAATAAAGAAAGAAAAATGCGCCAATTTTAAGCTTTCAAATTATAAAACGTAAGATTATCAGAATTTCCAGTTCTTAAAAAATTGTTAGCGGTCAGCTATAATTTTCAATTAATTCCAGAAAAATTATAGCTTAGTTGCAAAAAAGAAACTTTCACAAACGAAACTTTCATAACATTATTGCCCATTTATTTATTTCCACTTCTCTTTTTTTATAAATGTTTCTTTTTTTATGTTTGGTTGTAACAAATAAAAAAGAGGGTCTAAATAACGCGTTTTCTTTTTTTTGCAACATTCAAATTGTTGTGAATTGATTATAGCAAAAAATAGAGGACAGAAAAAGTGTAAAGGTCAAATAAGAGTGAAACAACAACAACAGCCGCCCAGGCCTTGTAATGGGTGGTATTAAACAAAAAAAGAGACAAAAAGTTTCTTTTTTTTATCAACCTTTGTTTTACAGCAATGAATCACGCTTTTGTTTTGTGTATTTTGAGTTTATTTTGATACATGCAAATAAAAGGTTCAAAAAGATCATCATGTCATAGGGTAAAGAGTTTGATACAAAAAAGCTCATTTGACTCCGGAAATTTTAAGTATTCTAAACGTTGTTTTTTTAATATGAAATATAAAAAAAGATAATTTGCAATTGCAATACAGATATATAGGGGATTTAAAAATTCTAAAATATCTTTTATGCATTTTTTGGCACCAGCTATTTCTTCATTGATCTATTTTTAATCAATGACAATCAGTTGGCAATTGATATGTCAGCCAAAGTCGCACTTTTTATCCTTTCGGTTCATTGATTATTACCTTTTCATTTTTCAAAAAAGATTTCACCTTTTTTGGATTTCAGAATAAAAGCAAAGATTTTACAATATTCTGTGTTTCACATTTTGATGATTATTTTAAAGTTTTTTTATAATGATTTCAATAAATTAAAAGTATTAGTCAGCAATGATTTAAAATATTCATGAATGCTTTTATAATGAAGAAAAGAGACTTTCAATGTTATCATTTCATGACATGTTAATATCATCAACGTGAGCAAATGTTTGATTATCAGGAATATCTGGTGAATCATCAAAAGCTGCTTCTTCTTTGAAAAATAATTTGTCGTTGCTTATTTTAGTTTTTAGTCGATGAACAATTTCTCCATCCGCGGATTTCTCCAGTGCAGTTCTCGGAGGATAATTAGATCTTGATTGTGGACGATATTCACTTGCAAATTTTGTTTTAATTTTACAAAACCGTGGTGATATTGTAAATAAATCACAGCTTGGGGATGTAACAGTATTCAAATCGGATGCGGCAGAACAACAAATGCTTTCTTGATCGGCGGTATAATTTATCGGGGGAAAATAAAACGCAAAGGATAAATCATCCCAGGTACGTTTTATTCCTGTACCCTCAGGGTTACGAATTCCATCACACCATCCAATAGTGCTATACACTTTCCATTTAAAGCTATTATTGCATGAATGGCTAAATGCTTCAGTTTCTTCAGCCGCTACATTAATCTCTATTTTTGTTGTACCAGTGAATTGAGAATTTTTTACAAGTGAGACTTCTTCCCTGCAAAAACAAATAAATTAATGTAAGAAACAGATAAGCTAAATAACAGATTTCTCACCCTTTTTTGCATACCAATATACCATACATAATTTCAGCATTATAGGGAAATGTACCCAAAGTTCTGAATTCAATTTCATCTTTTTGAACCTTTCTGAACTTTTCATATTCGTTTAAAATATCTTTCCAGGAACAAACAAATCCAATCGGGCCACATAAACTTTCACCATTAAATGCTGGGGAATTTCCAAGACAAGATTTGTATTCATCCAAAAGATCAGGAATGGCATTTTTAACTGTTTTTTCCCAATTTTCTGGCGGAACTGCTGCCCACCAACATAAGGAATCAATTGAATCTTGTTTCCATTTTTCCGGAAACCATTTTGAAAATTTGAAACAAAATTTGTCAGGATATTCTGGATTCATTCCGATTGCATGTGCATCAAAGTTCTCCGTAAAATGAACAACATGTGTGCAATCAAATTCATAAGGTTCATATTTTTGTTCTGCTTCATCTCTGCCATGGAATTGTTCCACCCATCTATCTGAATAAGTTCATTACTATTTATTTTATCCAAATTTAATACGAAATCTGTTTTTGCCCGAGTAATTATTGAGAATATTATTTAAAAAATGCTTACCGGAATAGCCTATAGATGCTTCTCTACCGGCATGTTTGCCGAAAAGAGGAATTTGAGTCATCTGATCTGAGGGTGCAATTTTACTTTTGTCTATAAAAACAATTTGATTAAAATGTTAGAAAAATAATTATAACAGAAGCAGAATTAATTGGAAATGCTATTTTACGTTTACTTACAGTATTAAAAAACACACAATTCACAAAAGAGAAATGTTTTTTAAAAAATATGCTTAAAAAGTTCAGGCTATAAGAAAAAAGAAAAAAATGCTATTAATAAAATTTTATGATATTGATGATTCATTTAATTACGCAATTATCGAATTTATTATATATAAAAGAGATAAATTTATGACATTGATAAAAGATAAATCGATTCAACTTTTTGAATATTCAGGATAAATTTTAAGTAAGACCGATCCCAAAAAATCAAGAAATGATCAACTGAATTTAAAAAGATTCTGGACAAAAATAAAAAAGATTTTATATAAAAAAAGAAGAAAGAAAAGGCAAGAAAAGAAAATCTGGGAAAGAATAACTGAAACTAACCGCCTAATTGAGGCACCCTTTTATATGTATTGAGTTAAATTGAGCGATCCGACGCATATGTCAACAGAAAATGATTGCACTCGCATTTTTTTCTGAATCTCCTGGTTATTAAAGAATAATAAATCAAACCTTAAAAGAAAGTTGCGCTGCAGCTGTTGTCACCAACTTTAGACGCTAACTCCTTCGTAGACAAAAAAAGAAAGAGAACAGTGACAAACTCTTCTGCAGTCTTCCTACAGAATTCCAACAGTAAGGAAGAGCAGAAGTTTGTCAGTGCACTTCGAAAAAGAAAAGTTTATGATTTTAATTTTGTCCTCGGAAGAAGTGCTGCACTGCCAAAAAAGTTTTTGAGTGTATTTTTCGGAAGTAATAAATTGAATTCAAGGTCACCAGACATAATTCAAAAATAATTAACTAATGTTTATTTGTTTGTAGCTACCGTATTTAATTAACTGTTATGAATAATTCTAAAAAATGAGTTTCGGTCGAAATTTTTATCTTTTTTCTTACATTGAAATTTGAAAGCAAAAACATCAAAGATGTGTTTATTGTTTACTTTTAATGAAAAAAGCATCAAAAAACACAATAAATGTTTTTTTTTCGTTTCTTTCCATTTTGAAGATTTTTTGATGTTTTTAAACATGTCGAATATTGGATCGATTTCACTTTTAAATAATAAAAGGTTACCTTTATTTGGTTTGGGAACTTGGCAAGTAAGATTATTTTGGGAATTTTTTAAAACATAAAATAATATGACAGATTTTATAAGTAAAAGCTTTAACATTATCTTAAATAATTAATTTTAAGGCAACCGATGAAACCGAACTCGTTAAAGCCCTTGAAACAGCTTTGGATATTGGATATCGATACATTGATACTGCGGATGCATACAATAATGAAGAAATAATCGGAAAAGTCATTGAAAAGTATATTAAAAATGGAAAGCTTAAACGGGAAGATATTTTTATCACTTCAAAACTGCCATCACAAGGACATCGAAATCCTGAAATTTTTATTGAACGATCATTGAAGCGACTTCGAACGGATTTCATTGATCTTTATCTCATTCATTCTCCGATGCCATGTCTTCGGGATCCTAAAACTAATGAAGTCAAGAAAGATGAAAACGGAAAAGAAATAATTGATTTGGTTCCATTCATTGAAACTTGGAGGGTTTTTGAAAAATATTATGATGAAGGAAAATTAAAAGCAATTGGAATTTCAAATTTTAATCAACAACAAATTCAAGAACTTTTTGATCAAGCCCGAATTAAACCACATAATTTACAGGTATGTCTTTTTGACAGAAATTAAGGGAGATCAGTTTTGATATCACCAAGAAGTTTTAGGTTGAATGTCATATCCTAAATCCCCAAAAAGAATTATTTGAGTTTTGCAAAACTTTGAACATTTCTTTTACTGCGTATGCTCCAATTGGGTCCCCTGGAAGAATTGCTGTAATCCAGAATGCAAACATCGATGACGAATCACCGATGAAGCATCCGTTGGTTTTAAAACTTGCAAAAAAGTATCAAAAATCTCCTGCACAAGTTTGTTTTTAATTTTTCTTTACAAGCAAAAAACGTAGTTTGTTTATTTATTTTTACAGATTTTAATTCGACAAATAATTCAAAGAGGAATTTCAACAATTCCAAAATCAACAAATCCAAAAAGAATTCATGATAATTTTGACGTCTTTGATTTTGAATTGACCCATGACGAAATGGAAGAATTTTCGGATATCGATAAAAATATTCGATTATTTCGTTTTACTTCGAAAGTTTTTGTATTGTTGTAATTTAGATTACAGTATACATTTTTAGAGATCATCCATGGAATCCTTGGCCAGAAGATAGATATCAAAAATAGTCAACAAAATATGGCCATTAATTTGTTGTAGTTACCGTATACACAAAATAATTAAATTTCCCTAATCTATCCAAGATACTGTATTATTATTTTAATATTTTGTCATTTTTATTTAAATAGTTAATAATCATCACTTTTATTTTTGCACCGGAAATGTTTTAATTAAAAACAACCCTTTCCACTTTATTATTATAATTAACTTACAAAAGAGTAGTAATCCTACAATGGGATAAAAAATATGTATTTTCTTAATTTAGAAATTTTATACTTGCATTTTTGTTCGATTAATGAATGAACTGTTGTTCCGGGAGGATTTTTCATTTACGTTTTTCTTCATCCACAAATCAGCTTTTATTTTTAATCTATCTCAGATACGATTTTTCAAAAATACAAATTATCACTTCTCGAAGCATCCATTTTTTGTCGCCCACTTTTTTCATTTTTATAAAATTACTTATTAAATTTTTTGGCTACAAAAAACTCCAAAAATAGAGTTTTTGCAAAATATATGTTTCAAAAGTACAGAAAAAATACAAAAAATCTTTATTTAATATTTTTTTCGTTCATATTTTTTAAAAATAAAAACATATAAAAATAAACACAAATTTCAATCAAATCAATAATAAAAATACAATCTTTGTTTAAAATAATAAAAATAATTAAATTTTATAAAAAAAAAGAATTTTTAAAATAAGAAAAATCCCGAATTAAATTCTTTTTTTGTGTGCAAGTGTGGCCATATAAGTATAAGTAAGTAATTGATATAAAATAATTGATATAAAATGATAATGAAAAGGAATGTATCAGAAATTAAGAGGTATTAATGGAAACTAAAAAACAGAAACTTTGAGATTTATACGTAAATAAAAAATTTAAGCAAAATGCCAAAAAATAATAAAAGTAGGTTTCAAAAATATAGAATCATTGATTTTTTTACTGCACAAAAAACAAAAATAAGTTGAATAAGTTTTTCAAGAATGAATGAATAATGACACATGTATATGAAATAGAAAGAAAGTAGTAGCACCAATAAAAAATACATATATGTTTTTGAACAAATAAAAACTGTGAAAAAGAGCTACTTGAATTTAAAAAAGTAAGTAACAGAAACAAAAAAAATTTGAATAAATGTCATTGCTATTTTTAAAGATATTTAAAAGTTAATACAAAAAATGCGATTTTTTTCAACGACTGCTAAAAGTAGTAGCTTCTAATGGCTGGGGCTTTTTGAGGGATTCAAGGGTTGCATAAACAGTATCAATTTTAGCAGGTTTTGAATCCTTTGTTTGAAAGATTGATCGAATTGAAGGAACGGACCAATTAACTTCCAAATTTTGATCCAAAACAATTTCGGCTGCTGTCTTTTTTGGGGGTCGATATGGCGCAGATTTTCGATCCAAAGAATTTTGAGAATAAATTGCCGCTTCTCGAGTTAAAGGAACCCGGGAGAGAACTTTCGAAGGTTGACTTCGATCCAAACTTCCATGATTGTTTGATGTCAAAGAAGAATTTGGAAGTCTTTGAGTTCGATGAAGGGGTGTTAAAACTGTTGAAGTTGTTGTTGTTGTCGTTGTGGATGTGCCCTTAGGGGATGAAGATGCAGAAAGTCCAAGGGTATCAGATTTTGTAAGCAGTTGTCTTTTGATGTTTGATGATTTTGGAGATTGAAGAATAACTGGTACAGTTTTAGTTACAGAGGGAGGATTTCGGGGTGATGGATAATTATATGATGATCCCCCAGAGGATGATGAAGATGAAAGGGATGAAACATATGGTGATCCCCCAATTGATGAAAGTGACATTCGACCTTCCAAACTTGAAACATTTGAAAATTTTCCAGAATAGTCACTGCTTGATTTTGATGATGAATACCCGTTTGAATCGGTTCGACCAATTAAAGTTTTGGTTGAATCTGTGGATTCTTTTTTTCGATGTGAAATTATAATATCTGATACTCGAAGATCATCAACATTTGGAATGGATTCAGAAGGGCCAAGTCGAACAACTCGAATTTCTTCATCCAATGCCGGAGGTTCTTCATTGTCTTGGGACGAAATGGAAGATTGTGTTGAAACAACTTGCCGGAAGGCTTCTTGTCGAGTAAGTCGAGAAACTTGTGCCGCATCTGCGGATAAATGGGATCTCCATTGATATCGATGTGGGAAGGTATAGACATCACTGTTCTCCCGGGATAAAACTGGTGTTCGTTCTTTTGAAGATTCTGGAGATGGAATTGTTTCAATTTCTTCAATTCTTGGTCCACTTGAACTATGATGTTCATCATCCATTGAAGATTCACTGATTGGAGAATCAAAGAGTGCCGAATCTGGACTAATTGAAGATCGAGCCATTAAATCTCCAGGTTCGTCTGTACTTAGTCCAGAATCTGTGGATTGATGAAGTAACCGTAGATTTTGTGAATGTGAATTATTGTTTGTATTTGTTGAATCAGAAAATAGAGCAGGACCATCATCTTCAAATTTATCGAAAAGATCCGGGGCATTTTTAATTAAATAAATGGCAAGATCAGGTACACGTCGAGCAGAATCAACAATGTCTGAAACTATAAAATTAGAGGTATACTGTAGGTTTATAAATGCACAGTAATACTTACTTGGATTTTCGAGTAAACTTGGTGCAATACAAACTCCCAAAGAATTTATGCTCATTTTTGAAATATATTCATTTGCGGCAATTTTTCTCAAAAGTCTTAAAATACTTCTAAGAAGTACGGTATGGCATTGAGGGAGAAGTTTTAACAAATTTTTGCATAAATGCATTTTTCGAGCTTCATTAAATTCTTCGCAAACTTCAATCCATAAATGATAATTCCCTGAAAGAAGAAGTTGACCAGGAATTGATCGAAGGTATTCCTAAAAAAGATGAATTGTTTAAACTACTATGTAAATGTAAGGCTACAGTATGTACCTTTAAAAGGGAAGCAGTTACATGAGCATTAAATTGATGAAAATCAGGAACTTGTCCATTATCGAGTTGTGTCTTCAGCAATCGAACAGTTGCCTGTTTTGGAGATTTTCGCATAATTCCTTCAACTTCACATCCATGAATCATTAAATGATCAATCATGGTTAAAACTGGCTGAGGCGGCATTGAACCTTCCAATTCTTTTCCAAATAAACGTTTATTCTCTGATCGAGATAATACTTTTCTAAAAAAATTTGCATATTTAATGTCCCACAAAATTATGTGTCTTAAAACATACAAAACTTGACTCATCAATGTCATAGCAGTTGATGGCCGAGATGTGGTTGCAGCTTTAAGAACTAAGCGGCAATGCACCAAAGGGCATGTATCCAAATGTGCCATCTGAGTTTCACTTAATTGGACACCAGATGAAAGAACGTGTTCCATCAAAATTGCATAAATATTTTCAATACCATGTAATTGTTGTTGCTGAACGGCACTACTTCCAGAATTTGTTTCAAAATTTAATTCATAAAGAAGGGGATCTGTTGGAGTTAAATCAAGGCCTCGAATAAGCTCCAATAAAAGTTCCGAAGCCGTTTGACCGTTTTGAATTTCTTTTTTAATATTCTGAAAAAAGAAAAAAGAAATCAGAAAAGATTAGAAAAAAATGAAAGCTTTTGTAAATCTCTCAAATACATTTTTTAAACAAGCATAAACAAATTCAATATTTTTTCTTTCTTTCGATACTGGGTTTTTTTCATTCCTCTTTGTTCCCCTCAATTTTTTGATCTCTCGATGAGGGGAGATGAGATGGGAGAAGAAGAAAAAAAGAGCTCAAAAGGTACATTTGAGAAGTTAACCCAACCGAACCGATACAAAACGTACAAGCTGTCTTGTAAGAGGGGTACAGTTACTTTGATTTACTTACTTACTACTACCCAACCTTGCCTAGCCACTACCCAACCTTACTACTTTTACTACTATTACTACTACAGTTACTCACATACTACAAGAGAAAAAATGTAAAGAAGGGTTAAACAACAACACAAAAAAGACACAAATACAATAGAAGAGCAAAAACACATATTTCTTTTTTTACGTGATCCCTTCTTTTCTTTTTTCATTTCATTGTGTTCGCGCCCTCTCTTTTTTTGTGTTTTTTCCCGCCTACCACCTATTTTTTTTAAACCCCTTCAAAAAATAACAAAAAAAAATTATGAATGAAAGTTTTTTTCCGCGCAATTTTTTTTGTTTAAAAAAGAAAATATTTCGAGACTTTTTTTGTGTGTTTTTTGTTGTTCTCTGTTTTTGAGTAGTAAAAAAAAGTAAATTCTTCTTAACACCCCATTCTTTTGGGATTCTATTTTTTGTATTTTTTTCTATAAAAATATATGAAATCAATGGTGAAAAAAATGGGGAGAAGAATGTGGGGGGATTTTTGAGAAAGAAGATTCTTTTATCCAATCCAATCAACTCAATCTAATTTCATTCTGGATTCAGAATTCCTTTAAATATCCAGAAAATATATTAAAATTTTTTATAGTAGTGGGATGGGCAAGTACACCTTTTCTAATACTCTCTCCCCCCTCATTCTTACAAAATTTATTATTCAAAAATTCATTCAAAATAATCCAAAGCCAATCAGCTTATCCCTGCTTTTTTGATTTACGTAAAAGAAAAACAAAATTTTTGTGTTTTTTGAACAAAAAAATTCATTAATTAAAAAACAAAAAAGCTGCTGATTCTTTTTTGAATGAACACAAAACACTTGAAAAAAGTCTTTTTTGCTGCAAAATTAAAACTTTAAAAATAAAACATTTTTGAAGCGGTTTTTTTTTTCAGTTATTTTTTTGCAAAAGTTTTTCTTTTTTTAAAATTGATTTCAAAGATCCACGCGATGAATCTTAGAATGGGGAGATCTTGAGACCATGTACTTCAAAAACAACTTTTTTTAATTAAAAAAAACTTTGCGTGAAAGGTGAAAGATTTTTTTGATAAACATTTTTGTGCTTAACGTTCTAAGAAAAAACTTAAGATTTGATCAAAAATTACTTTTTACTTTTTTTAATATTATTTTCAAAGGTTAGCGCGTGCTTAACCTTTTTTACAAGGGCTACAAGGAAGAAATTGTTGTTTCTCAACTAAAAATTTCGAAGTTCATCAACAAAAAATCAAGGATTCAAAATTTCGACACTACATTCTCTAATATCGAAAACCCAACAATCACACATGATTGAAAATTCCAAAAACGATAATCAACGAAAATAGATCTAATTCTAATATCAGAGTTTAGTGTTTGGTCAAAAAACAAATTACACAAAATTAATCCCAGCTTTTTATAGTATTTTTTCGAATAAGATTCAAAAAACATAACAAAGAAGTAAAGCATTTTTTCGATTGATTGATTCAATCCATTTTTGTAACCTTTCACAATAACCAAAAAGTATACAAAAAACTCAAAAATAACAAAACATAAAAGAAGTCAAAAAAGGAGTTAAAAAGACAGAACGAAAAGTGCTTCTTACCTGTTGTCTTCCTTCAATTTTAATCGCAACGCTTACAGTCGTTGATTTTTCTTTGAAGCGACGCCTGACACATTCGGATAATTTTTCGTACCATTCATTCTTTTCTTCTTCGCAACTAAAAAAGCATATAAATAATAATTTTTAATAAAAGAAAAAAGAAAGATTTATAAAAAAAAGGATAAAAAAGTTTCTTTGTTTATTTTTATTTTTGAATAAGAACTCAAAACGTTGCTTCATCTTTTTTCATTTTTCTTAAAAAAGACAACAACAAAAATCTCAGAAACATCAAAAACACGATGATGATGATTAATAAAAATCCTTTTTATTCATTCAAAAAATGAAAATGAGAAAAATGAAACTTGAGAAGTAAAGAAAAAAAAGAAAAAAATGAAATCTGCGCAATTTGAAACACACTTTTCTTTTTTTTGTGGGTGGAAAAAACAAAAATTATTACTTTCGTTCGTTTTTTAAATTTTTATAGAATTACTGCCTTTTTTAAAAAATGTAAAAAAAGAAGGCTGAACATGAGAAAGTAAGAGAGAGATAATTATTATCCTTTTTAAAAATTAAAACACTTTTTTTATTTGAAAAAAGTAAAATAAATAATAAATGGGGGCATAAATAGCAGGTAGGGGATTTTATTTTTTAAAGGTGTTGATGACTGGACAAAAAAAGAAAAGAAAATTACTCTTGAAAAAAAAAGTTTCATCAAAAATTTAAATAAAGATTATGAAAGGACGTGTGTTTAAAATATATCATCTTAAAAATAGAGGGGAGGAAAGACGGAAGTTATCAAAAGATTTGGGGGTTGTTTTTTGGAGGTAAGAAAAAAAAGGAAGGCTCTAATTTCCTATCATACCTCCTTTTTTTCAATTAATGATAAGTTTTAGATTCTTTCTTCTTTCTTTCTTCTTTTGACTACCTGAACATATAATTATATTCTTCTAATTATTAAGGAAGTGGTAAAATATCAAAAAAGAAGAGGAGTTTTTAAAAAATAAAAATAAAACCGAAAATTTTCCAAAAAAGAAGTTTTTAAAACAGCTTCAAAAACACGTTTTTTGTTATCCAAAATTTGAATCAATTGTTTTTAAAGAAAAAAATTGGAGGGAAAAATTTTAAAATTTTCAAGGACTTTTAAAAACTCTTGTTTTTCTTAAAAGCAGCAAAATTGGAATCTTTTTTGATGATCTTTTTTTTGCTCAAAAAAGGGAAGGGTTTGAGATTTTTATCGGTAAAACAGAAAAAAAAGAAAAATGAGTCGAGAAAACTTTTGATTATGATGATGATGAAACAAGAAAGAGAAAAGAGGAAGGATATTTTATACACAATTTTTGATGAGTTTTGACAACATCAAAAAATATTAATGACAAGAAGAAGAATTAAAAAGACCAAGACTAAACTTCTTCTTTTTCTCTTGAATTGAACTCAAAAAAAAATTAAGTGTATGACTAATTTTTGCTTCTCTTTTGCTTTGCTTTTTTTGTGAGTTTGTCTTTCAGCTTTTCTTTGCTGTTTTTGAATTTTGCAATGAAGCAAAGAAAAAAGAAAAAAGAGAGGAAACCGATGATGTTGATGATGATGGTCGGGGTTGAGAAAAAGCGATGGTTCTTGTTCTTGTTGATGTTGTCGATGATGATGAAGATGTTGATGATGGTGGTAAAGACGATGGAATGATGGAAATGAAGGGAATTCCTTTCCCTTCTTTCCTCGCTTTTGTATTTTTGAGAGTAAAGAAGGAATTCGATCTTTTTTGGGGGAATTTTTTTTCTTTTTGAACTTTTGCACAGATCCACCAACAACATTTACAACAAAAAAACTCACTTGAAATGTGCAACATAATTATTGAGGGGCCATCCAATTAAAAATGAATGTGTGCAATTATTTGAAGATATCCAAAGTCGTTCAAGATTGATTTTTTGCTTTAACTTGTATGAATTTGCACCTCTGAAAAAAAAATTAATGAAGTGGTTTGTAAATAAATCATTGTCTGGGCTTTTTGGTAAAGAGGATTTGAGAAATCCCCTTGTCAAACAAGTCTGACATAAAAGATGTTTTGTTTGTGAGTAAACAATGCACAAACAAGAATGACAATGTGTCGTCAAAAGGTCAAGTGAGGTCAAGTTTTGCTAATATCACCTACAGTAACCTCATCATCTAAAAGCTATTTTTGCTTTCGGACACAAATATGCAAATTTCATAAAGAAGTTATTGTTAAACGGCTAATTTCACCTACAGTATCTTCCTCATAAAGCATAATATGCAAATTTTTGGTTCTTAAACTTACTTTTGCTTTGAAATAAGCAATAAATCATTAAAAAGGAATAAATATCGATGATGTGTGATTAAAGTTGAAAGTGAAGTAAGTTGGGTTGCCCCTTCTTTCATATATCTTCGACGAATCATTTGTGGAGTTGATGGACAACTTGATGGAGCAGACTTATTGGCAGAAGTTGAATAAAAACTTCTTTGACTTGAAATTAGCGCGTGAGAATTTGGTTGATATTCAACAAGTTCCCCGGCAGTATATTCGTCACTTCCAATTCCAGCTTCAATTGCAGTTCCTGCCGCAAGAAGGATTGTTTCAGTATCGAAGGAATTGGATGGAAGGGATCTTTGACAAACAGCAGATTTTGATCGATCAAGCCTTGCTCGCCACGATGATGTAATTGATGTTGATGAATTTGGGGTTGGATTTGGAGTTGAAGAAGTTTCAGCAGAATCAAAACGCTGCAAAATTTAAAATGTATGGAAAATTTTAAAACAATTAAAGGTAAAAATCGATCAAGAAAAATATGTAACTTTTATAAATTTTTTTTGTTATTTTTTATTTTTTTCATTAATGAAAAAAACTTTTTTTAAGGGTTTACGCCTATCACTTTTCTTCTTCTTCTTTTTTGGAATGTCAAAAACAGTTATGGAATTACACAATATTTTATATGTATCAAATAGAAAATTGTGCATTTAACAGAAATAAAAACTGAGAAGAACAAGTGAGAAAATAAGTGAAATATATATATGTATAATATCTATGACTTAATTAACACACAACCCCACACTTTCTCTCGCTCATATTTCAAAATCATTTTTCATTCATGAAAAAAATTGAAGAAAAATTGTGTGAGAGAAAAAATGTTTCGTATTTTTCGCCAACTATAATTAAGCTTCTTCCCGTTTCCCACTTCCATTCCTGCTAGTTTATTTATTTCTCAGCTTCCTAGCTTTCCATGTATCATTCATTTTCATGTTTTTTTCTGTGTTAAGCTTTCATTTCTTTCTTCTTTTTTCATTACATTTTCATTCATTTTTGGAGTATAATTTATTTTTTCCGGCCCCCTCTTTCCCTCCTCCTATCTATCCTTCTATCTCACTTTTTCTATAATATATCCCCCCTCATGAAGGCTCTCTCATCCCACTTTTATACACATAATCTTTTGCAAGCTTGGAAAAAAATATGCAAAAATTCATGTGCATTTTTTTAATCAAAAAAGGAAAGATGATTACTGTAATTAAAAGTTATGCAAAGAAATGTGCCACCAAAAATAGTTCTCCGAAATTGCAATTTTTGATAATTAACATTTTTAAGCATAAAAGTAATATTCAAATTTTTTTGAAAGCGATTAAAAAAAGTAGGATCTTGAATTATTTATTTAGATTTTAAGATATGATATTTTTATCTCAAAGATTATTAAAAAAAATTGATGGTTGAACTTTTTTTATCCTTAAAAAAAGGCTAATCAAGAAAAAACGTAGGAAGGCAAAAAAGGGTTGATGCAAAAAAGCATTTCCAACAACTTTTTCCAAGAAATAATAATCATGCCAAAAAAAGTATCTTTAAAAAATTTTGTTATGTTTTTGCTTTTTGCTGCTGCTTTTAAAAAGGTTATCCCACTTTATTATTTTTTATGTGGAAAAAAAATATGTGTTATTTAATAAATTAACTTACCTTAATTGCATTTTTACTTGAAATTCTTAAGCTTGCTCCAATTCTTCCAACAAAATTAACCGTTGACGTGACAGTTCGGGTGGCACTTAAGGATCGTCGGCGGGGCATTTTTTCTTTTTATGATAACAAAAAAATAGGTATATAATAACTTCAAAAATATAATCCAAAAGGATATCAAAAATCAATGATATTGATTATCAGCAAGCAACAAGCAAAAAACAGCAGCAGCAATCTTTTTTTTTCGTTCGTTTAAACTTTAAAGAAATGAATCAGCAGAAGAAAAAAACATAATAAAATCTGAAAAAAATCAGAGATAAAGAGAAGTTTCAAGTTTTTTCTTTGCTGTTTGTAAAAAAAGAATTTTAACACGAAAAAAACGACGGAAAAAAAGAAGAACGTTGAACCTTTCGAAAAAAGACAACTGCAGAAAATTCTTTATTTTTAAACGGGCGAGATTTTTTAAAGACGAAACATTTTTGTGAAAAATTAGAAACAAAAAACCATCGATGTTTATAAAAATTGTAAAAAAACAAAAAAAATAGTGATGAATCTGAAAAGATTGGGGTTCAAAGGTTGTTTATCATCATCATCATCATCATCATCAACATATCTGCTATGAAATGAAAAAGGATAAATGCATTCATTTTTGAATGATGTGATTCAAAAAAAATGTCTTTGTTTTTGTCTTCAATCTTCCGATCGATAGTTGCTTGAAATAAATATTATTATCTCTGTTATCTTTTTATAAAGATGATTTACTAAGCTACAGTAACCATCAATATTTTTAAAAGTACTTTTATATTTTTACTCCTTACCGTAATATATATTTTTCAAATTCCCCCTACCAATTCAATCCACCCCCAATCCCAAGATACCAAAGAATACAAACAATCATCCAAAAGTTTAGGGGATAACAAAAATATAATATTTTTTTAAAATATTACAGTGCAAAGATTAAGAAAGAAAAAGCAGTGACTTTTTAAAAAAAGAAACAATTACAAAAGTAATAACTAAAATAATGACACGGAACTGCTTGCTTTAAAAAAAAAGATGAAATATTGCTACGTTTATGTTGTTAATTGAGGGCTTTAAAACTTTTTAAAAAACGTAAAAAGGCAAAAAAATTGTCAAACACAGAAATGTAAGCTAAATGTGACCATTGTTAAAACTTTAAAAACTTTGGTATAACAGAACTAAAAGCAATAATACTTGCAAAGAATTGTAATTATAATTTAAAATTGGGAAACAACATTTTTGTTGTTGATTGAATAACTGAAATTAATCTCATTGACTTCTTTTCATTCTTTTTTATCATCTGTTTTTATTATTTATCATTTCTTTTTTAGGATAAGAAAAGAAGGCGGAAAAGGGGATCAGCCTAGGGCTATCATTTTTGGTTAAAATTATTTATTCATGATTGATAGAAAATTTCAACGACAAATCTCTCCTATTTTTTTGTTTCATTCATTTAAATACGGGATTTTCTTTAAATTTTTAGATATTTTCAAAGGAATGCGCAACTTTTTTAAATGAATGAACGGAAATAAATATCTCTCTGCAAAAATATTTCTGATTTTTAGGATGGAACATTTTTCAAAGCGTTTTTAAGAAACTATTTTCGACATTTACTTTTTTTTATTTTGTTTCCGTTTAAAAAAACACAATGAAACATTGTTTTTCGCAAACTCTCACTTTTTTAGTTATTTTTTAATGTTCCGCAAAAATAAAGGAATGATGATTTCATTTTCTCTTTTTCATTTTGAATTCGAAATGTGCTGATCGCCGATGACCCCAAAAAATAAGCGAACATGCAAAAAAAAATAAATAACTGTTACATAAAAATTTTAGTGACTCAAAATTAAGCAATCTTTGCTTTTTTTTAATAGCAGCTAGCAAAAAAACAAGTGGGAGAAGAAGAAAGAGAGATCTCGGTCATTAAAAAATATACATGTCTCTCCAGAGAGAATAATTCTCATGGGAAAATTGAGCACAAAAAAGCAACAACAGCTTTTTGTTTGCAACGGGGGATACTGTAATGAAAATAATTAATCTCAAAGGTAAAGATTATTTTTGTTGTAATAATAATAAATTTAAAGTACAAAATATTAGTATTATTGTTTTTCACCACCAAAAATGGAAACCCACAAATTCCCCTAAGGGAATTTAAGCACGAACATCCTTGCTAAAAAACTCTTTTAAACAAAAAAAAAGCAATTTTTGGCAGCCGTAAAAAAAGACAGTTCAAAAAACATTCACCATTAAAGACTATTTATTGCAGTTATTATTACTAAAAAAAAATATATCTACCGTAACAAAATATTAATGTTTTAGAACATCAAAAAGAAAGAGAGATGATAATCCGTTTTTTTAATGAATAAAAATAAGATTTTTTAAGACAGAAAGAAGAAAGCTTTCTTTAAAAAAACGAATTAAAATCAAAAAAATGTTGTGCACTTTTAAAATTAAAGGTCAAAAAATAGCTTTTTAATAGAATTTTTAAGATGTAAAATTATTTTTAAAAAATTTTAAAATTTGAAATAAGATAAATTTAAATAAATCTAAAAACTGCAAGTATTTAAGGGTTTAAAAATTTTGTTAGAATGATGAAATAAAAAGCTGCTGTTTTTGAGTGGTCAGTTTGGTGGGGTGAGTTAGCAAAAAATATATAAAAATAAACATGAAACGTACGTCTCAAAGAAACAGCACCGCCTCCTTAAAATTTTATGAAAGAAGCTTCTGAAAAAAAAAACACGAAAGGGCAAAACATGCGAAAATTAGCCCAAGTTTTTAGCAGCATTTAATAAATCTATTTTTATGCTGCTGCAAGATTTATTGCTTTTGAATATCTTTTTTTTTAATTTAACAAAAGCAATGAATTAAAACAAGCAATTTAATTACTCTTTTGAAAGGAAGGGGGCACTAACTGCTGTAGGCGAATAGACAAAAAAAACACCTACAAAAGTCCAAATAATTCAAAAACGCATTTTTTTCAAAGCTGCTAATATTTACAATGAATATAAAAAAGTAAACAGTAGTAAAAGTAATGTTTACAAAGAAAACCAAAAAAGCTTGTTTTTTCACGCACTTTTTTGGTTTTCTTAAAGAAGGAAAAAAAGTAATCGTAAGAACTTGAGTGGATTTCTTTAAGCTGAAAATGAAGAAAAACAAGTTTAATTGAAACAAGAAAAACCAAAGGATGATGAGTTTGGGTGAGTAAGTAGTAAAAATGACAACAACAGTTTTTGCTGCTGCTGTTGTTGTCATTTTTGCTATTACTTCTAAATATGCAAATTAAATAAACAGAACTAATGTTCCCGGAAATAAAAATATGTATAAAAGTTTAATAGTTTAAATGTCAGAAATGTTTGAAGAAAACCAAAAATTTAAAAACCAGCAAAAAACCTTTGAAAGGGTTCATTTAAATTCAACACCACACATAAAGTACTTTTCCATTTTAGCTTTTCAATAAAATGAATGAATGTTTGTTTTTTTTCTGCCAAAAAAGAGCGAAAGAGAAATCAAAAAACTGCAAGCTTCATTTTTTTTCGATGATCGTCTGATACTTTTTTTTCTATTTATTTTTTTCGCAGAAAATTTAGAAAGTATTGATTCATGAAATTTTCTTTTTTCTAAAAAAGCGAGAAGCAGCATATCAAAAATTGTGATTCATTCTTTTCTTTTTGATCATCATCGACATCAGAAGAAGAAGAAAAGGTGAGCCTTTTTTCAAAAGCAAAAAATAACGTCGAAGAATTTTTCAAGATTCATAAAAAAGCAACAAAAAATGAAGAAAAGTTAAACTTGCAAGAAAAGCTTTTTCATAGTTTTTTGGGAATTTTATTTTAATTAAGTATGAATAGCCGGAGCAGCCTTTCAACTTTAAGACACCTGCAAACTTTTATTTTTGTAATTCACACCTCATTTTTCTAGGTGTGAATTACAAAAAAGTAAGCGTACGCAAATATACAACTATCACATGTAGTCGTCTTGTACCATACAGCTCCATAATTATTGTTAATTATTGTTTCTCTATTTCAAAAAAGTAATTGAAATCAGGAAGTTTTTAGCAATAAAGCATAATTGAAAAACGATTCATAATTGCGGGTAATTTTTATTCAAATTTAAGCTTTTTTTGTCTGCCTATGCTACAAAAGGCTTATCAGAGAAATTAAAAACTTTTGCAAGTAAAATCCTTAACAGTACCATGATAAGACAAATATTATCCAGAAACTTATCTGCAGAACATGACTGATTACAGTAATCCAGAAGACCTTAAATACCACATGTTTTTAATAAATGAAACCATAAATTGTTTTTGAAGGAGATAAAAATTATCGTTGTAGTTTGAAACAAAAAATGAAATAAACGAGGAAGTTTTTAGTTTTTGAAATGAAATGATAAAAATTAATAATAATTATTATTTTGGAAGTCGGAGGAGGAGGTTTAACATTTTAAAACTTAATTTACACTTCATTAATTATTCTTCATCTCTTTTTTATTTTAATGAAAGCCGCTTCAACTTCATAATTTTTTGAAAGCAATAAAAGAATTTGAAAAGAAGAAAGATAAAAACAAAGATCCCCAAATATTCTTTTTTTGTTTTAAAACGATTAGCATTAAAAATTATGAAAGCTATACAAATTCGTATATAAAACAGATAACTAAATTTGGTAAAAAAAAGTACGTTTAATTTCATTTTTTGGTTGTAATTGATTATAATTAAATCAAAAATTAGCAAGTAATTCGATAAAGGAAAAAAAAGTTGAATGAAAATAATCAAAAAAAAAACAGGGATGATTCAAGGAAAAAAAAGGTGGGGGGACTTTGATTATGAAATTCTGCAATTTTTATGAATTTGACTCAACAGGTTTTGAAAAATAAAATTTTTTATTACTTCCAAAAACAAAAGATAGAGATTTCGTATATCACATTTTTTAATTTTATCCAAATTTAGGTATCTCATTCGTATCATTTTCAAAAAAGAGAGAAAGATAAATTTCGGGTTAATTCATTCCTGCAATAAAAATACCACAAATTTTTTTGATGATGATTTGTTTACGCCATTTTAAAAATATATATTATATCAAGGACAAGAAATATTTTTAAGAAATATACCTATTTTTATTTATTTAATAAAATTTGTTTATATTTTAAAACCACAAAAATAAAAAAATATGATATGTGAAATGAAGCGGCGAAAATTAGAAAGAGATTTATCCTATCTTTTTTCTTCTTCAAAGGGAAAAAAGGATGGGGCACAAAAGAGATGGAAAAAAGAGATAATCAAAAACATGAAGACAGAAAAAACTTTTTTTTTCTCGGCTGGCACTTTATCTCCCCTTCAATGTCAGACACACGTCGTCGCCTGCCAACGTCAACATCGGCGACATTTGCTGAAAAGTCAACAAAAATAAAAACATTGCGCATTCTCGATATTGTTGACCCGGACTATCTTCATTTTTCCAATCGCCAATGGTCATTCATGTTTTTGCCGAAGAAAAAGAAAACCAAACGAATGCAAAAAAAAATCAAAGAAAAATATTGGATCAAACTTTGCAAGAGAAAAAGTGTCGAAGAATTGTTAGTAATTGTTTGTCCGTTTTCATCCTATTTCTTTTTCTTCTTCTGGAGGAATGAAATAAACGTTTGATATTTCTTTTTCTTTCATTTTTCGAAACATGCGCAATTGACCATTTAAAGGAAATGAGAAAAACATTGGCAGGTTTTTTGGCGGCAGAGTGAATGTTACGGGATGACCTAAGAAGAAGAAGAAGAGGCAAAAGAAGAAGAAGAGAAACAACAAAAATAAATAAATATGACAAGTTTTTCCTTAAACTTCAAAACGTTTAAAGAAAAAGAAGACAATTTCTGACAGTGACGCCAACAAAAATAAAGAAGAAGAATATCCGATACAAAAATAAAAAGATGAAGAAGGATAAGTTCGTTTTTAGGGCTTCGAAGAAAAAAATTGACTAAGTTCAAGGGTTTACATGGATGGGTCAAAAACAACCGATCCTACGTATATCAAAAATAGAAGACAGTTCTTCTTTGCTGTCACCCCCGCGGGAGATACGAAAATTTGAATACAATCTTTTTTAAAAATTTTGCTCTAAATTTTATTTTATTCAAAAATAATAATAAATATCCATTTTTTGAAGTGAATTAAAAAAGATGCATAATTTGAAACAAATAAAACTTCAAAAAATGAAAAGAAAATGCAAAAAAAATTAATCTTTATTTTTTGCAGCAAAAATATTAAGATTGGCACATTTTTCGAATATAGAAAACCCCAAAATGCCAATATTAATAACTTCCGATTATACTTTTTTTGACTTTATTAATATTTTTATTCATTTTGTTTTTTATCTTTAAAAATAGTTCATCGCCCCCAAAATTAATCTTTTTTGAAGAAAGAAAAATAAGATCAACGCCTTCTTTTAAAAAACAGAACAGAACATTATCCTCAAAAAAGAGAAAGATTCTCTTCCAAAAATGAAACCTTAAAAACGCAATAATTTTTGGATTAATGCTTCTCTATTTTTTAATAATAGCTTCTAAAGAAGAAATATCTCTGAAAAGAGAAGGGCAATTTTGAAGCTTCAAAAATATTGCATAAATTATGTAAAAAAATGAACATCGACGGAAACACAAATATTAAAAAAAGACCGCCAATGTTCCTTTTCTTTTCTTTCCTTCAACCATTCATTTATGTTTTTTATTATTATTCAATGAGACGATAAAAATTAAAAATGAAGAAGAGCAAGAAAGGGTTTCAAAAACCGGAAATAATAATTTTTAAATTTAATTAAAACCACACGTGCTTCAACAAAAGTGCTGGTTTTTATTGACACGACAAATGTACTTATTAATAATAATAATAATGTGAATGAACATATCTATGTGTCAATTAATTATATATGTTTTAAACAAAAAATTAATTATCCATCAATTTTTTTAAAAAGTCTAGCCTTCAATTAAATGACTTCAACATTTTCAAACTTGTGATTCTGGGAAAATCTTAAGAAACATTTTCGGCTTTAAAATCTTTTTTTCAAAATCTAAAACCTTGAAAAATTTTAAATGGGCAGGAAAAAATTTCTTTAAAGCAGTAATTTTACCCTTAAAATTTGAGTTCTTTTATTCCTTAAAAGACTTTAAAAGCTATTAGAAAAGTAAATTTAAATATATAAAACTTTTAACTTAAATTTCAAATTTAGAAATTTGAATCCCAAACATGTAACTTTTTGCAAAAACTCAAATTTCAATTTCCTGATAAAAAAAAGATACAAAACAAGATTTCAAAAATTTTCTTCTGATGCTTTGAAAAAGAGAACGCAAAAGTCAAAACTTAAATTGCGCTTTTCCAAAAACGTTTTTTGAAACTTTAAAAGTTTTTATTTCAGTTTAAAAAAGCTGGAGATAAAAAAACAGGAAATCAGAGAAGAAAGGATTTATATTTGTTTTTTTTTCCAAGACTATAATATAATTTAATTATAGAAAGAGAAGTGTAAAGAGCAACAACAACAAAAAAAACAACTTTGTCTTTATTACGATCAAAATTTTTGTTGCTCTTTTTTTCAATCAAATTTTGATACGAAATTTTGTCAACAAGGATAATTTTATTTTTGAAATCTTGAAAACAAATATTTTCGAAGTTTTTCGAGCAATTTCCACCTAATAATTATTCGGTCTAAATTTGCATTTTAAAATATCCGTTTGGATTCATTTATTTTCAAAACCGTTTTTGCGCAACAAATTTTCGGATGTGCGTAAGTTCAATTCTTTTTCTGTCGCAAAAGATTAAGATGATGAAAAACGCGTTCCTTCTTCTTCTTTCTAGTTTGCCTTCAATTTCTACCAAAAAAGGGGTAATCACTTGCCTTCTTTGTTGAACATCCAAACAAGCAAAAGCAAGACAGAGAAGAAACTTCTCTTTTTTCGTTCTTTGATGTCCCCCTTCTTTTTTACAACCACACTGACTGACGACTTGACTTGGCTGGCTGGCGACGTCGACTTGCTGTTGGCAAGAAAAGGGAAAAAAGGAAAGGAAGCAAAATATGTGTGTGATGCACAAGTATATATTTATATTCTTAAATGTAAGACTTGTATGTAGGACCTTCAACATGGCCATGATAGCTCAGTTGGGAGAGCGTTAGACTGAAGATCTAAATGTCCCCGGTTCGATCCCGGGTCGTGGCAATCTTTTTTGCCATTTTTTAATATAATTGGCATTTTTGAATTGTCCACCTTCTAAACTTATGAATTTTCCACTCCTTTTTTAACTCTCAAAGGGTACTCTCAAATCTACATAACACTTAGAAATCTTTGGATGGCATTACTGTAAACATCGTCTTGAACTAATGCCCTTTGAACTTCACTGAAAACTTATATCTAATATCTTTATCGGGCCTTTGACACTCCCAAATATTATTACAGTATATTCTGTTAAGAATACAAAAAGTTTAAAACTACATAAATAATAAAATACAAACGTTTAAAAATGAAGCAAAAACTATTTTTAAAATACAAGAATTTCTTGACGCAACTTGTTATGTGTGAAAATAGAGTGTTTATTCAAAATCTCAATAAACTTTGAAAGAGTCCAGGATTAAGGGATAAAAAAAATACACGTCCATAAATTATTTAGCTATTCAAATATTAATAACCACACATACAATTTCTTTAAAGAAACATATAAATACATATTTATTTTTATTAAATCCTTTTCATTCATAAATTTTAAAAAAATATTAAGCACATGGAAGCTGTTGTATAAATAAATTATTATTTAAATTTTTAAAGAAGAAAAATGTCATATGCTGTAAATTTTTAAAAAACCGAAAACAAGTTGTTCAAGAATTTATAAACATCAAAGAAAAAATCCTACAATAATTTAAAACAACTAAGTGCATCAATTTTTCATATTTTGAACATTAACATTTTAAAACTGTTTTACTGTACATATTTTTTGAAGCAAAAAAACAAAATTAAACTTTTACAAGCGACTCGCATTTTTAATATCGAGCGAAGTGTGTCACTCCTTTTTTCTCAAAACGATTTCTTCGATCAACATTTTCAAGTTTTAGCGCGTTTTTAAATTTTTTCGCTTCTCACCGTTCTGCTCTTTCTAGAAATTTCTCGAAAATTTTTTCAGAATTAGCACCGATGTTTTTATTTCTTTAAAAAACTTGTTGCTGCTCAAACTCATTCCTCGTTTTATTATTATGCGTGATTACCATTTATCACAATTATATTTATCGATTTTGGATCCGTATCGTGTAACAAATACATTATTACAAAAATCAATGTATTAAGTCAATGCAATGTTTTAACAATAATTTTTTTAAAAAGAGATTGTTATTTAGTGTTAATTTTTATCCTCTGTTTTTTATAAGTAGTGCCCGAAATGCTAATTAAAGTTTTTAACATTTGCCGCCTTCGTTATTTGTGTTCGTATTTCTGTAAACAATGTTGATGTTTGCGCGTTTTTGGCGTTACTTTCGAATATTTCATAATAAAACGCTCATTTTAGATTTACATCTATCATTGTTAAGAAAAATATGGATTCTATGGATCCTCCAATTCCATCTTCATCTGCAGCTGCAGATAATCCTGTTGATACAAAACCGGTCTACATTCATGGAAAGTTTCGTTGGCCTGGTGGCTCTCCAATGAGACAAAGATTCTCTCTTCCTTTATCCATCATGGAATATATTGCAAAGAATCCTTCAAGTCCAGAATTCTACCAGAAACTTATTCAAATCTGCAAATACTTTTACGAACGAAATCCTGTTCTCATTGTTCGCCATCTTCATCTTGGGGCAAGAAAAATTTGCTCAAGTGATAACAGTAATACATGCTCTAACAATGGTTTTGAATGTTGTCTTGATTTTGATCTTACCAAATTGAAATTTCCAACGAAACTTTGGCTCACCGATACTCTTGATCTCCAGTGTGGTCGTATTGATGAATATACTCGAAATTTTGCTTCATTGCTTCGTTCAAAGACTTTTCGAAATGATCTTGTTTTGCTTTACACTCGTACTAATTTTATCACAATTGATGATATTAAGTTTTTTGCATTTCCTGCAAAATACTTGCAAATCCTTGAACTTGGTGTTGTATATGAGAATCAAGAAGTTTTCTCAGTGGATGCTCTCCTTGATGCAGTTCCAAATGTTGAAAACTTTGGTTTGTAAGTTTTATACAAATAAATATTCCCATCATTACACCTGTTAATTTTTAGTTCTCTTCATAATCAAAAATCAACATCTATGTTGAATAACATTCATAAAGTTAAGATTTCGGAAAATCTTAAACGTTTCAGTTTGATTGAAATTCCTGAAATTTTCAATATTAAAGTTTTTTATAATTTGCTGCTCAAATGGGTAATTTTACGTATTTATAAGCACTCAAAGTTGTATTTTTCAGGAACGTGGTGATACAAGAATTTCTCTTGAATTCGATAGTAATATTTCTGAAGATTATAAACATCAATTGGATGGCCTCGTTGATACTGTAATCGATTTTGACTATCGTAATTTTTTTGTTTTATACCGAGGACTAAAGAAAAAAAAATTACGAATTATGAAATGGAAAACTCAGTCTGGTGAAAGTCATGTAAAGTCTGTAGCTGATGATAAAGTTGTAGAAGAAGGTATTAAAGATGAACTTGAAGATGATCCTGATGTTACAAAGCCTGTCTACATTCGTGGAAAATTTCGTTGGCCTGGTGGCCCTCCAATGAAGCAAAAGTTTTCTCTTCCTTTATCCATCATGAAATATATTGCAAAGAATCCTTCAAATCCTCAAGTTTACCAGAAACTTATTCAAAGCTGCAAATATTTTTTCGAACAGAATCCTGTTCTCGTTGTTAATTTGCTTCATATTGTTGGAACTGCGATTTGCTCAAGTGGAAAATGCAAAGAAAATGGTTACAAATGTTGTGTTGACTTTGATCTTACCCAATTGAAATCCAAACTTTGGCTCACCGATACTCTCTTTCTTGAATATGATCGTGTCGATGTTTATATTAAAAATTTTGCTGCTTTGCTTCGTTCAAAAATTTTTCGAAATGATATTTATCGGCTTTTCACTAGAAGTAATTTTATTGAATATGATGACTTTAAATTCTTTGCTGCTCCTGCAAAATACTTGGATATCCGGAAATATATTGTTGGATATAATGATCGAACAATTGTCTCATTTGATACTCTTCTTGATGCTATTCCAAATGTTAAAACCTTTCATTTGTAAGTTTTTTTATGAACATTTCGTTATTAAACATTCCATTTTTTAGTTTTTTCGATAATAAAATTTCAAAATTTGCTTCTTTTTTCAATAATATTCGAAAAGCTAAGTTTCCTGAAAATCTTAAATATCTTTATTTGCATGACATTCCTGAAATAATCAATATTCCAGTTTTTTATGGTTTTCTTAAATTGGTAAACTTACGTATTTAAAATATAAGCAATTAAAGTTTGATTTTTTAGGAACGTGATGACACAAGAATTGAGCTCACTTTTGCTAATAATATTTCTGAATATTATAAACGTCAATTGGATGCTCTTATTGATACTGTAATCGATTCTGACATTCATAATTTTGTTATTGAATACCGTGGACAAAGTGAAGAGAAATCGCAAATTATGGATTGGAATTCTTTAGTTGATCAAAGTGATGAAGTTGAATCTGAAATAAGTGAAGCTGAAGATAATCACAATGATTCTGAAGCTGAAGAAGATGTCGTTGAATAACTTGACCAAATAATTTTTTATCTTTCTTTTTGTTAACAGTTTGTGTTCAAGTTTCTTTTATAGTGTTAATAAATTAAGTTTTGTTTGAAATAAAAGTTGTTTGATTATTAGTAAGATGAAGTTTTAATTTTTCGAAATCCCCGAACAAAAAGTCGCCTTGGACGGCGTTACTCGATTTTGAAAAACATGATTATATAATTTTTAAAAATTAAATGCATTATTTTTACATTTTTTATTATAATACTGTTTTACAATACATTGTTTTTTGAAGTTTAAAGTATTATTTTAAAAAGAAAATTCTATCTTCAATTTCGCGCGCTGTGCGTCATTTCTTTTTTTTTCAAAGCGACTTCTTTGACGTTTTCGCGTTTGCAGCATTTTTTAGCTTCGCTTCTGATTGATGTTTTTTCGAAAATTTTCGAAATTAGCATTGATGCTTTTACTTCTTTAAAAAACTTGTTGACGTTCAAACTATGTCTTTTTTTATTACTTCTGGAACACATTATACAGATGATGATAAACAGATCGCGGAACAAATATGGAATCACGAATCACATTAGTTGTTGCATAAAAATGGCTGACTTCTTATCTAATTTTTTAAAAAGGTCTTTTTAAAGGGAAAAAATGGATGCGAATTTTCTGATTCAACAAAAGTATTTTTGTGATTACTTTTTTTGCCCAGCGAAAAATAATGTGTAATTGGAGAACACGTAAACATGAGTATAAACTGGAGAGAAGTTGTTTAAACTTGCTTAATACGTATATGTCATCGCGTAAAGACCTTTGCTTTGCTCGGGTCATGCAGTATTTTGCTTGAGTAAGAGGTTGTCCAGAAATCACTTGACCATTGCGGAGAAAGAAGGAGGTAAGAAAAAATGTCACCCGGCTTTGATTTGATCTGCAAAAAAGCTTTGATCTTTGGTCACAACGAAAAATAGGACTTTAAAAATCACGATTTTTTTGGTCACGTGCTTTCTGGACGATCTATAGGGCCCTCGCTTTGCTCGATCTGACTGACTGACTAAGCTTAAATACATGGCTTGCGTAAAGTTACAAAGGCTGAATGCCTGAAGTTGCATATGAAAATTATGAAACAGCTAAATTTAGAGCGTAATGGGGAAAAACGGTAGAATCCAAAGAATATTTTTAGAACCAAAAAAATACGCATCCATTGTTTTCCTTTCAAACACCTTTTTAAAAAAATTGGTTAAAAATTCAGTCATTTTTAGGCAACAATTAAAATTTTACCATGTCATTGTAATGTATTAACAATAAATGTTTTAGGTAGAATGTTAACCATGAGATTATTCGTTATGTTATTCCCTTTAGTGATGTTGATATTTCCGCGCATTTGACGTTACTTTCTAACATTTTTTTTATCATAATAATATTCTCAATTTAGATTCGGATCTATCATTTATTAATAAGAATAATATGAATTCTATGGATCCTCCAACTCCATCTTCATCTGCAGATGATCCTGTTGATACAGAACCTATCGTTGTTAATTTGCTTCATTTCGGTAGATCAAAAATTTGCTCGAGTGATAACTTTGTAAAATGCTTGGATAATGATTTCAAATGTTGTGTTGACTTTGATCTTACCCAATTGAAATCCAAACTTTGGCTCACCGATACTCTCTTTCTTCAATATGATCTTTACGATGTATATATTGAAAATTTTGCTTCATTGCTTCGTTCAAAGATTTTCCGAAATGATCTTTCTAAGCTTTAAATTGTCACATTGGGTGCTCTTCTTGATGCAATTCCAAACGTTAAAGTTTTTCATTTGAAAGTTTTATACATAGGTTTAGTTTCATTATTAAACATTTCAGTTTTTAGTTCTTTCGGTTATGAAATTTTAAAATATACTTCTTTCATGGATAATATTCAAAATGCTAAGATTTCTCAAAATCTTGAATATCTTTTTTTGTATGACATTCCTGAAATTTTCAAAATTAAAGTTTTTTATGATTTTCTCAAAATGGTAAAGTTTCATATTTATTTATAAGCAATTAAAGCTGGATTTTTTCAGGAACGTGGTGATGCAAGAATTGAGCTCACTTTTGCTAATAATATTTCTGTAGATTATAAACGCAAATTGGATGAGCTTATTGATACTGTAATCAATTCTGGTATTCGTAATCTTGTTATTGAATACCGTGGACAAGATGAAGAAAAGTTACAAACTATAGAACTTGAAGAAAGTGATGAAGATGAGCATCAAGATGATCCTGAAATGATTCAAGATATGGATGATCCAATGGTAATTGATGACGAAAATGGTAACAATGAAACGGGTAAAGATGATGTTGAAGAACTTGAATAACTTGACAAAATAATTTTTTATCTTTCTTTTTGTCAGTGTTTTCGTGCCGCAACCGCCGGCAGCTTGGCGCCGCCGCCGGCGGCGCTGCCGGCGGCGGCGGTGGCGGCGGCGTCGGCGGCGGTAATCGAAAAAGTTCAAAGAGTTTTGCCGCAGATCAAAGGATGCCGCTGGCGGCGGCGGCGGTAACTCAATTTTTGCCCGGCGGCGGCGGCGGTAATTTTAAAAAACACAAACACTGCTTTTTGTTAACATTTTGTGTTCAAGTTTCTATTATTATGTTAATAAATTTTGTTTTTTTTTGAAATAAAAGTTGTTTGATTATTAGTAAGGTGAAGTTTTAATTTTTTCTAAAGTATACTGTAGCCGATTATTTGAAATCCTTAGCCATCTTTTAAATTTTTCACAAAGGGTCCATTTAATGAAAAAAATGTTCGCTATTTTTTTATCAAAATAAAAATTTGTACAAAAATCCAAAACTCACATATAGTATTTTGACCGATAGAAAAGTAAGATAAAGAATATGATCATCTACATTTTAAAACTGTTTTACTGTACACATTTTTGAAGAAAAAAAAATAAAAATAAAATTTTACAAGCGATTTGTATTTTCAAATTAAAGCGATGTGTGTCACGCCTTTTTTCTCAAAACGATTTCTTCGATCAACATTTTCAAGTTTTGGCGCGTTTTTTAATTTTCTTCTCGTCGTTCTTTCTCGGAAGTTTTCAAAATTTGCACCGATGTTTTTATTTCTTTAAAAAAACTTAGTGCTGCTCAAACTTATTCCTTGTTTTATTATTATGCGTGATTACCATTTTTTTCATAATTATATTTATAACTTTTGGATCCATATCGCGTAACAAAAACACTATTAAAAAATCAATGTATTAAATCAATGCAATGCTTTAACAATAATTATTTTTAAATGAATTGTAAATTAACTTTAATTTTTATCACCTTCTTTCTTTCATTTTCATCAGTAGTGCCCTACATCGTATTTTTTGGAAAAAAAGATAGATCACTAACGCTAATAAAAAATTATAACATTTGTCGCCTTCTTCGTTTGTGTTCGTATTTCTCAGCAACTTCACCAAAATCAGTCGGGGTACTGGAAAAAAGCACGTACTCCCCCCTTTGCGTTTTTTGACAATCTCATAATTCTGTCGGGGGACCACAACCCAATTCAACAAAAATCACGTATCCCCCCTGTGCATTTTTTATGACTCCAAAATCCTGTCGGTGGACCAGTCACCCTCATCCTCCCCAAGTTGCGGCACTGGTATTTCTGTAAACAATGTTAATAATTGCGCGCTTTTGACGTTACTTTCTAATATGTTTTATCCTATTAAAACGCTTATTTCAGATTTTCATCTATCGTAAATAAGAAAAATATGGATTCTATGGATCCTCCAATTCCATCTTCATCTGCAGCTGCAGATAATCCTGTTGATACAAAACCGGTCTACATTCATGGAAAGTTTCGTTGGCCTGGTGGCTCTCCAATGAGACAAAGATTCTCTCTTCCTTTATCCATCATGGAATATATTGCAAAGAATCCTTCAAGTCCAGAATTCTACCAGAAACTTATTCAAATCTGCAAATACTTTTACGAACGAAATCCTGTTCTCGTTGTTAACTATCTTAATCTTGGTGCAAAAAAGATTTGCAGAAATCATAATTTTGCTCAATGTTTTAACAGTGATTTTGAATGTTGTCTTGATTTTGATCTTACCAAATTGAAATTTCCAACGAAACTTTGGCTTACCGAAACTCTCAATCTCCAATGTGATCGTAAGGATGAATATACTCAGAATTTTGCTCCATTGCTTCGTTCAAAGATTTTTCGAAATGATCTTGTTCGGCTTTACATTGGTACTAATTTTACTGAATACGATGACTTCAAATTTTTTGGTCTTCCTGTAAAAGATTTGGATATCCTTGAAGCAAATATTAAATATGTTGATGGAAATATTGTCACATTGGATGCTCTTCTTGCTGCGATTCCAAATATTGAAACCTTACATTAGTAAGTTTTATACCACTACTTAGCTACATTATTTCAGATATCATTTTTTAGTTCTTTCGGTTATGAAATTTTAAAATATGCTTCTTTCTGGAATAATTTTCAAAAAGCTAAGATTTCTGAAAATCTTAAAAATATCCATATTTATGAAACTCCTGAAATTTTTGATATTAAAGTTTATTATAATTTGCTTCTCGAATGGGTAAACTTATTTATTAATGACATCTGTTAATTTATAATTTTTAGGAACGTGGTGATACATTTATTGGGCTTGCTTTTGCTAATAATATTTCTGCAGATTATAAACGCCAATTGGATGGTATCATTGATACTGTAATCGATTTTGACTATCGTAATTTTGTTGTTGAATACCGAGGACAAGATGAAAGAAAGTTAGGAATTATGTATTCGAATTCTGGATTTGAAGAAAATCATGTAAATTCTGAAGCTGATGATATGGTTGCAGAAGAAGAAGATATTGAAGATGAATTTCAAGATGATTCTGATGTTACAAAGCCTGTCTACATTCGTGGAAAATTTCGTTGGCCTGGTGGCCCTCCAATGAAGCAAAAATTTTCTCTTCCTTTATCCATCATGAAATACATTGCAAAGAATCCTTCAAATCCTAAAGTTTACCAGAAACTTATTCAAAGCTGCAAATATTTTTTCGAACAAAATCCTGTTCTTATTGTTAATTCGCTTCATAATGGTGGAAATATGATTTGCTCAAATAATAACTTTGGAGAATGCTTGGAAAAAGATTGTGAATGTTGTGTTCACTTTGATCTTACCAAATTGAAATCTCCAACAAAACTTTGGCTCATTCATACCCTCTTTCTTGAATATGATCAATCATCAGTCGATGTTTATATTAAAAATTTTGCTGCTTTGCTTCGTTCAAAAATTTTTCGAAATGATATTTATCGGCTTTACACTGGCGGTAATTTTGTCGAATATGATGATTTTAAATTCTTTGCTGCTCCTGCAAAATACTTGGATATCCGGGATTATATTGTTGCCTATAATGATCGAACAATTGTTTCATTTGATACTCTTCTTGATGCAATTCCAAATGTTATAATCTTTCATTTGTAAGCTTTTTATGAATAATTCATTATTAAACATTCCATTTTTTTAGTTTTTTTGATGTTAAAATTTCAAAATTTGCTACTTTTTTCAATAATATTCGAAAAGCTAAGTTTCCTGAAAATCTTGAATATCTTTTTTTGTATGAAATTCCTGATATTTTCAATGTTGAAACTTTTTATAATTTTCTCAAAATGGTAAAGTTTCATATTTATTTATAAGCAATTAAAGCTGGATTTTTTCAGGAACGTGATGACACAAGAATTGAGCTCACTTTTGCTGATAATATTTCTGAATATTATAAACGTCAATTGGATGCTCTTATTGATACTGTAATCGATTCTGACATTCATAATTTTGTTATTCGATACAGCGGACAAAATGAAGAAAAATTGCAAATTATGGAACGGAATTCGGATTCTCCAGTTCATCAAAGTCATGAAGTTGAATCTGAAGCTGAAGAAAGTGATGAAGGATCTGAAGCTGAAGATAGTGATAATGATTCTGAAATGGATGAAGATTTTGATGAACCAATGGTAATTGATGAAGAAAATGGTTGTGATGAAGCTGAAGAAGATGACGTTGAAGAACTTGAATAACTTGACCAAATAACCCTTTATATTTTTTTTGTTAACATTTTGTGTTCAAGTTTCTATTATAATGTTAATAAATTTTGTTATGTTTTTTTTGAAATAAAAGTTGTTTGATTATTAGTAAGATGAAGTTTTAATTTTTTCTAAAGTATACTGTAGTCGATTTATCAAAATCCTTGGACATCCTTTCAGGTTTTGGCAAAGTGTCCATTTAATGACAAAATATTCACCATTTTTTTTGTTCAAATATTTTAAATAAGAATTTGTAGAAAAATCCAAACTCACATATTTAGAAGTATTTTGACCGATGGAAAAGTAAGCTTTTTATTTAAATAATTTTTTATAATGTTAATCCCATTACTTATAGGATTCGCCGTTACGTTCACATTGATGACCTATCAGAAACTTTGGGAAGTGAAATTACATTAGATCCAGGTATGTTCTTCTTGCATTCGTTTTTTTAAATATCCTTATTTTCAGTTAAAATTGATATTCCACAAAATAATGAACTTGAAGAAGAATACCATTCTGATGGCAGCAATGCATCTCAATCAAATCCGGCTTCATCAAAAGTTTCTCCAGCTTCAAATGATCCCGATGATGAACCGCTGAATCTTGTAACATATCCATCATTTGCTGATGTTCTTCCAGAAGATATTGAATGGCCTGTTCCAGCTTTTACTCGTTTCTTTCATTTACTTGTTGATAATGGTATTCCATCGAAGAATCTTTCGCTTTTTATTAGTTATATTTCTCAAAAAATGAATATCATTGCTTCCGATGATTCAATGCTTAGTGATGTGTATATTCAAAAAGAAGATCTTGAAAGATATAGAAAAGCTTTGAATGCCAAAGATGGTCCAGTAGAATATTTCACTCCAAATTACGAAATTGATTCTTCCCCAGAAGTGGTAATATTTATTAATTTTATTGTTGATGCAAAGAATTAACTCTTAACTTTTGTAGATTAAAAAAGTGATAAACTTCTTTTTCAATGTAAATGAGCTTCGAGAAACCAGCAATTTTCAACTTGGCAATTATGAAATTTTATCTCAACTTCCCGAATCTTCTGAACCCCAACCAACAATTCCAGCTTCACTTTCGCGAAGTCGTCGAACAAAAAAAACAAATTTATTGGTGAAGGCAATCGTCGACGATAAAAAACAACATTCACGAAAATCTTCAAATGCTTAACATTCTTTTTATTGTTACAAATGTTTTTCTGTTAATTTTGGTATGTATGTTAATCTATGTTTGGTTATGCGTAACTTATGTTGTAAAATAAACTTTACTTTACTTTCGATTATCTTCAAATATTATTTCTACAGTATACTTTGCTTTGCTTGAAACCAAAATCAAAGAGTTTAGCGAGAATCACTTTTTTCAGTAATATAACTTTATTGTTTCTTTAACACATTTTCGATCGTTTTGCACAATAATAAAAGTCATAAAAATTAATGTTGAAAAAAGTAAAATTTATTACATTTGAACTTTTTTTTTCGTGTTTGACGTAAGAAAGTTTATATAGCTTTTTCTTCTTCACCTTCAAAAAGAGGGAGCAAAAGTTTATCGACCTCTTCTTGTAATCTTAATTTTACATTGTTTTTCTTTCTCTTTGGGGTGACACCTTTTGAATGTACAATTTTTTTTCTTTGATTGTCGATGAATTTTGGGCTTATCAAAGTTGAAAGCTTACAACAATCAAACATTAATGAAAGACAAAAAAAGGCGACCTTTGAATGTTGAAATAGAAAAAATATACATAAACCATAAAATTTTACATGATGCTACAGTCGTCTGCTACAAATTTCTATTACCAAATTGTAGCCGAGAATAATCTCTTTTTAAAGAAAAAAGCTAAGAGAGAGACGGAAACTAATATTGAGGTATCAATGTAATCTCTTTTGTTACTCTTTTCGTTGCTTCTTTTAAACCGACTATTTTAAGCTTCTAAAAATCATTATCTTGGAAAAAGTTAAAACAACAATTTTTTTTGAGACAAGTTTTTTTACAAGCACTTCTTCCTTTTTTATCAGGTGTAGTGATAGAATCATTGTACATGCATGTAATAATCTCTTAACAATGCCTTATATAAAAAGCCAAATGTTGAAGTTGAAAGTTTATAGGTTTTTCTTTTTAAAAAAAAGCTAATAAAAATGTTAAATGCTTTTTTTTCAAGAACATATTTTTGTGTGTGAAAAATTATGTCAATTCCCTTGTTTTTTTATGTCTTGATCAATGCTTCTTCCTCTTTTGTTGTGCCTTCTTGATGCAAGAAACCCGACAAAAAAGAATGTAATAAAATTTTTATTTTTTCTGAATCGAAATGGTTGTCTGAACTTTCAAAGTTCATTGAAAAAAGGCAAAATATTTTTGTTGGATAATGTTCTTTTTTAAAAAAAGGTGTCAAAAATAAGTCAATCCGATTGTCACGGATCAATTAAAAAATAATAATAATAATCCTATAAAAAAGTTGTTTTTCATGTTTTTTTGCCTTTTTTGAATGAAAACAGATTTTAAAAAGTTGATGGATAAAAAGGGATCGAACACGTGTTGAAATTTTGTATTCTGATTTTTTTTGTAGAATGGAAGTAACTTTCTGAAGTTTTAGAAAATCGACATCAGTTTTTAAGTTTGTTAGTTTATTTTCTGTGGTTGAAAAATTTAACTGAAAATTAACAAGAATTTCATGAAAATTATTTTACCTCTTCTACTTTTTGTTAATTTTACAAGTGATTGAAGGCGTTCGGGGCTTCCGGTTGTTTTTCTTTCCTTTCCTTTATCGCCTACATAAATAAATAAATGTTAAAAAGTTTACTGATAATTTTGAGGAATTGAAATGAAAAAAAACAACCGAAAAGATAGTTTTCGACCTTTCTCTAATTAGACGACGCGCTAATGAATCATTTTTACGCCTTCATAGTTCTATTTTAGTTTTTATGATTACTGTACTTTACATTCTATCATCTTTTATTATTAAATCAATAAAAATGGCGATCTTTATTTCTTCAATTTTTTTCCTTTGCTTTTTAAATATGAGAGTTTCAAAGATTTTTGTTACTTTCGTGATTGTAAAAATGATTATAAAAGACATCATTTTTGAAAATAGTAACTTTCAAAATATTGTTTTATTTTGATAAGAAATTTTTAGTCTGTTTTCGACAGCTTGAACAAATTCAGTGAGGTTTTTCTGTGTTTCTAAAAATAAATTAAATATTAATAATATTTGTTTTTGATAACCACTTTTTGATATCCTTCCCCAAATTAAAATTTGCACTTTAAACTAACTTTCAACTAAAAACTATCGTCAACTAAGAGGTCTCGAAATAAATAAACCTTTTGACAAACATGCAAAAAACGATGCTTCTTCAACATAAAAAAGGGTCTTCAGAAGGCAAAAAATATTTGATCGCATGTTTTTCCTTCCTTCTTTAAACTTTTTAATCGAAAGAAAAACATTGAAAAGAAAATAATTATGGCTTAAACACTGATAGTTTACTTTTTTGATTAAAATTAAAAGTGTGTATTTGTTCTATGTTTTATGTTTTTTACGTAAAAAATATTTTTCTTGTGTTTTTTTGAAACAAATGATAGATAATCCTTTTATGTTTTTATATTTTATTAATGCAAAAGAAAATATTTGAGACAAAAACTTTTCTTTTGTCTTTTTTAATTTTTTGAATTTTAAAACAAAACACAAAAGAAAAAACAAATATCGAAAATGCTTCTTCTTTCTTTTTTTCTTTGATTTAACAAAGTTCAGGCCGTCGTTCAACGATAAAAATTTTAAGCAGGCACATAAAACATGATTCTTTCCTCTTTTTCTCCATGTCCTTGAATTCAACTGTTGGCTTTGATTTTTAGCTTAATTGGAATGAAAGAAAAGCTCCGCCCTCGATTGCTTATTCTTTGAAAAATACATATGCCTAAGAAATTCAACCGTACACCCACAATCAGAATCGTTTTTTCAAAGAAATTAAAATTATTTTGTCTTTAAAAACCATCCTCAAAAAAATCATTTTTACCATTTTTTAAAAATTCATGATTAATCAAAATTCTTAGAATGTCCCTAATTAGGACAAGTTACAAAATACTTTTTTTATGAGACATCTTTCTGAAAAATTCAAAATTCAATGAAAAATATTTGAACTTTAAAAGATGAAAAATTTTTGGTTATCGTTATCACTTTTTGTTGATATAAAAAAATTTCTTCATATTAGCTTTTTTTCGTGTCTGTCTGATATTTAAACCTTTGATCTATTTTTAGTTTTTTTTGAAATAATATTACTTTTTTCCTTTTTTTCAGATTCAGATTCAAATCCTAAAAAATGACTGGAATTGAACCTGTACAAAAACTTGAACCAAAATTTGATGAAATTCAGAATGGCAGAACTCGATTTGCCTCCAGGCATCAATCCCATCGTACAATGACTGCAGATGCCGAGGATCCACATAATTGGACAATTAAAAGTCAGTCTTTTTTTAATTACTGTATTTGTGATTTGTGTAGAAATTTGTACTGTAACGCTGATTTGTGATTACTGTAGTCATGGAAAATATGGATGTTAAATTTGCATAAATCTTTAGGTTGTATATCTCGAGCAAGAACATGGACGCGATTTTTATTGGTTGGAATTACCCTACTTTGTCTAACATCAACATGGTCAAATATATTAGCATTTAATTTTGTAATGGTTTGTACACAGGGGGCTGATCAGGATACTACCCCTTCAACATTTGACAATGACACAGATATGAGCAGCAATAGTACGATAATTCCAGGTCATATAAATGGCCCCTCAAAACCTGTACATTTTACAACCAGTCAAAGAACATACATGACTTCTGCGGTTGCCGTGGCAGCTTTAATCACAAATTTCATTGTTACTCCGTTGATGGCAAAATACGGAACTCGAACAGTTTTTACCATTTGTGGAGGATTATCCTTGATTGCAACGGCATTCATGCCCTTGGGCTTGAGATCCGGATTTGCGGCATCTCTTGCCCTCCGGGCATTACAAGGAATTGGATTCGCAGCAAGCTTTCCAGGTGAGAGAAATATCAACAATTATGCAAATTTTACAATTATCATTTAGTTATTGGAGCTGTAAGTTCTCGATGGACTTATTACAAGCAATATGGACTTTGTGTTTCTTCCCTTGTGGCATACATTCAGCTATCACCAACTTTAAGTATGCCAATCTCCGGAGCTCTTTGTGAGTCATCCCTTGGATGGGCATCTGTTTTTTATGGGCATTCAATTGTTTGTGCCGTTTTCTTTGTTGCCTTTGCCCTTCTCTACCGTAATAATCCAGGTATGTGCCCAAAAAATGAATTATGCAAATTTTTAAAATAATGGCTTGTAGAAAAGCATCCACTTGTTACCCGTCGAGAATCAACAAAAATTTCAATCAATAAAGCCCGGCAAAACAAAAAAGATGAAAAATCCATTCCGTATATGGCAATTTTGAAGACCCCTGCAGTTTGGGCAGTTTGGATTGCCTCATTGGGAAACTTTATTTGTGTAAATACTGGTAAGCTTCTTTTCCACATGGGAACCCTATTTACTACCACTTTGCAAAAAAATATGTTTTTTTCTTCGGTGGTGATGGTAAACAACCTTTAATCCTGTTATCAGTTTTAATCATTTCACTGATCTTTGGTATTTCGTTTTTCAGTATTTCTTTATTCACCAAGTTATTTTCATGGCGCTTTGGGAATGGCCGTTGCCGAATCCGGGCTATCATCGGCGTTGCCGGCATTTTTGGAATTTATCCTAAAAATTTGTTGTGGAGTTATCAGTGATAAAATTCATTGTGTCAGTGAAACAAATCGCCTCCGGCTATTTAATTCAGTTGCATATTTTGGGGCTTCAATTGTTTTGGCAATTTTATGTTTCACTCCAGCTTCAAATCAAATGTTATCCTTCACTCTTTTATCAATTGCCACGGCATTACTTGGATTTACAACTGGCGGATTTTTCAAAGCAGGTTAGTGTTTTTTTAGTTGACTACATCATTCATCCTTAGAGGATCACAAAATAAAAACATGTGTTTTTAAATTACATCCTTTTTATAATCTTACATTTTTCAGGACCCATTGTTGCAAGACAATATTCACCATTTGTTACCGGAAATGTATCATTAGGTTCGTTGTCCTCCTTTTTTTGTTAAAGATATGCAAATTACATCCGCTTTCCTTTTTTCAGGTTTAACCCTAACAATGATATTTGTGCCATTTGTAAAGAATGGCCTTGCCCCAGAGGACACTCCAGAACAATGGTAGCTTTGCTTTAAAATTTGCATATCTCTTTTAAACATGAATTTTTATAGGCAAAAAGTTTTTTGGTTCATGACCGCTTCTTTAATTGCAACAAATATTTTCTTTTGCATTTTCTGTTCAGGAGAACCTGCAGAATGGACAAAAGAATCTCCAGTAACTTCAAAAAGGATAACATCTAAAATTGCCCCACTTGAAGAAGTTAATCCTGCAGATTTTTATTGTGATACCCCAGCAGCATCAAATACTCCCAGATCTTCAATAAATCCGGTTTAAAACCCAAAAGAAATTTTATTTAATACTATATTTTGGAATAATTTGAAAATATGAATACTTGTTAGCTTTAAATGTTTTGTTTTCCTTTTTTTGTTTATGTACAGTAATCCCTTTTGTAAATGTTTGATTTTTTAACAAAAGTTTATTGGAAATCTCAGAAGAAAAAAAACTACTTAAAAATTATAAATAAAAATTAAAATTTTTTTCAAATTTAAAAATAAAAGTGTGCTTTGAAATAAAAAAACAAAGAAAGAGATGGAACAGGTTCAGATTTTTCAGGTTAGTAAATATATATGTATGAAGAAGGGGAAAACAAACGGAAGGGAAAACTGAAACGTAGAAGAGATACAAATTTGATGTAAAAGTAAAACAAGTAAAACAAATACAATTTTTTTAAATATTGCGAAACAAGAAAAAAGATACAAAAATGACGTATTTTTTTGGTTACATAAAAAAAGAAGGAAGCTACAGTAAACAATTTTGGCGGGATTTTTCAGCGGCGGCAAAAAGACGAAGCATGGATGAGTGCAATTTTGAATGTGTGTGTTTCTTTCTTTCTTTTTTGAACAAAAAAAGGCAAATACAAATAAATAAAACATTTTTTTAAAAGAGCGGACTTTTTTTTATGAGATGTTTGAAGATGATCTTTTTAAGTGGAGAAAAGATTTATTTTTCCTGAAAAAAACGATTCATCATTTTTGTGGTTGCTAAGAGGATACTGTAACATACCTTTTATATAAATATAAAAATTGAACAAAAATAATTTGACAAGATGTTTCTGTTTTTTGTATGATGATTGATTGGGAAAAAAAGTGATGATAAATTACTTTTTTTATTTTTAAAAAATATTTTAAACAAAAAAATATAATAAAAAACAACAGCGGCGACGGATTTTTTTTATTTTTCTAATGGCAACGAAATCATTGAAAATTTAAATGATTTCATTCTTCCTTTTCTTTCTTTCTCTTTAATAATCTGCAGAAGGGGCATCTGCAGATGGCCCAGATCGACCAAATCGCATCCATTTTGCTGATGGACTTCTTTTTCCAAATCTCATCCATTTTACTCCAGGACTGCGCTTTCCGAATCTCATCCATTTAACACCTGGGGCTCGAACGGATCGAATCATATCTTCCTACAAAATGGAATTGATTAAAAACCTTGTAAAAGAAGATTACGGTAGGGAATACTAAAGCATTTATTACAGTAATAAACAAGTACTTAAATATGGGGTTACGGTAATTGTATACATAAGCAAACTTACTTCTGATGAAAGATCCCAACTGTATGGTTTTGCTTCAGAGAAGGCAATTAAAACAGAGAATAAAATGGCAAAAACTGCAAGATAACTGCTTACTCGAGTCATTTTTATTTTAAAATTCTGTGTTTTTGACAATTAAAAACAATATTGAAAGAACCCAAAAAGATGTGTCTAAAAAAGCAAATTTTGAGGAGGTTTAATTACAATTTGAATGTACAAAAATAACAAACAAAAGTAATAATAATGCCACACACGCAAACACGAATATAAATTTAAATATATTTTAAAACATGGGGTCTATTTCTTTTTTATTTTTTACAAAAACGAGCAAATGTCAAGAGACTCATTTTTGGATTAAAAAATTTTTATACTTTAAATTTCAAAAATTTTTAAGCAAAAAAAGTTTTAAATTGTTTTTTTCGAAAGAATGAAAAAAAACGTTTGTACTTTTTTACGCAAACAACTTCCGTTTGAGAGAATCAATGAGAAAAAGACGGCGGTGGTAATATACCACATTGGTAAAATAAAATAATATTTAAACAATAGCAATAAATAAAACAGCAGCTAAGAACAAAGCAATGAATCTGAACTCATTGACCTTCCTTCTCATTCAACAGGCATAGACTTTATTGTTCTCCCTTCAAGGCATATTTCGAGATAAGCATTGTTCCTTCCTCCCCCTTTTTTAATATTAAAATTTAAAACAAAACGGAAGGTTTTTTTATTCTTCTAAAAAACAGCAAAAAGCAAGTATCAGCAGTCCCGTAAAAAAATGTGCCGAATAAATGTAAAAAATGCCATTGTTTTTATACCATTCTTAGAAAACAAATCTCCCTCCTTCCCTCCACTTGTTGCTTGTTGCTATCCCTCCCCTCCCATCATTTTTTTCTCCTCCTCCCAGCTTTTCCATTCTCAAAAAACAAATTTTAAAACACTTAACCTCGGAGATATATATTAAAAAAAGGAACAAGAGAAAAATCCTTGAACAAAGCAAAAACTGCAGTTTAAATATACATTTATAAGAGTGCCAACCACACCCATATTTTCTTTTACAATTGCAACTTGCAAAAAAACTGAAAATGAAAACTATTTGCCCCACCCGGAAATGACTTTTTGTGTGGACATTTACAGTATCCAAAAACCTTATTTTCTCATAAAAAATAAGGTTCATTGTTTTTTGCAGAGAAAAAAATAATTACGTAACAGATTTTTTTTTATTATTTATTAACCTTTTTTGTCGGCACTTTTTTATCTTCAAAAAGAAAAAAGAGTTATTTCTCATTGATGAATAAGTTTTAGCTTTTTTTATAAAGTTTTTGAGGTTTGACTTTACTCAAAAATATTTACAAAATAGCTTATAAAATTATGACCAAAGATAAATAAAAAGTATTCATCCGAAAAAAATAAATTTTAGCAAGTTGATTAAAACCAAGAATGAATCTTTGTTTTTTAAAAAGTACCTTAAAATTCAATGTTCAAAAGTGACATAGATTTTTTTCAAAAAGTATTCTTTGAATGAACTTTGCCATTGATATATGGGAAAGAACTTTGAATTAATGCCACATTAAACACACCACCTTAAGAGAGATCCTATCGATGTACTTTTATGGTTCCATGTACTGGTCACCTCCAAGCTCCAGGGCCACAAATCCATGCTACATTGGACATGACATTTTTTTAAATGTTTGTGTTTTTTTGAAACATTTTTCAAAAAAACAGAAGAACCGTTTCAACGAAACCTTTTTTCCAAAAAACTTCCAAAAGCAAAGAACAAAGAATCTTTTCTCTTTCACTTTTTTGCAGAAGAAGAAAGAAAGAAGGAAGAAAGAAACCGTGAAAAATGAAAACCGTAATAAAAAAAGCTCTTCCAAAAAATTCATCAACTTCTCTTTCTTCCTTTTTTTGCATGAAAAAGCTTTCATGCTTTGATTTAAACCCTTTTCCATGATAAAAAAATTAGGAAGGCGGGACTTTCCCTCTGTAACAAATTCTACAATTTTTGCGGAGGTGGAGTTTTTCCTTCCTGCCATCCCAGATTTTTTTCTTTCCGGGGGGAACAGAAAAAAACAAATACACAAAAATATTATTTAAAAATTTATTTATTCCGTCTGAAAGAATAATAACGAAGATATTTTTTGAAACATTTTTTTTATCATTCAAAAATCAAAAATCGAAAAAAGTCAGAGAAAACAAAAAAAAAACAAGTTTCAAGAGATTCTTTAAATTCTCAAAAATCTGAACTTATGTATTTCTAAAAATATTTTAAAAATTACAAAACGCCTCGTTTTTTCTTGTAATAAATCTTTTATAGAAATTTATTTATTTCCCGCCAAAATATAATTTACGGCAATTTAGAAGGCTATTCAGGAACTATCAAAAAAATAAGGGATGTTTCTCTCTCAATTTTTTCTATTCAAAAATAAACATATTTTAAAAAAGGTTTCCCCCGGTTTCATTCATCCATTTTCATGGCTAAATTTTTCAATGAAATGCTTTTGCTTTTATACGTTTCAGAAAAATGGGTAGAATCTTTCTTTCAAAGGTTTCTGTTTCCATTTTGTTTTCAAAAGAAATCAAAAATGACGAAAACAAAGGGAACGAAAAAGTATGAATCAAAGTCCAAATTTTGAAAGACGGCAGATTGCAAAAAGTTTTTAATCACAAATGAATGAATGAATCGTATTTTTCCGTCTTCGAGCTCGTATTTGAGCGTAAGATTCCTATTTTATTTATAAAACCAGACAAAAAAGGTTGTTCTAACCTACGCTTTTTTTGTTTGAATTCAGACACTTGAATTATTCAAATTTGATAAATGGCATTTTTCAAGATTAAAGTTTTGTCCAATTTTCAAATATGCAGACAGACACTTTTTCTTTTTTGATTAATTTTTGTGAAAAAAGATTCTTTAGTATTTTTGCCGCTATTGTTTTTGAAATAAAAAAAAGTGTTACTTAATCAAGTGTGAAAGCAGCAATAAATTACTATACTTTTCTTTCGTTTTAAGAAACAAAGGCAAAACCCTAACAAACAGAAGCAATTTGTTAATTTTAGAATCTGCATTGTTAAAAAATGACGAACACTTTTTCATCGTTCACTTTTTTAAAAGGTTAAACAAAAACAACAAAAACAGAAGCAAAAAAGTGCAAGGAATAAAATTCTTTCCAAAAATGGTTTTTTGAATAAATATTGTTGTAACTCTTCAAAATTTAAAAGTAAAATGTTTAAATAGAAGCAATATATTTAAAATATTGCAGCTAAAAATATACACAAATATCTCTGTTTCAAGCGGTTCTTTTTTGATGATGAAGAACAAAGGAAAAAGAAAAACAACGTCATTTCATTAAAATTCGAAACATGGTTTTTTTGTTGCAGTATTTTTTGGGAGATGAAAGAATACAAGTGCTTCTTCTTCTTCTTTTTCGTTTTTGTTGTTTCATTTACTTCAACAGAAGCAAAAAAAATGAATATATGCATATTTCCATGGTCTGCAGATTTTTTTTCATGGAACTGGAACTCAGTAGAAGTGGTAGTAGTTTTAGAAGTAAATGGAAAATGCAGGAATGAGAAAAGGGCATCATAACATTTTATGAGCTTATATTTCTTCTTCTTTTGTTTTTTTTGAAAAAAAAATGGAAAAAGGGAGAAGTAAGTGCTGGCAGGAAATGGCTTTAACAAGAGCAAGCAAAATGATGCTATTGTTGGTGGGCCAATTTCAGTTTTCAATTATAACCCATCTCAAAGGTATAATATCGATGAATGAACATAACACCCTTTCCGTTTTGAATTATTTCACTCAAGAAAAAAGAGTAATTTAAAATTGCTTCCAAAAAAGGATCTTTGTTCAAAATACTGAAACAAAAAAATCCAGGAACTTTATTTTTGAATAACAAAGAGATACATTTTTGGAGAGGTCAATTTCATCCAAAAAACTTATTTCCAAAATTATAAAAAACATGAGTGTAAATGAAAGTTTTTTTCATTTTACATTTTTAGGGATGTCCTCATATCCATTGTTATCTCTTTTTTGTCTTGTGAGAAGAGGTCGTCGTCAAATTTGAACCCTTTTGACAACTGAATAAAGAAAAAAGATTGAATTTAAAACAAGCCCAAAACAATGCACTTTCTGTTGTTTTTTAGTTGTTGTTTCAGGGAATTCCCAGATTTTTAATAATCAGAATTCTAAAAAGCTTCTCTCTTTTTTGGCCCACAAAAAAGGTCATAAAACATCAGGAACAACAAAAACAACAAAAACATAGATCTTATTAAAATTTCAAAAATTTACATATATATTAATTTTAAAAGCAAAACAGATTCCATTGAATTCTATCGAAAATATATTCAAACAAAAGAATTTTTAATGGGTTTCGATGTTTTTTGAAACTATTTTTCTCAAACTTAAAAACATTACTTTTTTACGGTAAACTTGTTTTTCTGTGTTTCTTAAATTAATTTTTATGGCAAAAACATTATTAAAGAGTAATGAGAAAAATAATGTATCAAAAATATTAAAAAATAATAAAGAAAGTTTTCTAATTAACTCATAAAATATGGATCTGATAAATCCTTTGCATCTTCTTCAACATTGAATTTTTTCAAGGGAAACCAAAATGAGTAAAGTTTGAAATAGAAAAAAAAGGTCAAAAAAAGACATGTTTCGTGCAAAACTATCAAACCAAAAGAGCTCGCGTGTGAGAAATTTGCAAAGATTTTTGATTCTATTTCTGGTTAAATTTAGAAAAAAATAAACATAAACAAATTAAAAAATCTGGCAAATTTTATAACAGAAAATTACAGTATGCTAGAAGCGCCCTTAAAATAATTGCTTTTGGTAGAACAAAGAGTTACAGTATTATTTTTAAAGTTTGAGCGTCATAAAACTTTAAATCATAAAAATTATCCTCCGTAATTTGGCTTCTAAAAAGTACAACCAAAACTTGTAAAAGCAATTAAAATAAAAATTCTAAAAAATGCAAGGTTGTAAAAATTATTTACACGCAATGAATTACGCAGAAAAGAGAGAAAATTAATTCAGATTAAACAATTATAATTCAAGAGTGAAAAATTAAAAACAAGTACAATTCTTAAAATAATAATAACACATTCAATTTCACATTTGCTCATGGATACTGTATTCGTGGTGTCACAGACCCCTGATACCAAAAAAATACAACTGAACAAAAATTATTACACACATTTTAATAATCACAAATAAGCAATTACCACAAACAATTACTAAGAAACTTGTTTAACCATAAAAATGTATAATTTAAATACTAAGTTTTACTTTTTACAGTATCCTAAATCAGTGTGTTTTAACCACTTTAATTTTCAAACAAAAAATTTAAGCTATAAATGAATCTAAAAACATCGGCTACAATAATATTTTATAAAAAGAAACATAAATCACTAAAAAAATTTTGAGCAACACTAATTTCATCATGTGAAAATTAAGTTTTTTTTATTTCATCAAAAATAGAATTAATTTAATTTTTTTTATGGAGGTGGAAACAGTAACTGCTGAGAAGGGCAACAAAAAATTCATGGATAAAAACGGAAGAGTAAAAAAAAGTGCCAAAAAAGGGTGAGAAAAAAAGCTGTCGAGTTTCTTAAATTTTTTTTAAATTTTAATTAGTATCGTTAAAAGCGAGACGGAAGTCTTCGTCAAAAAAGAAATAATGAAATAAATGGCTACAATTAGTCATGGGTTTATTATATATCAATCATGAAGCATGAATGAAAGTTGGAAAAAATGCTAAAATTGAATGACACAAAAAGTGTCAAAACACAACTTTTAAGTGATTTGAAGGCAAAAATAAGAAATTTTAAAATTTTAATTTCAAACCGCAAAAATATCAAAATAGGTAAAAGATGTGAGTTGTTCAAGTTCTACATTTTATGTACTTTAAAAAGTTACGAATCCAAGGAAAAAAAATTATTTCTGTAAAAAACACGACGTCAGATGCGTCAGAGTCAAAAAAACAACAAAAAAAAGTAAGTGTTTGAGTTTATTATTTCACTTGAAGGGATTTCCCCTTCATTCAAGTTAGAGCAGCTAATCAAGAAAAGACAACTTTTACACTTTTTGATTTTAGAATAAATTTGATTTCACTTTTTTTTATCTGCCATAAATGAAGGCAGTAGACGCTTCACTTCTTCTTCTTTCTGTTTTTTGTGGGATGACATTTTTTCTATTGTTCCATTTTCCAAAAAACAAAATATCGAAATTAAATTATTTACGAAATTATTCCAAGAAGAAGAAACTTCTTTTACTATTTTCAAAGATTTATTTGAGATTTGAACAATCGTAGATTTAAAATATTTAAGTGTTAATTATTGTTTCTTTAAAAACAATTTATTTCGAATGATTTCAACTTGTATTTTCTCAAATAACCAAGATTAATTTGTAGAAACAAAAATGTACAAGAAGAAAAACTGTAAACAAGGAAGCTACTTTTTTTCTCTAAAGAAAGTAAAAAAGTACACATAATACAATTTTACGTCTTTAAAACCGCATTTTTGTTAATGTATGTAGGCAATCAAAGATGGATAATAAAAAAAGACTACAGTTAAAATAAATATAAGTAACTTAAAAAATACATATATGTGGGAAAAATGAAGGATGCCATCTCGAAAACATTTTATCCCCCCTTCAAAAACCGCCTCCATGAAAACAAAATTCTTTGTCAAAAATACAAAAAATAACTAAATTTTTGAGTTGAAACAATTTATATGATAATTTTATTTCCACCTCCAACATTTATTTATTGGATATAATAAAAAAATGATGTTTTTAATTTTTAAAGAAAATAAAACACACATTTTTAAATTTAAAAATAAAATATTAAATATTTTATTTAAATAATTATTAAATTGTAAAAAGATTGATTTGTAGTGTAATTGTATTATTTAAAAACACAAATATACAAATTACATATAAATTAATGTAAAAATTCAATGATAAAAATTGTAAAGAAAATTTCATGAATTTCACTTTAATAAATTAAAAAAAAAATGTTATCTACCGATGATTTCTACAAACAATTTGAAAAAAAAAACAAATTCTTTTGAATATTCAAATTCGAATTTCAGTTCAAAATTATTTCTTTTCTTTTCATCAGAAACAATTTCACGTGATCACATATAAAATATATCATAGTTTATATAAACCATTTCGTTGAGCTTTTCAAAAATATCCGTGCATCAGTACAGTAACGAAAACTAATCAATCGTAGAAATCAATCAACTTTTGTTAACGAAAATAAATAGAATCCTAAATCTTAAAAAATTCTTTGAAGCAAAGGTAATCAATCAATAACATCCAAAAATATAAAAAACAACAAAAATTTATGATATAATAATATTAAACACAACAAAAAATTTTCATGAAAATTATAAACATTAAACAATTACATTTTAAAGAAGGAATAAAAATCAGATTTAAAAAGAACAGACATCACCATCTTCTTCATCATCTGCAATAGCCAACATTTTATCAACCAAATTAGTACCATCTTTGACTCTAGCAAAAGTCAAAATGATTTCATCGGCAGCAGAGGTCTTTACCTTTTTTGCAGGAACTCTGAAAAAAAGATGAATATGACATTCAACAACAATTTCAAATTTCTTACGGAGACACTTTATTTTCTGAATCACTTTCAGCATCACCACGTTTTTGCTTTCGAGGTCTAAAAATAATATCCTTTTTGAATATGGATCGATATTATTGTAATCCTACCGTTGCTTAACACGTTTCGGCGTTTCATCATGCTTTGAGTTATTGTTAGAATTTTCAATATCTTCAGTCACAGAATGATTTTGCTTTTGAGGACTAAAAATTACAAGCTTTTCAATTACCAATCAATAGCGTCGTAATCCTACCGTTGCTCAACAATTTTTAGATTTTTAATCTCTTGTGATTTTATATCAAAAGTTCCACTTTCAGTAGCATCACTACCAGAATGATTTTGCTTTTGAGGTCTAAAAATCCTTTTCAAATATCAATCAATAATAATATTGTAATCCTACCGTTGCTTAACACTTTTCGGAGTTTTATCATGCTCTGATTTATGGTCAGACGTCCCACTTTCAGTATTATCTTCGGTGACAGAATGATCTTGCTTTTGAGAACTAAAAAAAACATTAAAAGTAAATCCAAAACACGTATAACAAATATAATAAGTATACCGTTGTTTATTTTCATTATCCGATTGTTTATTCTTTCGTGAAACAGAAGCTCTAAAACAGAGAAAATTACGTTAAAGTTAGACTTTTACTTCCAAATACTTACTTCTTTTCATCATTCTTTGGACTTTTAGTTTTCTTTGACTTTTCTGCAACCGCAGCAGCTTTAACATCTGAACCATCTTTGCCATCGGAATGTTTCTTCTTCTTTGGTGAAACCGATACTCTAAAAATTGAATTCATTAGAGAGCAAGAATTTTTTGCTATATTTGTATTACTCTTTTGTCACAATCGTTCGATTTTCATCCGGATACAAAACGCAATAAGCATCATTTTCCTTTGCAAAATCAATAAAAGGTCCTTTTGTTTTTTCACTGAAATTTTCAAGCCAATCCTTGAAAATCATAGTCAATTTTGGATCTTTCCTTGTTTCAGGCAATTTTGAGTTTGCAACAACTGCTCTACAGATAGGAATCAAAAATCGATGATTTAATTTATCAGTAACATTTTTCATAATAGGTTTCTTCTTCTTTTTCTTCTGAAAATGTTTTAATTAATATAAAAGAAATCACTGAATTAAATTGTTACCAATGTGGGATCTTCAGGTTTCGGAGGTTCAGGAAAATATCTTTCATACACATCTTTACAATGCTCAACGCTGCAAAAAACCAAAGCAAAATCATCATTTTCACGGCTTCCAGCAAAAACAAAGATAATATTCTGCAAAAAATTAGTGGAAATTATGATATAAAAAGTTATCAAAAAATGATTTGAGACAGCTTCGGTGTCCAAACTGTAAAAAAAATGTATATTAAACTTACGTTTTTCATGTAATAAGTATAGCCCATCATCTTCATAGGTGCCAAAGCAGGAGCAAATTCTAAAAAATAAGAAATTAAAAAACAGAGTTTCATTACAGGATAATGTCTCAGCAGGATTACTCAATGAAAAAGAAAGTAGTATCACAGCAAATGACGTCGCCCAATATGCAACACATCACCAGCCACTAACGACAAATGAATGATTTTGAGTCTTTATGTGACGCATATATGCGCTGTTTTCGAGGTAGAACCGTTTTTTCTCCCTATAAAATTCAAATTTCGCGCCCTTGCAAATATGTTTTTATTTGCAGCATGTGCAGTTATGTTGCATATTGGGTGAAGCAGTTATGCATATTGGGCGACGTGATTTGCTGTGATCTTAACTTAGTTACAGACCTTTAGAAAAATTACCCAAATTTTACAGGGCAAAGATTATAAAGCTGAACCCTGTTTTTCTCCGTCTCTTTCATCCAAAGCCGATATACTTCATCAAAAACAAGGCTTCGATTTCAGACAATACTGGGTGAAACATTATAATTAAAAATTTACCCTTTTGATATGGTTTAACTCGGATAGATTTCTTTTTGATGATACGTTTAACATTGCAATGTCCTTTACAGAACATATTTCCTATTTTGTCAAAAGCAATCAAATCAGCGTCATATGATGGTTCATCCTAAAATATAATATATAAATGTATGTATGTAATAATTATTAGAAAAAGACGTTTAACAAACCTCATCCGATGATTGACTATTGTTCTTAACCATCTTCTTGCAACGAGATCAAAATCTAAAAAACAATTAAATATTATATTTTTACACAGAATTATGAACCAAAATAGTAAAACAATAAAGTTACATCGGCAAAGTTGAAACAAAAGAAAAGATTTTTTTGTAAAACACAGCAGCAAAAAACAAAAAGGGATTCAGTAATAACAAACTTTCGCGCAAAGACATTCCCGAACGAGCAAAATTTTAAAAAAATGGCGGAAAAATTATTTGAACTTGGTCAATTTTCAAATCATTTTTAGCTCATTTTCAGCTTCAAGTTTGTGCTCACGTCTATTTTTTAAAAGCTGTCACGGCAAAAAGAGAATATTTTTCACACGGGAACATTACATAAAAACAAAAATGTGATGCTTCCGTGTCGATTCAATAATTACAGCAATAAAAACGTGAAAAAGGAACTGTTAAAAAGTAAGCCAGATTTTGATTTACAAAAATCGTTGTAAATCGGTAAAAATCTTAAAACAAAAATGTTGAAAATGAAAAAAAGCTTTTTGATGTGTGAACAATCGACCAACCAATATCCGCTGACTCTGTGGCGCAATTGGTAGCGCATCCGACTCCAGATCGGAAGGTTGCGTGTTCAAGTCACGTCGGGGTCAAAATTTTTTTTAAAATTTTGTACAAAAGCAGTTAAAACAATACAGAAGAGTTACGGTATGAATATGGATACAAATAAATTGTAAACAAAATTTTTATAAAAAAAATAAACGAGATCGATTGAAATTTAGAATGAATAAAAAGAAAAAAACAATATGACCAAAAACAAGAGTCCTTTGAACTTGTAGATTTAGGAGCTGAACAAAAAGAAGAAAAATTGTTCCAAATTGACTCAAAAAAGTCTGTAAAATTCAAATGTCTGTTGACAGCAGAAAATGAGGTATTATTAAACTCCAGAATATACGATATAATAACTGCCTTCCTCATACTTATTTTTTTCAATAACTTAATAATTTTTAATTTCTAAAATCAATGATAAAATTGAAGTTTAAAAAGTTGTTAATTTTATGATAATAAACAAGCTTTTAAACTATGAACCCTCGAAAAAAAATCGTTTCCTTTATAAAAAACTATTTTTTGTTTTGCTTTCAGAAGCGCACAAAGAAAGAGAGAGAGAGTGCGTGTCTTTGTTTCTCTGTTTTCTTTTTGAAACGTGTGTTTTTGAGTGGAAATTGTTTTGAATAAAAAACGTAAAAATCAAAACAAAATTTGAACTGTAAATTGGCAAGCGCTAATTTTAAAACATAGTGAACTTGAGGGGATCTTGAATCCCCTCAAGTTCACTATGCCAAATTTTGTTTTGTTGTGTGTGTGTGTGTTTATGCCCGCACAACATAATATTTTATTTTTAAATTTGAAAGGTTTTCTGTGTTAATATTTTTATGTTTGAATGGAAGATAAAAATTTTTCGTAGACTTTTTAAAAAAAGAAATTGAAAAAAAAAATCCAAAATAGCTTGTTACAAAATTTTTTAAAGTTTTGAATGTCTTATTTTCATTAAAGATGCATTATACAATTTTTTTCCATTTTCATTAACATTTTTTGTTAAACGAAGGTTCTGTACTTTAGTATCAAAAGTTTATTACAATATAAAACAATCATCAAAGAAGAAATCGAAAAATTAAGAAATTTATAATAACCTCGGATTAATGCGTTTATTCAAATTAAGCTCAAAAAACAACATAGTCAGAAAAAGTACAATTTTCAAAATAAAAGGATCGGATTTTACTTGAGCAAATAACTTTTATGCACCGCAAAAAAAGAAAAAATATTACGCGTTGATTTTAAAAATAAAAATTAAAATTTATGGAAGAGAAAAAAATACAATTATTTATGAGATTTTTCGTTGTTTTTCATATATTTTTGGAATGTTTGAAAATGTTAAAATTTCACTTTGATTTATTCGGTCCCGTTTGCTTTTGCATTTCGGTCTTGTTCTTCTAAAATGGATGTGATAAAAATTACTGTAATAAATTGGTATAATTATTACCTTTTACAGCTCGATCTCTCCAATGTGCTTTATTTTCAGGCATATGCTTTATCCATGGATTTGGGATTTCCAATTTACCGTAATAATTTATTGGAATCTTTCTTACAACATTTGAACCCGTTGGACTTTTACTGCAAAAAATTTGCTTAATTTTTGGAGATTTGTTTAATCGTAAACTTACAGATCAGGAATCGGCGAAAGTGATGCACCCGAAACAGCACCATCTCGGCCATCATTGTTTGAACCCGGGGGAAAGAGGGAATCTGAAGATGGCAGGGAAACAAGGGGCTCAACAAGTTTTGTCAACATTTCACCGCAGACAACCATCGTTGGTTCAACAATAAAATCAATGAAACCAATTTGTGATTCACTAAAATACAAATATGTAGTAATAATAATAATTTACAATATTGTAAATGTTAATGTTAATACCTAACATGTACAGTATGCCTATCACACAATGGAGAATACGGTAGTCCCATTGAAGCTTCGAGATCACCTTGTCGAAAGAATTCCTCCAAAACACCTTGAGTCCATCGATAATGTAAATCCCAGGGTTTTGAAGCATGTGAAATATCACACGCATGAACAATTAAACACAAAGCTTTCATTTTATCAATTCTGAAATGAACATAAATTTGCATAATTTGTTTAAGTTTTCATTTTTGAAACACAAAACTTTATAAACAAAAAGTTATGCTAATTTTAACAGCTTTGAATCGTAAAATTCTACAGTAACCCTAATAGCATAAACATAAAAAAGTGAAACAAACCCCTCAGGCAATGTCAGCATATTTTTCATAGTTTTAATTTGTACAAAATGTGTGCTCATATCAGTTGCAAGAACAATTTCAATAACCATATTTCGAAGTTCCCGAAATTCATCTCTTGTAAGTCGTTCAAAAATATTTTTGTCTTCATCTTTCAACAATCGAAAACAGGATGAAACGTGATGATTCTCTAGCACTGATCTATCATTATATAATAAAGCAAAATGTGACCCGGATTGTATATGAAAATTATTTGTATGTCCCGTGTGTTCATAATCCTGCAATAACAAATTTGTATTTGTTTTTGTATGATTAATAATAAAATCTTACATGAATAAGTGCACCAAATAATACAGCAAGCATTTCTAAATCGCTTAAAGAGCTCTGAAAAAAGAAAGAAATATAAAATTGAATCTTTTTTACTTCCGTTTTGGATTTAAAAAAAGCTTTAAAGAAAAATTATTTACCGCAAGTCCAGTTTGTGACAAAATAAAATGTGACGTTTGTGTGACATCTGCAGCATGGACGGTATTGTGATAGGGATTATTGTGTTTATTGTATCCGCCCTCCAAGGCAAGTAAATAATTATCAAGTAATTGGTAATTAATCTAAAATCCCAATTTTTAAATGCATGTTTGAATAAATTTGCATACTTTAAATCTTTCCAAAAATCCATATCTATTAAATAATTCAAATCCGATATATTTCAAGGCATGCCCATCGGTAACTTCATTAAGTTCAAAGGGATTGAAATTCCAATTATTAATATGCTAAAAAAGGGATATTTGAAAATGCCAAAAAAAGACAATTGTTTAAAAACACGCACTTTTAAATATGCGGCATATTCAGGTGGAATTGGCGCCAAAACTGTCTGAGTTTTTCGAAATATCCTAAAAATTAACATATTTTTCATTTTTCAATGTCGTATTAATTACGTCATAAATAAATAAATATCCTAAAAAATATTTAAAGACGTACTTTTCAAAGAAAATTCCAGTTCGAATTGCATTTGCAACGGATTTGAATTTTGGTTTTTCACGTTTTTTAGCTGCCGCTTGTCGGGTGAAAGTTGCTGCCAACCATTCGCGAACTTCATCGGGTACTGTATCTGGTGTAACTTCAGCTAGGTCATCATCTTCATCACAAATCCGACTAAAATGCAAAAATTTGCATAAATACTACCGTACCCCAAAAAGATCCAAACCGTGTCTCATCCATATAAGCTGTTTCAAGCACAAGAGCGGCATATTCAATATTCTTTTTAAGATCATCTAGGGGTAATTGTCCACTATTAAGTTGATGTAAAATATACCGTAATCTAAAAATAATTATTAATAATTTTAAATAATGATATGATTCCCCAAAAAGGTAAAAATAAGGACCTGCATGCATGTTTTCTTAGAATTAATTGATAGAAACCGTAACTAAAAAGAGAAAGAGATGAATAAAATTATTATGCAAATTTTTTCAGCAATACTACAATATACCTATCACCGACAATCATCATAGTCCGAAGGTCTGTGCCGTTGTTGGTGTTGGTTTTGGAGGTGCCACGATGGCGAGAAGTACCGGTACGCGGAGCTGGAGGAATGACGGCTAATTTTTAGAGTGAAAAAAGATAAAAACTAACTATTTTTTTAAAATATAATTTTCAATTGCTTCTTCTTCAAATCCCAGATGAGATAAAGCAGAGGGGATTTATAATATCTCTTTTTTCAAAGTTAAAGAAGAAGAAGCCCTGCCTTCTGATGAAAATGATGAAGATGACTAAATAAATGGGATGAAGATATTTATATATTATATAAAAATATGATTGCGTGTTTTAATATTTTTTTCTTATTTCTTTCTCTCAGGAAGAAGAAGACAACCAAAAAAGAAGAAAAATTGCTAGTTTTTTTTGGAAGCCTGAAGTAAATAAATATTCGTCTTCTTCACTTTTTTTCTCAAATTTTCATCCAAAAAAGTGAATATAATAAAAAAAGAAGAGGAAGAAAAGCGGTTGTCGTGGAAACGTCTCATTTTTTAACATTTTTAAGAAAAAAAAGAAGGACTTCCCGAAGATACAAAATTGAACATATATTATTTTTTTGGCCCCAAAAACATTTATGGATGATGACGAATTTTTTCATTACACTTTTTACAAGTCATCGTCTTTATGGAAGCCGCTTTTGGCATTTTAAAAATGAATTTGAAGAAGAAAATAGATTGAGTCAAGCAGTTACGAAGAGTATTTGGGATTATTATTATAAAAACCTCTTTTAAATCAATCATTAACAAAATTGAAAGCTAAAAGGATTTTGAAAAATTTGTAAAAGATCTTAAGATCTTTGAAAATAACAAAACTGTAAACGAAGGTTTTGAAAAGTTCCATGGAATCTAAAATTTCAAAAACACAAAATAATACAGTAATCAAAATTCGCAGTTAAAACTATGCAAATTTTGGAAACAGAGAGTATAAAATTGAATCAATAGATATTACAATGACTAATCCGATGGAATTTAGGCTACAACATTTTGAAAATTGTAAACCAAATTCGTCATTTTTAATTTAAATGATGAAAAATATGTAGTTGTAATAATCACCAAAAACTTACCGATTTCGAAGTTCATTAACTAATTCAAAATTTGAAATAAATGGTTTTGAGCAAAGTGAAACGGCTCGAGTCATTGGTGGATTTTTAGGTTGAAATGGAATGGAAGAATTATTGCTGCTGTTGATGGCAGAAGAATTTCGACGAGATTGGGACGGCGATGAAACAGCCGCCAACGGAGTCATGGCAGCTGTTGAACTTCGAATCAAGACTTCTGTTGTTGTTGAAGTTGTTGTTGATTTTGGCAGCAATGATGGCTGTTGTGGTAACAATGAACATGATGTTCCTGCTGCTGCTGTTGAGGTTGATGATGATGATGAAGGCAATATTGGCAAAGGCAATCTTTTTAAAGAGGTCTTTGTGATTGATGAACGAGGCGGAAGCGGTGGTGGAGGACCCGATGGCGGTGGATAATGACGCATTTATTATAATAACAATAGAAAATAATAACAGATAATAAAAAAGTACCCGGAGAACTAGAAAAAAAGAAGATTGATGTCTTTTGTCGCTGTTTTTTTTAAAAGCTTGATTGACAATAAAAAGAAAGAGATAAATCACGGCAAGAAAAAGAAAACAACGAACAAAGTTAAGAAATTGATGTTTTGTGGCTAGGCTTGAAAATTTAAAAAATCAAAAAGGGAAAAGAAAAAGTTAGAAAAGTATCAGCTGTTAAAAAACAAAAATCAATTAGCATGTTATAATATCCATTACATCCTGAAAAAAAGGGGGTGATGCCGGAACTCTTGTCATATTCATCGGTGTTGTCGTTTTTAAGGTTCAAAGCATCATGCTCGATTTAAAAAAGTTGATTGCGGCTTTTGTTCAAAGAGAAGTAGCGTCTACCCGGAGGGGATGGAATCGATATCTTTTTAAAAAAAGTATGAAATTTGACACAAAAAGGCAAAGATTAAAAAATCTCATAAGACGACTTTTGTTATTTAATTCTTTAAATTTGAATATTTAAGTCAAAAATTATCTGAAACAAACTACAGCATTTTTTTAAAAGTATTTCAGTACTTTTAAATAAAATACTTTTAAAAATGACTAAAAAAGAGAAAAAAGATATACATTTTTTGAATTGAAAGGTTTCTTTTCTTTCCTTGTTTGTTTGAAACAAAAACATACATATTTTTTCAAAGCTACATAATAAGCTTAAGACAGAAGGGAGGATAAATGAGACACATTTGTTGTTGATCTTCTTCTTTTTAATTATTATTAAAAAAGAAGAAGAAAAAGAGGCATATCAATTTGCATAAACTTTGAAAAAATGGCGTGGTGAAGTTAGTCCCTTTTATAAATGTAAGTATCATTTATCATCATGGGTGGCTTTTAAGTGGCCCCCTTAGGATGCCATGGCATTTTCAAAATACCGTGGGGAGAAGGCTAATAGCTAATTGAACAAAAATAATACTTAAAAGTTAGAAAAGTGTTAATTGATTAATTTCTAATTAAAAAATGCCAAAACAATCAATATTTACAAACAACTAATTAATCAACAAATTGCTATTTTATCAAAATTAGCAAATTTCTATAAATAAAGCTTTAAGAAAAAGTTCATGCTTATTTTTTCTACAAAATCAAAGAAGAGAATGTCCAGCGAAGCCGCCCGCTTAAATTGAGCGCTTCAAAATCCTCCCTCAAAATTCTTGCCTTCTTCATCCAAAAAAGAAGAAGAAAGGAAAAGACCCAAGTCAGTCTTGACAAAAATAAGAAAAAAAAGATGTTCACGCATGCGTAAGTAAAACACATTATTACATATTGTTTTAGCTTTAGGGCACAAGAAAAGGCGTAGAAGAAGCAACAGAAAAAGAAGAAAAATATGGAGCACTTTAAAAATGCTTCATCAAAAGAAGAAAATAAAACAGCATAAACGGCAAAAAACAACAACATCTCCAGAATCCAATAATAGAAACAAGTTAAGAAAAAAGAAATAAATGATGCAGAGTTGATTTTTTGAAAAAAATGATGATGTTGTTGAAGTTGAAGAATGTGTTGAACAAAACTTCGAGAGAAATGAAGTTTTGTGCGAAATCAAAAAAGTTTAAGAAAAAAAAGAAATTGAAATAATTTATCAAAAGTCAAATTTTTCAAAGTTGAAGAAAAAGTTGTTGAAGGCTTTCCAGAAATCGAAATCATCAAAAAAAACCAAGAAAACATTACACTTTTTTAAAAAAGGGCATGCTAAATGATCCTTGAAAGAAAAATATAAATCCCCTGAGGGGAGGTTAAAAATACTCCCCAAAACATAGAGAGTAGTGCCCCTTGAAAGGCATCTGTCATTTGATGATAAAAAGTAAGTAAGTAAATGTAAACCATTTTTTTATGAACACACACTTACTTTGACAAAGTCTTTAAAGCTGCATCAGTTTTAGAAGCCTGTTCAAGGGCTTGAATTTCGAGAAGTTCATCACTTTTTGTTTTTGGCACGGATGCTGTTGTTGCTGATGTACCTTTTGTGGCAGGGGAAGTAATACTCTGTTGTTTTGGTAATCCTGATCCTGATGAGGATGATGACCCTTGTTGACCCATTTTATACCCTGGAGGTGGACGGGTAATTGATTCCTGCTTTTTATAAAGTGTAAATGGTCTTCCACGTCGTTGATCCACTAAAAATTATAAATTTTAAAACTGATTCAAATAATTCAAAAAAGAGTACTGTAACTATTGATTACTTTTAATATTTCGATTGAATGTTGATTATTACTCCCACAACGAATATATTTACTATATTTAACAAAAATAAACAAAACTTTTTTTTCTATCACAGTGATGAATGCCCTTTTTCTTTAAAGAAGCATAAAATAGAAAGAAGAAGAAGAAGGATGATGAGAAAAGAAAAAACTCGCCCTTCTTTTTTCAGAAATATAAAAAAAGTTAAGAATTTTGTTAAAGAGCAAAAAATTTAAAAGGGGGGACTTTTTTTAGATGCGCTTCTTTCAGCATTTTTTTTATTCTTCTAAAATTCTAACGATGTCTCAAAAAATTTTAAGAGTCGAAAATAAAAAGAATAATTGACTCCCGAAAAATAAAAAAATAAACGTCAAAAAACAGAAGGGTTAAAATTCTCTTTTTCTTTGACCGTTTACAGGAAATCAGCATATCCGTAGCAGGGCAAACAAGAACAAAAAAGGGCTTTGTTTAAGCTCAAAACTAAAAATCTAACAGAAATCCAAGAAAAGTTTTATTTAACAAGCTTTAAAGTCAAAAAGTAAAAAAATGTGACAAATTTTTTTGTCCTTTTTTCTGTTATTCTTGTAAAAAGTATTATTTCTGAGTTTTTCTCCCAAAAATATACATACACCACCAAATTTGGAGAGATTTTTTCCCCTTCAAAAAACACATAAAGATAAAAGAGTTGTTTTTGGAACACACGAATGAATGAATAATAAAAATAAATATGTCCCCTCCATTATATTTTGGTGGTGGTTCTTTTTCCCTTCAAAAGAAGAATAAAATCTGGAAGCAGCAATACCACCACATAAATTTTAGATATTCAATTAACACAAAAACTCAAACATACAAAAAAAGAGAAAACTCCTCAACTGGAAAAAAAACAAAAAAGCAGCGTTTTTTTCAAGTTGTCCCAAGTGTTTCTGCTTTTTTTATATTATTTAAATGTTTGAAAGAAAGAAAAAAGCAATAAAAAAATTTTGATGCAAAAAAATAAATTTTAGCATTGACAAATATATTTATTTTTTTTAAAATCCCAGATGGTGAGACATATATAAATCTTTGAAAATGAGAAAAAAAACTGAGCTTTTTTAAAAATTTAAAATTTTTATGCGAAGATTAATAACTTAAGTTAAGTTTGCTGTTGCCTCACAGACTTTTTAGATTATGCCGCTCTTTTCCCATTTTTTAACGACATTTTAAAATTTATGTTTTCAATTATTTTTGCATCGCATCAATGCTCAGAAAATCTGAGTAGTATGTTTTAATGTTTTACAAATTATATTTTTTTAAATTAAAAATGTAGATAGTACTGTATAAATTCGAAAATTCATAATGCGCTTGATTACTGTAATGAAAAAAATAGTGTTACAGTAGTCCAGAATTATTGATTTCATAGTTAATTCTCAAGCCCTAATCTATCACACAAAACAACGATCACAAGAAATACATTTTAAAAGTGAGGATTTTAGTAATCAGAACTTTGAAATTTTTTTCGAACGAATTTCAAAAACAAGCAAAAACTTTGTTTTGAAAAATGCATTGAAAATTAGTCATAGAACGTCTTCTAAAAAAAAATAAAAAATTGAAAAGAAAGTTGTAACTTGTAATACCAAATACGGCAAAGAATTCTTTTGTTTTGATTCATTAGTTTTGAAAAATACTATTTTTTAGACAAGCATCACCTATATGATTATTCTTCTTCCCGCAAATTTTTAAAATTAAAAAAAACCAAATTCTTTTTCTTTAAATTTCCACAACTTTAAAACTTTTATTTTTTAAACAATTTTTATTAAAATTTTTTGATCCTGAACAGAAGAACGAACGAATGAGACATACCAGATCTGAGCATCATCTTTAAAGATAAATGAAGTGAAATATTTTTCAACAACAAAAATTGTGCTTAAACGAAACTCAAAAATAAATGAGGAACAAAGTTTTTGAATGCAAAGAAATACTGTTTTTTTCGAAAATGCTCAAAAACAACAAAATTTTTTTTTCGAAGCCAAACTTCATAAAATTTTAGCTGTTTTTCACAAAAAATAGGGCCAAAAAATGTTGGAGAAAAAATTTATATTATTTAAAACGAAGAAAATAAAAAAGAATTAGGCCCTAAGGGAATTTAAAATAGCGCAATAAAATGTTTTTTTGCGGGAGAAATATATTTATTTGATGGTGGTGGGAAGTGTATTTTATTTTTTTTTATGATTGTGAGGGGTGTTTGTTTGGAGGGGAAGTAAATATATCTTTATGTAAATCTGTGTAAAATTCTTCTTACCATCAACAACATAAAATTCGTCACCACATTTAAGTTCATATCGGCGTTGCTCGGAACCAGGGGAATCTGAAAATATTTGTTTATTAAATATATAATGGTTATTACACATACCTGTTTGATTGATAACATCCGTGGAAGCAATGACTTGAACGGATTCCACTGAAACTCGAGGGCCTGCAGATGCAATTGCAATTTCAGATGGTTGTGGAATTGTTGAAACTTGGGCAATACTTATTCCTTCATCATTATTCCTTACTACTTCTGCTACTGATGTCGATGTTGATGTTGAAGGTGTTGCTTCTGAATCTTTTGAGGCATCTGTTGAATGATTACTTGTTGATGTCCCTGCTACAGTACTCCTTCCATCTTTAATAACATTATTATTACACCCTCCATCAACAATAGAAGTTGTTGCAGTACATTGATGTTGAAGTTGTTGTTGGACATCTTCAATTACAACTTCTTCACCCAAATTATCTTCAACTGTTGTGGCAACACTTAACGAAGCTGGTTCATGCTTTGTTGGGGTTGTTGGGGTTACAGGGGTTGTTGGAGTTGTTGCTGCTGCTGCAGTAAGAGCATCACGAGATTGCGAAGATCGAAATGATGCCAAAAATGGAAAAATTTTTCTTGCTGCTTTTGATTGCACCACTCGGCGTGGAAGGCTGCGCGAACGCTCGCCTCCGCCGGTGGCGCTTGAATTTGAACGAATGTTTACCAAAAAATCAGCAATTAAAAATTTGAAAAAAAGCGAAAGATTTTGGAAGTGATGATTGTAATAATAGAATATTGTTGTATATGTGTGTGTTATACAGTAACCCGATAATTTAATAGGCCTAAAATAAACAATAAGTGTTAAATATTGGTTCAAAATATAGATAACATTAAATTGTTCAGAAATTTTTTTTTAAAGTTTCGATGAAAGTTAATGCCATATAACTAGATGGGTTTATGCAAATTTTTTAAACAAATTATACGGATTTTAATAAACTGCGAAAGTTATGCAAAACTATCAAAAATGGTAAAATTTTTAAAGCCAAAAGTTTTAGAAAAACGTAAATGCTAAAAATATATTAGAGTAATAATTACGAAAACTTTGTTCTAAAGTTTTTTTTGCTAAACTTAAATGGCACTTTTGCTTGGATAATTTTTAAAAGGTACCCATTTTGCCATAATTTTGGCATAGAAAAAAGTGTAACTTCGAAAAGGGAAGAAAGATAATTATTACGAAATATGAATTTAAAATACTACCTTTAAAATGTAAAAAGCCACCATCAAAAAGACACCAAAAACGTCTCATACTCTCGGATAACTTTCTTTTCTTTTTCTTCGATGTCGTCGTTTTTCTTTCAATTGACTCCGCCCGGGATATAATGTTGTTCTTGTGTTAAAAAATGCCAAAAAATATATAAAAGCCTTGAGGGCTCAATTAGAAGATGTTTTAGTTGTCGTCGTTGACGATGTCGTTGAAGTTATGGTTGTTGTTCTTGTTCTTGTAGATGTTGTCCTTCTGGAGGCAAAAATTGAAGAAGGCGAAGAAAATGACTTTGAAAAAATTGAGCCTTGTCTGAATTTTGAGGGGGTGCCGCGTTGAATGTCGTCGCTGCTGAAGTTCTCGAAGTTGAAGCTGCTGCTGCTGAGGCCAATCAAAACTTCTTTTTAAAGAAAAAAAAACAAATCTCGATTTTTTTTGTATTGAATAAGGACGGAATAGTTTTTTTGTTTGTTGCTGTGTTTGGCAGCACCCAGAAAAAAGCCAAGAAAGATATGTAAATTGAAACGAATATTGCCCCAAAAAAGTAGTGAAAAAAGGACTCTTGAGAATTTTAAAAGAAAAAAACTTGATTTTAAAAAAAAAGCAATCAAGACTTTTTTTCTTCTTCTTTTACTTGAAAATGGCAAAGTCAATCTGGGATATTCAATAAAAATTTTGAAGGAAATAAATAGAAAATGTTCTTCAAATTGGCATTATTCTTGTGTTGAAATAAGAATCTGAAAAAAGAACAAACTTAGGCAAATACATATTTTGTTCTTTTTTTACGGATACTGTAAACAACAATCGCGGTGAAACATTTTGAAACCAATAAAAATTATATTTAATACAGAATCAATCAAAAATAATAAGGAATATAAAAAGAAGGATTAAAAAAAGAATAAACTGCACTTTTAACAGGGATAATATAGTTTTAAAAATAAATAAATAAATTGAATAAAGTAGCAACAGTATAATTTGATTGAACCCCCAAAATTGTTAGATAAAATATCCTCCCCCATCTCGTTAATGTCTTTTTTCGATAAATAGAAAAAAACACAGAAATAAACAGTTTATATTTTTTGTGTTTTTTAAAAGCTAGAAAACAGAAATACGAAAAGCGGGAAAACACAGGGAATGAAGAAACTAAAAAAAAGATAAGGAGAAGATGTCTTGAAGCGTATATAATTAAATTTTGGAATTTCACGCAACAATAAAGAGAGCCCTCTTCACTGACTGAAAATGATGGCATAGAAATAAATCTTACCCAACTAAAAAAATAATAAAAACAAAGATGACAGAAAATTGTTTTCGGCTTTTCCTTTGATGGAATATTTTTGGAATATTTTTTGTCAATCAAAAGTTGAATGAAAAAAAACATGAAATTTTCGAAGATGGATGGGAAAAAAATAGACGAAGAAGTTTTGTGACAGTTTTTATACACGCTTCTCAGGGTAACAAAATAGATTAGGCAAAAAACAAAAGATTTACAAGTAGAAACAACATGGTGAGAAAATATGCAAATTTTCAAAATTTCGAAAATTCTATAAGGCTTTTAGCCCCAAAAACATGAAATAAAGTGAACTTCAAATTATTCAAAATTTGCATATATCTTTGAACTTGCCCAATTTTAGGCATCTGTAAAAGATATTCCATGTAAGACATCAAACTACAAGCATTTTTGTTATCAATTGATTATTGTTCTTTTAAAAATTCCATGAATTAGTTCTAAAAAAAGAACTTTCGAGAGAGAAAAAAAGTACAAGAAAAAACCTTTGTTTTTTGATGAGGTTAATTTAGAAGAAGTAGTAGTAAAGACACAAGACAAAAGACAAAGACAAAAAAGAAACAGATAATGTTAAAAGCAAATAAAACATTTATTTCTTCGCTTTTTTTATATGTTTAAATACAATCATAAAAAAAGCAGCTTCTTTTCTTTTTCTTTCAAATATTTTTTTGAAAAAAAAGTTAATGGCCGGCATTTTTTTTTGCTTTCAAGAGATAATTTTTGTTTTTTTTTTGAATGAATGAATGGCGGCGGTAAACACAGCACAGCGAAGGAAGGCAAACATCAAGACAGAAGAAGAAGATTGAAGGCAAAAAAAGAAGGAAAAACATTTAACAGAAATGATTCAAAAATGGGCACATTTTTAAGCCAAAAAAATAAATATTTTTTTAAAAATAAAAGTTTTTGAAAAAAATAAGGGTGGTCGTTTTTTATACCAGAAAATGAGCAAGGAAAAAAGTAGGGTATAATCTTGTTTTTTTTATTTCCCATCTTCTTTCCTCAATTTCCTGAGGATTGTAGTTACACATGTTCTTTTTCTTTATAAATAAAAAAGTTTTTAAATCAAAAGTCAAAAATTACAACAAAAAAATAAAACACAAATTTTTATAAAATCAAAAAAAGTAGAATAAAAAACGTGACAAAGAAAATCTCTCTTTTGAGAGTCAATAAAAAAAGAAAAAATGAAGAAGAGGTATCCCATATCATCAAAAAAATAACAACTGAGATTCTCTCTTTGATCCACCCGAATGGAATGGATATATAAAAGTTGCGGCTTGAAAAAAGAAAAGAATTCCTTCTTTATTTTATTTTTATGATTTTTAAATTGACAAAAAAGAATGAGTGTTTTTTTGTAAAATATAAAAAAGATGTTTTAAAGAACAGAAAACAGGGGAGGCGGAAGAAGAAGAAGAGTTGGATGAATGACAAAGTTTTTTTAAATGAAAATGAGTAAAGCTGTTTTTAATTTTTCCTTTGAGTACAAGACTACAAATTTAAAATTGAAATTAATGAAGCGAGAGATCAGTTTTTTCTTGAGTATCATTGAAACAGAAGAAGATTACGGTAGGCAAATCATATGATTAAAACACAATCATTAGTAATAATGTGTCATATTTGAAAACTAACGAATAAAAATTACCGTACACATCATTAATCATAAAATTCATATTTAAATAAAGCATCAAAAAATGAATTTTAGAAACAAAAAACACTTCCAGGTCTTTAAATATTTTAAAAAACATTCCTAAAATTGCAGGTCCATTATGTTCAAAAACTTATATAAAAATAGACGACGGCATTTTTTATATAAAAAAACTACTAAAACCAACAAAGTCAAAACCTAAAAAAGGAAAAGCTTTTTTTTCTACTTTTTTGTTAGAAAGGATGAAAAAGAATAAAAAAGAAGAGGAGGATGAACGTCACTTTTTCCGTCGTCTTTTTCGTTCTTCTTTTTCTAAATTTTATTTTGTTGATAGCCATATTTTTGAATATGTGCGCAGAAAAAGCTAGAAAAAAGAAGAAAAAGCAAAAAGATGAGTTTGCCAAAAGGAAGAAAAAGGATGGAAAAAGCTGCTTCAAAAAGAAAAACTAACTACATGGATTTTTTTCTTGTGTATTTAAGCATTCCTTTTTCCATCCCTATTTTTCCATTTAATACATCATCATTTATAAGCTAGTTTGACAACCTTGTTTTTTAACCAAAATAATAGCTTAACTTGTGCCTCCATTTTCTTTATAAATTTATGTATGTTGTGTCAGAACTGGAGTTTATATTTGTCTTTTAAGCATTTGATTGTTGTTTCAGAATCGTTCAATCGGCATCCAAGAGAGGAGAAATAATTACAGTAACCTGTTGCATCTTTTACCGTAATAATCCCAACAAAGATTTACAATGTTCGATTCTTCAAAGAAAAGGTAATTATTAAATTTCTTGTTTTTTTGCTTTCAAAATTTTTATTTAGACTAATTTTTCCTTGCAATCTGATGCTCAAAATTTTCTTTCTGGTACTGTCATTGATGGTGCCGTTTTTAGCAACGCATACGTTAAATTTTATCTTAATCCAATTCACATTAATATATTAAATAAAAGATTTCTCTTACAAAATTTTTGTTTTCTTTAAACATTTAGGCCACTCTCGTTTTAGATGAAAAGGACACACGAAAAAACAACAAATTCAACAAAAGGTTCCAATAAATAAAATATTTAAAGGTTTTGAATCTTCTGGATTATTTGTTGTAATAAAAAATAAAAAGGGATGATTCACTATAAAATTTCTGGGACCACATCTCATTAAATCATAGATTTCAGTTGCAGCACTTGCTTCTGTTCCAAATTCATCCACTTTTATTACAGCTTTATGAACAATTTTTTCCAATTTTGAAGGATTTGAAATCATTCCAGACAAATTACAGCTATCTTCAAATGCAGTATTCATTCCAAGTTTTTGAAGTTTTTCTATAAGCTCAAAATCATTCGAGAAATCCATGATTGGCAGCTGGACATGTAAATATGGATTTTTATTCCTTAAAAAATGAAATTGGATTAGATAATTTACACATTATGTTATATTTTTGTGAATATTAATTATTATGGTAAGATTACTTTTAAAATGCACAGTATATTCTCAACAAAAATCAATAAATTGCAAATTATCGATTACTTTTTGGATTTTAGATTCAAATTGTTTCTAATAAGAAAATTATTACCTTTTTGTCCATTGATGAAAATCAGAAGGCGATAAATTTTGTAATAATTTTGTTAATCCCTGTTTTTCTTTTGGTAAAACAATATACATCCAAGCTTTACCATTTTTATACGGAATTCCAACAACCTCGCAAAATTCATTTTCATTAAAATTCCATTCACAATCTCTCATAACCGATCTATCCATCATATCAATTTCTCGGGAAGAATCAAAAGAGTTAAACGTTTGCTTTTTTCGAGAACAAAAAATATTTTTCCATTGTGCCGAAAAATGTATGGCATTTACAAGAATCACACATAAATTCTTTTTAATATCAGAAGGCTTTGTAATACTTTTAATTTGACCATTGGTTTTTTTGAGAATAAATTTGTTGATTTCCTGCAAAATTTTATTTTTTTTATCAAGTGTGAAGGCAAAGTTATCCTTCTGTAATCTCAAAAGATACTATATTAATGAGGGGATCTATCAGTTGCTACTTTTTTGATTTCCCGAAAATATTCGCGAAGTTGACATTAATTGAAACTCGAAGACTTTCGCCTTTTTCTATTGTTATCATTTCAAATAAAACTATTCGCTTACTTTGGATGTTTCATCAGCATTATCAAAATCCATTTTTTTGATTTCACTGTCAAAATAATTAATAATCAATTGATTGAATTCAGGCATTAAATTAATATTTTTTGAAACAAAAAGTTGATTAGCAACATTAATTTTAACACTGCCATCATCATGATTTTGATGCAATTTCACAAATTGCGAATAATGTTCAAGAATTTCATGATCATTTTTGTCTTAAACAAAATTAAAATATCACAATTCTTTTATTTAAACAAAAATTCTACCCGCCTCAGCTCGATTAAAAAAATATAAAAGAACCTTTTGGGTTTGAAAAGTGAGCTTTTTTATCCTACAAAAACCGTTACCCAAACAACACTCACCATCTCCAATAATTTCAGCCATTTCTTTGGCGGTTTCTCCTTTTGCACCTGGAAAAATCATTGAAAGTCCACCAAGAATTGATGCCGGAGAAAAAATAGCTGGTTTATTTAAAACATTTAACAATTCCAAAAATTTAAATGAAAATTTTATTTCGGCATCCAAAGACATTTCCTCTTTTTAGTTCTCGATGGACATTATCGAACAACAAAAAAACATCAAAAAAAACTTTCAATCGAAATTTAAAGAAAACATCGACAACCTAACGATGGCTTTTTGCTTTCTCTTTGCAGATTTTGTGCTTTTTTTAACCTCCGTCCTTTTATCTTTTTTATTGATTACTTTCTTTTTGTTTGAAACATATGTTGTTTTGGATCACATCTGTTTGAACCCTAAGGAGATCTGTCAAGTTTCGCCACGAAAAAAGGATTTTGAAGCTTTCCGTCATGGATTCATTTCCCTCGATTTTTTCAGAAAATTAATACCACATACATTAAAATAAAACAAATAACAAAAATGATATTTTATTTGTCAAAGTACAATCTTTTTATTCTTTCACATATTGTTTAACTTGAAAAATATTTTGCACAATACTCCTCAACTGCTAAAAATTTGAAAGAAGTATAAAAGAAAATAAAAACTCATTTAAATTAAATATAAGCTGATCAAAGCAACATTTTGACTACTAAAGGCACGTGCCCCAAATGCCCCCCTCTGACTTTGTTTTTTTTTGCAGAACAAAAACATTTTGACTTTATTTTTTTCATTTTGCTTCTAAATTTTTAATAAAAAAAAGTTTTGCAAACATTCAGCTCGTAAGAGAAATGCAGCTTTTTTTCAATGAGAAATTATAAAAGCATAAGCTCGCCGGCTTTTTTATTTCATTTTCTTAGTTTTTATGCTAGTTGTTGTTGTTCGGATCAGTCAGTCCGATTTGAAACTTTTTTACAAAGTTGTTTTTTAAATTGTGTAGATTTCGAAATAATTTCTAATTTTTGTAATGTCAAGGAGATTGTTTTAAATGGCAACAAAGAATAACTTACTATCTTCGTTAAATGATAAATAAAATAATTTCAGATGGCAACAAAAGATCATTTATTGTGTATGCACAAACGTTGTTTTGCTTTTGATGATAGCTCTACTGATACTGTTAACTTCAATCTCAGTCAAAAGCTTCAATGCTTACCTGTTGAAACTGTTCACTCAAATAACTTTTCAAAAAAGAGCAAAAAAGTTCAAAATTACGGTAAAATCAATTCTTGGCTGCAGTTTTTTATAAACAAATTTAAAAAAAACAATGATCTCGTTCTTTACGGAATATGTAAAAATAGAATCAAGAGATCAACAGTTTTGCTTAAATCGCAAAAAAACTGCAGCCTGATGAAAATTGTCAGATATATCTCATGATACACAAAAAAATAAATCGATGCTTTTAATGAAAAAACCTAAAAATAAATTGCCATTTGAATGTTTGGATGTTCATTTTGGTTCTGATAAATTTGTTTCAAAAGATGGAAAGGATTCAAGCAATTCGTTCGAATTCCTAAGGCAGCAATCCGATGATGATATCCCTGATCCTGCCATTACGCAGTTTACAGCATCCCAGAAATTGCTCAATCCAAATTCAACACCATCAAAAGGTAAAATCTTACAATAAATTACTGCTTCGTATTCTCGCCAAACTTTATGCGCATATGCTTTAAACTTATATGAGCTTGTATTATATATTGTTTGAATCAATATGTTACACTCCGTTGAAGTTAAATCACCTCAAATTACGAACCCCAGTTTTCTACATTTGCGTTTTTGTTCTACAACATTTACGGCGAGAATATTTTTCTTTACACTTTAAAGGTTAAAAATTTTTTGGGAGAAGGCAGCACCTAAAAGTTAAATAATCAATAAAAAATGCAAAATGCGCGGGCAAAAAGTTACATCAATAACAATAACATCTCTTTTCTCTCTCACACTACTTTTTTTCTCTTTTTTAAAATTTGTCTTACTTTTTTTGTTGACCTCTGTTTTAAAACTTCTTGGCCTTAATTTTAACCCCCAAATCAATTACAAAAGCAAATTTTATTTATATAAAATGAAAGTTACACTGAGTAGCAAAGAATCCGCTTTCACGCGCGGAATTTTTCGAAAATGATGATTTTAAAGTTTTGTTAGATTTTTTTAGCTATTAATCTTTTTGCTTTAAACTTTTTACAATAGCTTGGTTAAGGTGTTTTCTACAATTCCGGTTTAGTTTTTTGCAAAAAAACATGGCAGCAAAGATGAGGAGAGACATTTGGGACTTAAGCCACCTCCGAAACGGAAAAATTTTTTAATCATCTACCGCAGTGACCAAAAACATTACACCATTTTTCTAATCTATACAATGTTTTTCTGGAATTTTTAAAGAATTTTAGAACTAAAACTGCTTGGGGAAAACGACCTATTTATTTTGAGGATCCCATTACTATTTGGTAGTACAAAAACTGTAGTCGCGTAGAAGTCAAAGTTCTTAAGGCTACATATTTCAATTGACAGCGGCTATAATGTACGAATTGCATTAAAACTTCAGTCATAAAAATTTCATCTAAGGTTTTCACATCACAGTTCTTATCTAAAACATATTATAGATATTTTGGATACGACATTTCTCAAAGATGAGACAATTAATGAATCAAATCAATCGACGCCGCAGAATAATCGATTATCAACTCGTCCTCCGGATGCTCCAAAACAAAGGTAAACATATTTTTAATATATAAACATAAGAAAACCAAATGTTTTTACAGGAAACAAGCCCAACGACTATGGATTCCTTTTGGTCATCGTGGTTCAGCTGATAATTTTCGTCAGGAATCATCTTTGAATGCTGAAAAAGAATCAGAGAAGGAAACGGAACTGCAAAAACCTGAAGATGAAGCATCAAAAGCTCGTGGCGCTGAAGTTCAAAGAAACCCAGCTCCGGAATGGTAAAATAAATATTTTTATGATTATGCAAATAACCCAGAGACATTATTTAGGAGTGCTTATCAATCTGGTGAACGAGAAATGGGTTATATGCAATCTCGACAAAGTGATCCAAATCTTCAACAAGTTGGTCTTGAAGGATATCCACCTCAAAGGGTTCAATCCCGTCAATTTATTTCTGCACAAAATCGTCCACCTCCTGTTAATTATTATCCAGCGCCGGAATGGTAACATATATATTTTTTTGATTATGTAAATAACCCAGTGACATTTTTTAGGAGACATGATGATGATTCTGCTGATACATCACTTGGTGATGAATTGCTAGCACTGGATTTGGAGAAGAGACAAGCTCAGCAGGTCAAAATTGAAGTCGCAGCAACTTTGAAAGAAGAAAGTGAAGCAAGAATGGCATTGAAGGAATTGAAAAAATAATTATTTGATATTTTTTACTTGTGTTTGTTAAAACCTTTTTCATTTTTTAAATTTTGTGAAATTTGTTTGTTTTGACTTTTGAATTCTTTTATTCTGTTTTATATAATAAAATAGCAGAATTTCTTATTCCATTTTAAACACGCATTTTATCTACATATGCAAATTTGAAGATGTTACATCAATTACTTTACCTTTTTTAAAATGCAATGCTAGGTGAAAAAAAAGTTGAAGATAATTATATTTATGATATTGTTATTGAGAAACTATGATAAAACTCTTTCGTCTTTCGTTAATCCTGATTAAACTTAAAAAATGTTTGTTTACTGTTATAGTGAAATTTAAAAAGGGGGTAATAACTGTTTGTAGTTTGTATTTTTTTCGAATCAATTATTACAACAAATGCGGCTGTTGATATATTTAATCTGAAACTTCAATAATTGTAAAAGATGGCGAGAAAATTGTCGGAACTAGATTTCGGAAATGTTCATGATCAAAATGAATTAGATAAAACTTTTCAGGGTTGTTTATTTCATGAAAATCCAAATTTTTTTCTAAAAGATGATTACGCGGAAGGTGAAAGTTTTTTTACAGATTCACCGTTTTTGCAGCACGAAAAAATGATTTGGAAATTTTGATTGTTTGCTATTGATTCATTTTGCTCGATATTTTCCGGAAATCAGTTATATCTTACACATATAAAAATGTGTTAACACAACTTTTTATTTGATAAATTATTAAAATTTAATTTAACTCCCCACATTCAATATTTATTGATCAAAGTCAGTACTTTAATTGATAAAAAAACGTTAAAAGAAAAATCTGGCAATAAACAAAGTTATTATAATTATAATGAACAAACGAGAGTCATTGCCTGAATGAGTAATCAAATGTTTATACAAAGTAGTGATTTTATGATAAAAAAATTGTTTGTTATCACCGGTCTTTCTATGTATTTAAAAGACAATGTTTGACAAACAAAAGAAGTAACATTATCAACTTCAAACTAAAAAAAGTTGATGTTGAATTGCTTTCTAATGACGCTTCTGCATCAATTGATTGTGTTTCTTTTGTTGTCAAATATTTCTTGTGAAATTTTTTATAAGATATTCGAAAATGAAGAAAATGGAAAAATTAGAGGAATTGCTCGAGATGAACCAATTTTGGCCATTGTAATAGAAAATTTTGTCATTTTTGGAAATGTTGATTCATCATCTTTTGAATTGATGGAAACAAATAAAATAAGGCTAACAAAAAATTTAACAGGAAATAGTGATTTAATTGAATTTAAATTTCTCTTTTATGATACTGTAGCTATTTGTAATGATAAAGAATGCGGGTAAATCTCATGCAAATTTTTAATAATCTTTTTAATTTGATTTTGTAGTATTTGTATTAATAATGGCTCCTGTAAAACATTGGATTCATTTCCAATAAAAAGTGTAAATGCTCAATCATCGGACACAATACTATTTTTAAGAATTATTCATGAAAAAAATAATGCTTCAATTTATTCGTATAAATTCAAAAATGGTACTTATGAAAGAATTGGTGTTTCGGAGGATCGAACTTCTGAAATCCATGACTTCAAATCCGTTTACAGTTTTACCCATGAAGGATTTGTGTATTTTATTAGTGAAGTTAAACGAGAAGATATCACTTTATGTTTAAACCGAAAAAATGACACTTGGATGAATACTAATACTAATATTAATACAGTAATCACACAAATTTGTAGCAATGATGAAAGTGATGAAATTTTGTCACGGACCGAAATAACGGCATCATGTGAAGAATATAGTAATGATACAAGTTATGAAAATATGAATCATAGCGAGGCGGCAAATTCAAAAATTTGTTGGAGAAAAAAAGTTTTTTCTTTTTCGTTTGTCGAAGGAATGTTGCATGCAACATGCAAAAATGTTTGCAAGCGGAAAAATGAAGCATTTTTTTCAGATCACTTTTTCTTTTAGAAGTCAACTTCTGATGGCAATATTAAAGCTTATATTAATCTTTTTAAATTTTTTTCTTTGTATTTTTGAATTCTCCATATCAAAAAGTATCTAAAGAGGTATTGCTTGTGCCCGAAAGTGAACATTTATTTTTTCGTCGCCTGTCCCTAAATATGATGGATATTTTATATCAAAATAAGATCAATGGAGTCACGTATTTGCAAAATTCGAAAAATATTTTTTTTGCATACCAAGATTCACCACATTTTTCATTATTGTGCGAATTTAATATCGAAAAAATTGAAGAAGAATTTTGTACAACTAAAACATATTGTCAATATGTTTCAGAATATAATCAAGCAGCAATTTTTAAAGTGGGTTAATTACTTATGCATAATAAGCTTATAGTTGTTATTGAACTCTTTAAAAGTATATATTTTTTCAGAAATGCGAAAAAGTGCAGTTTGACCTAAACGCATGTTTTAAGCTTTTCAGAATAAATGCTTTTCCATTTTGCACCAAAAATGACTATGTAAGCTCAATAATAACGGATTATCCAGAAATCACGTGACTATGAACGACGGCGGTATGCCAATGGGTTTCGATGTCGACGGAAAAAATCTTTGATCTTTTGTCAAGAAGAGGGGAAAGGATCAAAAAATCACAATTTTGTGATCATGTGATCTCAGGAAATCCCAAAGATCAAAATTACCATAAATATCAAATGTTAAATTAAAAAATCCAAAAAATTCATAGTCTAAATGTGATTCACCAAAATATTACAATACAACACAAAACCAAAAAAAATGGAAAGAAAGTTTTGTGTCAGTTTCTGGAAACATGATTCCAGAAAAATCTTTCCGAGGCTCTTACGGGATTTTATTTTCAAGTGACAGACAATTGTATATCTCAAGAGAAGATCAATTGATAAAAGTAAGCATCTAAAAAAATAAGAATCAAAAAAGTGAACTTCTAAAAAAAAACTTCTAGACAGGAAATAACATTACAAATAATCTTAAAGACATACACCATCAAAATGATAAAATGCTGACATTATGGGATTCAAAAAACGGAATAGTTTACGTTGACCCTTTTACAAAAAATACTGTAGGTCTTGTTAAGGTTAATTCCTTAGCACAGTTAATGGTCGATGCATCTTTGCAGATTTTTATAAAAGAAATTGTATGCAATGATTCGTGCACTGATATCTTACACATTACAAATGTAAAATGTAATTTATGTGATAAGAAATTTCCAACTGTCTGCAATTTTGAAGAAACACAAATATATTGTGGTCCTTTATGGGAAAAAATTATTGTAAGTTAAATCTTAAACATTTGTGAACGTAAATATTCTTATATATCAAGGATAAAAATATTGTCAATTTGAATGGTACAAAAATGCTTGACTCCAAAACACTGTTAATTATTTACAACGGCGTCGAAAGAAACTAAGCTTTTGAAATTTAAATTCATGCGTTTTGAAATCCTAAATTTTCAACTTTTCAGAATGGAATGCTCTCCGATAAAAGATAAAAAGCCTCACAAATGCAGTAGATATTTGGATGCATATCTTAGCCCACATTTCAGTGGTAAATTTATAATTGTTATTGTTAGTTTAAAATCTTTTTGTAGCTCCATTATCTTCAATCTCTCCTGAAGTAGATGATACGTCTAAAATATTGTGAGTTCAGTATACTGTAATGTGGATATGTAAAATACCGCCGGGATATTTCGTTCCCAGCGAATGAATGCTGCATATATTGAGCGCATATGAAAATTCCACTCACTGGAACCAAAATATCCCGGAGTATTGAATATTTTTTCGTCTTTTCAGAAAATTATCAGTCATAATATCGTTGATTGCCAGTAGAACTTTTGTTGGTTTCTGCATTTTATTTGCATGTCTGTATCGTTGGCACCAAGTTTGCAATAATTGAATCTGTTTGTGTAAAAATAAAAAAAATTTACAGCAAAAATTAAGAAAAAATCGAAAGGGTCGAAAACCGTACATGGATGCTTTATTAAATAACGAAAATTTAGTAATTTTTGAGAAACGTGGTTCAGGTAAAGTAATTTTTGTTTTTTATTAGTTTTCTCACAATCACAAAAATTTAAAATGGTTGTTGGATTACTGTAGTCGTTGTATTATACAGGTCATAGTAGTTATGTCAGTCGTGGAGAATATACAAATGTTGATGAAATTCAAACTGTTGCTGTAAAAACTTTGCAATGTAGTAGAGCAGATGTAATAAAAGAAATTGAAGCTTTAAGATCCGCCAAACACGAGAATGTTGTAACTTTTCTTGGCTGGATGGAAATGGATGATGAAATGAGAATTATAACAGAATATATGAGCGGCGGAGATTTGCATATATATCTTATAAACCCAAATAAATTATTATTGATTTCATCAATTTTCTCTTACATCTTTCAAGCATTGGATGCTATGGTATATCTGAGTCATAAACATATTTTACATCGGGATTTAGCTGCAAGAAACTGTTTGTAAGTTGATTTTTTAGCTGTGTTAAAACTGTAAAAAGAACAAAAATTTTAGGCTTAATGAAACATTTTTAGGCTTAATGAAACATTTGAAATTTTAAAAATTGGTGATTTTGGTTTGGCACGTCCAATGAATATCGATTATGAGTACCTTCCAGAAGCTTCTCGAGTAATGCCATTTCGGTGGATGCCTTTAGAAGCATTAAAAAATGAAAAAGTTAGTATCTTGTTAATCTTTAAAATAAACTTTCACAAAGTGTCCATTTTCACCGTTTTAGTTTACATTAAAAGGTGATATTTGGTCTTTTGCGGTATTAATTTGGGAAATATTTGAAAGAGGGGCCTATCCATATAAGAATTTGAATGTTGCCGAAGTTATTGATTTTATTGGAAGTGGAAAACGACTTCCTTGCCCAGAATATTGCCCCTTGGAATTGTAAGTTTAAAAATTTGTTTTAAATATAGGCTAACTCTAGTTATGTTTTAAATTTAGGTATACGGTAATGTTATGGTGTTGGGATGAAAAGCCAATAGATCGGCCAAATTTTGATGCCATTAAAGATGATATCAAAACAGTTTACAGTCACCTAAAACTTTATGAACCTGATAGACTTAGTATCACCATCGAAGCAGAAGGATATCCGATTCCAAAGACATCACAAAATTAATTTTTATGGAATTTGGTTTTTAATATCATTGTTTTTATTAACTTCTTCTTTAATTTAAAAAGTTTTCTTTCAAAAAAGTTTGAATGTTTTTATGTAATGGTAATTGAAAAGCACAATGATTTTGCAGTAACCATTATTACTGTTGTCAGATTCTGCAAAGCTCATAAATTTTTGCATAAAAATATTCCAGCAGACACTTCTTTGAGATTTTAATGTAAAATTTGATAATCTTAGAAAATAAACTCTCGCAGTTTTAAAATTTTGAAATTCACATTGACCCCAAAACAACTACCAAAAATTGAAAAAAAATTAAATTTTAGAAATTTTTTAGTTTTCCTGAACAAAAACATTTTGACTTTATTTTTTTCATTTTGCTTCTAAATTTTTAATAAAAAAAAGTTTTGCAAACATTCAGCTCGTAAGAGAAATGCAGCTTTTTTTCAATGAGAAATTATAAAAGCATAAGCTCGCCGGCTTTTTTATTTCATTTTCTTAGTTTTTATGCTAGTTGTTGTTGTTCGGATCAGTCAGTCCGGTTTGAAACTTTTTTACAAAGTTATTTTTTAAATTGTGTAGATTTCGAAATAATTTCTAATTTTTGTAATGTCAAGGAGATTGTTTTAAATGGCAACAAAGAATAACTTAATACCTTCGTTTAAATAAAATAATTTCAGATGGCAACAAAAGATCATTTATTGTGTATGAACAAACGATGTTTTGCTTTTGATGATACATCATCGGATATCAATGTAAGATTTGATTTTTAAAAAATATTTGAAGATGTTTTGCTTTTTTTACAGAATCCATTTGAATTCCCAAGACAGCAATCCGATGATACCCCTGATCCTGCCATTACGCAGTTTACAGCATCCCAGAAATTGCTGAATCCAAATCCAACACCATCAAATGGTAAAATCTTACAATAAATTATTGCTTCGCATTCTCGACAAAGCATAATCAAAAAAAACAACAATCAGATGAAAATAAAAAACAATGAACATCATTCTTTTTTTAAAGAATTATTTTAAAATTTTAGTTTTTTGAAGTTTAACGATTATTTTTATATTGCTTTTCTATTTTATGCGAATATGCTTTAAATTTATATGAGCTTGCATTATATATTATTTGAATCAATATATTATACTCATTTAAAGTTAAATCACCTCAAATTACGAACCCCAGTCTTCTACATTTGCGTGTTTGTTCTACATTTGCTTTACCCTTTAAAGGTCAAAATTTTTTCGGAGAAGGCAGCACCTAAAAGTAAAATAATCAATAAAAAATGCAAAATGCGCGGGCAAAAAGTTACATCAATAACAAAAACACCTCTTTTCTCTCTCACACTACTTTTTTTTCTCTTTTTTAAAATTTGTCTTACTTTTTTTGTTGACCTCTGTTTTAAAACTTCTTGACCTTTATTTTATCACCTAAATCATTGACAAACACGATGATATATCTTTAAAACAGTAGTTAAATGACATTATCATGTTTTTCTATCAGATGATAATTAGTATTATTCAGACACGGAACCGGGCTCAGATAAGCTTGAGCTTTTTTCTTTATCTTTATTTTTAATTATGAGTCATAGCTTTCGTAAAAAAATCCGATCTTAAATGCATAAACCTGTGTTTTGTCTTATATCTCTATTCTTCCTTTTAAAAAAAGCCACAACAAAAAATTTTACAGTTTGAGGTAAAAGTTATACTGTGAAGCAAAGAATCCCCTTTCACAGCGTAATTTGTGTAACAAAAATATGAGCTTAAAGTTTTGTTAGAAGATTTTTAGTTTTTATTCTTTTTTCTTCAAATTTTCTCACTATCTTTTTGACGGTATTTTGTATACTTTCTCTCCTATTTTTAACCACTTTTTTATTATTCTTTCACGCTTAAAAATGTTTTGTTGCGTATTTGTTACATTGATGATATTTTTCAGATACATCAAAAAAAGTTGTAAGATGGCAACTACCAGTTTTTAATTCAAATGGTAAATTTTTTAATTTTACGTAGCTTTCATAAAAAGAAGAATCTATCATTTTCTTTAATATAAACAAGCCTAATTGATTTTTTTATTTAAGGTAAATCTCATCATGCTACATTATTCAAGCCGAGGATTAAACCTGGAAAATATGGAACCATTGAACTTGATAGTTCAATGTGTGAATTTAAACTTCATCACGCTAATTTAAATCCACAACGGTGGGGATGTGCTTGTGGTGCGCTGCTGCTTTTACAATGGAAGAATAAATCGATTGTTGATATTCGGAACGTTGGTTGTCGTAAGTTTTTTTTTTCTGGCTCATTTGAGTGATATTTATACCGCTTTTTTTAATCATTCTTGACAAATTAACTTTTTTTATAAATTTTTTGACTTAAATTGATTTCGGAAAACCCCGATATCCCAAAAAAACAACTTTTTACAAAAACATAAGACAAACATTTAAACATTGGTAGAATTAAAGAAACCAGACATCATAAAAAAATGCTAAACAAGTTAACTTTTCAGCAAGAAGGACCGTTGCAAATTTGAATGCTGATATTGCTGAAAAAGAATCAGAGAAGAAAACGGAACTGCAAAAACCTCAAGATGAAGCATCAGAAGCTCGCGGCAGTAAAGTTCAACCTCGTGATCGACCTGATACATACTTGGAAAAAGATGATCAAAAAATGCATGATGAACTTGAGAAGAAAACGGAACTGCAAAAACCTGAAGATGAAGCATCAAAAGCTCGTGGCGCTGAAGTTCAAAGAAATCCAGCTCCGGAATGGTAACACAAATATTTTTTTGATTATGCAAATAACCCAGAGACATTATTTAGGAATCTTCATCAATCTGGTGCTCGAACAATGGGTGGTACTGATATGCAATTTCGACAAAGTTATCCAAATCTTCAACAAGTTGGTCCTGATGGATATCCACCTCAAATGGTTCAATCCCGTCAATTTAATTCTGCACAAAATTGTCCACCTCCTGTTAATTATTATCCAGCTCCGGAATGGTAACATATATATTTTTTTTTGATTATGCAAATAACTCAGTGACATTTTTTAGGAGACATGATGATGATTCTGCTGATACAGTTCTGGGTGATGAATTGCTTGCACTGGATTTGAAAAAGAAAAAAGCTGAAAAAATCAAAAAAGAAGTAGCAGCAACTTTGAAAGAAGAAAGGGAAGCAAGAATTGCGTTGAAGCAATTGAAAAAATAATTATTTGATATTTTTTACTTGTGTTTGTTAAAACCTTTTTCATTTTTTAAATTTTGTGAAATATGTTTGTTTTGACTTTTGAATTCTTTTATTCTTTTTTATATAATAAAATAGCATAATATCTTATTCCATTTTAAACACGCATTTGATCTACATATGCAAATTTGAAGATGTCACACAATTACTTTACCTTTTACCTTTTTTAAAATGCAGTGTAAGGTGAAAAACAAAGTTGAAGATAATTATATTTATGAAATTATTATTGGGAAACTATGATAAAATTTTCTTTAGTCCTACTTAATTCTTATTAAACTTAAAAAATGTTTGTTTATTGTTATAGTGTATTGAAAGGGGGTAATAACTGTTTGTAGTTTGCATTTTTTCCGAATCAAAAATTAAAAATTACAACAAATACGGCTGTTGATATATTCAATCTGAAATTTCAATACTTGAAAAAGATGGCGAGAAAATTGTCGGATCTGGATTTTGGAAATGTTCATGATCGAAGTGAATTTGATAAAAATAAAAAAAGGGTTACTTATTTCATGAAAATCTAAAAATTTTTCTAAAAGATGATTACGCGGAAGATGAATGTTTTTTTACAGATTCCCCGTTTTCGCAGTACGAAAATTTTTTCAGTTGAGAATGAGTTAGATTTAAATGAATTTTTCTGATATTCAATGTTTTTACTGTTCGTAAAAAACTTTGAAGAAAAACAACAAAGAAAATCACCGTTCAAGAAAGGAAAAAAGCAAGGATGTGCAAAAAACTACAGAAGTTCCCTTATATAAATGACTGTTTTAGATATCAAAAATGGTTTGTATAAAAGCTTAAACTTTAATCGCCTTCTTATTTTCTTCATTAATATGCTTTTTTAGCTTTATTAAGCATGTTTAACAACCCCCAAACAATAACTAATCTATAACCTAATGTATACAAATTTGTTTAAAAGGATGTTCGCAAATCACTTTTTCCCATTTTCATGGGGAATTCGACATTGCTCGAAGTTCTGACCTATATTTCATTGATATTTAGTGACATTAAAAATTAAAATATTAACTTTGTGTGTAAAAATTTTGTCACTTTGATTTTTGGTGACAACTTTTTCTTTATTTATAAAAATTTTTTTTAAAAAAGTTTGGATGTTTTGATGTTATGATAAATAAAACAGTACCCATGTTTACTATTATCTTCTAAACTCCTTATTTTTTGTATAAATTGTGGTAGACAATTGTTTTATTATTTTTTGATTAATTTTAGTTTCATGCTTCCTAATATTTTTAGTGGCAACTTTTTCATGGTTTTACTAGAAATTTTATAATCTAAAAATAAAGATAAATCATTATCAAAAAAGAAGTTTGACGTAAATTGTCTAAATTATTGATGTCAGACATTCGTTGCATATAATTTCTTGATAGTTCAAAGACAACTGCCGTCAAAGAAACAATTTTGACCAAAAAAACTTACTGTACCCTAGTAACCGTAACACACAACGATTTCCAACAATAATTAAAAACAAATAATGTTATGAAAAAGAATTAAAATTTCATAACTGATTATCAATGAATGAATCACTTTTGATCGTTTATAGTTTCAATCAAGAAATAAAAGTGATTTTTGAAACTTCCGGAATTGTAATCAGCTAATAAAATGTGTATTTTGTCTTCAACTTTTGTCCAAGTTTATCTAAAAGTCCAAAGTATCGGCTGCTGCTTTTTTTAACATTTATCACTTTTTTTAAACATCAATTCCACGTGTTTTTCATTCAAAACTTTTTTATTTTGCAAAAATTTTTCTTTTGTGTTTTTTCCAAAAAAAATAATATTTTTACAGACACAAAACTTTTTTTATTGAATCAAATATCTTCTTCGATGTTTGATTCAATAATAATAATAATAATAATATCAAACAAAACAGATGCGAATGTTATGGTAAACATGGTAGAAAAGTTTTAATCAATTTTAATGCAAAAATATCAAAGATGTAATGAGAGCGAGAGCTTTGACGACGAAAACAAGCCATGGAAAGACCTCTCCCGATGATAGTATATTTTTGTTCTTTCATTTAAAAGTTTTTGATTTTTGGTGGATTAGATAGACGTCAATATATATTATATTAGGGCTGTCCCCCTCCCGATCATGAATAGAAGGAAAAACATTGAGAAAGAATAGTCTTATAATAATTATTCAAAGATCTCCCTTTTTTGAATGAATGAACTGTTTTTAATTGTGTTTTTGTGTTTTGATTAGAAAAAAAAAATAAAAAAGATTTGACATCTTTTCCATTTTTTAAGTAATCAAACAACGGCTACATTTTGATACAACAAAAGTAAAAAAATAACAACGAAAGATTGTGAAAATTAATTTTATTTTGCAATAAGTAAATTTGATCGAAAAAGAAAATCAATAACAAAAATATCAGAATTGATTTGTTTCTCCTCAAAAACTTTTAACATTAAAGTTCAAATTTTTTTATCAATGATAAATAAAAAAAGAGTCTAATGTTTTCATTATGTTTTTGCACGTTCACCACCTTCATTCAGTTTTCTTGCTTTGTTTGATTGAACGCTTGCAAAATATCTTTTATTTAAAACAATTGGACTCTTTTTTTAAAACATTGCAAAAACAAAGTTAATTAATTTATATCTTTTCTAAAAAGACGTCAACAACATAAAAATCAGGCGTTTTTCATTTCTTTTCCTGATGAGAGACAGGAAACAGGTGAAAAAAAGAGAGATCATTAGATCAAATAAAAAAACAAGCAGAAGATCGGTCAAAAAACAATATTTCTTTTATTCATGTGTAAATACCGTGCAATGATATTATTTTTTGCAGCAGAAACAGCAACAATAAAAATAACACCCGATTGTCGTAAACATTTTCATTCATTCTTTTTTGTTTCATTTCATTCAGGTGATTCCTGCCAATCTCTTTTGATAATCGCACACGTATTTTCTTAGGATCAAAAATTAAAAGAATGAATGAATCAATGAAGCTTTTGAAATCGCCCCTTTTTTCTTTTCCATACTTTTTTATTGCCGGTTTTTTTACCTTTCGATGAATCAGCGAACTTTTAAAAAATACACTTTTTCTTTCGATAACGAACTATGACATCGAAAAAATGGGATTACAAAGAATGGAATGAAAAAGATGTCATTAACACTTTCCATAAAAAATTTGTTCCTGTATTTATATTTGACACCTTTTTTCGGCATTCTTTGTACAATTTTTTGCATAATTGGAAACAAGTTTCATGCTGTGAATTTAGCCTTTTTAAGAAAACAAAAAATGCAAGTGTGAAAATTATTGTGCAAACACTTAAAATCTCTTTTTTGATCTAACAAAAGCATGTACAATAGTGCCATCATCTACGGCAAAAATGCCATTGTCAAAACAGCAGTGTCTCAACTTTTATGAAAATGAACAGTTTTTGTTTTTCCTACAAAAATGACACAGATGACGATAACAATTATAATTTGGTCTTTTTTTATTTCTTTCAGCCCAATTAAATTTCGTATTTACTTTTTTTTCAAAATGACTGTACTTGTTTGTTCTTTTGTAATTCAAAAACATAAATGTTCAACGAAAGCATTTAGTTTTTTAACATTTTTTATTATTAATTAATTAACAAGTGGTGCAACGAAAAGAAGGAAAAAAGTTCAACAACAAAAAAAAGAAATATCATTCAAAAAAGTCAGTCACGGATTCAACATTCATTTGAAAGAAAGAAGAAAAGAAGAAAAACTTGACAAAAATTGAGAGAAAATTTCGAGAATATCAAAAATGAAATAATAATTAATTTTAAAAATTCATAATTAGAAACATGGAAACCGTAGGTTTAAACTAAGATTGAACCGAATTATTTAAAAAAAACATAAAAAAAAAAGAAAAGATAAAAGACCCGAAGAAAGTATGTGTGTATTACAGTAATCCAAAAAGAAACAGAAAAAGTAGAAAAGTAAGTTTTTTTCCTTTTTTTGACAGAAGATTATTTACAAAAAAAATGATTACACAATGAAAAAATAAATACCCGTAATATAAAAAAATTAGTCTTGATTTAAAGAAGTTTCATCAAAAGATGATGACTTTTGTGGTTGTGGTGATGATGGCACTTGGCCGATGTTACGCAGCAGCTTCAGCAATTTCACTCAATGTCTCCAAAACAGGTTGAAATTTGAGATTTCGAGATGAACCAGAATTATTTCTCTCTCGATAAACAAGAAGTTCAGGATCTTCAGGTGAAGGGGATCGATCAGGGATAATTTCTTTAAGATAAACATCTGGAATAAGTTTGCCATCTTGGGCTTCATCTCGAATAATTCGAACTGATCCAGATGTGCCTTTAAGGATTTGTTCGTAATTGATTAGCTGACGCCAAAATCCAATATTTGGTCGAACCATTGGTCGTTTAGAACACATAAGATGATATGCATCACGAAGGGAACGGCAATGATATTTTGTAAGATATGCCAAACAGATTGTTGCTGAGCGGGAAACCCCGGCAACACAATGAACAAGGACATTTCCGGAATCACAGATATTCAAATTAATTTGATCTGCAAGAAGATCCAAATTTTGAGGGGATAATCCTTGCTCTTCTGGGATATCTTCAATCCAAAGTTTCATTCTTTGGGCATTTCCAAGAAGCTTTAAATTTGGAACTTCATTTGTGGCATTAATAATGAAAGAAATTTTGAAGGCTTTCATATTCGCTTCTGATAAAGCCGAAACACCACAAATAAATAAATGTGGAGCAATTTCACTAATTTGGGCATATTCAGGATTGACTTGAAAAACTAATGGAGCCATTTTGATTGTTTTTCAAAGATAAATTATATCGATGGATAAAATTTATCTGGGTTGTTGTAGTTGATTATGGTTGATAAAAAATAAATAATAAGAAACTAAAAAGTTATAACAATTAAGCAACTATAGTTTAGCTATAATAGATAAAAATAAAGTTTTTTCCGCGAACAAAGGTAACAAAAATCAACGATGAAAGAAAAAGAAAAATAAAAAAAGAGAGGGGGAAATGCTTAAGTCTCGGGTTGATGTTGGATGAAAGAAAGGGGTGGCGGCTTGATGACTGGAAAAGAAAGAAGAAGAAGAAGCAGTAAAGCAAGTGCAAGCTAGCCCCTTTTTTCTTTTTTTTTCTCAAAAGGCGGAGCATTGAAATATAAGAAAAAAAGTACAGGGAATTCACGTGAATTTCATTTCAACAAAAAAATTAGTAAAAAAACGAAAGAACAGACGTGGGAAGAGGCGGGGCCCCTTTTTTAAATGCTGCTCGATGAATAATAAAAAAAAACTTCAATAAGCCGGTCAAAGGACATATTTCTTTTTCGAAAGACTGAAAAAAAGAGAAACCCCAAAAATAAAATGCTTAAAATAAAACACATTTTTGCAAAAAAACTATAAAAAAAGCAAAAGAAAAGTTTAAAAAAGAACAGTTGGAAACTTTTTCAAGAGACAAAAAAGAAATTTTAGGTTCTTGAAGATCTTCCTTTTCCCTTTTTATATATCATTTTTTATCAAAAAAATTCAATGTTTCTTCTTTCTTTCAACCTCCCTTTTAACACCACCATCATCATCACGCGCATGTCTGTGTCTCTTTGAAAGATTTCTGTGTTCACAATCACCCCCAACACTATCAACTGTCAACCAACTACCTATCATCGAGCAACCAAAAATTACCAAAAGGCAGGAAGCAACACCAATGTAACCAAAAAAATTAAAGACGACAAAAAAGAACAACCCCGAAAAAAATCTGATCGTTTTCTTTGAGTACGCACGTATCAAACACAACAATGAAATAATCAAAAAAAACATGCTCGATTCAATTCGAAAAACATTGAAAAAACATTTAACGTTTTTTTACAAGACGAGAAAAGGGTTTTCCATCTGTTTTTTTTGTTGAACATTTTGGTTTTTCTTTTTCTTCCTGATTTGATGTCAAAAAACAAAAAATAAACATAATAAAACACAGGTAATAATAGCCTTAAAGGAATTGATCGATCAAATGGTCAAAAGATGATCGTTGAAAGCGCAAGAGTACAGTATTTATTGCAGCAGCTGACTTCACTATAGCAGCAGACATGCTTTCAACTTTTTTCTCTGAAATGATCAAACAAAAAACATTTGATATCTATCATTTTATTTTTTTTCAAGCTGGCTGTTTCTCTCAAATGGTAATTTTAGCTTGTTAAGCAAAATTTTTTATTTAACTGAAATTGGAGTCATCTTTGCATTTATATTTATGCATGCTTGTATATGTATATGTATGTAGCAACAATTTTGTTATCTCTAAACAAAATAAAACAAAAACGTGACCCTCAAATAAAAAAATGTGGACAAAAATATGGCTAATCAAAAAAAGTATCATTAAACAATCAAAACTCAAAATATATAAATGTCCCCCCAAAAAAGTCAAAGTATCAAATTTAATGGCAGCAGAAAAGGAAAAAAGAAAAAGATAAAAGCAAACCAAAGCTAACAAACGAAAACGAAAAAACTGAAATCCTGCAAAAAAATAAGTGGAAAAAGATGTCCAATTTCATCAACATTCACTCTCAACTCAACTCTTATGTAGCAAGGCAAAAAAAAACCCAAAAACAATAACACAATATTTACAAGAAAAAGAACGAATTTCAAGAAATAAAAAATGGGGGAAACCAATTTCAGTTTTTTAAAAAAGCCAAAGTCAACAAAAGAATTTTCAAAAAAGATCTTTGCTTTGTTTAAAAAAAGGGTTCCTGCTTTTTAAAATTTTGTTTGAGAAAAGTTTTTTTTACGAAAAAAAACAGAGAAAAAGAAGAGTGTGTTTTAAAAGGCCACCTTTTTGAAAAAGAGCTTATTATTTCTTAAATGCTTGCTTGACTCAAGGTTAAGAAGAACCATTTTTGAAATAATACCTGTTTAAAAAACAACTTTTCAAAAAAACGGATTTAGCTAAACTTTTCAAATAAATAATTTCAAAATTTTAAGCGGCTTAAGAAAAGTCTTTTGCAAAACTGTTTTTTTCATTACAACTGCTGCGTTTATTTTTGGCAATTTTCTTTTTTTTTTCATGTGTAAAATAGAGTTTTTGAAAAATAACCAGATGAAAAGAAAGTGAGACATGGACAATCACCCTTGAACTGTTATTTTTGATTGTGATTATTTGATTTGATTTTAAAAAATAATATTATTATTATCAAAAATCATTGTTACAGTCAAATCACCCGAAAAAATTTTTATTTTTCTGTTGTCCAAAAATGAATGTTATTTCCTGATACAAAAATAAAGCGAAAAAGTTCACGGAGAAAAAACAAAACATGGAAAATGGCCATCAAGAAAAACGAAAGAGAGCGATTTTTGATTCAACAAAAAAAAGTAAAGAAAGAAAAAGAAAAAACGCAAAAGTTCAAATATTTTTTTGGGAAAGAAAAAGAAAGAAAAGAATTGCGTGTATTTTGAATGTTTTGTAGTCAAAAAAAGAAAGTAAAAAAGTATCAGGCTGAATAAAATAGTTAGAATCGAATCGAAATCGAAGGACCCCATTCGACTGCCGCCATCGTTGTCGCAACATTTTTTTAGCGCCATGTGACTACTTTTTTTATTTTATTACCAGCACGTTGTAATTATATATGTACAACAGTGGTAGTATAAAAAAAGGAAGTTCAATTTTTTCATATTCAAAAAAAGACAACCTCGAGTTTGATCGTATTTTGATACGACACTTTTTTCAAAAAACTTAACAGACAACGTGCATGTTGCCAGCAACCTTTGCAAAACTAACTCTCTCTATCATTTTTGTCTTTAATTTTTTCTCACACTAAATAGTCTAAATTAAAATAAAATAGACAAAGACAGAGTTTTTGTTTAAAAAATGAAACTTTTTGATTGAATTTGAATCTCTTTTATTTTGTCACGAGTTTTAAGTTCTTGAAGGCCCTGCCCCACTGATATTAATCTAATGAATGATAAAATAAATACATATAAAAAAGTTCTAAATTGACAGGTGTGCAAAATTCAGCAGAAGTAGCAGAAAAAAAGTCCCGGACCGCAAAAAAACTTAATTATCGTGTTTTGACCGGAAAAACGCAAGCAAATTGAAACAAAAAAAAACGTTGTTCGATATAAATTGATGATCATTGATAAAGACAATAGCAGCCAGTCAGGCAGGCTGGCAGTTTAATCTGGTCCAGTCCGGCTGGCAGCAGCAGCTGGTCCGCTGGCACACCTCAAAAGCAAAGATAAAAAACGACCTTGAGTAAAAAAAGAATTGCTTTTTTCCATTTTTTTGAATTTGATTTTTGTCACGGACGCAAGCAAGCCGGCCTGGGCGTGATTGAATGAATCGAAGGTTAAAGTTTCAAGTTTTTTATGGAAAGCAAAAGAAAAGAGTGAGAAGAAGGTATAGAAAAAAAGAAGAAGATTAAGCATCAAAATTAAATTAGCACATTCCAAACTACAAAAAAGAAGAGGATCATAGAAACGCAGTTTTCTTTTTAATGTTTTAAAAAAATGGTGGAGAAAAAGATAAATGCATCTACGGCACCACCAAAAAAATAGATGTTCAAAAATAGAATGAATCCTTCGTTTTTCCTTCCCAAGTGTCTTCTTTTTCTTTTCTGTTTTATCTTCATTAAGTATATATCACAAGGACGGCACGTGCCATTCTTGGAATAAAAAAAAGTTGAGAGAGGCTTAAGCTAAAAAATTTTTGCACGCAAGAAGAATAACTAAAACTACCGTATGCCCAGAATTAATGAGAGAGAAAGATAGAAAAAGAGAGAGTGGTAGTTTTACGAATGCTGATGATCAAAACATAATAAATTTCTTTTTATTTAAAAAACGTGACTGAAACATTGCAATTTTCTTTTGAGTTTTTTAATGATTAATGTAACACAAAATTAAAGGTTACAATAAAATAAATCAAAGAAAATTAAAATTAAAAGGGAGAAGGGTATCAAAAAGATGGTACGACACTTCTTCTTCTTTTTTTGACATTTCTCTCCAGATGATGTTTGAATTTGATGGACAGTTTCTTTCATCTTTTTTGAAGAAGAAGAAGACAAAAGTTGTTGTAAGAATAATTTTTATTGTAAAAATACAGAGATAAATGACCAAAGAATTAAGCAACAACAGTCACAGAAGAAAAAACGGAAAAGGGAAAAAGATTAAAAATGTTCAAAGTAATAATACTTTTTCTTTTTCTTTTTTCTTTTGCAAGCTATCAATCATCACTCTCAAATCAGAAAAAAGAGAGAGAAAAAAGCATTAAAAAATTGAAATTTTTTTTGAAAAGTTTTTTTTGCCATAGTTAAAAACACAAAACAGGTTATAACATGTACGTGGACGTTGAAGTAGGGTAGGTGAGATGAGATGAACGGTGGATTAAATTGATTGATGATTGATTGCAGGAAAAAGAAGAAAAAAAGAAGGAAGAAAAAAAGTTGAAGTGAAAAAAGATGAATGAAAATTGAAGGAAAATTAATTTTAAAAATTTTAGAAGAAAAGAATTTGTTCATTAATTAACGTAAAACGAGGCGTTCAATCGAGAGAAAAAAAAACGGAAAGAATAAAAAAAGTTTCCGGAATGGCCTTGATTTGATCAAATTGCAAACTTTTGAATCGCAAATTGAATTTGGAATTATTTATAATAATTGTCACAGAAATGTGACACGTAAAAACCTAAATTTACTCTTAAAATGTAAAAAGAATAACATTTTTGTAACTAAAACATCACCATGATTATGTGACTTTTTAGCTACAAAAATGTGACTCTTTTTCCTTTTTAGCAGTAAATTTAACTTTATACGTCACATTTTTGTGACAGTTTTCAGAGAATATTTATATAATAATTATGTCATGGGTCTTATTTGTATTTCTTAAACATTAAATCCGACTATCAAAAAAAGATTTGTATTTAAAAGGAATTTGAAGAACTACAAAAATGCCGATTTGTTTACTACCAGGCACAAGACCAAAAAACTATGTTTTTTCTTAACATTCGATGTTGCTGGTGATGTTTTTTAGAAAACAAACATCTTTAAAAATACCGTTCTCAAAAAAATGCTTCCTTGTTGATGTTCTTTTTCTTTCATCAACAATAATGCTAACACAAAAATTTATAGCTTCTCTGATTCATCAATATGATAATAGCAATACCGTATCAAATGTTTCCCTCGTGAATGCACTATTAAACAGTCTTTTTTTGAATCTGCTTTCTCTCTTTTTTTCTTCCTCAACATTTTCTACGATCATTGTTTAGTCTCATGCTTGTTTCTGATATTTCTTGACTGACACAAGCGCAAAACAAAAACAACTCACATGTTTCATTTTTTACGAGAAACAAATAAAAAAGGGTCTTATTCAGGGCGAGTTTAACACAAAAAAAAGATGTGATAGAAAAAGCATCATCTGAATTTTTATACCATCTTACCTTTCTTTTTTATCTTTTTTATGTCACCGCCAAAAGCAATAAAAAATATATGGGGCACGTTTCATTTATATATGTATTTATTATAATAAATAAAAAGAAATTGCTTTTTTAACTGTTTAAAAAAACATTTTAAAAAGCAGCTTTTCACGTGAAAAACGAAAAAAAGACAAGCAGCAAAAAATGATGTTGTATGCCATTTTCAGACAAAGATCACAACACGCGGTTTTCGTTTTTAACTGCTTGGCTTTGACTTTGGCCCTGTTTCGAACAAAGAAAAGGGAAATTGTCCGTCGTTGAATAATAATAATAAAAAAGAAACATTAAAAACTAAAAAACGAAAGGCAGCTGACTGGCGAGGCTCGAGTTTTTTTCTTTTCATCGTAAAAAAATGGCAAAAAAAGACCGCTGCTCAGGGGTTGAAAATGAGGCCGGCCAGCCTCGGCCGGCCCTAGGGCCGGCCGGCCTCAGGCCGGGCCGGCTTAGTTTTTTCAGGCCCAGGGCCGGCCGGGCCGAGCTTTTTGAGGCCCGAGGCCGGCCTTAAAATTTTAAACATTGTTATGAAATAGCGAGGGAATTTTTATTTATAGTTACTAGACATAATATGATATCATTCATCATTGCTAATTCATTTTTCTGAGCAGAAGCTATCAAATTAACCAAAATTGTGTGTTTTTAATAACAATAAATAAAAAAATCTACCCAATGAAAAAAACATTTGAAGGTAAACTTTTGAAATAAAAAAAGCAAGGCCGGCCTGGGCCGGCCCTAGGGCCGGCCGGCCGACTAAATTTCCACCTGGGGCCGGGCCGGCCTAGTATTTTGAGGCCTCGGGCCGAGGCCGGCCGTAATTTTAGGCCTCATTTTCAAGCCCTGCCGCTGCTGCTTCTTTTTGGCAAGACACAAGAATTTGAAAAAGATGCCTGCAGTTTTTTAGAGAAAAAGCTTTGAAAAAAAGAGTGTGTTTTTTGTTGGAGCCTTTTTCGAAATGAAAAAAAACCCGTGGTTTTTTTATGTCTAAATTGCAATGGAGGATGGAAATGGTTTATGGACTTTTTTGGTTGGGTTCGGTTCTTTCAAAGTACACAACAGGGGAGAAAAAAAAAGAAAGAAAAATGTTAAACAGAAGAAAAAAACTCTAAAAATAAATTTTTATTTCATTTCATCGTTGTTGATTTTTGTTGTCAGAAAAAAGCAACAGATGATTTTCAGCTGCGCAAAAAATGAATGTACATTTGGGCTCTTCCTAATTTTTTGAAAATGTTTTCAAAGCGTTTTTGCAATGAAGCAGAAAAGAAAGATAATTAAAGAAAGAAGACAACAAAGATCAGTTTTTCTCAAAAATCAATCAAATTTAATAATTAATTATAACAAACTTGTCGCAAAAAATTTAAAACCAAAAAAATGTACTGAAAAAACGTTTAAAAAAAGTTGTGACAAATTTGCAACATTTTTTTCTTTTTTTAAAACTTTGCACAAAAGATTAATGAAACTCGTATGATTTTTGTCATGCTTTTCTCTTGTTTCTTTTTTTACTCCTCCTACGTTTTTTGATGTTGCTCGAAGTTTTTGTAAATGACAAAAGTCAAACACACTTACAAATTGTAAGTTACAATACATAAAATTTGCACTCTATTTTTAAACCCGAGAAAAATGTTCATCAATTTCTTTTTTGAAAAATGAACAAATTTAATGTTGATTCTATCATTTTTTATTTAACAGTTTAGTTTAAAGCAGCCCAAAAGGTGAGTAATTTATTAGTTTTGACTTACGTCATTCAGGAAAGAAAGAAAGATTACTTGGAAGCTCTCAAAATAAAAGACGCGAAACATTAAAACACATACTTAATTTTTATTAGCCCACGAGATTTTTTTTTGTTTTGGCTCGATTTAATTGAAAATGTTAAAAAATATCAGTCATTCAAGCATCCTTTCCTGCCATTAAATTCAATTCCCCTGGGGGGAAGATTGTTGGGAAGACAAAAGGACAAAGGTTGCAACACAACACATTTTTTATCCAAGACAAGACAAGACAGGATCAACAGGAAGAGAAACAAATGGAAAAAAAAATAAACTGTTTTTCTTTGTTTTTTGTTCGATCCTTCCCTTCTTATTTCTTGCTTCACTTATATTTATTATTATTATTTGATTGTAATGTCGGAAAATGTTGTAAAAAATCAAAACAAATAAATAATTTTAGGAACAAAAAAATGGCAGCCGTTGGCGATACAAAGTTTTGATAAACTTTGAATCCAAATCTTTTTTTTTGTTGCGATTAAATATTTCATTTCCTGTACCCAAGGTCATATGCCCAGAGGCGTGTATAAATTAAAAAGGGATTACGGTAGCAGTGAGAAACTAGACTTTAACCTTTTTTGCAAGATTTAATTAAATTTTTTTTCAATTTAAAAGTAATTATGACTAAAAACTAAAGCTTAAATTTTGCAGTAATTAGTGCACTTTTTTTCATGCGATTACGGTAGCTTTTTCAAAAATATTTGGACTAAAAAAAGTTGTTATTTTTCTTTCTTTAACACAAAAAATGAACTTTTATTTATAAAAAAATTGTTTTGTTCAAAGATCCCGAAAGAAAAATGACTAATGACATTTTGGAATAGAAAAAAAAGAAGTCAAAAAAAGGCTTTAAACATGCAATGCTTTTTTGCACTTTATTAGGCAAATATTTTTTAAGCATACATACCCACACACGCAACACTGCACAAACACAAACACAGCATTCACTAAAAAGTGTGTTTTTGCCGTTGCTTTTGTTGGCATTCTTCTACTTTTGGCATTTTTTGAAAGTATTAAAGCACAAAAAAATGTACAAGGAGCAAGAAATTCACATGTTTTTGAATCCTTTTCACGTGAAGAATATTCGAGAATTGAAATCTCTCATAACCCTGAGGGGATTTATTTAAAATAATATTTGGAAAAAATATGAAGGGTTAATCTAAAAATGAGGGAGCAGCAGTTGTCTGTCAGCAAAAGAAAAAAGAAATCATTCAAAAATTATTATTATTGCAAAACATTTTTTTGAACGGAAACAAATGCCTCTCAAGATTGAAAAAACTCGGAAGCCAAAAATAATGACAGGAAAAAGGCTATTTTAACAATTTTCTTTATTATGTAATAATTGGCTTTTTTAAATATCAGATATATTTATTATATCTCAAGATTTCATAAACTTTGGACTTTGTGTTATTTAATATTTTTTTCTAAAAAGGTTGAACTAAAAATAACAAAATAAAAAAGTATGTCATTGAAAAATTTGGTAATCATTTTTCAATTTTGAGGAGAAGAAGATGGCAAAAAACAAGGAAAACGAGGAAATGCAAAAAAAGGATAAAGAAAAAAACCACAAACAAAAAACTGTTCTCTGACATAAATGGAAAAAAGAAATCCTAAAATAGGATTTCAATGGTGCAAAATGATTTCATTTTTATCAAAAAAAATTTTGTAGCAACAAATAAAATATCATTTTAAAACATAGCTTTAAAGTTATTCTTGAACTTTTGCAGAGAAACTATAGTTTTTTTTCTCAGTTTAAAAGTTAAAAAAAAAGTAAATTTTTGCAAATTGAATATTTTTTATAGTGTAATGTGCAAAAACGTATCATCAAATTTCACAAAACTTTTTTAAAATTTACCACAAACTTTGTACTTTTTTTATTCTTTGAAAAAGCTGCAAAACATTTGTTTGAAAATCATTAAAGTAGCATTTTAGATAATTTTAGGCTTTAAGCAAATATTGAAATAAAAAAGCCGATTTTAAAAAAATAGGGAAAAGTTTTTTATTTTTTAAAAGTAAAAATTAAACCTTGGGAGGACAAAGGACAGCTTCTTCTTGTTTGAAATCATTCGAGGGAAAAACTGTAAGGTTCTTGAATTATTTATTCAAAAAACTTCAAAGAACATTCAAAAGTCAATTTTGTAACTGTAATTTTTTGTCTGGGGATTTATTTTTTTGATTAACTGTACTTTGTTGAGATCAGATTGGACTCTTTTGAACAATGATTTCATCGTTGCAGCATTCAAGCAAGTAAGCATTTAATTGGAATACACCGATTTAAAAAGCAGACATTTCGGCGACGAAATTACTTTCCTCAAAAACACAAAAGCAGCTTTACTTTGTTTTCTTCCATCCAAAAATTATCCCTCCCGTTTTTGTAAGCTTCTTTCAATCAAAAATCCTTTATTTGTGGTTGATGTTGTGGGGTGTTTGTGCATTCACGTGAAATTCAATTATTTTCTTCACATGCAAAACCTCAAACAAAAAAACTGCTTTTGGTCAAACATGTCTGAGGTAGGTATCTTGGGCTTGCTTTAAAACAAACAGCTGCAATTTCTGGATAAAGCAGCAGCAACAAAAAAAGCTTAACCAAATAAAAAAAGAAGAAGTACGAAAAAAAGAGGAGGCTTTTATTTCAAAGCTCATCAATGACGTACGTAAACCTTCTTTTTTTCTTTCCTTTCTTTACAATTAAATCCATTTTCTCATTAAAAAAACGGAATCCATTTCAAACATTTAATATTCATTTTTTAATTTTTTTAGAAAAAGGAGCAAAAACAAAACAAATATTTTTATCTATCGAAATAATTAAACTGTCGTTACCGTAATAAATCAAGTGGTTTCAAAGTTTTTTTGGCAAAATGTACGATATTTCGGTGGAAAAAACGAAGAAAAACTTTATGAAAACTTCAACCTGAATTCGACCTTGAAAATCAGGGATTATTGTGAGAACAACATTTTCATTTTCCTTTTTTTTGGTCAACTTCAATGATACTTATGCCGATGATCTTATCTGTGCATTAGAAAAACATAAATCCCTTTATTAATTTTTTCAAAAAAGAGAATCTTCAAAAACATTAAAAAATTGTTGGATATCCTGTTTGTCGGTACAAGCGTCGGTTAATTCTTCCATTTCTTTTTTTTCTCGCTTTTTTTGGCCGGAATAAATTAAGAAAGGTGGACAAAAATCAGTAACTCCAATTTTAATTGCTTTTCTAACGTATGCTCGGAGTTGCTTCTTTTTACATTTCAGAAGCGGACCACGAAAATCAAATAGATAATTAATTTCAGGACGATCCTAAAAGTGATTTAATAGAGATCTATTATTTACTGCTTTATTTCGATCTGACATAAACATGATATTCAGGATTTCTATTGTTTTGCTTGAAACAGTTTCTTCAATAAAAAAAAGTAGAAATACGGTTTATAAAATAATTTTAAAAATGTTAAATATCTATTTTTGTCAATTCAGAAATAAAGCAGCCAATGATAGTTTTCTTTTGAACAGAAACTTACTTTGACCAAATTAAAAAATGGATCAAATTCGAAATTACGATGAACTCGTCGAAAACAAAAATAATCCAAAGTTTTGGAGGAACGAATTAAGTCAGCAAGATTTTTTAAGGCATTGTAATTTACAGCTTCAGAATAATATCTCACACTTTCACTAAAAAATTATTAATTCTTTAAAACAACTTGAGAATTTTCCCTTTTTTCGACAAAGAATTTTTTAAACTTACTAATCAAAACCAGTAACCGTTTCTGGTAGGCTAGCAAAAATGCGATCAATGGGAACAATTTTATCATTACGGTATTTTACAATAATTTCATGAATTACGATGTTCCTAATTTTTTTTGTTATCATTTTTAAATCATCCAAAAAAATAATATCATCATTTATACTAATGTAATAAATATCGCATTTTTGTATTTTTGAAAAAAATTTAGCTCCCAAATTTTTCCCACAAATGAGTAAACAACCCGTTAACCAAACATTAAAAGTTATATCCTCTAATGGCAAAGTAATTTTTTTTTCCATTAAAAGCCTTCACTTCACACATCTGTTTCCCCGTTTCAGATATATAAAAACATGTATTATAAAATGGAACAACAAAATTCTTCTTTGAATAAAAATATTTGCAACATTTTACAAGTTGTAAATATCCGGGATGACAAAAATTGAAGTTTTTGAGATAATAAATTAAAGAACTTGGAAGTGGAAAATCTTGAGAAAATATATTTTTTTGATCAAAAGCAGATGCAGAAATAACCGTGAATTTCTCCATTTTTAATTTTGACCAATTTAGAAAAGCAAAAATGAATATGTCAAGCAAGCAGTTTAGTTGAGTTTTTACACATTAAAATAGACTTGCACAAATCAAAATAATAAATAATAATGTCTCGTAGCGAATTATTAAGTGTAATTGCGGCATATTTCTGGGTTGCGGATGTTTCTGCATACCTTTCTTCTGCAAATATAAATCAATGAAAAAGAAAAAGTAAAAAGGTCCGGACGTAATTCTTTGTCTAGTAGAAGAAAGAAACATTTAATATTTATTTTTTAAATTTTTACAAAAAGGAGAAAAACAATACAAATATTTTTATTTATCGAAATAATTAAACAATCGTTACCGTAATAAATCAAGTGGTTTCATAGTTTTTTTGGTAAAATGTTCTTCGCTGGAAAAAAACGAAAAAAGACTTTTTGAACCAGCTGATATTTGCAGCGGAAAGTTCGAATATGCTACTCTTTTATTATGATTTTAAAAAAATCCCCAAAAATATTTTTATATGCAAGTTACTTTGGAAAATTTCACAGAAAAAATAAAATTAAAATAATGCAGTATGCACTTTCTTTATTTCATCGTAATATTTGCAGGTCACCGTTTAAAGTTTTTTCGTTTTTTCCAGCGCAGGACACTTTGCCAAAAAAAAACTTCTGAAACCACCCGAAATTTGCAGGGGAAAGTTTAAATTTCAATACGATAAAAAATTTCCCCAAAAACATTTATATTAAAAAAACCTTGTGCAATTTAAAACAAACATAATACTTTGAAAAATGTCACAGAAAAATAAAATTTTAAAAAAATTTCTAAAAAATTACTCAACCAAAAACAACCTTAAATTGCATTCATCAGAAAGAAATAAAAGAAAGAATGTTTGATCTGGTTTTCATGAGGTTCAGTAAAGTCTGCACAATGTTTGGAAACAAAATCAATAAATGTGTGCTGAAAATTTTATTTTTTGTTTTTTTCTTGCCTAAATTGAATTTTTCAACTTTCATCTTTATTTACAAAAGGTCTGAAATCAAATTGCATATTTTTTAAGTGTTGGGTGCAAATTTTTCATCAACCATTTTTTCGATTTCTTCCAAATTCTATCAAATTTTTTCCTACATTCTTTCGAATTTTTCAAAGCAGGGTTTTATTTTTAAGAAATTCTTCGAAACGTTTTACATTTAAATAAAATACATAGAATCTGTCTTTTGTTAAAATTTAGGTTGGACCACTCACAGAATTCTTTGTTACAAAAAAAGTGCTAAATTTGGGCGGAGGATTTTTGTAATTTTGTCTGTTGCAGGAAGTACAAGAAAATTCCGCTTTTAACTGTTAAAAAAATACACTAAAAAAATTAAACAAATAGTTTTATGCCAAAAATTAAGATAAAACACAACTTTTGTCTTTCCTCGTTCTTTTTTATTTTTTAGGTATTGTTCGCGTAATATGTTGCAAAATTTTTAAATTACATATTTTGATTATTGTTTCATTTGTTATATTTAAATCAAAGAAATTATTATTTTCGAATTTTAGTTCATTGATGAGTAAACTCCCTCATAATCTTGGATATCCCGGCACTGCCGATAAAAAGTTTGTTTTATCATTTTCATTAATATCTAATCGTTTTTTTTTGTTCTAGAATTATCAAACTGAGCTTAGGAAAGAATGATGGAATGATGACATTGAATTCCGGATTGGAATTGCAACTCTTGGGTCCTGAACATTTACGAATGCTTGATTCATTTGAATTTGATTCTGATACTCGAATTATTTCAAAAAATGCCACAGTGGATTGGATAAAAAATAATGATATTATTTGGGATTCACTTCAAAAATGTGAAAGTGTAAGTTATGAATTTTTAAGGATAACATTTTCATTTTCCTCTTTTTAGGTCAACTTCAATGGTTCATATGCTGATGATCTTATCTGTGGATTGGTTCAACGCTGCAAAAGTGTAAAGAATCTCTCTTTCACATACTTTTCTGCTCCAAATTTTGCAAACATTCTTGGAAGTATTTCAAGTCCAGCCTTAACTGAATTAACTGCTCATGTGGTTGGAACCGGATCAAATTCTGTTGTCACATTTAATGCCCTTCGAAAACTTGGTTTTCGTGTTGGATGCTTTCTTCGTCGAATGATGCTAATTTTTGGTGATCCTTATCCTGGCACCGATGTTGGACTTGAAGCTCGTAAAGTAAATCTTTGTTTCAAAATATTCAAAAAGTTTTTATAAACTACAGTATTCATTTTTTTAGATATTTGGAAATGTTATGGCACATGGTGCAAAAGTGTATTTGCTCTTTTTTGGTGAATCGACTTGTTGCATGCAACATTTATTCTATGCTTTTGGCTACACTCGTATTGCATCAATTTCAATGGTTGCAAATTCTCAATATGTTGTAAATGATGCATATTTAGGAAGTTACCATGTTTATGGAAGCTTGAATGGAAATGGTACCATTTTTGAACGATATAATCTTTTTGAAAAAGAAATTGGATCTTCCACTTGGATTATTGGATGCAAAAAGAAAGGCCTTCAAGTTTCTTATGATCCTCTGCCACCCTTGATCTCTTCAAATGAACGAATTTCCCTTGAAACTCATCGAATTGAACGCTTTGAAGCTCGAGTACATGATCAACCACATGAAGAACTCCCAATGCTTGAAAATGTTTATGGTAAATTTGCAGAAGAATGTGATCGCGTCTACCCTCCAAAGCATTTTGAAGATGAAGATCCACTTTCCTGTTGTGAACCAAAGAATTTTCGATTCCAACGTCCACTTCTTTTTTCTTTGCCAATTTGGGATACTGTACGGTAAGTCTTTTTTGAATGCTATATTTTCTACTGTATTTTGTTTCTAGTGTTACTGAAGTGATCTTTCTCTTAGCTGATACCCGATATCGTCTTTCAAATGGTCTTATCGTTCAACTTGCACAAATGGCAATGGAACCTTTCTTCTATCGGAAAGTTAAAGCAGCTCGTCGAATAATCTTTTCTTCAAACACCCAAGATCGTCGATGGATCGAAGCAAATGGTCTTCGAGAATTTCTGAAGCATGCACGTCAGGTCTGTTTTTATTACGGTAGTAAAAAATGATTAATAAGCTTTAGGTTGACTTCCATGGCTTCTGGGTTTCTATTCCACAACTTAACATCCTTGACCACCTTTCTCCCGAATGCCGTGTTCTTTCTGTGATGCGAATGAAGAGTGATCAACGACCTGTTAAATTTTTGATCCATACTGTCAATGTTAATATTCGGAAAAGAATTTCAAAGTTTTTTATGATTCCCGTGATACAATAGACGATAGTCTTGGATCAATTTTAAATGGCATGGTCTTTCAAATTGAAGATGGAAAAAATGGTTTTCAAACATTTGAAAAGGTTTCCTCTGTATTTGTTATGGCAAGATCTGTTTCTGGCAGATTTAAATATTGTAAAATAACTTTTGAAGAATTTGTTTGGGTAAGGGCTTTTCTGCTTTTTTAAATTGTGGTTTATTGACATTTTTAGGGCATGACTGGCTTGACTGTTGAAGATGCCACAATTACAATGGTTGTTCAAGAAGCTGTTTCCAATGTTGAAAAGAAACGTTTGGAATTTGGTGAAGCTCAACCTGTCTTGATTCCTGGAATGTTTTCCTCTCGGTTCAATGATCCTCCTTGGACTCGTGCAATGAAGCAATCAAATTCTCGATTTAAAAACAGAACCTGGTATTTGATTGAACCTTTTTAAAGTTTTTATGTTTTCACATGCATGAGAGAATGTTCTTCTTGTGGTTTATTGTTGTTTGTCAATTTTTTGTTGTTTGAAAAAAATTATTTATTTATTCTTATTTACTCGTGATTAAGTAGTTGATTGAAAGTCTACAAAAATATATTTTTTTATTAATTTCAATCATGAAAAAAAGGGAATACCGTAACCTAGATGAGACATTTTGATACTTTTACAGCATTTTTGCAGTTTTTTAGTGTTTTTGCTTTTATAAAAGATAAATCTTCTTCGAAAACTAAAAATATCCTACAAAAATTACACCAAAAGTAGTTTGTAGCTTCGCAGAAGTGACTGTTCGGTAATCAAGAATTCTTTTTTTGGAAAATGATGTATGCACTTTCTTTGTTTCATCGAAATATTTGCGGGCGTAAGTTTAACTAACTCTTTTTATACAAAAAAAATCCCCAAAAACATTTATGATTAAAAAACCTTTTGCAATTTGAAACAAACAAAATACTTTGGAAAATATCACAGAAAAATAAATTTAAATAAATAATCTCTAAAAAATTACTCAACAATAACAACGTAAAATTGCATTACACAAAAAGAAAGCAAAGACAGTAAAAAAATGTAGCTGCTGAAGAAGAATGTTTCGGATTTTGAATAGGTTTAATAAAATTTGGCTTTCTCTTGTCTGCTTCTAAAAACATATACAGTAATCATTCGATGTTGTACACAAAAGGTACTGTAACTTACCTAATAAAAACGAATACTAAAATTACACCAGATTGAACAATTGCAATCATGACGAATAAAGTTGACGTTAAACAATTTGAACAATCTGCAGTATTTAATTGTGGAGCAGAACCTTGAGCGATTTGAGTTGCGCGAATTTGTCGAATATCATTTTGAAGATTTTCAAGTTGTTGCTTTGTATGATCTTGTGCTGTTGTTGCAGCAGGTCCACCAAGCTTTTGTTCCAAATTGTAGGTTCGAGTGAAAATTTCATTCACATAATTCTTCATATCTCGAATTGAAGAAGTTAAATCTCGAACACCTTGAATAACTTCATTCTTTTCAGCTTGTTGGAAGCCATCTCCAATTCCACCCATTGGTTGAGGAGGTAGTTGTTGACCAGTTTGGGCAGGAGGAGGAACACCACCACGTTGTTGAAGCATGGAAGTGTGAATATTTTGAGCTTGTTGAATTTGTGCCAATTTTGCTTCCATTTGTTGCATTACTTGATGAATTGCATTTTGTGATTCATAAATTAATCGAAGCTCTCGAGCTGCTGCATCTTCAAAATGTCTTGCATATTCTTCTTCTTCATTATCCAACTTTGCTTTATCAGGATGTTCTTGCTTGAATTTCTTTCGTTCATCTTCATATTGTTCCATTTGTTTTGCAAATTCAGCATCATATTTTTGTCGTTCATCTTGTGGAATTGGTTGTGCGGGTTTTGGTGCTTCATTCAAGACTGAATACACACTGAAGTCAAGAATATCGTGATCATCTGAAAAAATATAAGGGTACAGTAATCCACAATGACAAATTGAAGGCAAAACATACCAGCAAGAGCCCCAGTTGCAGCAGAAATACCGAAATACCCGTTTCTTGGAAGAAAGATATTTTCAGCTCTCAAACAAAGTTCAAAGCGATGTTGTTGTGTAAGCCTAAAATAAATACAGTAATCAAAAAATTCTAAAAACAACAACACTAACCCATCAGTTAAAGAAACAGTTAAAACATTTTTGACATATTCAATTTTAACATGAATTGGGAAAGGCTTATTTCGGAAATCTCTTTGACAACCAGTAAGAATTTGTTGGGCTCCATCTGTTTGATGATCATATGATCTTGTGCCATCATTAATCATTACAGAAACATATGGATTATTCTTTTGTCCATCATTATCAAATGAATCAAACATTACGCCTAAAATCTGTTTTGAAACAATGTTCTTTACATTCATAATTAGTTACCTAAACCAGTCCAATAATCATTTGAGCCAAATACTTCACCCAAAGTTCCTTGTTGTGCGGTATACCTAAAATAAACATATATTAGAAACAGTTTTTGATCAGCAATATTTTTACCATAATGCAAGTCCATCAGCTCCAATTCTTCCTTGACCAGTAACTTTAAAAGCCATTTCAAGTTCAAAGTTTTCGCTTTCAACGAATGGTCGTTTATTCCATGCAATACCTGAAAAAACAGAACGACAATAAAATTAATGTTCAAGAAGTTCAAGCAAATTCATACCTTTTCGAGATCTCATTGATGGAGCTAATCGAAGTTGTTCTGAAGAGGCAATGGCATCACCCGTAACCTGCAAAATGACGAATCTTTAATTACTGTAAAACTTAAAGTATGAAAATTATACCATCCAAAAAGGAATTGAACCATCTCTTTGTGATAAATTTGGAGCACGGAATGAATGTTTGTATTCGAATCTACGGTATGTTGGGGCTTGTGATAATGTTAGAGATATTATAGTTGACAAGATTGTCAGCACACAAGCTTGAAAGGTCACCATGATTTGGTTGGTGATAACCAAAACTGAAAAATTTGAATTTAGAAAGTGTTCAAAGTTAAGATTACAGATTTAAAAATCCACATTCAAAAAGTTTCACGAAAACTAATTAATTATATTTAGGGCAATGATAGAAATACAATGTTTTTTGATAATAGTTCTTTTTTCTCCACCTGTCTTCTTCTTCTTTCAATTCAATTCCAAACGGCCTTGTTCTTCTTTTTATTCAAACTTTTCTTCTTCTGTACACGTGTATTTTCCCTCTATCATTGATTGTCATCTAACGACACTTCGCCAAACACGGAACTTTTCCTTTTTTGGATTAATGTAATCCATTACTGTAATTCGATGTCCCGTTTTTAAACAAGTTTTATAAAAATGCATTTATTTACAATTTATTTAAAATAATACTACAATCTTTGACATAAAAAACGAAGAGAGAGAAAAAGGTATCTGTGTAAATAATAAAATGATTTCTAATGCCGGGAAAAAGATGAATTCTTCAAAAAAAAATCAGTGATCCGTTGAATCTCGAGATGAAGATTGTGAAGAATCTTCAGTTGTATCATCATCGGCAAGTTGATTAACAGTTAGAGATGGAAAGAATACAACAACCGATTCAATCACTTTATGCATGTAATACCGTAATTCATTCATCTAAAACAATAAGAGGTTTTATTACAGTATCTTTTACAATAATTATACAAACCCTTTCATCAAATTCCACAAGCTTAATACCAGAAAGCTCATCACGTAATTTTGGATACATAATTACCCGATCCCGAAACATACATCTAATTGCATTAAAGGATGGCGCAGATGGTCGAGGTTCATCTGGATAAAATACGGTAAATTTTGAATTATTTGATACAATCTTTTCAACTGCTTCTTCAAGGGGCATCTAAACAATTAACAGTAATTAAAATATAACACATCCACAAAACTAAACATACCCATTTAAAAGTTTTATCACAAAGGAGATCACTTGGTTTAAATTTTCCTTTATATCGCATTTTAGGACAATCTTGAAGATAATATCCCATATAATAATAATGAAGTGACGGTCGAGTCTTTGATAATTCTTGTGTAAATGCAATTTCACGAAGGGCAGAATATGTTCCCATTGTCAAAAAAGAGTATGATGGATCATAAAAGAAATATTTTGATGAAAGACATCTCGGAAGTAAATCAATAACTCCAACAGCAATAATTTTTCCATCAAGAATATATTGTTGATGATAAGATCCAAGAGAAGGTTGTTGAACTCGATCGGATGGTAAAGTAGTAAGTGGAGAACTAATTAAAAATCCTTCATATCCTTTTCGAGATGTATTTGTATCATCATGAACAAGCTTTTGATATTTACAAAAAAGATTATATGATTCTTAAAAATTTTCCATGATACAATATCGGATACTCAATGCAACAAACCTTCCATTGATCTATCAAATTCTGTTGAACCTTTTTGAACTGTTCTAATTTCAAGTTTATGAGCCCATTCACCTTCAACATATTCTTCAATAAATGATTCGATTGTTCTTTTTCGAGATTGTTCTTTTAATCTTCGTTCCCGTTGATACTGTAAAAAATAAATACCGTAATCATCATTATTAATAAAAATGTTAAAACAAACCTCAAAAATATTTTCACCCCGTTTTAGACGTTTTTCAATTGCACGTTGCTTTCGAATTTCCTTCTTTTTTACACCTTTTTCAAGTCGCTCCGGTTTCGCTTCATCTTTGACAGTTAAATTTTTGAGACTTGTATTTTCTGGTTTTGATTTGACTTTTGAAACTTTTGATGATGCCGTTGAATCAAGGGTTGGATCCGGGATTGTTCGTTCCGGAAGTTTACCATATTTCAAATAGTTATGCATATTTCGAAGAACACGTTTATGAGTTCGAGATAAACGAAAATTATGAACATCCAATCGTATCGTATACTGTGGACAGCAAGTCTAAAAAAAAAATTTAATTCAATTGCCGGTAAAAGCTTAAAAAGCATACCTTATCCATGATAGGTTTGTAAAGATATTTGCCAGAACTAAAAAGGAAACACAGATATTAAAATTCAAAACAAGATAAAAACAGAAAATGATAGGATTACCGACGCCACCCTACATCACATAAATCACCATAAGCACTAACAGTTAAATCATGAGCCCAAACACCTGCAAAATTGTCTTTTTTGATTGAATTCTTTTAAGTTTTTAAATGTAACATTTTTTTTATGAAAGACAAATTTGCAGGCGTCAATCTTTTAGAAAAAAAGGATAGAAAATATACAGTAAGCCCTGTTAGAAATATTAGAGAGAAATGCGAACGAAAAGAACTACCAACCGATTGAATCCAATGTCTAATAATCGATTGAAGTCTTCAACCGTTAAGAAATGGCCAATGACTCCTAAAAATTTGTCTTTCTTTCTTTTTTTTTACAGATTCAGAAAAATGAAATAATGCTTAAGAAATCAGACACATACCCAAGCTAAATGAAGGTTCATCAGTGTCTTCTGTGCCATCTAAATTGAAATAAATTATTTTTTCACACATGCAACAATAGACAAACCTTTCTTCTTATTTCTTCCTCGCTTACAGTAACCGCATGATCCTGAATTTGCTGGAGATAAATATTGAACAATTGAAATTGAGACTCGGCTATCATTGTCATCCATGATCGAATTAAGGAGAAACTTAATTTTTGACATATTCTCAATTGCAAAAGAAAAACACAGACAAATTTTAAAAATATTAATCAATCGTAATTCAACGATTTTTATAAATTTCACAAAAAAATTAACTATTACACTATTTATTGACCTAATAAAAACACAACAATTAAAATAACAACAAAGAAGTCTCATCTTTTCTAAACTCCAGTAGCAATCTTCTTCTTTTCAGCGGCCATACGTTTTGCTAATTTTTCTGCCTAAAAAATTCAATAAATTTTATTTTAATGTTGTTTTAACTAATCAAATTAGTCGTATTGTGATCTTTAAGAAAAGATCAACTGGTTCATAATTCTAAAAATGACGTAGAAAAAACATACCTTCTTTTCTTCAGCTTCTTTCTGCTTCAACATGACATCAAATCTTGGATCTTTTGGATCAATCCAATATCCAAAATATTCTTGAATTTCTCGGATTCTTCGTTCTTGAATTTTATCTTGTTCACTTTTTTCTCCTTCAACCTTTTCTTGACTTGAATAATATTCTGCAAGTTTCTTTTCATATTGATCTTCTTTCTTACGAATTTCAGCAATTCTAAAAATAAACATAATTATTGTGATCCGAGATTAAATCAACGAACTTGTCTTTAACAGCTTTGGCTTTATCCGCTTCGTTCTTCTTTGCAATTTCAAGGGCTTCAGAATGCTTTCTATAAAACTTTAGAACTTTTGCTTCTTCAACCTCCTAAAAAATAAACATAAGTTAAATAATTGGGAGCATGAAAAATACAAATTATTACCTCAACAGTCGGCCATAAAGTTCTAATATCGACTCCACTTTTAATCCCGAAAGTTCCGAAGCGTTGTTTCTGTGCCCATTTTTGTTTTTCAAAATCATACGTAACTGGAGGAATTCCACCTTCAACCAAGATTTGATGACGTTGATTCAAACTAAAATCATCATCAAAAAATAAACAAATCAATAAAAGTGATTAAAAGTTTTTATCAAAGAAAAAAGGGTGAGTGCAACAGACATACCTTGTTTTGATTTGAGAAACGTTTGTTTTTGTTGTTTCTCCTTCTTCTTCTTCAGCACCAAAAGCAGGAGCAGCAGCCGATGTAGAAGTTGAAGCAAAATACCGAGTAACAGCTCTTATTGGTAATAATTTGTTTGAATTTATTATAAATGATGATTTCATGTTTCTTAAAGTAAAATTAATAATAAACAAAGCTTAATAATATTTTTAAGAAGAATCACATGTATTAAATTTTTTTATTTTTTGTTTTTGTTAAGAAAAAAATGTGGTGGAAAAAATATTTCCACTTTCGACACGAATTTTTTATACACATTCTTTTTTTTAACTTTGAGCTAAATGGCGAAGGCGCTGTTGTGTTTGTTGCCGTTGGACTTTTTTCTTCTTTTCTGAAAAAAAAACCATTGCTCCTTCTTCGCGGTTTTTTATACATGGAGTATCGACAACTAACCATTTCATTTTCCAATGGAAAATTTTCACTGACAACGCAGAAAAAGGCCATTGCTAAAAGATGATGTCTGGGGACAACAAGAAGAAAATGAGGAGGAAAAGAAAGAGCTGATAATCACTGCCATTCATAGACACTTTTTTCTTTCTCCTCTTGATGAGGAACGCTTTCTCTAAAAACTGCTACATCGTCAATTTTCCAGCACAATTCCATTCCTTAACTCTTTTAAAATTTTCACCATAAATCAGAACTAAACCCCCCTCTTAGAAATAAAACCAAAAATCATTTCTTGAATTCTTTTATTACAAGAAACCATTTTCACCAAAACAAAAATAAATCGAGATCCAAAGATAAATAATAACAAAGTGCAAAAAAGGATACATGTATAATAAAGTAGAAAATAAAACAAAGTTAAAAACAATTGTTGATTCATGGTTGATCATCATTTTCTTCACTGTAGATACAGTCAGCAAGTTGCCAAATTTGCATAATATTGTCTTCCGAAACAGAGCATACAACCCAAGGTTCATTAGGATTCCAAGAGAAATCAGAAATTTTTGCAGTATGACCACCATGGATGAAAAGAAGTTCAGGTGGACCATCTTCGGCATCTTCGGGGGTTTGTTCTTCTCCAATTTTGCTTAAATCCCAAATATGAAGACGACGATCAGTTCCAGAGGAAGCAAGAATAGTTTCATTATGAGGAGACCATTGAACTTGGAAGATTTCATCTTTATGTGATTCAAAGGAATGAAGTTTAAGGCGAAGATTTCGAAGATCCCATAATGCAACAGTCTAAAAAAGAAATATTTTAATTTAAATAAGGATAACAATTATAATATAATTACCTTATCAGCAGAGCCAGTTGCTAAGATGTATTCAGAGAATGGATTAAAGCTTAAACAATTAACTTCAGCACCATGTGCTTCAACGGTATGAGTAGGTTCTTTATTTCCAGGAGCTCGAGCATCCCAAATCATTAATTTTCGATCATCTCCAACTGAGCCAAAGATATCTTCATGCAAAACATGCCAAGCAACATCTTCAACGACAGCAGTATGACCTTTGAAAATTGTCTTTGCATCAAGGAAATTTCCTTGAGCAGTACTAGCTTGAACATCCCATAAGCATACAGTTGTATCATCAGAAGCAGATAACAAATGTCCAGGAACATTTGTATTCCATGAAAGTCCATATCCTTCTTTGGTATGACCACGAAGACGTAATTGTGGACGACAAGTACGATCAGTCCCAGGAACACTTGGATGTTTGGTATAATCAAAGAGAAAGACATCAGAGCTTGGTGATTTTGTTGCAATAAGTTGAGGATTTTGTGGCATATACCGAGCACGATTAACTTCACCTTCATGATTCATTTTAATTTCAACATCAACTTTCCCAGTAATACTTCCAAATCCACCAAATTCTCCTCGATCATGATCATATTTTGAGGCATCAAATTGAGCTTCATCAGTTGGCATTAATAATTTTGCAATAACTAGATGATTTTGTTCATCCGAGGTATGGGTACCCAAGATGAGACGATGAATAGCATAGTCACTTGTTTCGGGTCTAAAAATGTACGTTTAAAATCAGTGTGTATAAACAAAAAATTTACTTTGTAACATCGGGAAGCCATTGCACAGTCAAACTTGGCCATTCCAAGGCATGCGTCATTACCATATCATATAAAAATGGAGTATTCTTCTTCCAAATCTATAAATAAATTGTTAATCGTTAAAAATGTCTTTAAACTGTTGAAACTTACTTTATATTCTTCATTGATAAGTTTTTCTTCATATGATTCATCTTGAGTTGTCATAACTGCAGCCATGGTTAGTTCTATAAAAGTTGAAAGGATATTAGAAAATAGTAATATCAACAAATGTAAACGAAAAAGATATAATTTAAATTCTAAAATACCGGTGACAAAAAATATTTTTCAAAGTAGTCGAACAACTTTTTTTCGCGCCCATTTGGTGCTCCTCCTTAATTTTTTTTGCGTTCCTTCTTCGTATTCCCTGATGGCCACTTTCGTTCCAGAAGTATTCAAAATGAAGTGGACCAGCCAAAAAAAAAGCAAAACCCCCTCTTTTTTCAAACACAAAAAACTTAAACCAATTTTCTTTGATCTCATTCACCTTTTTTTATTCTGTTAAACAACTTTTTAAGCTTTCGAATAGCTTCAAAATATGCAAGAAGATTGGATAGATGTTTTAAGGAATTTTGTGATATTTGCATATATTTTTGCTTTGATTCCTTGGAGTTTAGCATCTTCTGCAACTCGAGCGGCAACAGATCAAAGTGGTGTAATTGCAGCAGAAGTTGAATTTCGGGCATTTCGGCTACGGCATTATGATTTTTCTGGTGTGCAGTATGGAAGCTCCCAGAGCAAGGTAGCCTATGATGCAGTGTCTCTGGGAACGGATGTTGTAAGGAAGGCAGTAATCGTGAATTGGAAGGATCTCATTGGTAAAGATATTGAAAAACTTTTATCTGCGCCAGCTGGGGCTATTCTGTTGGTGATTCCAAAGGATGTTGCAAGTTTGGATGCTCAACAAAAGATGGTAAATTTTAGTTTTAACATTTCAATGTGCTTAATTAATGATGATTTTAGGCTTTTCTTGCAATTGAAAAACAATTTGAGAACTTTAAAACCGATCAAGCAGTTTATCTTGTTCCAGATAGTGAAGAAATTCAATATGTTTTGGGACAACTTTCACAAACAACTGAAAAGGCAACTTCTGCAACTCGACAACTTTACAATCTTATTTTTTCAAATAATTATGTTCTAAGTTCATCATTGTCAAATAATCCAGCTCCAATTACTCCTAAACAATTTAATGTTATTGTAAGGTTTAATTTAGTCATTTTAAACATTTGTGTTATTTATTTTAGGCAAGTTTGAATGCAAAAGAAAAAAGCCCAACCCTTGCCTTTGTGGCTCATTATGATTCTTGTGGAATTGCCCCTGGTTTAGTCAATTCTTCGGATTCAAATGGAAGCGGTGTTGCAGCTTTATTAGAACTTTTTACAGTATTCAAAAAATTTTATTCTGATGAAAATAGCCCAAAATATAATTTGTTGTTTGCTTTTACTGCTGGTGGAAAATATAATTATCAAGGTTCCCGACAATTTATTGATTCATTATCTGATAAAGGTAAGAATTACTCTAATTGGTTGTACATTTTTATATTTAATTGCCATATTTTAGAAAATATTCGACTTGTTACTTGCTTGGATTCACTTGGAGCTGGTGAAGATCTTTACATGCAAGTCTCCAAACTTCCAAAGGATGATGCCATTGCAAAGAAAATTTTTGATCGAATTTCAAATAATATGCCAAAGAATAGAAATATTAAAATGGCACATAAGAAAATTAATTTGGGAAATGAATGGCTTGCATGGGAACATGAACTTTACAATATTCGAAAGAAGCCTGCTGTAACTTTAACACATTTTGCTGAACATGATGCTCCACTTAGGTTTGTCTTTTTTCTTCATGTTTTTATATTTTAATCTCATTTTTAGAAATTCATTGTTGGATACAATTGAAACTGTTAATATTGATGCATTATATGCAAATACAAAAGCAATTGCAAATGGTGTATTAAGTTATATCTATGATCTTGATGAAACTCTTTGTGCGGATGCCTTTGCTGAACATGTTGAATGCTCATTTGCTACGGGTGAAATTGTTAACAAAGAAAGAATTGTATCATTCTTAGATGCAATTGCAAGCCGACCTCGACATGTTGAAAGCAGTGAAACTTTTGCAAATTACATCAAAGAAATCCTAGAACGTTATGAAGTAAAGCCTTCCCTTCAATCTGTTAAATTTGTTGATACAATTATTTATGGAAATTCTGAAGATACGATTTTTGCTCATTCTACTAAAGCTCCAATCTTTGAATTCTTTATTGGTGCCTTTGTTGCTTTATACCTCTATCTCTTTTATCTTTTTTCGATAAGAGCTGAAAAGATTCTCACTTTTCTTGCTTTTCCATCAAATGATGATTTAGATTAAATTAAACTTTTTTTGTTGTTTCTTTATTTGATTATTATTTTATAATTCAATACCGTATTGATAAAAATTTTTTGCCATAAAAACGTAAAAATCTTGTGCATATGAGAAAATTATTCCAAAAACAAAAAGATTTGCAATTGTCGTAACAGGGATTACAAGGAAGAGATTCCACCAATGAAAAGCTTGTCCTTTTGGGGAATCCAAGGTCAAAGCAGATGCCATTCCGGTATGACAAGCTTCCATTCCACTTGCATAATCAAAGACAAGATAATAGATTGTTCCCAATAAAAATGCCAAAGCAATTACGCATGGAATAAAAATGGCCCCAAAAGTTGGATATTTTTGAAGGCTATGATTTTGTAAGGCCCGTTGCATGGAAATTTCTGTTAAATGATTGTATTCATAATATGGATCATGAAGCCAATGATTTCGTTGTTCAACACCAATTCCATGATCAATTATGCCATCGTTTCCCGCACCTTCCATCAGCATTTTTCGTTGTTCTTCCTTTTTTCGAGAACTTATTAAAAATCGATTTTTTTCTTCATCGGATACCGTAACCGCTTGAAAGGGACTTCTGTCTGAAAACTGCTTTTTGAAAAAAAATTTATGCGAAAATGTGTTTACAAAAAAGGTTTTGAAGTTTTTCATTGAACCAAGTGAACCATGCAAGCAAATTAAAGATGTAAAGAAACATTCCAGAACCACCAATTAAAAAGGTAAGCAAAAGTTTTGATTCATCCAATCGGGCATCTCCTGTAATTTTTCCAATTATGCTAATTTAATGATTGCTTAAATTTGAAATGGAGTGGCTACAGTATGACAGGGGTGGGTATTATACAGTAGTCATGCTGATACACGTTCAATCTATGTACAGTAACAGTTTTTTGCTGCATCTTATCACTTTTTGCATTACGGTATTCGTGCTACACCTGCTTCCGTGTATTACTGTATTCTCCTACCGTAACCCATCCATTTCTCTTTTTCCTTACCCATTGTTGTGAAGATATGCCATGCAAATTGAATACTTTCTGCAATTCCAATTTCTGTTTTAGTTTTTATTGGAAAAACCATTGATAAAAGAATTCGCTTATGCATTTCTTCAACACCTTCTTCAATGATTTCTCTGGTAATCTTAATTTATTTTCTACAGTATTAATTTCATTGACAACAAAAAAACATACGTTTGCTTCATAGAATAAATTTGTGTCATTGAATAAATTTGAAACGAATTCATTTCTTTCTTTTTCAAGAACATCTCCAATTTTTACATTTTCTGTAACAGTTACAGTAAACCGTGTAAAACTTGCTGCAACAACAATGAAAAAAGCATACGATCCTAGGATGATCTTAAGATATCGCAACTGTTTTTCAAGTTGCATCATCTTTGATATTACAAATATTTCAATAATGAAAATGCCGGTTTTTATTATTCTTCTTCCAAAATGCCATAAAATTGTCATAGAAATTAAAACTAAGCAACCAATCTTTTATTTGTAATCTTTAAAAAAATACATAAATTTGAGCTCAATTCAAAGAAATATAGAAACCCTGGTGAAAGAAAGAACGATAAAAAACGAAAGAAAGAATAAATCAAAGACCCTTTTTTTTCTCTTGGATAAAAATGATAGCACAATTACAGTATCTTTAAAAAAAAGGATTGAAAGACAAAGACAAAAAAAAGTGAAAAACAAATGTTACACAATAACGAAAAGAGTTAATTAGTTATTATAGGAGTCATCAGAGGATCATAAAAGTTCTTCTCAGCTAGTTTGGGATTAAATGACGGTTTTTCTTCACCATCAGATGAACAACCAGAATCTGTCGCCACCAATTCCAATGATTCTGTTGGGTGTATTTCTTCTATTTCTTCATCATTAACAATAATTACCATGTTTGAATTTCCCTGAAACTTCGTAATGATAAGTCAGCTTTAATATAACTGTAAAACATACCGTATAATTCATTCCAGAATCAGCTGCTTTCAAAGATTCCAAAGATTTTGACCTTCTTAATAATCGATAAAAATTAAATTTGTCATTTTTATTGCATTCTTTTAAAGCTTCTTCAATTTCTTCAGTTGTATTTTCCCAACAATTTTTAGATTCTTGCAACCAATCAAATAATGCATCTTCAGCAGCTTGAGATTTGTTGAATAAATTGAAATTGATATCTTCCATGATAGGTTGTAAAGGGGTTGAAAGTTGTCGAGAAAAACATTCTGAATCCGAAATGAATGAAGAAGAAGATGATGGACTTGCTTCAAGGAAGAATGAACCTTTGCTTGCTTTTTTCGTATTTGATTGTTCTTTTTCTGTTCGTTCTTTTTCATTCGTATTTGAAGGCTCTTCTGGAATTGTTTGTTCTTTCATTGAATTTGATCGTCGAGGTCCACCTGATCCACTACCTCCACCTCCTCCCTTTGGAGCATCATCATCATTATTTTTGTCATCAGAATTCCGCTTACAATATTTTGAACCAATTAGAGATAGCTTTCTTTCATTGACGTCATCATCAGAAGTTTCAGAATTTTCTGATGAACAACTTGTGCTTCGACGATTTCGAGATAAAAGACGCGGATGTTGATCATATCTTCGAGCCATATCTGGTGAAACAACAGCTTGCCTGGGTCGAATTACCCGTACAGATGAATATGTCGTTGGAGCAGATGAATCTTCTTTTGTGGTAATTGTGAAACTGGGTTTGAGAGAGAATGTAACATTTCCAAGTCCAATTGAAGCTGATCGATTTCCACGACTTAGATGTGGTCCTTTTTGAGATATGGTACTGATTGAACGAGGTGTAGCATGGAATGGAATTCTAAGTGGTTCAATGGTTTCTTCACTTTCCTAAAAAAATTAAGCTATGATACTGTAGGATATTGTAAATTGTAAACATACCTCACAAATTCCCAACAAATGTGGAGATGAAGATAATTTTCGCATTCCACTTGAAGTTGAAGGATTCGAAGATTTAAGACGAAGAAAGTTTGATGTAATTGCGGGGGACGTTCGACCCGATGAATTTGGAGATGGACTTCGACTTGAGATTCTGCTGTCAGGGGATGCCGCTCGACGCATTGATGATAGTCTTGAGAAATCAAGTAATTCAGATATCGCATGTGGACTGATTCGATCCCGAGATGAATGTAATCCCCCTGTTCCAAACATTGATACGGATGGAGATGAATTCCTAAAAATACAGTATACGTTAAAATATGTTTAGAGCAAAGTAAAGTTAGTTTCACTTCAATTTGCAGAATTAAAGAAAAAGGTAGTAATAGCGTAAGAAAAAAATTCAAAAAGGATCAAAAATGCTAAAGATGCGAAATATTAATAAAAAAACATTAGACATTAAGCAAAAGCAAAGGTGATAAGAGAGATTATAAAATGGAGATTAAAGAACTTCAAAGCAACAAAGTTAAGCTTTAAAGAGGAATAGATAATAACCTTCGAAGAAGTGGTGGTGGACCAGTGACATTTCGTAGAAAGCGCTTTCTTGCCAAAGTTGAATAAACAGAATTTGGTGCAGATGGTGTTCGTGGAAGCTTTTCAGACCGTTTTTTAGAAGGTGCTTTATCCATTTCAGAATCCGGAATCTCCAAAGAAGCTGATGAATGCATTTTCTTTCGTCGATTTAAATTTAAAATTGTATCAGGTCTTTCTCGGTCACTACCACTATCAAATTGAAATTGTACCGTATCCCCAAAATTATGTTCGCCCAGCTCTCGGATGGGTGAAAGCTCATCGAAGTAAACATTTGGAAACGGTCCAAACAGAGAAGTTTTACGGGTTTCTGAAGGCTCCAATTCACATTCGAGTTTTGCAACGGCATCAGCTACCAAAGCAATTGTAGGGTCTTCTTCCTCTGGGACAGATGCGAAATTTTCACAAGATGATGCGCGGCTTGTTACAAAGCTGTGCCGAGAAGAGGAAGAAACTTGTGAAATTTCTCGTCGAAGCGGCGGTGGTGCAAATGTATCCTTTGTAAAATATCTTTAAAAAGAAAAAGTATAAAAAACGGTATACAACATCTATATATGGATGTGATTTAAAAAAAAAGATTTACAATAATAATAACAATAATAATGTATGTGAAACATAAATAAAAAAATATATCACCAACCTTGAAGATTGTCTTGACGATGAACGAAGATAACTGCAAAGTTCTTCTTCACTTTCTTCTTTCAAAATTGTACACGCCCGACGAGAAGAAGTTCCACGCCATGAATTTGATCTTGAACGAGTTTTTTGTCCTCCTCCACTACTTGTTGATGCACCTCCCTCAACTCCTTCAGCTGTCGAATCTTCGCCATCTTTGGATGCAATAGCTAAAAGTCGAAGAGCTTGTTCTTCTCGATAACAGGCCAAAACTCTTTCAGCTAATAAATAATATGTTGCAGTAATATATGTATAATCATCATTATCAATGGCATTTAAGATTTCTTCTTCGGTTGCAATATTACCTAAATATATTTATTTTGTTATGGATAATAAAACTTTTTCAAATAAACATACCGGCAACCATTTGATCTACGATTGTTGAATGAGCAGAAACAGGCAATTGATCTTTCATAATTAACGGTAAATTTTCACATAATCCACGATCTCCAGCTTGTACCCATGATGATTCAACAATTTCTGGTAATGTTGCTCTTTTAGTTGGATCACGAACAAGCATTCGAGCAATTAATCTTTAAAAAAAAACTGTAATTTCATTACCGTAATATGTAGAATTAAAACTAACTGTTTACAAGATTGTGAAACATGATCAGGAATTGAGAATCGACAATCAAGAATTTTTGTAAGTGTTTCAGATTCATTTGTTTCTTGAAAGGGTAGTCTTCCACAGACAAGCATATACAATATAACTCCCAATGACCACACATCCACTGCAGGGGCATCATAAGCGTCCCCCAATAAAATTTCAGGAGCAGAATAAGCCAAAGATCCACAGGAAGTTTGAAGTTGCTGACCGGGTTCGAATAAATTTGAGAATCCAAAATCCGTAAGCTTTACCATTCCAAGCTTTTCAAAGAATACAACATTTTCTGGCTAAATACAAAAATTGTTTATGCAAAAAGCTAATTTAATGTTACCTTTAAATCTCGATGTACAACATGCAAGGCATGACAGTAATCAATTGCTTTGATAATTTGATTAAAGTATTGCTGGGCATCAATTTCTTTGATTCCTTTGTGTTCGTTCTTCATAATATAATCATACATATCGTAATCACCCAATTCAAGAATGAGAAATAACTTTGAAGAAGTATCAATAACTTCATAAAGTCGAACAATATTTGGATGTTGCACTAGCTTCATACATCTTACCTTAAATAATTTTTATATTTTAATTTTTTAAACCAACCAACAAAAATAAAACTTACTTCTTGCATCATATGAGATTGTGAAGTTTTGTCAAGCTTTGTTTTATCAATAACTTTAACAGCAACCTGAAAATATACAAATTGATAAAACTTTTATAAAAAATTAAAACCAACCTTTTCTCCAGTAAAAACATGTCTTGCAAGTTTAACAACAGCAAAATGACCTTTCCCGATTGTATGCTCTAAATCATATAATCCAGCAATTCGGGCATCATTTATACTTAATTTTCTTGGTAACGGCATTCTCTTATTTGTTCTTTAATAAATTAATATTTCATTTCTTGTATTGTTATTAATAAATTGAAATAAAAATAAAATTGAAAAGTGTTGAACAGAAAAATCACAGAGAAAAGAAAAATGATCTAAAAATAACAAAACAATTAATAGAATTTTTTTCATGCATTTTAAAACAAAAAGTAATAAATAATAAAAAAAATCACGTCAAAAAATCTTATGTTTTAATTTAACATGCATGCATTGATGGAAGAAACGATGGATTTAAAAACCACGGGAAAAAAGAAAAAAAGAATTCGTCGGGAAAAGAATGCAAGGATTTTCAAAAATGAAAAGTCTTCCCCGAAAAAAAACTCAAAGCTTTCGGCGGCGGCGAAGTTAAAAGAGAAAGTAAAAAAAATAAGTAACGTGGGTTCAATCAGTCTTATTCATTTTCGCTGTTGTTGTCGTTAACCCTGGTGTCATCATTCGCGTGCTTATCGTTAAAAACTTTTGTTATATTGATATACTTTGTTTTATTTTATTTATTGTTGTTAATTTACTTACTTACTTGCATACTTTGCTGCTGCTGTAATGACAAAAAATACATTAACTAGTTTATTTTCCTGTCTCATCTACCACCATTATCGTCAGTCAGTCTCTAATAAAATTGGACAAAAAGAAAATTAAAAAGTTGTAATTAAAAAAAGTAACAAACAATTATCTTTTCGTTTTGTGTCACAAAATTTGAGAGAGTCTTAAAATTTTATAATGAAAAATCCTTTAATTGTTTTTTTCAAAGTTATAAAAAGTATTTTTTACGAATAAAACTGATTCAAAAATAGAAAATTTAAGTTTAGGCAAAAAATTAAAGTTTTATGATGGGTTAAATTGAGTTTTTGTGGCAGTGTCTGCTGTTGGTGATAAGAGGAAAAAAATGGGTAAAAAAAGCTTTAATCAATGCAATGTCTAAATTGAACACAATAAAAAACAGAATAATTGTAAAAATGTTATTCGTCACATTTTTTATCATCAAAAAAAAAGAATCAAAAAACAGGACCTCTCTTTCAAATGTAAAAAAATGGAGAAAGACTCGGGAAATTCCAGAATGCATTCTAGAATGTGATCAGAGCAAAACAAAAAAAAATTTTTTGTTTATTTTTTTGATGACCGAATTGAACAGGGTTTTTTTTTATTTTTCTGACGTTGGGTGTTTGAATTTTGATAAAAGTGTTAAATTTGATATATTGATTAACAATAGATTCTTTGGGAAATGTTAAAAAAACAATTTTTTAGTTGTGATCTGCAAAGATATAATAGGTACAGTAATATTAACAATTATTTTTCGTTGCAAAATACAATAGGCTACAGTAAGAAAATAGAAGTAAGTTGGAGATAAATGAAGCACAAACATTTAACAAAAAATGTAATGAAGCATTATTTTAAACAAAGAAAAGAGATTCACGAATGAGTTGAAACTTTTATTTTATTCTTTTTTTTTTGTGAAAAAAATATATTTATTTTTAAAGAAGGGCCTCAAGGGGGGAGAAGAAATTTTGTTGTCAACAAGAAAAACGAAGACCAAGACGGAAAAAAGAAAAAAGAAAGCAAAGCTCTATGGCACAGAGTCAGAGTTAGTAGTAGTTTTTCATCGATGAAGGACTCGACCGAAAACCATGCCATAGACATTTTTGAAGAAAAAAAATAAAGTAACAAAAAAGGCAATAGACACTTTTTTTTATATTTCGGAGTGAAACGGGGTTGACACGATGGGTCGGTCCCCCCTTTCCAAAAAAAGAGCCTTAATTCTAACTACTTCTGCTTCTGAGGCTGCTGCTGCTGCTACTTTTGTTACTTATGTTTTTGTCAAATGTAAAAAAAGAAGGAAAAAGACGGAAGCAAAAAACCCTATGTTTTGCAAAAATAAAATATAAAAAATACACAGAAAAAGTATATTCCTATACCCTTCCCATATAATTCCTATGCGATCGAGGTAGAATCGCATAGGAATGATATGGGAAGGTTATACGCCCAATATGGGAAGGTTATAGGAATTTTATTCCTATAACCCTCCCAGAAGGATTTTTTCGTATACGTCTCCTATAGGAAGGTTATAGGAATAAAATTCCTATAACCTTCCCATATGAATATTATTAACTCCCGGACTTAGAATTTTTTTCGTTTTTGACCAAAAAAATTTTTTTCGCTTATTTTTTAAGAAAAAGCATAGAAACAGAGAATTTTAAAAATATGAATATTTTAGCCCTTTGAACACAAATTTAGCCCAGTTTTCTTATTTTCCTAACTAATTTTCTCGTTTTAAAAAAGTATATTAAAAACTTCTATAACTGACCAAATAGAAGTGTCTGAAATAAAAAAAATGATAAAGATAAAAACTCTGTAACTTACGAAACAGAGGCTTCTGAAAATAATTATTAAGATTAAAAAACTCTGCAACTAACCAAAAAGAGATCCCTGAAACGTTAAGTTAGAAATATTATCCTAAAAGTTTAAATCAAGAGTGAAACAATACTAAGAAGCTTCCAACATAAAAATTTTTAACAGTTTATCAAGGATCTCTCGGGATTACATATTAATGTGCAAACGTTTTACTCAACAAAGTAAAAATACATTTAAAAAAACATAAAAGATATGTTATAAGGATAAAACCATTTCAAACAAAATAAAAAATACTTTATTTACATTAAACATAGAAACAAATAAAAATATAAATATAAAACCGTATTAATGCGGGTAATCAACACAACAAATAAGCATTTATTATCACAAATACATAAATCAGAATCAGGTAAAAATGGTAAAAACATTTGCACATTAATATCGACCCCTCAAGATACGTAATAAACTATTAAAAACTTAATGTTTTGCAGCTACTTCTTTTATTGTTTTGACTATCCTGCTAATTGGACAAAAAATGCTTCAGAAAGATAAACTTAAACTGTATCCTGAGCTAAATTTGTGTTCTCGATAAACTTAAAAACACCGAAATATCCTAATTTTGGTCAAAAACGAAGAAAATAGTAAACTTACAGCTGGGAGAAAGATTTGTTTTTAAAAATTGAAGAATTTTAACTGAAAGATAATAAAATTGAAGAAGAAATTTGATAGTTTGTAAACTTTTTGAACGACAAAAAAAGAAACACAAAATTTTTCAAAAAAAGAAGAAGCGGTTTTTCGTGTTAAGAGTGCAGGCGCCCTTTTAAAAAATGTTGACAGCAGCAGCAGCTGAAGCACTGTGCCCTAAATAAAATGCAGGTCATGTTATAATTTTAAGAAAAACACTAATTAAAAAAAATTTAAGGTTTCTCTATAATTTTTTTTGGATTCTGAATCCTCGAATTCTGGAGTCAAACAACGGCAAAAAACTTTTTCTCATTTATACAACAAGATCTCTAGACTTAAAGTTTTTGTTTACTGTAATCTGGTTCCTGAATCCGAAGATTGAGAATCGACATAATGTTTTTTATGAAAATCTATAGAATGCTCTTTATTTACCACATTATTAGTTTACCACAACTGCTTCATTTTTCATTCAAACCCTAATTATTTTGCAAAATTGAAAAAATTACATTTTTTTAAATTTTTATCACATTACCACAAATTACTTATTACTAAATTACACATCGACACTATTTACATTTTTGTATCCCATTTTCTTTACTTTTTATAATTAAAAATCCACCCGACAGATCCCCACCAAATTATAAACACGGTACAACAACACATTTTACCACAGTGTTATTTTACCACTTTACCAAAAATAACATATTACTGGCCCACGTTCTCTTATTTTTTATGTAAACCAAAACAAATTTTCTTTTATTTGTTTTATGAACTTAACTTTTGTTAAAACAAAACAATTTGCCTTCTTTTTGTGCTGTCCGAGCAATTCAAGTAAAATCTAATTAATCTTGGAGATTTATTTGGCATAAAAATTATCTTTAAAGTTTGGCATTTTAACATTTCATGGTCATAAAATTGTCTTTTAAACAACTAAAATTAAATTCTGTATCACTTGAAATTTTTGAAATTTTACGAAAAAAATTCTAAGTCCGGGGGGGGGGGGGGGAAAGATATAGGAAAGATATAGGAAGCCTATAGGAATTTTGTCAATTTAATGCATAGGGTTATATCTTTCCCATAAGCTTCCTATAACCAGACTATAAACCAATTTCTTATAGGAAAGATATAGGCTCTATGGGAATCCTATAGGAAACTTGCAGGAATCCTATAGGATATGGGAAGCGCATAGGAATTATGTAGGAAGGTTATAGGAATATACTTTTTCTGTGTAAAATAGCAACGCAGCAGCTTCTCTCTCATTCCTCTGTTTCTGTTATTGCCACTTTGTGGTAAACTAAAACGAATAAAACCGTATGAAAAAAATTGCCAGTATTTTTTTTATTGTCGTATTAAATTGCCGGCTGAATTAAAGGGAGCGTCCATGTTAGAATAAATGATTTTAAGACAAGTCCTCTTAACACGAAAGTTCTGTCAGCGATGAAAAATATGTTGTGTGTTTTTGTCGAAGGATGGATGAAACACACAACACATTTTTCATCGTTGACAGAACTTCCGTGTTAAGAGGACTTGTCTAAAAATCATTTATTCTAACATGGACGCTCCCTTTAAGACATTAAAAAATATATATATATTCATGTATTTGGGAACGCGTGAACAAACTTTATCTTTAAAAGGCATGAAAAAAATAGAAACAATATTTTTTTATGGAAAAAAGTTTTTTATTTGGCAACACTAACTTTTTAGGGATTTCAAAATTTATCCTTTTTTTAAAAAAATGTTTTTTGGTTTTTGAATCAGAAAAAAAACTCTGCAAAAAGAAGGAAATTACTCAAGGAATTTAATTAAACGAAAAATTTAAGTTTTGTTTTTTTTTTCAAAAAAGACGTAGAAAGATGACAGCTTTTTTTAACAGAACAACTGAAGGCATCAATGGAAAAAAATATATGGGGGTTACCCCTTTCAAATTTTTGTTGGGCCCCCAGTTGGGGAGGGATTGTCTTATCACTTTTGTTAGATTTTTAATATATTTTTTTGGAAGAGAGAGGCTTTGTTTAAACAAACACAAACATACACAGACACGTGAAATTGCTTTTTTTATAATGCATTGTGATTGGTTTTTGAAAAAGAAGAATCACAATGTTTGTGTTTGAACGGAATGCATTAAAAAAAGACAACTATCAAAACAGATTATTTTCAATTGATGATGGAATTTTGCTTTTGGCAGCAGACAAGAATAAATTCATCAAAAAACTCAAATATCATGATATCATAAGAACCGTAACTGTATTGTAAAATGAAATTCATCATAGCCAAAAAGGTTATGTTTAAAACACGGAATTGAAAGTATTTATTTTTTTGTTTACACATAATTAGAAAAAACAAATTTAAACAAAGCTTAGAGAAAAAAGTCTTTTTTAAAGCGAGAAACTTCCTTCCTGATAAAAACTTTGCGTGTTTGAATTTAAGGATAACAAAAAAGGAGAATGTTGAGGATTTATTCGTTATATCAGTATTTGAAATTGTATTTAAAACAATGGCTTTTTGGGTGCGGCATTTTTCAAAAGCTTTTCGACTCAAAAAGTTCACATTTAAAAATTGAAAAAAGGTTACGGTAGTTTTTTATAAAGTAAAAAATAAAATAAAGTTTTTCGGCGTTGCATTAAAATTTTATAGTTCATTGTTTTTAAACTATTTTATCATCACATTGTTTAGAAACTACGAGTACTAAAAATGCATCAAGTCAATTATTTTTCACTGTTTATATAGATATTTTTTGTTATCAAGAAAAAAATGGAAACAGAGACTATTAAAGTGAAAATCGATGGACCAATTTTCGATGACTCTGTGGCGCAATTGGTAGCGCATCCGACTCCAGATCGGAAGGCTGCGTGTTCAAGTCACGTCGGGGTCAAAATTTTTTTTAAATTTTTGTAGTATAAAAGCAGTTGAACTATACAGAGGAGTTACTGTATAAATATGGATACAAGTAAATTTGGAACAAAATTTTTATAAAATAAATAATTCGAGACCGATTGAAATTTAGAATATAGAAAACAATAAAAAGAAATAAAAAAACAACCTGGTCAAAAACAAGAATCTTCTATCTTTTGAACTTACAGATTTAGGTCCTAGGAGCTGAACAAAAAGAAGAAAAATTGTTCCAAATTTGTCAAAATTTTATCTTTGAGTCAAAAAATTCTTTAAAATTCAAATGTCTGTTGACTGCAAAAAATGAGGTATTATTAAACTCAAGAATATACGATATATTAACTACTTTCCTCATACTTATTTTTGTCAATAACTTAATAATTTTTAATTTCTAAAATCAATGATAAAATTGAAGTTTAAAAAGTTGTTAATTTTATGATAATAAACAAGCTTTTAAGCTATGAACTCTGGAAAAAAATCGCTTCCTTTATAAAAAACTATTTTTTGTTTTGCTTTCAGAAGCGCACAAAGAAAGAAAGAGAGAGAGAGAGTGCGTGTCTTTGTTTCTCTGTTTTCTTTTTGAAACTTGTGTTTTTGAGTGGAAACTGTTTTGAATAAAAACCGTAAAATCTAAACAAAATTTGAACTGTTAATTAGCAAGAGCTAATTTAAAGAATACTGGGCTTGGGGGTCTTGAAGCCCCGCAAGTCCAGTATGCAAATTTTGTTTTGTTGTGTGTGTGTTTATGCCCGCACAACATAATATTTTATTATTGATTTTTGAATATTTTTAAGTTTGAATGAAAGATAAACTTTAAAAGATTCGTAAACTTAAAAAAAAAGAAATGACAATAATAGTGCCCAAAAAAAACTTGTTATTATTAAATAATAATAATTAATTAATACACAATAACGTTTCTCGAATTTTAAAAATTGACACGAAAAATATTAAAGTAAATTTAATAAAGAAATATAAAACACAGCAGTAAAAATAAATATCTGAAATATCCGAAGTCAACGTATTCTGGAAATTTAAAAAAGCAAATGTACGAAAGCGAAAACCTCTTTAAAGTTTATATAAAATAAATACGAAAAAGTTGTTGAGTGAATTGAAATTGTCAATTATGATTCCGATTTGTTTTGTATAAAAAAGCCCTAAAAATTATCATCACATTGTTTAGAAACCCTTAAAAAATTTTTGACCCCGACGTGACTTGAACACGCAGCCTTCCGATCTGGAGTCGGATGCGCTACCAATTGCGCCACAGAGTCATCGAAAGTGGGGCCATCGAGTTGCTACTTTCATTGTTTCTCTTTCAATTTGTTACAAAAAAAACATCTTTTGCCGGAGGTGGTCGCTACAAAAGCGACCACCTCCTTTAATTTCGCATAGGCTCCTAAAAATACAAAAATCAAATCGTAATCCTAACAGCAAGATGGGATTACGATTTAAATATAACTAAAAGCGATAACAAATATTTAAGGATTATAAAGTCAACGTTGTCAAAATCAAGGCTGTCCGTAATTCCGGATCGGATTCCGGATTCCAGAATTCGGCTGATTTTTGACATTCCGGATCATAATTTTTTTTCCGGACAGCCTTGGTCAAAATGTATGTATTGATTATTTTTAACAAATTTCAGGTATGATAAACTAGAAACTAAAAAAATATTGGCATACGGAAAATTGTTAAAGAAAGTTCAAGACGTTTTTTTAAGTCTTCCATCAAAACTTAAAATCATTAAAAAGAATAAGAAAAATCAATCACAAACAATAATTATTTTAGCTATTAGTTAATGCTGTCTGCAAAAAAATATCAAACTCAATCAACTCAAAAGAAATATCCTTATGTCTGTGGCTTTGATTTTTTCCTTTTATTATTTTTTGTTGCCTTGAGCAAAGTAAGATTAAGGGAGAAAGGCAGAAATAAAAATAAAACGAACACATGCTTCTTTGTCTTTTGTCTTTTCTTCAAATGCCTTCGTCTTCGTCTTCTTTAAAGTCGTTGACTTTTGTGTCCATTAACAACTCCTCATTTACGTCGTTTTTTGTCGTCGGTAAAAAAAGCCTCTTCTTTTTCTTTTGCGGTGGCTTTTTTTATTGCTTTTCTTTTTTTTCAAAAATGAGTTTTTGAAGACAAAAAAGTGAATCCAATAAAAGGCCCAACAAAAAAAAAACACAGAAAAAAAGCCTTTTGACATCTTCAAAATTTTGTTAGAGTAAAGATCAAATATTTAATAAAGTCTGGCAATTTTAGATCAAGTTAACCTAAATAGTTAAAATAAAACCGAAATTTTGAATTTTGGTTTGAAAAAGATAAGCATTTCGGTTTTGCAAAGTCCTGTTTGAAATACATTGTTTTTCTTCCTTGCAGGTTACAGTATATTATTTAAAAACTTTATTTATCTTTTAAAAAACATCTTATTATTAACCGGGTTACTGTATAAATATGTAAATATAAATTATCAACAAAATTCTTATATATGAAAAAATAAAATTAAAAACAATTCGAGACCGATTGAAATTGAGAATGAATAACAGGAATAAAGAAGAATAATAACCGGTAAAATGATAAAAACAAAAATTGATAAAATGATAAATTTTGTGATAAAATAAATTGACAAAAAACATTGATATATTTTAGATGACGAAATGAAACAATAAAATAAAAATGATATAAACGGATTATGAGATTGCGAAATGGAAGAGAGATTCTGATTATAAATACGGTAATTATTAAATCAAAAAATTAAAGCTTGGCTTGGAATTAAAAAAAAAAGCTCCGTTTAAAACGGCAAAAAAATTAAATTTTATATTTTTTTGTTTTTTAAGAACTCTTTTTTTTCACACATATTTTTTATAAAATAAAATTTTAAAAAAATAGCCAAGTAGTATAAAAAAGTCTTTGAGAAAAAAAGGCAAGAACAAATCTTTAAAAAAAAGGAATAATAAATTATGTACACGAAAAAAATATAAAATGATTATGTGATTAATAATATGTTTATTATTATTGCCTCAGGGCATTGCAGTTATTGCTGAAACGGTTGTGGCATTTAATTCCGAAAAGGGACTGGCAGTCCTTCTCTGCTGTTTTGCAACTGTTGAATCTGTGCCATCAAGAGAAAAATATGAGACAATTGCCTTTGCGCCATTACAAAAAGTTCGACCAGATTCTCGACGTTTTGTGCCACGGCTAATTGCTTGAGGCTTATTTTGATCCAAATTTGAGGTGGAAGAATTCCGTGAAACTGCTGTTCCAACCTTTCCTGGGGGTACTGTATTTGCTTCAAACATTGCAGCTTCACTTTTAATTTCATTCAGCAAATCTTCACAACTTTGAACTTTCCATTCTTGTGGAAGGAAGGCATTATTTGATGGAGGAGATGCCGGAAAATCAAAGGCATACGGATCTGGATCTGGGTATGATTGAGGTGGTTGTTGTTGTTGAGGTGGTTGATGTAGTTGTTGTGGTTGTTGTGGATAATGATGATGATAATTTGAGATTGGAAGATGTTGTTGAGGTTGTGGTTGAATGAAAGTGGCCCGTTGGGGGATGTATGGGGTTGATGAAGGGGCTGTTGTTGGAGGATGTGAGGGAGTTGATGTCAAAATTGGATACGGCTGCCACGGATCTGGAGCAGGAGTTCGATGTTGTTGTTGTTGTTGTTGTTGCTAAAATTGAAGATACTGTAATAATGTTTAAAATCAATCAATAAATTACTTGTAACATTTGTTGCTGTTGTTGTTGTTTTTGTTGTTGCTGCTGTTGGTGGTAGGCTTGTTGTTGTTGTTGAATTGGAACAAATGATGATGATGACGAAGAAGATGCGACAGAAGTTGCAGCAACTTCTGCAGATGGACATCGAACTGCAATTTTTTCATCGACAATATAAACATCCGGAGAATTATTTCCAATATTGAAGGTTGTCCTTTGTGGGGTTTGTGGGGTTATTGGAATTACTTCCGGATTTGCCTAAAATTACATTAAATTACCTTAATCTTCTATCACCTGGTAAACAATACCTCATCTTGTGATTTGTATCTTCGTTGCCGAATATTTATATTACTCAAACGATTTTTTGGTAAAATTGTAAATGAATGATATGTTTTAATTCCGTTTGGAGGTTGTGGTTTTCGAGTTAATGGAATCGTTGATGGAAGGGTTGATGGAAGGGTTGTTGATGGCACCGGAGAGGATTCTGGTTTAATATCAAATTGTCTTTGATGTGATGTAAACTCTGTTGATGGGGTTGTCGATGTTGGAGTTGTTAAATTATTATTACTATTATTACGGTATTGTTGAATTGGAATTTCTTCAACTTTTGCTTCAAACTGTGACAATCGTTTTTGAATTGGAATTTGTTGTTGCATAATTTGAATCGATTGTTGTTGTTGTTGTTGAATATCTTTGAAGAAATGCTTTGTTTCAGCTTCCAAAATATTTTTCAATTCCAAAATCCCAGCTTCAATATCCTTATCAAATCCAAGCACAGTCATTTCATTGGATTCTTGAGTTTCATTCCTTATTTTAACTAGTCTCAAACGTAAGGATGCCGCTTTTGGAAAATATCTTGCCATCACATTTGGATAATATTGATCATATTCAAATTTATTTGCTTTCATTGGATCAAAATAATCACTTGTAAAGTAATGCCGTGCAAAAATTAGGATATGCTGATTTTTAAGGGTATAAAATTTTGTCTGCAAAAAACAGTTCATTAAAAACATTTTTACACGTGTTTGGGAAAAGGGTTACGGTATATGATTACAGTATACTTACATTTTTAGGTAAACCATTTTTCCAGATTGCTGCAATCGCCGCTGCCCTGGCTGCTCTTTCTCGAGGTGAATACTTTTGTTCTGGTGTCATGGATGAAGGTCCAGGATTTTGAGGGAAAACTAGAAATTAAAATTTGCATAATTTAAAAAAGAAGGCGCTCAGAACGGGTTTTTATCAGTCAATAATAAATCAGATTCATTATAACAGCATTTTATTGTTCATCCTTGCTTTGAACCTGCGACTCGAATCTTTTTTTGTGTTCAAGTCTGACGCGCAAACAACTGCGCTATTCAAACATAAAAAGGAAGTGGGCAGAAAGAAACAAACCTCGTGAATCAGTTGTGATCGAGCAAGGACGTGAAAGATATGCGGGATATTTTTGTGGTTCTTGCATTGGCATTGATTGTTGTTGTTGGTGTGCTAAAAAATTATTTAATTTGTTTAAATTAATATTTAAAAAAATAATTGTATAAATTTTTATTTATGTTTAATAGAGCAAAAAAGGGCGTACGATAAGAAGAAGGCGGCCATTTGGAGGATGTAAATAATGTGTCAGAGTTGTTACGGTTGTTGTTGTAAATGATTGTTGAATGTGGTGATGGATGCTGTTGTTGTTGTTGGGGTGGAGCGACTGCAGAAGTCATTTGGGAGGAAGCTGAAAAAGAAAGGGTGAAAAGTGAGGAAAAAGGATATCGTTAATCTTCAATCTTTTTTCGTGAAAAAAATTCGTCGAAGTAATGTTGCGCAAGAGAAGAAACAAAAAAGGTGCAAAGAATAGAAAGAGAAGAGGTTGCGAAATTATTTAAAAAACAAAAAGAAGAATAGGTTCAAACTGGGAGAGAAATGGGGGGAAAAGGGAAAGCAGCGTCAGCAGCTCAGCGGGGTTGTCCTCATCCCTTCGCTTGCGCGCATATGATATTTCGTAATTTTATGTGTTTTCTTTTCATGCTCTTTTTCGTTTTTCTTGTCAAACATGTTTTTTTACTTCTAAAAAAAGGGAAATAGGAAATGCGGTGGTCAAGAGTCATTTATTCTATTCTCTATCTAGCTCTATCTCCGAAAATAAAGAATAATTGATGTATTTTTTTAAATTTCAGAAAAAACGCATGGAAAAGCTTCATCAAAAATGATGATGACTTTTTCATTCCCAATTGGTTGTATCTCAAAAAAGCAGTCATATCCGTTTCAAACCCAATGACTCAAATAAAAATTTGTTCAAAGATTAACAAAAAATTTTTTTTGTGAAAACTGAAAAAGTGAAAGGAAAAAATTACATGTTATAAACCCGCTTTGAAATAATAATAACCAAAATATGAGCTCATTTTCAATTCCCTCCTCTTCTCTTACTCTTTCTTTCTTTGTTGTAAAAATGTGTTATTTTCTTCATCTTTTTATTTTATTGGCGGGTACAAAAATTATATGTTTGTATTTTCTTTTTTTTTTCTTCAAACATGGGGGCTGTCGGGCAAAAAAAAAAGAGACAAAAAAAAAACCGGACAAAAAAAAAACTTTTTTTTAAGCCGGACAAAAAGAAAACGGATAAAAAGAAAACGGACAAAAAAAAAAGTGGACAAAAAAAAAACCGGACAAAAAGAAAAAAATAGATGAAAATTATTATTGTTTTTTGCTAGTTTCTTGCTTTCGCTTTTTTTACTGTTTGTGATTCATTTTGTCCTTTTTTTGACAATGTATTTCGAAAGTTGTTGTTTCTTTCGAGTTTTAAAATGTAAGCTATAGCAAAAAAAGTCAAGAATACGGTAAAACAATAAAGGCTGCAGTCCTTTATCGAAAACATCTTCGGGCTTTTAAATGATGGAGTAAGTTAAATAGTAGTTATATGCTATTTTATAAGTTAAACACGTGTAGCATGAATTAATTGTTTACGGTCTCATTAACATCCATCAAACTTCTAAAGGACTGCCGCCTCACAAAAAATGTCAGATTTTGATGATTCAAAAGCAAGAAAAGATTAAAATTCATTGAAAAAATCTCAAAAGCGTCTTCCATCAAGCTTATTGAATCTTGATCGCGGTGATTTTGATGCAAGAGATAAAGCTAAAGATGGGAAAAATCTTAACAGTAGCACCCTTTCCCCTCAAAAAATAATAAATAAATAAATAATTAAATAAATAATACTTGTTCATTAAAAATTTAAACAAAATGGCTTTAAAAAATTTTTTAAACATTTTTTTATTTGCGGCCATGTATGTATTTGAAAAATTTGTTTTTGGGCTATTAAAAAATATTTGATGCGGGCCATTATTATTGCCACCATTTTTTACGAAAGTGCCTGGATTGTAATAGTGCCGTTTTTACATCATTTTTTTTTATCAGTTTTTTTTTTATCAGTTTTCTTTTTGTCCGGTTTTCTTTTTGTCCACTTTTTTTTTTATCCGTTTTTTTATTTTCTTTTCTTTTTATCCGTTTTTTTTTTGTCTCTTTTTTTTTGTCCTAGCGCCAAACATGGGAATATAAAATTTTCTTTTTTGCTTTTAAACAAAAAAGAAGGCATTTGAGCATTTAAACTTTAATACTTTATTATTTAATAAAATACTTGGAAGTGGTAAAGTATAAAATGAAAAGGTTTTTAGCAAAGAATTGGCTCTTACAAGAGCGGTGGGAAAATTTACAAACTACAGTATGACTCAAAGTAAAGGAAATAAAGCGGTAAAAAGATTTTAATTAATTTAAAAATTAAACAAATGTTTGATCAAATTTCTCAGAGTACTGTAATTATTATTAACGAATTTTAAGTTTGCGCGCAAAAGTTTAAAAACAAAATAACAGAAGCGCGCAAAAACTGTTTTTTTAAATGTTAGAATTTACAAAAAAAACAATTAAAAGCAAAATTAATTGCGCAATTAAAAAGAAAAAGATACTTACCATAACAATTATTATTATTATAATTTGAGTAATTATTTAACTGATTATTATTATTATTGTGATAATCAGTTATAATTCGACGATTCTGCATTTATAAATAATATCTTTAAATAACAAAACCAAAAACAATAAATACTTTTTTTCTTCAATAAATTATTTTAAAGCTGTATTAAACTGAAAAAAGTGATATTTTGTATTAAATGTAAATGTTAAAAAAAGTTTTGTACCACCAATAAAAATAAAAGTTATAATTTATACTTTTCAAAGTGAGACATTGTAAAAAACGCGACAAACAAGTTTTAAAAAAAAGTAGGGTAATATTTTAGATGTACAGTATGAATCATAAAAAACAACTTTCAAACAAAAAAGGCTCTTCTTTTTTCTAAAACTTTGTTATTTAAAATAAATAAAAGAAAATAATAGCTTTAAAAAATTCTTTTTTTTGCTAACCTTTGGGATTTATGAGAAATAATTAAAACTCGTGGCATTAAAAAAAAGATGAAAGAAAAAAGGTAAAAAAAGAGTGAAATAAAAAAGCTGTTGCTTTCATTTTTTTGTTGTTTCAATAAAAAAATATAATATAAAAAATATAAAAACACAAGCATTTAAAACATTTTTTCTTCTTTGCAAGCAAAGGAAAAGGAAGAGAGAGAAATGAATGAAAAAAATGAAGATGAAGAAAACGTGACAACAAAAAATAGGCAGCAAAAAAAGATAAGAGAGAAACACATCATGTAATAATACTTTTCCTTCTCAATCAATTTAAACCCTATTAATACCCCCTCCCCACTACTGAAATAATATTTTTTATTATCTTAAAATAAAATTTTGATTAATTTAAAAAAGTGAAAAAAATTATAAATTTTGACGTCTCATTTTTTTTGTTGTTTCGATAATTCTTTGTTTAAAAGCAAAGAGCGAGAGCCGCCGCCGCCAACAAAAGCCATTATATGTATTTATTTTTGGGGCGCTGTTTTTGAGATTTTTTTATTTTGTATTAAATCTTTTAAAAAATTTATTAAAATATAACGCGAATCTTTGCTTTTTTTGGAGGGGTAATTTTGTTAATGTAAACCCTCCATCAAAAAATTATTTTACGTAAAAAAAGTGAAAGGAAAAAAGTCAAAGATGAGAGATATAGATAGATATATGCAAATTAATAAAAGTAATTGAAAATCATTAAAAAAGACCAGGAAGCGGATTACGGTAATAATCAAAATTAAGGAGGGGAAATTATTTTTACGCACTTTTTTTAATCATGTTATGTAAATTATTAGGGCATCGGCATCATCAAAGAAAGAAGATTACAGTAATCACAAAAATTTAAGGAAAAGTTATTCTTGCTAAGACATCACTAAACAAGAATGTACCTAATACCAAATAAAAATGCAAATGCATCAAAGACGGTTTCAGTGTTATCGCGCTCCCGCTCCCGCTACCGCTCCCGCTCCCGCTCCAACTACAAGGAGCGGTTCAGGAGCGGGAGCGGTTCCAGGAGCGCGGGAGCGGAGCGGGAGCGGTTCTGTTGGGAGCGCGCTCCCAAAAGCTTTCAACAGATTTTTTTCTTCTCAAAGAAATAACAAAAATTTTAAATTTCAAACAACATTTTTTTGGCAAAATGCGAATACTCAAGATAAAAAAACGCCAACAAACAGCTATTTTTTGTTGTTTCTTTTTTGGTTTTAACAAATGTTTGGAATGTGTTAATTATAAAAAGCTTTGATATGTTTAAACAAAAAAGCTGCGTTTATCAGCATTTTAATGTTGTCTCTGATGAAGCAAGATGCAAGAAATGCAAAAGAGTTTTCAAGTCAAAAAGTTCAAATTTGAAAAAACATCTTAAATCTTGTAATGCTGGACTTTATAATGAAGTTGAAGCTGAAGATGGAAAATTCTCTCTCACCAAGACTGCGAAGCAAACAACTTCTGTAACTCCAAAAGAAACATTCTTTGATGCTCCAAAACTATCAGATATCTGATTCAGATGATTTTGTTGAAGAATGCGATGAAATTTCTGATGATGACGATTCATATGAGTATGAACTTGCTGATGATGATGCCTTATCTGAGGAAGAAATGGAATTATTGTTTGTTTGTTTAAAAGAAACAATTTTATTGTTACTGTTATAAAAATTTTATCCTTTAAAAAAGCTGGAAGCGGGAGCGGGAGCGGTAAAAATCAGGAGCGCTCCCGGGAGCGCTCCGGTAGCGGGAGCGGATCCGGAAGCGCGGGAGCAGGAGCGGTAGCGGGAGCGCAACTTTTTTCGGGAGCGGGAGCGGAGCGGGAGCGGAAAAAGTGGTAGCGCGATAACACTGGACGGTTTATAACAAAAACCTTTGTTTTTGTCACAAAAATCCAAAACAGTGTTTACACTCATGTAAGCAATCGCAAGATGAACCCTTTCTTTTTTCGCTAATCCTTAAACCCCCCAAGAGATAATCACAAAAACACTAAATTTTCATTTTTTGTAAATAAATACAGAGGCAAAAACACAGAGAATGTGTCATCCAAAAAGACAGAATTCATGCTACAAAAAAATAAATTTTTTCTCTCAAAACACAAAATTTTTTAATTGAATGCTTTTATGTGACCATCCCACTTTCATTTTTTTTATGCTCATGATTTTAAAGTTTTTATTAAAGGTTAAAGGCAAAAGAGAAAGATTACGGTATATATCTTTTCAAAGCATTATGTAATTTTATAGTTGGTGTCTTTAGCTACCGTATAATTTTTTTCGCATAACCTTTTCCATAAATATTATACTCTATGGAAAAAAGTTTTTTTTCTAAAAAATTAGTCAAATATATATATTACTACAGGGGATACGATAATCTATGCAAAAAGGAAGTAACAAGTCAGATACAAAAAAATTACCATGTCATTTTTTTTGTACAAATTTTTCCTTCTAGAATCCCAACAATGTGCCTTGGTCTTTAATGTAAAAAATAAGAAGAAGACAGTAAATGGCACAAAAAAATATTCTCAAAAAATTAAATGAAGCAAAAACATTTAATTTAATGTTTCTTAAAATCTCAAAATTGTAAAATGTCAAGTTAAAATTTTATATTTTTGATACACCTTTTTTCACAAGTGATTTTTACTCGATAAAATTTAAGAGAGATAACCCCAGTGGCGTCATTTTTTTAAATTGAAGGTGCAAAGTTTGGGACGCTTTTTTTAGTTTTTTGTTTATTTGTAAAAATAATATTTTGTCTAAAAATCTCAAAACTACTACACTTTTTTTCAAATTTAAAAATTTGGAGGATAAACAAAAGCTGCTGCCGCGGGTGTCGATAAACAACATCATTTTGGATTTCTGCTTTCTCTAAAAAAATTCAAAAAGAGCAGCTTTTTTGGAAGTGTTTGAAAAATTAAAATGGATAAACTTTTCTTTTATTTTTTTGTGGATAAAAAAATGTCACGCAACTGTAAAAAAATAAAAAAAGCAACAACAAAAGCAAAATTTTGTGTTTTCTTTTTTGAAAAAAGACAGTTTTGAAGAAGAAAAAATATATTTTAAAATGCCAAAAGTATAAAAAGTAAATGCGCAAAAACTGCCTTTTTTTCTCAAGAAACAAAAACCATTTTTTCAGAGAGATATTTTTTAGAATAAAAAAATGGCTACAAAAAATAACATTTTCATTAAAACTTTTTATTTAAAAAGCATTAAAAAGAGTTTTTTTTACACAAAAAATTTTTGAGTTTAATGAACCCCTTTTCTAAAAGGCCTTTTTTGACTGACAAGTTTAGTTTCAAAAATGAGACAAATGGGGGCGGATTTATTATATCCCATATAAAAAAGAAGGTAAATTATACAACTTTTTTTTATAAAAGAATAAACATAAAAATTAGTTAAAACTTATTCAAACAAATTTAATAAAATGTTTTTTAATTTGCAAATTATTACCTTTAACAACATTTTATAGAAAGGTAATAAAAAATGGCGGAAAAACAGAAAAAGGTTGCAATTTAGGATTTAAAAAACATAAAAAATGGAAAAAAGCAAGCAAATTCAAAAAAAATACAAAAACAACAAACATCAAAAAAGCGAGAAAAAATTACAAAAATTTATTTTCGCATAAAATAACTTTTTTGAAAAGAAGAAAAAAATGTTAAAAAATAGAGGCCGTTAAAAATAAACCCAAACACTCATTTTTCGGAAACAGTTTTTTTGAATGGCATCATTCAATGAAAGGAAAAGGGGAAAGAAAGGGGGATGGCTCATGTTAAAGGTCATTAAATTTGAAAAAAGAAAAAGTTATCTCTTTTTTGTGATGTCTTTAATGCGCAACAACAACAATAAAAAGAATCAAGTGCACATAATAGCAGAAATTCTAAAATGATGACTCGAATCACCATCGATGATGATGAAGACAGTAGACTGCCGGCCGGCTGATCAAGGAAAGGCTTTGAAAAATGAAAACGAAAAAATTTGTACAAGTTTAATTTTCAGAAGGAAAAAGGAAGAACGTGTGATACACGGAAGAAAAGAAAAAAGTTTAATAAAAAAAAGCGCGCGAAATTTTTGCGCAACTTTGAAAAACTTTTTATTTTTGGCTGCTTGCCTGAAAGATGGAAAAAGAAAGAAAAATGACTGACAGAAGGGGAGATTTTCTTTCCATCTTGCCTGCCAGCCAGCTGGTTAAAATAAAAAAAAATGAGCAAGGACAGTCAGTGTGCAACATTCTGAACAAAAAAAGAAATACTGAAAAATAAATATATTAAAAATATCTATCTATATATAAACAGAAGAAAAGGAATAGTTATAACTATAAATCAGTGTTGGAAGGAAGAAGCTATTTGGAAAACGAAGAAGGAAGAAAAAATGAATAATGGAAAAATTTGTAAGCATTTTTTCTTGCTTTTGCGCAGCAGCAACAAAAGCAAGAAAGAAAAGAATATCTGCATCATTCATTTATTCGGTCATCGAAGAGGAAGGAATCAGAATTGAAAAGATATAAAATGTTTCTTTCCATTTTTTAAATTAACAATGCCGATGATGAACATCGTTCCTTTTCATTTCGCAATCTTATTCACGCCCTTTAGGGGAACGGTTAACCTCAAAAATATGGTATAAATTCTCCCAAAAAAAGTGTCAGAAAAACAAATTTAAAAACCTTCTTTTTTTGATTTTGATTCTTTCGATTAAGCTTTAAAACTTACAGAATTCTGTCAGAAAGAACGAAAAAAAGTGCTAAACAAACAAATTTTTTTATTTGACGTAATCTTGAGTAAGTAAGGAGGAAGAAAGGGAAAGAAAAGGTTTTCAAACAAAAAAATTTAAAGAGATTTAAAACGCTTTTCAAAAAGGTTTTCTTTTGAGTGTCCTTTTTTAAAATTTTAAAAGCATTGTTTAAGCATTCTGTTTTTTTGGACAAGTTGTTTTTGAACGGTTTTTGATCATTTTTGATTACGGTATTTCTTGACGTGATAAAAAGATAAAAGTGAAAATGGAGGGTATAAGAGGCTCCAAAAGATTAAGAAAAATAATACACACAAGGATGCAAAATGTTTTGAAAGAAGGACATTGACATAGATTACGGTAGCCGATAAAAAAGTTCGATGTGAACAAAAAATTGACATTTTAAAATAGTTATGACTGAAAAAAAACAGTAACTAAAAAAGCTAACTAAAAACACAAAAAAGTCTATTCTCAAAAAAAACCATTACGGTAGCTATTGATCAAATACAGAAAAAAGGTCCAAATCACGTGATTTCTGTATAAATAAAATCCCAGATAACTTTCGACCTTCCAAAAAATATTTTACAAACTCTATCTAATAATATTCAAACACACATAAAAAGAACTCCATGAATAATAATTCTTTTTTGGTAGTAGTTTTTGTACTCTTTTTTGACTTTGATTTCCAGAAGAAAAAGAAGAAACTTTTATATATAGTTTTTTAACAACCTGAAGAAAAGGGGCTCTTTGAAATGTGAATGAAAAATTGAAAGAATAAAAATAAAAAAGAGGGAATCAAAGCAGCCGTTCAAAACGACCTTGAAAAAACTGTTTGTTCTATTATATATATTTTTTCCAATATCTATATTTTTTGAACGAGGTTCTCATATGATCGTTAACTTTTTATATATTTTCAGTGTGGAAGTATGTATTAAAAAAATACAAAAAATGGTATTTTTTTATGCATAAAAAAGTTTTGTTCGTTGACCATCAAAGACAACGAAAATGACGGGAACAGCAAAAAGAAAGAATCGAGAAAAAAATGCGCCGATATTTTTCATCTTTTTTTGCCAATGCGCAAGAAAAAAGAATGTCAGTGAATCACGGAAAAAATATGAGAAAAAAACTATCTGATGAAAAGAAGGAAGGAAAATATGTTTCTCAAAAATGTACACCTTTCGAAGGTTAAAGGCCGGCTTCAGAAAAACACAAAAATCATAGCCTAGGAAAACGATAAAAAAAATTAGAAGCTTAAGCAAGCGGAAAATTAAAATTAAAAAAAGAATAATTTTTGTGCCACTTGACACAGACGAAAGAAAGCATTATTTTATTTTTTAACAATTAAAATAAAGAAGAAAATAGGTAATATTTTTCTGTGTGGCGTAATAAAAGCTATTTTTGTTGTATTTTTATTGAAAAAAGTTTTTGTGTGGTCCATTAAAAGCGCATCTGCAAAGTAATAAAAAATCCACCAAACCGGAACATTAAAAAAGGAGAGAAAGAAGAAGCTAATAAATTTTGTTTTTCTTAAACGATATTTGAAATGACTAACGTGAAACAGTTTTGTCTGATTCCACATTTGCCATTTCCCCATTCCATTTCATTCCTTGGGGTCATAAAAAAGAGTTTTTGATATAAAAAAGATCTTTCTTCCCCAGAAACAGCATCTTTATAAGAAGAATATAAAAAACAACTTGTTGAATGGATGGAAAGAAGAAAGGAAAAACGTCTGTCAGAAAGAAGAAAAGAAAAAATTGGCAGCGGGAAAAAATTGGGAGAAATAAAAATAAAAAACAATCCTGCGCATTTTCTTTCTTTATGTTTTTTTGTGGTGCCCTTTACTCTTTATACTTCTTCTTTGGGTTGCTCCTAAACAAAAAAGCTATTATTCAGAAAATGAATAAATGAGTTTTTTAAAAAAATAGGAAAAACAAAAAAGTCTGCCAGATTTCTTCTTTTTTTCTGTCTTCTTCGAAGAAAATGACACAATTGAAATTTCAATGTTGCGCAAGAAAAGGAAAAAATGAAAAAGCCAAAGTTAAAGAATGTCAAAGAAAATCATACTCAAAAAATTGCTCATTTTCTGCATTTTTATTTCTAAATCTACCGTAATGCAAAAAATGCCAAAAGTATAAAATGATTCAAAAATGTATATTTTCATCAATTTTAAAAAGACTTAAAAACAAAAAAAATAACTGTATAAGTATAAAAAATACAGCTTTCGAAAACACAAATTAAAAGAAAATGCCATATAATTTTGGGTAAAGTTTTTTATATTATTATTTTTATAAAAAAGGCACAAAATATAAATTTTGTTAAAGAAAATGGTAATAAACAATTACTAATAAAGGTTATGAATACAATTATTTTTATCATTGTATTCTTCGACAAATACAATATAAAAAAGTTATTTTTGGAGAAATAATTTGAAACTTAATCGCACGAGTTTTAAAAAGTTTTGTGAGAAACATGTCAAAGGCCAAATGTCTAGTTTTAAAAAAATTAGCATAAGTGTCAACCCGCTCAATTACCTTTTTGATTTTTTTTCAATTAAAAACAATCACAAAACAGCGAAAAATTGAAATTGTAAAACGTCTTTTTTGAATTGCTAACAATTTTGTAAGACTGTATTGAATACAGTATTTTGAATAAAAAAAAGTAGAATAAGAAAAATGCTTTTCTTCTTTCAGTCTAGCCTATGGGTTTACTGTGTAATAAAAAAAGAGAAAAAATAAATGAAAAGCTTTCCCAGACATATTTTTAATGTCTGACAAAAGGCAGGCAATGAATATGGGAAAAAAATAAAAGAAAGTCGAAACCATTGCGCGAAAAGAAAAAAATACAGAATGGTCAAAAAAGCTTTTAAAAGAATGGCAAGAAAAAAACATTTGTTAAGAAGAAAACAAAACCAAAGGCAACCAAAAAACATAAAAAGAAAAATAAAAAAAGAAAGCGAACAACAAAAAATACATCAGCTTTTCTTTGCATTTGTTCTTTTTTTGAGGCCAACAAAAAATAAAGATTCATTCTTTCTTTTTTTGTGCCATTGTTGTTGCTCTTCTGCAGCTGTTTTATCATTTTAAGTTTATAAATTTTGTTTCTGTTTGTTGGGATTGAACAAAAGCTAAGGCCAGATTTTTGGGTCACAAAAAAATGAAGTTAAAAAACCGAAAAATGAAAAATTTGAAAAGAATGACACAAAAAATAATAAAAACAGCAGGCATGAATTGGCAGTTTCAAAGTTGCAAACAAAAAATGAAGAAAAAAAAAACGTTTAAAAAATGCAATTTTTATATTTAAAAAAGAGAAAATTTGTGATTTATCAAACAAACATTTTTCTTTTCCTTCGAAATTTTTTGTTGCTTTTCTGACTGAAATCAATCAAACAGCACTTTTTGATTCTTTTTGAATGTTTCTTTTTTTGTTTGTGTGCGTGATTTTTTTGATTTTTGAACAATTCAAAAAAAATAATTAAGCCGCAGTTTCTTGCAACGTTTAAAAGTGCAGAAAAAGTGCAATTGGAATTTAAAAAAGGAATTGCAACGTTGGAAAAAGGTTACGGTATTTGGATGAGATGAAGGAAAAAGTTACGGTATCCAAAGAAAATTATTAGTATTAGAATTAAAGTTTATTGCTTAATCAAATTTATTTATTTTAAGATATTATTTTTTGAAGATTTTGAACATCATTAAATTGTTCTTAAAAAAGGAATAACGGATTCAGGGAGAAATTCAAAAAGGATTTCAAACGGTTGCGGAAACACTTTTAAGATTGTTGCTCAAACGCACAAATTTAATTCTTTTGTTTTAAAAGGAAAAAGCAAAACCTTGTATTAAAAGCTGAGATACAGTAATGCAATAAATAAAACGTTTCTATTCGAAAACGGATACATATTTTTACATTCTCAAGGAAAGATATGTATCCTGAAGCACTTATCAAGTATAACCTCAAAGAAAAAACAAAAGCTATTTCAACATTAGAAATTACGGTAATGACTTTACAATAGTTATCTCAATTTGTGTAAGAATAAATAATTATATAAATTACACAAAATGTTTGCATAAAACATACAATTTCCCAACTCTTTTTTTAGCTTTTATGGCATGTTTTTTATGTTTATTTTTTTCTCTTTTTTCTATAAAAAGTGCATAAAAATAGCACAAAAAAGCAATTCTATTGTTCCGAATAAAAATAGCCAATTCCGTTCCCCCATTTTGCTATTATGTGGGACGCAGAATTATATAAACCATTCCACCACCACTACTTCCCACTCCCAAACATTTTCTTTTTTTAATTTTCTGACGTTTTATTATTTTCTCTTTCACCATTAAAAAAGAATCTTTTTTTGGCAGTCATTTTTTTTGCCTTTTTTTGCTTTAAAACAGATTGGTTTTTGCAATCAAAAAAACAAAGCTTTAAGGAATAAATAAAAAACTGCTTTAATCAAAAAAGAAAAAATAGCCAGCAGCTGTTGTTGTTTGAAGCCTTCTTAAGGGATTAATTTTTTATTTTCTAGGGTGGTCTATTTTTATGTGCCTTTTTCTTCTTCATTTTGTGAGTCATTAAAACATATTTTCAAAGGCGTTTTTTGGAAAAAAGAGGCATCAAAGATAAGATCAAAGTCGGTATTGCCTAAAGACAAATGTTTTTTTACAAATGAATGTCATTAATTGTAATGCATCTTAAAATGTGTTAAAATTAAAGCAGGTTTAAAAAGAGCAAAGATAAAAGTGATAAAATTTGTTGAATATGTTTGAACCATCAAGTTTTCATTGAATTTAAATCTAAAAAACAAAAAAGAGCAGTTTTTTGCAAGCAAATTTTTAAATGAATAAAATTTTGAGTTTTTTATGAAAAATTTATTCATGAAAACTCATATTTTTCCCAAATTCTCATCACTATCAAAAAAGTTATTAAATAACCCTTTTTCATACAATATGTGTAAAATTTATAACTCTTGGGTACTGTATCTTATATACGTATTTGACAAAACAAAAACTTTATTGATTAAATGATTAAAAGAAAATTATGAAACAAAAAAAAACATTTGTAAGAGAATATTAAAAATCTTCAAAACAACGGTTACCAACGAAAAAGAAAAAAATTCAAGCAGCATTTGGATTATCAGATTGATCTTTGAGAGCAATATTACATAAATGACTGAGCAAAGTTTCAGAATCCAATAATTGATTTGGTCGAACAATAGAAGCCAAGGTTGCAGAAGTTAAATTTCCAAATCGAATATATGGAATGAAATCTTTCATTGCTTCTTTGATATTGTGTGAATCAGCTCTAATCTTATTCAATTTACAATAAATTGTAGCCCATTCATATACCTAAAAATTATTTGCACAACATATTATGCATCATTTAAAAAATAGATATACCCTTTTAAATATTGTTTCTTCAGCAGAATCACTACGATATTGTTGAAGGATTTTTAGAACCAAAGAAGATGGAAAAACAAAAGTTGGTTTTTTATTTTTAGTTGCAAAATAAAATTTCATTCGATTAAAAAGTTTTGGAAAAAGTTCTAAACATTTTTCAACAACTTCTAATAAGTCTAGATTCTTGAGTCCTTCAACTGCAATTGACATAACATTTTCTCGGGTGAGATTCTTTTCAAGAAATTCAAGACATTTCTTATTCAATGTTGGAACATCATATTTTTTTGCTGAAAAATATGGTATTCTATTAGTTAGTGTATAGCATTCAAGTAATAGTAAAAAAAGAAAAGGTATATATTTAGGAAGAAGTACATATATTCAAATATTTCCCAAATCTAACTAGCCACAATATTAACTTTACTGGATCTCATATATTCCCGCGAATTTACATATTCCAAACAAATCTTAAGACCAAAACTTACAGAGCAAAAAAATTTCGAGAACATTCTGAATTGTAATTTCACAATCATTGATGTAGACAAATTTAATAAATTCTTGAAAAGCTTCCAAATCATTATCATCCAAGAGAATTGGGTCTTCTTCATTTCGATCAGGATCTTCAATCATTGCCTTCAAAACAGACGAACGAAATTTAACGAAAATGGCATTTGCAGGAATTTCCTAAAAAATATGATATAATCTGCGGCTAATAAATGTTAACACCAACAAAATTATTAGAAAAAGAAACATACCGTGTTAGCAACAATGAAAGTGATATCCTTATATTTGTCAGATTCATAAAAAGCTTGAACAATTGCCTTCAAAACACTTTCACCAGGCTTTGGAGGAGAATTTGAAGGTTCTTTAACGCTTGCCATCATTAGTAGTGATTTACTAATAACAAAAACTTAAAGCTAAAAAAAGGTTGATAAATAAATATTTTTATCAGAGCAAATTGGAAGACGCTAAACTTGAATGAGCTCAATTGCAAAAATAAAACAAAGAAAAATAAAGCCGCGGAAAAAATTGAGTATCGCAAACGCGTCTCAGGATTTCGTTGTAAGATTACAAAACTTTACGAGGCAATTCAAAAAAACTTTTTTCATGCTAAAGTTAGTAATAGCTAAATGATTAACAAAAGTTTTTTGTGTGCAAATAGTGGATATTTAACAAATAATTTCTGAATGAATATATAACCTAGATTTAAATTTAAACGTGTAGAAAAGTTATGCTACAGTCGAACCTCGTTATAACGTTTTTCAAGGGACCGTGAAAAAAAGACGTAATATCGAGGTTGACGTTATAGCGAGGTCCTATTGATATGGGCTCCTTGATGAAGGGACCGAAGACAAAGGACGTTATAACGAGGAAAACGTTATAACGAGGTTCGACTGTATTTGTTTTTGCTGTGTTTTATATTTCTTTATTATATTAATTTTAATATTTTTTGTGTCAATTTTTAGAATTCGCGAAACATAAAAATTGATACAGTCTACGAATCTTTAAAGTTTATCTTTCATTCAAACTTAAAAATACTCAAAAATCAAAAATAAAATATTATGTTGTGCGGGCATAAACACACACACACAACAAAACAAAATTTGAAGAAAAGCGTTTGCTGTTGATCATCAAGATCAACAGCAAACACTTTAAATTAGATTAGCTCGTGCTAATTTACAGTTCAAATTTTGTTTAGATTTTACGTTTTTTATTCAAAACAATTTCCACTCAAAAACACAAGTTTCAAAAAGAAAACAGAGAAACAAAGACACGCACTCTCTCTCTCTTTCTTTCTTTCTTTGGGCGCTTCTGAAAGCAAAACAAAAAATATTTTTTTATAAAGGAAACGATTTTTTTCGAGGGTTCATAGCTTAAAAGCTTGTTTATTATCATAAAATTAACAACTTTTTAAACTTCAATTTTATCATTGATTTTAGAAATTAAAAATTATTAAGTTATTGACAAAAATAAGTATGAGGAAAGTAGTTAATATATCGTATATTCTTGAGTTTAATAATACCTCATTTTTGCAGTCAACAGACATTTGAATTTTAAAGAATTTTTTGAGTCAAAGATAAAACTTTGACAAATTTGGAACAATTTTTCTTCTTTTTGTTCAGCTCCTAAATCTACATCGTTTTATTTCTTTTTATTGTTTTTTCATTCTAAATTTCAATCGGTCTCGAATTATTTATTTTATAAAAATTTTGTTGACAATTTACTTGTATCCATGTTTATACAGTAACTCTTCTGTATTGTTTTAACTGCTTTTGTACTAAAAAAATTGTACTAAAAAAATTTTTAAAAAAATTTTGACCCCGACGTGACTTGAACACGCAACCTTCCGATCTGGAGTCGGATGCGCTACCAATTGCGCCACAGAGTCATCGAATTCGCCTGCTAGATTTATTGCTTTTAAAATGTTTTTTGAGAATTTGTTTGGCTACAAAAACACGTACAAAATTTATATGTTAAATCGTCAAAGTCACATTGTGTAATTTATTTAAAAGAAGAATTAGTTTCCGTTTTTATTTTGTATTCAGATATGCTTGTCATTTACTCCATTTTAAGTCTTTTTGATTCTGATATTCAAATATATTTAAATAGTTACAACAATTTTTAAATTCAAAAAAAATTAATTTATTATTAAATTAAATATTTTAAACAATTTTAATATAACACCTAATATGAAGAATTGAGCACATGAAAATTTATTTATTAAAATTTAAATAATCGGATGTTATTCTTGTTGATATTTTCCAGAGTAGTTTGTCCAATATAACATATTAAAGGTTAAAAAGCATGCCGGAAAAAGTGCCCTTGAAACATAATCAACTCTTTTGGCATTATCTGCTTCACCCATCTGTTTACAAATATATCGGATAATTGGAAGGGATTTTATACATGCCATAATTGGTGATCGACGAGGCCTTCGACGTTGTTGAAATTCAATGTCATTGTTGTTGTAATTATTATTACTATTATTATTGTTGGTAATAAGATTACTGTGGTGTTGTTGACTTCCACCATTGGCATTCCTTAAGAGGGTTACTTGAGATTGTTGAGATGGACGTTGTTTGACCCAAACTTCAGGTTCATTGGGGTTGTTGGGAACTGCAGCAAGGGCAGGTAAAAGAAGGGGAGTATTGGTCATTGGATGGGTTGACATAAAAGTACTGCCCCCGAGGGTTGCTTTTGGGACACTTTGTTTGTAGAATTTTCGAGATGAAATATACGTGACTGCTGCAAATTCAAGAAGGGCAGTGAAAATGAATGTCATACATGCTGAAATATTTTATAGTTAGAAATGTACTGTACCGGTATAAAGATATCTGTTAATAAAGTTCTAGATTTTATTTCACAGGTCGATTTTTTTTAAAAAACGGTCATCGCAAAAAAAGAAGAAAATATTTTCCACACGGGAACACTTTTTTGCAGTGTTAAATTATTTATTTTTTTAGCTGTATTTTAAGCAAACTTTAGGAATTAATCGTACAAAAAACTTGCACATATACAAAGCTTATTTAATTTGGGCTGAAGTGAATAAAAGTAGTGAAATCAAAAACTCTGATGCCAATAAAAGTAGGGAAATCAAATAAGAAACTCAACAAATTTTCTAAATTGCTTTTTTAAAATTACCTGCTTTTGAAATTTAGAAAATTTGTTGAATTTCTTATTTGATTTCCCTACTTTTATTGACATCAGAGTTTTTGATTTCACTACTTTTATTCACTTCAGCCCAAATTAAATAAGCTTTGTATATGTGCAAGTTTTTTGTACGATTTCCCGACTTTTATTGATATCTTTGATATATTGTTAACAATAATGCTCGGTATTAATACCCTTTTTTAATGACACAGTTTGGTCGCTTTTTAAACTTTTAAAAGGTGCCACGAATTCTCTTGTGAAAACAGTGACTAAGTTGGTATAAATCACAGCTTTGTTATATAAAACTGAGATAAAGTCTGAGATAAAATCTTAGGTCTAAGATAAGCTCATAAAGTCGCGTAATGGAAAGAAAATAGAGGCTGAGCGTTGAAAAGCTTTTCTGAGCTGTGAGATACAGCGTATATTTATATATTACGTAAAATAGAACAACAAATACTACGCGATCTATAATTACATAATTATAATTCATAGCTAACAAAATTAGAAAGTATTACATTTTTACTTGCAAAGAAAACATTATGGGTAAAAATATTTTTACAACCGCGGACAAAATGAAACAAAAAATAATTTTTGAATATTAAAAAACACATCATCAACTTTCTTTACATAAAAAAATAACTTTTTGCTAGATTTATATTCAGCATTCAAAAATGTATAATTAGTGCTGTGGGCCACAAATGCAACCCGGCCGATTTTACTTCGGGCTACTTCATCTAAATTTATTTTAAAATAATTAAAGGGAACAATAAAAATAATGCAAAAATTACCGGGCAAATTTTAATTTTTTGCGCGCCGGATTTTTCCTGACCCGGTCCATAAAATGTGAACCCAACGTTTTACACATTGTCAAATTTGCAAAAAAAGAAAAAAAATTTCGCTTTTAAAAATTTCAAAAAATTTTTGAGGGACTTAAAACTTTTTTTGGGCCGGACATTTTATGGCCCGGTCCAAAAAAATTGATTGAAAAATAATTTTTATTATTAATTTAAAAGATAAACAAAAAAAGCTTTTATAAATATCAGCAACAAAAAAAAAGAAATCAAAAACTTCACTTCTCGCGCCAAAAAAAACTCCCACCACGAAAAAAAAATAAATTTTTTTGTGACTTACAAACCAACGAAGAGCCGTCAGCAGCATTTTTTGTGACAAAACTTTCTCAACGACGTTGTACTGGTTCGATTTTTTTTATTTTTTTTTTATTTTTCAACATTAATAGACGCCCGGAAAGGTAGTCCAAACATAAAAATAGTAAAAAAGTAAAGGAGACGCCGCAAAGTAGGGGTTTTACGTTTTCGGGTCTGTGGCAGTTAGGGAAGTGAACCCAAATTGCCCCAGACTCCCCTTCGGGTCGTCCTGGGGCCAATTCCCAAGCCAAATGATATTCTAAACGTTTTTTCTGTATTGCTTATCGTTCTCAGCACCATCGAGAACCTTAGTGAGCATAAAGAAAACATAAAAGTTTGTATGAGCTGAGTTATCACACATATGCGTTTTTACGTAAATTCACGATCTATTTTATCCATATAAATATATAAAAATGAAAAGCTTAAAACCATTATAAAATCAATAATATACTTCTATGAGCACCCAAAAAAAGGTTTTAGCTACAGAAAAATGCAATTAAACACTTTTAAAATTTGGCGGTTTTCAGCACCAATGGTAATACCTCCAACACCAAAACAGTGATACAATTCAACTTTTATATATAAAAACATTAGCTTATCATTGCATAAGTCTTAAAAAAGGTTTTTGATGGTAAAATAAAGGTTTTTAGTGCAAAAATATATATTTTTCAAAATTGTGTTACTACGGTAAGCAACCAACACAACATGCAATTTAGCTAAATTTTGTCTTAAAAACATATTGAACTATCCTAACATATGCTATTTTCTCTGCTGAACATTGTTATAAGTGTTATAAACATGGAATACTACTTTAAATCATGTTTTTATCACTAATTCATATGCTGCATATGTAAACTTTGATGCACAAGAAAACGCTCCACACGAATCCTTATATTTTCTCCATGCTCACTAAAGTTCTCGATGGTGCTGAGAACGATAAGCAATACAGAAAAAACGTTTAGAATATCATTTGGCTTGGGAATTAATTCCTAAAGTTTGCTTAAACTACAGCTAAAAAAATAAATAATTTAACACTGCAAAAAAGTGTTCGCGTGTGGAAAATATTTTCTTCTTTTTTTGCGATGACCGTTTTTTAAAAAAAATAGACCTGTGATTTGTTTTAATCAATTTTTATTTAAAAACTAATGATTGAAAATATTTAAATTTCACTAAAACTACAGTAAACAGATCCAAAAATACGGTATTTCATTTTTAACAGAAAAATTTGCATACGTAACCCCAAACTTTATTAGGGGTCTAGCCCTACACAAAATATTACTAACCCCCGATCCATAAATCTACAGCTTTCACATATGAAACAGGAGGAAGTTTTGCATTAATACCCGAAGCTTGTGTTGTCTAAAATGTTACTGTAATATTATTTAAACAAAATAATAAAAACTAACAATTGTAAGTAAAGTTGTAACACCTAATGTGACTCGAGCAGGAACGGCATTTCGATCCAACCAAAATGAAACCCATGAAACAATTACTAACATCTAAAAATTTAATCAAATTAATTCTCATTACAGTAATCCCGTAAAAGGGCCTACCGTTGATGGAATATATAATTGTAATAAATAATAAGAAAATTGTCGTTGCAGAGTTAATACAGTTCTTAAACATGAATATGTGCCCGTATTTGTCTTTGATGTACAATATGTTGTATTAACTTTATTCAATTGAAATGATGGAAGTGAAGATTCAAGACCAGCTTTCAACTGAACTGGATCAATTTCTTTCCACATGTATTCTAAAATGGCAAAAATTTACATAACCCAAAAATTAACATAAATCCTCACCAATGTCATTGTCAGTATAGGCGTATGAAGCTAAATCGATGAGACAAACTTGAACATCCATGGGATAATTCTAAAAAAGGAAAACAATCATAAAATGTTCCTAAAGTGTATATAAAATTACATGTAAATGCATTGGACATGAAAGAACAAGTGAAATTCGAACACTGTATAAAATTGAGCCATCTTTATGGACTCGAATCATAACATTCGGTTTATCGATCATATGCTTTTGTGCTTGCTTTTCATTCTAAAATATTTTGATCAGTTAACGATTTTCTGAATCCTCAAAAAGTACCTGAAAAAATGAATCTGGCATCCAAATTTGTTGCCCTGGAGCAAGAATAATAAATTCCGGTTTACTGTCCCTTGGAAGACCATATGCAAGTCTTCCATCAATCCATGATTCTCTGAAGGTTAGTTGGATACTGTATTCCATGTTGACGTCATCAATTTTTGATATACTTCTAATTAGCATATTTACTTGAACAACAACTGGACCATGACTGCCAGGAAGGGATAAGTTTGTCCCTGGAGGTCGAACCCGCCAATCATAACCATTATTTAATAATGCATTAATTATATCTGTATCTGATGTTGCTGCAACTTGTTTGCTAAAATAAATGTTAAAATTAGCATAGATTTATTAAAACCAAAGTTTAGATTTCCCAAGAGAGGTACTGTAGTGATAATATTTACTTTAGTTTTTGATCAAATGATATTTAACAGAAACTTAGACAGAGTTTTACTCTATCACGATTTTATTTCAAAAAAAAAACTTTTTAAAGTTTGATAAAGTGTTTTTTTATCAAAAAACCCTGCTCAAAGGGACAATGAATTTGGACAAAAAATCAAGCAGGCTACTTCGATGACTCTGTGGCGCAATTGGTAGCGCATCCGACTCCAGATCGGAAGGCTGCGTGTTCAAGTCACGTCGGGGTCAAAAATTTTTTTAAATTTTTGATAGAGACTGGCAGGGAACACTTTTCTCTTTCTTTTTCATTTTTTTTCTTCGTTACAGTATGAAAAATTAAACTTTTTTTTCAAGAGTAATAATCTAGCCTACCAGACGTAATTTTTTACGCTGATTCCAAATATGTAACTTTTATAAAAGTTTTTTCTGCAGCAAATACCTAAAATTTGCATTTTTAGGTGTTTTTTGAGGAAAAAATCTTGTCGCATCGAGTCGCATTCATAAATTTAGTACCAATGGATAGCCCTTCAAAAAATACATCTATGGTGAAAAGGAAAATCAAGCGAAATCAAGCGAAAAAATGTTACAGCGAACGCAGAGCTAGATTTGTATAAAAAATGCTTGAAAAAGTTGCAAAAAAAAGTGCAAAAACATTTTTCTGTCGACAAAAATGAACGCACCACGAAAGTTTTCACGACAAAAAAGTGTTCCCTTTTCCTTTTTTTCGACGAAGAATTTTTGTTTTATCAAATTTTAAATCGTTATTTTCGGCATTTTAACTATTTTTAATAATTTTTTTGATTTTATTTTCGGTTTATTCAGGTCTGAAAGTACCTAGAAAGAATAATAAAATAATTTTTTTTCAACTTTTATTTTTGACCTGCCAGTCCCTAATTTTTGAAACAATTTTTTGAATTTAATAGTACCTAATACCTTATTTAACCCAAATTTTATTATTTTACCTTTGTTGAATAAAAATAATAAAAAGCAATAAAATAAAGGAAAGATAAGTTTTCATCATCATCATCTTGATGTCATCATGATAGCATCTTTTTCTCAGTCTTGGTAATTCTAGAAGACAAAAAAATAGTTGCAACATTTTTTTTTCAAAAGTAAAAAAATAAATCCAAAAATGACACGAGTAAAAAAGAGTCAGATTGCGTTAAAAGTTTTTTTTAAATAAAAAATGCAAAAAAATGTTGAAAAGCCAAATTAACGATGCCAATTAATAATCTGCTTCTGTTGGAGAATTTTTTTTGTCAAAGTGGGAATTCTTTTTTTTATTCTTGGAAAATTTAATTATATTTTTTCTTTCTTTTATAAAAAAATATGGTTTCTTTATGGAATCTGAAAGAAGATAACAAGCAACTCAAGACAAGGCAATTAAAAAACAGAGCTTTGCTTTTTTAAAAAATAGAGTTATATTTTGGAAAGTGAAAAGCGTATATTAGAGAGTCAAAATTTACTTTTATACCATTCGAGGACATTTTAGCTGAAGTTTAAGGTTTATGCCAAAAACCTGTAATTTCAAAAAGATAAAATTCATAACATTTTTTAAAAAAAGGAAGTAAATTCAAATTTCCTCTTCCGACATTTTTGGAACTTCAAAAAAAGTTTGGCATTTTTTGGGATTTTTGAAGGAAATGCAAAAATAAATAAGCAGGTATATCTCATCTCTTTTCTCTACTATCAGCTTTCCTCCTCCCTCTCAAAAAAAATATTTTTTCAGTTTCCGTTACTTATTACAAAGATAAACAATGGGGAAGGGGAAGGAAGCTGAAGAGAAAGAGTTTTCACTCAACAACTCTTCTCTTCTTTGACAATGATGCCTGATGATGATGGTAGGATCGAAAATTGAAACAAAAGAAGCGAAAAAACCCCATCTTTTTCTTTTGCAGCAGCTTTCTTCATTCAAGCCTTCAAAAGAAAAGAAAAAAGGATGGGAAAAGCTTTCTTTTTTTTTCAACGTTGTTGCAAACCCATGTGTTTTTAAACATATTTTTTGAAGAGACGGTTTCTTTCAAACTTTGAAATTCAAAAGTTCAAAAAGATAAAGAAACAAAAGTGGAAGAAAAAGAAGAAGCTACAACCTTTTTTGACAAAAAGTTGCAAATTTGAAAAGTGCAAAAAATGTCTCGCTTCTGTTTCGCTTTTCTTCTTCTTCAAAAAACATATGAGAATCCTTTAATGATATTCTTTTTTCAACAACAAAAGATTCAAGGAAGCGAAGAATATTTGAATATTAAAAATTTTTAAAAACTGATTTATGTTTTGAAAACTTATAATATTTTATGTGTGAAAAAATGAAATGAGTCAAGGATTGAGTCCTGGAGGAGGAGGAGTTTATCTCTTGAATGTTATATGATGGGAAAAGGAAGAAGATAAGGTTGGAAAAAGTAATTAATATTCAAATGGATATGCAAATTTTTGAAACATTTGTTATCGAGGTGATTTCTGATAGAAAGACAAAAGCAATAAATCTAGCAGGCGAATTCGATGACTCTGTGGCGCAATTGGTAGCGCATCCGACTCCAGATCGGAAGGCTGCGTGTTCAAGTCACGTCGGGGTCAAAATTTTTTTAAATTTTTAGTACGAAAGCTAAAACAATACACAAGAGTTACGGTATGAATATGGATACAAGCAAATTGTCAACAAAATTTTTATAAAAAAATAAACGAGATCGACTGAAATTTAGAATGAATAAAAAGAAAAAGAAATAAAACGATGTAGATTTAGGAGCTGAACAAAACGAAGAAAAATTGTTCCAAATTTGCCAAAATTTTATCTTTGACTCAAAAAATTCTTTAAAATTCAAATGTCTGTTGACTGCAAAAATGAGGTATTATTAAACTCAAGAATATACGATATATTAACTGCCGTCCTCATACTTATTTTATCAAAAACTTAATAATTTTTAATTTCTAAAATCAATGATAAAATTGAAGTTTAAAAAGTTGTGTTAGATTTATGATAATAAACAAGCTTTTAAGCTATGAACCAACGAAAAAAAATCGTTTCCTTCTTAAAAAAATATTTTTTGTTTTGCTTTCAGAAGCGCCCAAAGAAAGAGAGAGAGACTGCGTGTCTTTGTTTCTCTGTTCTCTTTTTGAAACGTGTGTTTTTGAGTGGAAATTGTTTTGAATAAAAAACGTAAAAATCTAAACGAAATTTGAACTGTAAATTAGCACGAGCTAATCTAATTTAAAGTGTTTGCTGTTGATCTTGATGATCAACAGCAAACACTTTTCTTCAAATTTTGTTTTGTTGTGTGTGTGTGTTTATGCCCGCACAACATAATATTTTATTTTTGATTTTTGAATATTTTTAAGTTTGATTGAAATATAAACTTTAAAAGATTCGTAGACTTTAAAAAAAAGGAAATGACAAAAAATTGCCCAAAAAATCATGTTATTATCAGCGAAATTTTTTTTACTGAGATAGAATCGATTGCTACGTTTGTTACAAATAAATCAAAGCAATGTTTGTTTAGATAAATTACAAATAATTTTTTTACTGTTTTACAAGGTTTTGTCAAATAACGAAATTCAATAGAACTACAAAAATTTTAAAGTGAAAAACGTTGATGTAAAAATAAATGGGCAAAAAATTTGGAAGACGGAAGCAACTGAACCTTACAACAACAAAAAAAGTGTTGCAAAACCGAAAATATAATATAAAAAATCTTTTTTCCTTGTCCCATTTTTATCCCGAAAATGAATAAATCTGTTTTTGTTTGAATCAAAGGATAACTCGTTTGTGCCATTCTTCTTTCTTCTTCTTCTTTTTTGCTTTTGCCGCTTCTGCTGTGTTAAGATTTCATTACCGCGCGTGAAAAAAAAACGAAGAATGAATTGTTGCGAGCGAAATAAATAAAATTTATTCAACAGAATATAAAAAAAATGATGTGCCCGGAAAACCTCTTTTTTTCTTTTGGCAGTTTTGTGAAAAGAAAGAGAAATTATCACTCAAGGAAGTTATAATAAAAAATTCAGGAAAAACAGAGTTGAAAAAAATAGGAAGCTAAAATATTACTTTGAAAAAAAGTTTTTTTTCGTTGAGGCAAAAGTAAAAGTAAGATTTTTTTTTGTCAGTGTGTTTTGTTGTGGGCTCCCTTTTCTTTTCTTTTGTCATTAAAATGCAAATGAAAAGTGCTAAAATATATATTTTTAAATCCGGCCACAAAAAAGATCTTTGCCATTAAATTGATTAAAACTACAGTATCCCTTCGAGATATTTTTAGCCTAAAAAATAACAAACCTTGGCTCTGAAGGATGAGGATGTTGGATTTCATTTGAGATTTCCTCTCCGCCACTTGGATCATCTTCGGCCAAATATTCTTCATATTCATCTTCGGCCCCCTCAACTTCGCCTTTCCCAACTTCATTATTTTCATCGACGATTTCCATTTCATCTTCATCTCCAAGTTGATTCAAATTCCCAGCAACATATCCGGCATTTGGGATATTTCCAAAACTTCCAAATTGCTTTCCCATATCATGATGAACTTTTCGAGATTTTTGATGAAGTTTTGTTCGAATTCCTGCTTTTGAAGCTTTTCCATCAACAAATTCTATTAAAAGTGCAAATACAATAAAATAAAGTAAAATTTGTGACGTTCTTTTTGCTGATATCCGCCGTTTCAGTCTTGGCAGTGACGTTAATTTGTTGTTGATGGTACTTGGAAAAAGCATTCTTTTTTAAAGACTAAAAAAAGTTTGTTTTAGGCAAAAGGAAAGTGTTCAAATGATAAAAAGAAATTGAATTAAAGTTTGAAGACAAAAGCAAAAAAATTACATCAACGACGCACTCGTTTAAGGAAACAAACAGAAAAGCGAAAAAACAAAAGTCATTGTGTATTTTTTTGTCTGAAGAGATTCTTCAGATTTTCTGTTCTTTCAAAAACTTTTAAAAAAATTACTGAAGATTTAAAGAAAGTTGGTCTTTTGTGAGCAAAAAATAAAGGGATGATTCTGAAAGATCAAGGGTAGATTCCTCTTATTTTGGTAAATTCAGAATCTTATCAATAATCTCTGTTTACATGTATGTATTTAATGTAAAACGATCCAGTGTTAGAATTGAAACACGAAAATAAAAAAGACTATTTAATTTTAAAAATTTTGAAGCATAAAAAATGCATTTAGGCATAAAAGGGAAGTTTATTTTAACAATAATTATGTTACATTTTTCATAATTACTCTTAGCAGCAGAAGATGATGATGATGACTTACATAATTACAAAATAATTTTTAGAGAATAAAAAACATTCAAACAACAAATTTATAAGACGGAAAGCAATCATAATCAAAAAGAATATGAAAATATTAAAAAAAACTTTTTTCCTCTTTTTTTGGCAAAAGATAAAAAATAAAAAAGGAAGGCTACGTCAGACAAGGAGAACCAATAAAAAATTGGATTAAACGTGAGAAAAATTCCTTTTTTGAAGCACTTGTTTCTTCTTTTATCTCTTTTTAAAAAAAAAATGTTCATTTTTTGGTGAATCTTATTTTTGGTTATTATTATTTATTGGGACAACATAAGTTATGTTATGTTACATAACTTTTATTTGTTGGAGACTACAACAACGGCAACCTTTTTTTTAGAAACAAAGTGTTTCTTTTTTGGTTTAATAATTGCCAAAGGCAAAATTCGGGATTCTAGAGACAAAAAATTTTTGGAAAGAAAGTTTTGAAATGATTGTTCTTTAAAATTAAATTAAACGTTAAAAAAGGGTGTTTGTTTAATATTTTCTAACATGAAAAAAGTACTGTAATTTCAACTTTCAAAAAGCGTTTTCTTTGTGTTAGATGGGCATCAAGCTTCTGTAAAAATTAAAAAGCTAAAAAATATCAATAGATTAATAAAACAGTTTGAAACCGTATCTCAAAGGTTGTATAAAAAACACATTTTTGGAAAATGCAAAAACAACAAAATCTGAAATTTCGAAGCACAAGTTTTTTCTTACACGCCTAACAAGCTAAAAACATAAAAAATGGAAGACAAGATTTTTAACTAGTAGAAAAAGTGTCAAATATCACATTTTTTATCTTCCAAAAAATAATAATGATTCAAAAATCTTTGTAAAGTAAAACAAACTAACAAGTAACATTTTTTATAAAAAAAATTATTTAAGTTTAAAAAACATTGAAAAAAATGACGTTTTGAATTTTTAACGGAAAGTCTTTTATTTTCAGGAGCAAAAGTTTCCATGACAAAAAAACAGATTTTAAATAATTCTTACCGTTTAAAAATTGGCTATATATTTTTTAAAACAAAAAAACAAACAAAACATAAAGTTTTTTTGTTAAAAATTATTCAAGTGAGTTTTTAGGGAAAATAATTGTTTTGGTTTTACATGAGTGAATATGTTCTTATTATCTTAAAGAAGTAACACCTAAAAATAAGACAACAAATTTATTAAGTGATCAAATTTTTAGTGGCATGATCTTCATGAATAATTTCTAACATGTATTCCATTCTTTGGAAAAATCAAGACTCATTTAAAAAGATAAAAAACTGGTAAAAAACGTGTTAAAAATTTCCGCCACATGTGTGTGTACATATTTTTTAATAGAACAAAATTATGGCAAAAAATATTTAATCCTTCTTTTTGCTGCCTTTTTAAATAATGGGGCAGAGGGATTTACAAGAGATTACAGCCGACAACAAAAATAAATGAAAATAAATGCAAATTTAAGTCATCACCTCAAGGCGTCCAAAAGTAAGTCAGAAAATATTTTAGTTTAATCAAAGCTTTTTCTAAGAAAAAAGTTCTTTTTGTCTCAGATAGATCGATTCCAAAAAACAGATCTTTTTTTCTGTTAAATAAAAAAAGTTGAGTAACAACAAAAAAGAAAGAAAAGAATCCACTTCAAAGAAAAAGACGAAGGATTTGCGCAAGCTTTAAAACATAAGTCTCAGTAACAAAAATGAATGATATCCTTTTTTTTTCGAGAAGAAAGAAGAATTTCAAGAGTTTTGGAAAACAAAGAAAAGGAAGATAAATGTTTTGATGCGGATATCTTTTTGCTTGTAAAAGGTTGATTAAACAAAAATTAATGATTCAATGAAAATTCGAGAAGTATCGTTTACAGTATTGTTGAACAACACAAAAAATGCTTACAAAATGTTAAAAACGTTCAATGCTACTTTGCATTGTTTTTTAAGGACTAAAAGTTTTGAATGAAGTGAACCCGATTAAATCTGAACTTGGTTGTAAAGTTCCACCACAGTCGTGATAAAAACATGTAAAAATGGTAAACATTCAATCAAACAATTTTTATCGCTTTTTGAAAACCCAAAATTCTAACAGCCTACCTATTGTAATGTAAGATCGTCTTTCTTGATTATAAAGAACCATTTATTGTTTAACAGTGGCATAGCATGAAAAAACAGAACAAAATAAATTTAAACATGAAAAAAAATTCAAAAAATTGTCAAAACGACATAGAGAAAAATTATTAAATCATTTTTCATGCGTCCACTTTCAATCAATTTTATCCTAAAGTGAGCTTTTTTCCAGGGATGTCAACAGTAAATTCCCCAAATTTTTGAGAAAGAATATCACAACCAATGAGGACATCTTGGATGAGATCTTTGGCGACAAAGAAATCATGAGTAACAATGGCATTTCCAATCATAATTGAAAGCTTCTTTTGACCAATTGTTTGAACTGGAAGGCCATATACATCAAAAAGTTCTTCATCTTTCTTGGTATCCAATCCAAGATCCAAATCAGCCAAAACTTTTTGGTGACAGAAGGAAATTCCATTTCCAGTACTAACTCGGGCAAGGTACTTGGAACCATTGATTTCGATTTCGATGACTGATGGTGCTAAACAAATAAATGTTTATTTTTTGTTTTGTTGAAAGAATCTTTTACAAAAACTTACATTGGATAACTTTTACAGTAACAGGATTGACGATGCCATCTTCAACATTGAAAGTTTGTTGTTGTCCAGACATTTTTTGGAAGTGAATCAGAAATTCGAAGAGTGACAAAATAGCTGAATGTTATTTAATTAAATTGATTGATAATTTAATCGCTTTTAAACCACGTTAATACTTTCAGTTTTGAAACATCTTTTTTTTTTATTTTCAAAAAAACATGTATTAAATTCGAAAGAGTATTATTCGAATTTTTCTGTACTTTCCAAACTGAAAGTACAGAAAAAATGCAAAAAAAATTGAGAAATTTTCAAAGAAAAATAGAATGCCGATATTGAAAAATGAATGAATAGAAGGACCTTTTAAAAACAGAAACATTTGAGTAAAAATGGTAGAAAAACTTGGAAAGACATTGGCGAAACAAAAGAAAAATATAATTCTATTTTACAATCTTTTGATCAAAATATTCAAACAACAAAAAAAAGAAACAAAAAGAACAAAACCAGCCAGGTTTTTATGCAAAGAAAAGGCAAACTTTCAAATATTCCCAACATTTAAAAAAAATCAAAATAAAGGTGTTTATAAAATATTTCGATTTTATAAAACACCTTTGGAAAAAGTTAAAGGTTTCTGGGTGAAACAAAAATGAATTAAAAATGGAAAACATTTATTTGAGTATTCGATTTTTATTTTGAAATCAATCTTCAAAATGGTTCGGTTTTCGTATGTGCAAAAAGAAACAAAAAAGTCGTCTGTACAGTTCAAATTTTTTCGTCTGTACAGTTCAAATTTTTTTCGTCTGTGCTGGTGATCAAATTTTTTGCTCTCAAATTATTATTATTTATTTATTCTCAAATATTTATTAATTCAATATGAGTATTGAAACTTTGAAAAAAGAATTGAAAGATGCTCGTGGTGCTATTTCAGAAAAATCAAAATATGGTATTTTAAATTTTATTGATTCCTTGAAAGCTGAAAATGATCGATTAAAAACTGAAATTCAAATGAAAGAAAAAATTATTAGTGCTAAAGATGATATGATTCAAACTCAAGCTGTTTGTATTGTAACTCAAAAAGATCTCATTGAAACTCAAAAATTATTGATCGAAAAACAACCTGAAAATTATCGACAATTTCCAACTGAATCAATTAATACTGTAAACCTTAATGCTGAAGAAAAAGAACGAAAAAGATGTATTGTCATTGCTCGATTTCCGGAATCAACAAAAGAAACTCCATCAGAAAGAATGGCTGATGATACTGCAAATGTCAAACGATTAATCGATGAAATGAAAGTTGAAGCATGTGTTGTTGAAACTTTCCGTATGGGAACTATTAAAGAAAAGAAAGCTGGTGAAAAAGGTGTTAAACCTCAACCTCGACTCTTAAAAGTTAGGCTCCAAACCAGTGCTCAAGCCAAAGCTATTCTCTCAAATGCAAAAAATATTAAAGATTCATCTTCATTCAAAGATAAGAAAATTCTACTTCGGAAATCCTTGTCTGCTGAACAACGCAAATTTGAAAATGATTTATTCAAAAAGCAACAAGCTCGTGTTCAAGAACTACAACAGTCAAATCGCCATCAAGAATATACGATTTATGCTGGTAAAATCTGCATCAAAGTTGTTGATAAGAAACCTGAAGTTATTCGTGATCCATTAAATGAATTGAAATACTCAAAAGTATCTGCTCCAAGTGCTCCTACATCTCCTCTCAATACTTCTCAAAGCTTTCATTCAAGCCTCTCAACGCCAAGTGGAAAAAATTAGGTCGGTTGAAAATTTGAATATTAATTGTATTAGTAGATTAGGTTTTTTAAATTCATTTTCATCGTATCCTTTTATTCTTAACTTTAAGCTTTTTAATGCCAGAAGTCTCTCTAAAAAAGAAACCTTTTTGATTTCCACTCTAAAAACCTATCCAAATTCAATTTTTTGTGTTACGGAAACTTTTTTAAATTCCAAAAATGTTTCTTTTAATGACAATTCAACTCTTGTCGGAGACTCTAATTTTATTGTTGTTCGAGCTGATAGATCCAATTCGAAAAAGTCTCGGGGTGGAGGTGTTTGCGCCTTCATTCCAAAACATCTTCCTTTTACGGTTAGAAAAAGTCCTTCTATCAAAAATATTGAATATCTTGTTTTGGACATCTTTTTCGGAACTTTTTCTTTCACTTTAATTGTCACATATATCCCTCCAGATATCCTAACGGATACTGTAAGAGATTTTTGTGAAACTCTTTTATCTTTAAAATCAAACTCTTCTTCTGATATTATTCTTGTTGGGGATTTTAACATGCCAGAAATTAACTGGGAAACCAAGTCAAGTAATTTTTTGAAAGAAAAATTATTTCTTGATTTTCTTTTTGAATCTGGGATGTCAAATTCTGTAACACTTCCAACCAGAAAAGAAAAAATCCTGGATCTTGTCATTTCTAATTTTCCTCAAAATATTTTTAACCTTTCTACAGATCCAGGATTTTTCGGCTCTGATCATAATGTTGTTAATTTTTCCTTGAAATGTTCTGATAATCCTCCTCAAAAACCTTCTCTTTCTTTTAAAAACTTTAAAAAAGCCGATTTTTTATCCATGAACTTTTTCTTTTTTGAACAAAAATGGGAATTTTTGGACCAAAAAAACATTACTGTAGATCAGGCTTGTTCTCAATTTTGTAAAATTGTTAATGAAGCGATCTCTCTTTTCGTTAAAACTGTCTCTCTTTCTTCTGAGGATAAGATATCTCCAAAAATGAGATCTATGATCAACTTTCAGAAATCTTTACCAAAAACAGCAGCAAATTTTAAAACCATTTCACTTATCTCTAAAAAGTTAAATAAATTATCAATTCAGGAAAAACGAGAAAAAGAAAAAAATATTTTGAAAAAATACGGTAGCAAAGGCATTTTTAATCATCTTGCCAAATACCTCAAAAACGACTCGTCAATTCCTGCAATTTCGACTGAATCAAAAACTTTATTTTCGGATTTTGAAAAAACTGCTGTTTTCGGTAAAAATTTTTTAAATAATTTTCATTCTGAAAAATCACCAATTTTTGAGGACTGTTTTCCTGTTAAAGATAGCTCTCTCTCTTTTCTTACTGTAGAACAATGTAAGGAATTCCTTCAAAAACTTAAACCAAAATGTAACACTTCACCCGATGGAATTCCTTATATTGTTCTTAAAAAATGTTTTTTAACTTTAGCAAAACCTATTACTAAAATTATCAATTTATCTTTTTTGCAATCTCAGGTTCCTGAAATATGGAAAATTTCTCATGTAATTCCTATTTTTAAAAAAGGTGACAAACACCTTGCTTCCAATTATCGTCCTATCTCTTTAAATTGTTCTTTATCTATGATTCCTCAAAAAATTGTAATAGATTTTTTGAATGATTTCTTTTCTAAAAATAATCTTATTCCTCCATGCCAACATGGTTTTACAAAATCTAAATCTGTCACAACTCAATTAGTTGAGACTTTTGATTTTATCACCTCCAAAGCTGAAAAAAATATTTCTGTTGATATAATTTATTTTGATGTTAAAAAAGCTTTCGATAGAATGAAACATTTTTTACTTTTTCGAAAACTCAAAAATGCAAATGTTCCAAATTCTATCATTGCTTGGATTCAAGCTTTTCTCTCTAACCGAAAATTTAGGGTCAAAATTGGGGATTCTCTTTCTGATTCTTTTGATGCAAATTCTGGGGTTCCACAAGGATCTAAGCTCGGGCCAATTTTATTTCTATTTTTCATTTCCGATCTTATTTCTTTTTGTGAAACTCCAGAAGTTGAAAACAAACTCTTTGCTGATGATTTAAAAGCTTTTTCTTCAAATTTATCTTTAACAAATCCTCCACTTCAAATTTTCCTTGGAAAACTTGAAATATGGATGGATCAAAATGAGCTTGAGATTGCTATCGAAAAATGCAATGTTCTACATTGTCTTCCAGATAAAAATCCAAGAATTTCTTATTTTTTGAAAAATCAAAAACTACCAAATAATCAAAATTCCCTCCGGGATCTTGGTTTAATCGTTTCGGATGATTTGAGCTGGAAAGCTCATATCAAAACTATTTCAAAAAAAGCTCTATCTCGTCTTTTTATTCTTTTCAAATCTCTTAAATCTCATTCTCCAAAACTCTTGCTTCATATGTACCAATCTTATGTTCGTCCTTTGGTTGAATTTTCGACACCTGTCTTTAATCCAACCCAAGTTTATTTGATTGATAAATTAGAAAAAGTCCAAAAAGTAGCTCTAAAACTTATTTTTCTCAGATCTCGTGAACTTCGTCCTCATTTTAATGCTCCATACGAAGAAAAACTTGAAATGTTAGGTATTGAATCTTTAGAAATTCGAAGAAATAAGTTTGATCTTATTTTTTTGAATGATTATCTTTCGGGAAAAATAAATTGTAAATTGGATCTATCAGTTCGAACTTCAAAAACTAGAGGATCTTCCAAAAAACTGGAAATTCCAAACTCTAAAAAAGTCATTAAAAGAAACTTTTTTATTTTTAGAACTGTTTCCAAATACACAAAACTACCACGTCATTTACAATATACCACCCCCAATCTTTTTAAGAGAGGCATTATGGCATTAAAAGTTTAAAGTTTTGAAAAATTGTTTGAATTGTATTTTTTTTACCAATGTAAACTTTTATTGTTGAAACTGAATTTTAAAAATTTTATTTTTCTTTTTGTTTGTACATATATGTAAATTTTTTATTGTTTTCCTTTTTTTTATTGTATGATTTTGTTTGTTTTCTTTTTTATCATGTGTTAGAGCATGAAATAAATTATTTATTTAAAAAAAAAAAAAAAAAAAAAAAGATAAGGTTGGAAAAAGTAATTAATATTCAAATGGATATGCAAATTTTTGAAACATTTGTTATCGAGGTGATTTCTGATAGAAAGACAAAAGCAATAAATCTAGCAGGCGAATTCGATGACTCTGTGGCGCAATTGGTAGCGCATCCGACTCCAGATCGGAAGGCTGCGTGTTCAAGTCACGTCGGGGTCAAAATTTTTTTAAATTTTTAGTACGAAAGCTAAAACAATACACAAGAGTTACGGTATGAATATGGATACAAGCAAATTGTCAACAAAATTTTTATAAAAAAATAAACGAGATCGACTGAAATTTAGAATGAATAAAAAGAAAAAGAAATAAAACGATGTAGATTTAGGAGCTGAACAAAACGAAGAAAAATTGTTCCAAATTTGCCAAAATTTTATCTTTGACTCAAAAAATTCTTTAAAATTCAAATGTCTGTTGACTGCAAAAATGAGGTATTATTAAACTCAAGAATATACGATATATTAACTGCCGTCCTCATACTTATTTTATCAAAAACTTAATAATTTTTAATTTCTAAAATCAATGATAAAATTGAAGTTTAAAAAGTTGTGTTAGATTTATGATAATAAACAAGCTTTTAAGCTATGAACCAACGAAAAAAAATCGTTTCCTTCTTAAAAAAATATTTTTTGTTTTGCTTTCAGAAGCGCCCAAAGAAAGAGAGAGAGACTGCGTGTCTTTGTTTCTCTGTTCTCTTTTTGAAACGTGTGTTTTTGAGTGGAAATTGTTTTGAATAAAAAACGTAAAAATCTAAACGAAATTTGAACTGTAAATTAGCACGAGCTAATCTAATTTAAAGTGTTTGCTGTTGATCTTGATGATCAACAGCAAACACTTTTCTTCAAATTTTGTTTTGTTGTGTGTGTGTGTTTATGCCCGCACAACATAATATTTTATTTTTGATTTTTGAATATTTTTAAGTTTGATTGAAATATAAACTTTAAAAGATTCGTAGACTTTAAAAAAAAGGAAATGACAAAAAATTGCCCAAAAAATCATGTTATTATCAGCGAAATTTTTTTTACTGAGATAGAATCGATTGCTACGTTTGTTACAAATAAATCAAAGCAATGTTTGTTTAGATAAATTACAAATAATTTTTTTACTGTTTTACAAGGTTTTGTCAAATAACGAAATTCAATAGAACTACAAAAATTTTAAAGTGAAAAACGTTGATGTAAAAATAAATGGGCAAAAAATTTGGAAGACGGAAGCAACTGAACCTTACAACAACAAAAAAAGTGTTGCAAAACCGAAAATATAATATAAAAAATCTTTTTTCCTTGTCCCATTTTTATCCCGAAAATGAATAAATCTGTTTTTGTTTGAATCAAAGGATAACTCGTTTGTGCCATTCTTCTTTCTTCTTCTTCTTTTTTGCTTTTGCCGCTTCTGCTGTGTTAAGATTTCATTACCGCGCGTGAAAAAAAAACGAAGAATGAATTGTTGCGAGCGAAATAAATAAAATTTATTCAACAGAATATAAAAAAAATGATGTGCCCGGAAAACCTCTTTTTTTCTTTTGGCAGTTTTGTGAAAAGAAAGAGAAATTATCACTCAAGGAAGTTATAATAAAAAATTCAGGAAAAACAGAGTTGAAAAAAATAGGAAGCTAAAATATTACTTTGAAAAAAAGTTTTTTTTCGTTGAGGCAAAAGTAAAAGTAAGATTTTTTTTTGTCAGTGTGTTTTGTTGTGGGCTCCCTTTTCTTTTCTTTTGTCATTAAAATGCAAATGAAAAGTGCTAAAATATATATTTTTAAATCCGGCCACAAAAAAGATCTTTGCCATTAAATTGATTAAAACTACAGTATCCCTTCGAGATATTTTTAGCCTAAAAGAATAACAAACCTTGGCTCTGAAGGATGTAATGGGGGATGTTGGATTTCATTTGAGATTTCCTCCCCACCACTTGGATCATCTTCGGCCAGATATTCTTCATATTCATCTTCGGCCCCCTCAACTTCGCCTTTCCCAACTTCATTATTTTCATCGACGATTTCCATTTCATCTTCATCTCCAAGTTGATTCAAATTCCCAGCAACATATCCGGCATTTGGGATATTTCCAAAACTTCCAAATTGCTTTCCCATATCATGATGAACTTTTCGAGATTTTTGATGAAGTTTTGTTCGAATTCCTGCTTTTGAAGCTTTTCCATCAACAAATTCTATTAAAAGTGCAAATACAATAAAATAAAGTAAAATTTGTGACGTTCTTTTTGCTGATATCCGCCGTTTCAGTCTTGGCAGTGACGTTAATTTGTTGTTGATGGTACTTGGAAAAAGCATTCTTTTTTAAAGACTAAAAAAAGTTTGTTTTAGGCAAAAGGAAAGTGTTCAAATGATAAAAAGAAATTGAATTAAAGTTTGAAGACAAAAGCAAAAAAATTACATCAACGACGCACTCGTTTAAGGAAACAAACAGAAAAGCGAAAAAACAAAAGTCATTGTGTATTTTTTTGTCTGAAGAGATTCTTCAGATTTTCTGTTCTTTCAAAAACTTTTAAAAAAATTACTGAAGATTTAAAGAAAGTTGGTCTTTTGTGAGCAAAAAATAAAGGGATGATTCTGAAAGATCAAGGGTAGATTCCTCTTATTTTGGTAAATTCAGAATCTTATCAATAATCTCTGTTTACATGTATGTATTTAATGTAAAACGATCCAGTGTTAGAATTGAAACACGAAAATAAAAAAGACTATTTAATTTTAAAAATTTTGAAGCATAAAAAATGCATTTAGGCATAAAAGGGAAGTTTATTTTAACAATAATTATGTTACATTTTTCATAATTACTCTTAGCAGCAGAAGATGATGATGATGACTTACATAATTACAAAATAATTTTTAGAGAATAAAAAACATTCAAACAACAAATTTATAAGACGGAAAGCAATCATAATCAAAAAGAATATGAAAATATTAAAAAAAACTTTTTTCCTCTTTTTTTGGCAAAAGATAAAAAATAAAAAAGGAAGGCTACGTCAGACAAGGAGAACCAATAAAAAATTGGATTAAACGTGAGAAAAATTCCTTTTTTGAAGCACTTGTTTCTTCTTTTATCTCTTTTTAAAAAAAAAATGTTCATTTTTTGGTGAATCTTATTTTTGGTTATTATTATTTATTGGGACAACATAAGTTATGTTATGTTACATAACTTTTATTTGTTGGAGACTACAACAACGGCAACCTTTTTTTTAGAAACAAAGTGTTTCTTTTTTGGTTTAATAATTGCCAAAGGCAAAATTCGGGATTCTAGAGACAAAAAATTTTTGGAAAGAAAGTTTTGAAATGATTGTTCTTTAAAATTAAATTAAACGTTAAAAAAGGGTGTTTGTTTAATATTTTCTAACATGAAAAAAGTACTGTAATTTCAACTTTCAAAAAGCGTTTTCTTTGTGTTAGATGGGCATCAAGCTTCTGTAAAAATTAAAAAGCTAAAAAATATCAATAGATTAATAAAACAGTTTGAAACCGTATCTCAAAGGTTGTATAAAAAACACATTTTTGGAAAATGCAAAAACAACAAAATCTGAAATTTCGAAGCACAAGTTTTTTCTTACACGCCTAACAAGCTAAAAACATAAAAAATGGAAGACAAGATTTTTAACTAGTAGAAAAAGTGTCAAATATCACATTTTTTATCTTCCAAAAAATAATAATGATTCAAAAATCTTTGTAAAGTAAAACAAACTAACAAGTAACATTTTTTATAAAAAAAATTATTTAAGTTTAAAAAACATTGAAAAAAATGACGTTTTGAATTTTTAACGGAAAGTCTTTTATTTTCAGGAGCAAAAGTTTCCATGACAAAAAAACAGATTTTAAATAATTCTTACCGTTTAAAAATTGGCTATATATTTTTTAAAACAAAAAAACAAACAAAACATAAAGTTTTTTTGTTAAAAATTATTCAAGTGAGTTTTTAGGGAAAATAATTGTTTTGGTTTTACATGAGTGAATATGTTCTTATTATCTTAAAGAAGTAACACCTAAAAATAAGACAACAAATTTATTAAGTGATCAAATTTTTAGTGGCATGATCTTCATGAATAATTTCTAACATGTATTCCATTCTTTGGAAAAATCAAGACTCATTTAAAAAGATAAAAAACTGGTAAAAAACGTGTTAAAAATTTCCGCCACATGTGTGTGTACATATTTTTTAATAGAACAAAATTATGGCAAAAAATATTTAATCCTTCTTTTTGCTGCCTTTTTAAATAATGGGGCAGAGGGATTTACAAGAGATTACAGCCGACAACAAAAATAAATGAAAATAAATGCAAATTTAAGTCATCACCTCAAGGCGTCCAAAAGTAAGTCAGAAAATATTTTAGTTTAATCAAAGCTTTTTCTAAGAAAAAAGTTCTTTTTGTCTCAGATAGATCGATTCCAAAAAACAGATCTTTTTTTCTGTTAAATAAAAAAAGTTGAGTAACAACAAAAAAGAAAGAAAAGAATCCACTTCAAAGAAAAAGACGAAGGATTTGCGCAAGCTTTAAAACATAAGTCTCAGTAACAAAAATGAATGATATCCTTTTTTTTTCGAGAAGAAAGAAGAATTTCAAGAGTTTTGGAAAACAAAGAAAAGGAAGATAAATGTTTTGATGCGGATATCTTTTTGCTTGTAAAAGGTTGATTAAACAAAAATTAATGATTCAATGAAAATTCGAGAAGTATCGTTTACAGTATTGTTGAACAACACAAAAAATGCTTACAAAATGTTAAAAACGTTCAATGCTACTTTGCATTGTTTTTTAAGGACTAAAAGTTTTGAATGAAGTGAACCCGATTAAATCTGAACTTGGTTGTAAAGTTCCACCACAGTCGTGATAAAAACATGTAAAAATGGTAAACATTCAATCAAACAATTTTTATCGCTTTTTGAAAACCCAAAATTCTAACAGCCTACCTATTGTAATGTAAGATCGTCTTTCTTGATTATAAAGAACCATTTATTGTTTAACAGTGGCATAGCATGAAAAAACAGAACAAAATAAATTTAAACATGAAAAAAAATTCAAAAAATTGTCAAAACGACATAGAGAAAAATTATTAAATCATTTTTCATGCGTCCACTTTCAATCAATTTTATCCTAAAGTGAGCTTTTTTCCAGGGATGTCAACAGTAAATTCCCCAAATTTTTGAGAAAGAATATCACAACCAATGAGGACATCTTGGATGAGATCTTTGGCGACAAAGAAATCATGAGTAACAATGGCATTTCCAATCATAATTGAAAGCTTCTTTTGACCAATTGTTTGAACTGGAAGGCCATATACATCAAAAAGTTCTTCATCTTTCTTGGTATCCAATCCAAGATCCAAATCAGCCAAAACTTTTTGGTGACAGAAGGAAATTCCATTTCCAGTACTAACTCGGGCAAGGTACTTGGAACCATTGATTTCGATTTCGATGACTGATGGTGCTAAACAAATAAATGTTTATTTTTTGTTTTGTTGAAAGAATCTTTTACAAAAACTTACATTGGATAACTTTTACAGTAACAGGATTGACGATGCCATCTTCAACATTGAAAGTTTGTTGTTGTCCAGACATTTTTTGGAAGTGAATCAGAAATTCGAAGAGTGACAAAATAGCTGAATGTTATTTAATTAAATTGATTGATAATTTAATCGCTTTTAAACCACGTTAATACTTTCAGTTTTGAAACATCTTTTTTTTTTATTTTCAAAAAAACATGTATTAAATTCGAAAGAGTATTATTCGAATTTTTCTGTACTTTCCAAACTGAAAGTACAGAAAAAATGCAAAAAAAATTGAGAAATTTTCAAAGAAAAATAGAATGCCGATATTGAAAAATGAATGAATAGAAGGACCTTTTAAAAACAGAAACATTTGAGTAAAAATGGTAGAAAAACTTGGAAAGACATTGGCGAAACAAAAGAAAAATATAATTCTATTTTACAATCTTTTGATCAAAATATTCAAACAACAAAAAAAAGAAACAAAAAGAACAAAACCAGCCAGGTTTTTATGCAAAGAAAAGGCAAACTTTCAAATATTCCCAACATTTAAAAAAAATCAAAATAAAGGTGTTTATAAAATATTTCGATTTTATAAAACACCTTTGGAAAAAGTTAAAGGTTTCTGGGTGAAACAAAAATGAATTAAAAATGGAAAACATTTATTTGAGTATTCGATTTTTATTTTGAAATCAATCTTCAAAATGGTTCGGTTTTCGTATGTGCAAAAAGAAACAAAAAAGTCGTCTGTACAGTTCAAATTTTTTCGTCTGTACAGTTCAAATTTTTTTCGTCTGTGCTGGTGATCAAATTTTTTGCTCTCAAATTATTATTATTTATTTATTCTCAAATATTTATTAATTCAATATGAGTATTGAAACTTTGAAAAAAGAATTGAAAGATGCTCGTGGTGCTATTTCAGAAAAATCAAAATATGGTATTTTAAATTTTATTGATTCCTTGAAAGCTGAAAATGATCGATTAAAAACTGAAATTCAAATGAAAGAAAAAATTATTAGTGCTAAAGATGATATGATTCAAACTCAAGCTGTTTGTATTGTAACTCAAAAAGATCTCATTGAAACTCAAAAATTATTGATCGAAAAACAACCTGAAAATTATCGACAATTTCCAACTGAATCAATTAATACTGTAAACCTTAATGCTGAAGAAAAAGAACGAAAAAGATGTATTGTCATTGCTCGATTTCCGGAATCAACAAAAGAAACTCCATCAGAAAGAATGGCTGATGATACTGCAAATGTCAAACGATTAATCGATGAAATGAAAGTTGAAGCATGTGTTGTTGAAACTTTCCGTATGGGAACTATTAAAGAAAAGAAAGCTGGTGAAAAAGGTGTTAAACCTCAACCTCGACTCTTAAAAGTTAGGCTCCAAACCAGTGCTCAAGCCAAAGCTATTCTCTCAAATGCAAAAAATATTAAAGATTCATCTTCATTCAAAGATAAGAAAATTCTACTTCGGAAATCCTTGTCTGCTGAACAACGCAAATTTGAAAATGATTTATTCAAAAAGCAACAAGCTCGTGTTCAAGAACTACAACAGTCAAATCGCCATCAAGAATATACGATTTATGCTGGTAAAATCTGCATCAAAGTTGTTGATAAGAAACCTGAAGTTATTCGTGATCCATTAAATGAATTGAAATACTCAAAAGTATCTGCTCCAAGTGCTCCTACATCTCCTCTCAATACTTCTCAAAGCTTTCATTCAAGCCTCTCAACGCCAAGTGGAAAAAATTAGGTCGGTTGAAAATTTGAATATTAATTGTATTAGTAGATTAGGTTTTTTAAATTCATTTTCATCGTATCCTTTTATTCTTAACTTTAAGCTTTTTAATGCCAGAAGTCTCTCTAAAAAAGAAACCTTTTTGATTTCCACTCTAAAAACCTATCCAAATTCAATTTTTTGTGTTACGGAAACTTTTTTAAATTCCAAAAATGTTTCTTTTAATGACAATTCAACTCTTGTCGGAGACTCTAATTTTATTGTTGTTCGAGCTGATAGATCCAATTCGAAAAAGTCTCGGGGTGGAGGTGTTTGCGCCTTCATTCCAAAACATCTTCCTTTTACGGTTAGAAAAAGTCCTTCTATCAAAAATATTGAATATCTTGTTTTGGACATCTTTTTCGGAACTTTTTCTTTCACTTTAATTGTCACATATATCCCTCCAGATATCCTAACGGATACTGTAAGAGATTTTTGTGAAACTCTTTTATCTTTAAAATCAAACTCTTCTTCTGATATTATTCTTGTTGGGGATTTTAACATGCCAGAAATTAACTGGGAAACCAAGTCAAGTAATTTTTTGAAAGAAAAATTATTTCTTGATTTTCTTTTTGAATCTGGGATGTCAAATTCTGTAACACTTCCAACCAGAAAAGAAAAAATCCTGGATCTTGTCATTTCTAATTTTCCTCAAAATATTTTTAACCTTTCTACAGATCCAGGATTTTTCGGCTCTGATCATAATGTTGTTAATTTTTCCTTGAAATGTTCTGATAATCCTCCTCAAAAACCTTCTCTTTCTTTTAAAAACTTTAAAAAAGCCGATTTTTTATCCATGAACTTTTTCTTTTTTGAACAAAAATGGGAATTTTTGGACCAAAAAAACATTACTGTAGATCAGGCTTGTTCTCAATTTTGTAAAATTGTTAATGAAGCGATCTCTCTTTTCGTTAAAACTGTCTCTCTTTCTTCTGAGGATAAGATATCTCCAAAAATGAGATCTATGATCAACTTTCAGAAATCTTTACCAAAAACAGCAGCAAATTTTAAAACCATTTCACTTATCTCTAAAAAGTTAAATAAATTATCAATTCAGGAAAAACGAGAAAAAGAAAAAAATATTTTGAAAAAATACGGTAGCAAAGGCATTTTTAATCATCTTGCCAAATACCTCAAAAACGACTCGTCAATTCCTGCAATTTCGACTGAATCAAAAACTTTATTTTCGGATTTTGAAAAAAACTGCTGTTTTCGGTAAAAATTTTTTAAATAATTTTCATTCTGAAAAATCACCAATTTTTGAGGACTGTTTTCCTGTTAAAGATAGCTCTCTCTCTTTTCTTACTGTAGAACAATGTAAGGAATTCCTTCAAAAACTTAAACCAAAATGTAACACTTCACCCGATGGAATTCCTTATATTGTTCTTAAAAAATGTTTTTTAACTTTAGCAAAACCTATTACTAAAATTATCAATTTATCTTTTTTGCAATCTCAGGTTCCTGAAATATGGAAAATTTCTCATGTAATTCCTATTTTTAAAAAAGGTGACAAACACCTTGCTTCCAATTATCGTCCTATCTCTTTAAATTGTTCTTTATCTATGATTCCTCAAAAAATTGTAATAGATTTTTTGAATGATTTCTTTTCTAAAAATAATCTTATTCCTCCATGCCAACATGGTTTTACAAAATCTAAATCTGTCACAACTCAATTAGTTGAGACTTTTGATTTTATCACCTCCAAAGCTGAAAAAAATATTTCTGTTGATATAATTTATTTTGATGTTAAAAAAGCTTTCGATAGAATGAAACATTTTTTACTTTTTCGAAAACTCAAAAATGCAAATGTTCCAAATTCTATCATTGCTTGGATTCAAGCTTTTCTCTCTAACCGAAAATTTAGGGTCAAAATTGGGGATTCTCTTTCTGATTCTTTTGATGCAAATTCTGGGGTTCCACAAGGATCTAAGCTCGGGCCAATTTTATTTCTATTTTTCATTTCCGATCTTATTTCTTTTTGTGAAA